>OY482670.1:34603821-35803821 GCA_960531455.1 Urophora cardui | reverse complement strand
TGTAGTAGGACGCCCGCCTCAATCCTTTTCAGCCTAAATGCACAAAAATTTTAGTGGGAATTTGTACATTTTAAACATAAGCTAACAAGTGATTTGAGAGATATTTCGTGCGTGAATGTGCATGTTTATTCTGTGTATGTGTTAGATTCAGACCTTTTTGTATTGTTTTCTAAAAAAATATAAACAGAAACATGCCTGTTTTGTTGCCAAAGTTGACAGCTGACATGAACATCTTACTATAAGGATTTGTTGTGCGATTTGTTTCTAGGTTTCTTGCACGTATATGTATCTATAGAATATATATCTATATACTATGGTTTTTTCCTTTATGGAGTTAAAAATCCCGCTTTCCAATCAGCTTTGTGCTCTTCAGGTTGACTTGGCGCGACTTACGAAACTTTCAGGAATAAGTGCTTGTTCTTGCCGTAAATACAAGAGCTTTGATTTTATTTTCATTGCACGCTTCTGCCTCGCACGTAAATCCCTTATCTTACACTTTCGTTTTCTTTTGTTCGTTGTGCTTTCTTATTGTTTTATTGTTTCGTTGTAAGCCTTTTTGCGTTACAATTTAAATTTCTTTTTAGCTTTTAGCTCTGACACACTTAAATACAACAATCGATCAACCAAGCATTCAATGCCAATTCATTCATTCATTCGGCATCGGCATCTGCATTTATTTAAAGAAGACAAATCCCTTTTTATAAAAGGACAAATTTTAACCCCTTCTCTCTGCCACTCGCATCGCCTTTGATCTATGGCGTAGCAGTGCACAATTGATGGAATTTTATTTGGCATACACAAAAGCGTTTGTAAGCAATAATAAATACTTCTTTATAAAGCGAATTTCCTTTTATGTTTGATTCAGAATACTTGTTCATTTTTTTAGTTTTTTTTTTTGTTCATTCTCCAAGCAAATATTCTTTTATACATATCTTCTCCTCCATTTCACACGCTTTTACTTGCGTTAGCGAACGTGCCGCAATTATCATAAAGCATTCCGCTTCTTTTTTATTTGCCATAAATTAGCATGAAATTGCGCGTTTTTCTTACTCTGCATTGCCATTTCATTAAAAACTTGAAATGCTTTGCCTGCATTCCATTTTTCGCGCGCTACACACTATTAATGATGAAGCACAATTAATTCTCATCATTTAGTTGCGCTTGTTCTACATGGCATTTGGTTTATTTCAGCTACATATGTCCATAATTAAACCACCTTGTAATGAACTAGTGATAGTAGAGCTTCTATAAGAAATACTTAGTACTGGTTGCAAGCCAAAAGTCGAAATTTTTATTATTATGAAGACTACACTTTGAGGCTTGAGAGCTGTCAAGCCTTTGAGGATTTCCTATTACTTCCTGAGCGGTTGCTCTTTTATACTTTGTTAAGGCTCCAGCTCCGAGCCATACAAATGAGAGATACCCTGTTATGAAGCATTATTATTTATACAAAGGCTTTGTCTGAAAATTTTGTCTGAGGGTACTACTAGTGGATTTTATTTTCCAGAACATTTTAACCCTCTATCAACCTTCAAAATACTATTTTTTTTCGGACTTTATAAAAAAAGTGTCACAACAAATAGGTCGAGTTGCTAGCAGGTTAAAGTATTCTACGAAATTAAAGCTGGCGCAATTTTACTATACGTTTACTAACAACATATTTCTATTAAAAAATCACTCAGACAAAATTTCGCAAATTTAAAATGGCTATAAAAAAATTTGAGCTCATGGCGCAAAACGGTTTGGGTCTTTCGTTCCATGTGGGAATTTTTTCGTCCCCAGAAAATCACCCTCAATTTGTGTCACAGTGTTTATCAGCTTGAGCAGGATCCCTGTAAGCGTAATCAAACAATTAAATTTC
This sequence comes from Urophora cardui, assembly GCA_960531455.1. Taxonomy (NCBI): domain Eukaryota; kingdom Metazoa; phylum Arthropoda; class Insecta; order Diptera; family Tephritidae; genus Urophora; species Urophora cardui. The sequence goes on along the minus strand of OY482670.1, from coordinate 35,801,960 downwards.
TGTAAAATTAAACAAATCTAATGATTTTTTTTACATTTAAACCTTTTATAAGTTTGAAAAGCGCTCAACTGACAGCAGCTACTAATCGTAAGTCGCAATGACCAGCTATCATATTTTAAAAGTCACAGCTCAGTCACGGATTCTAGTTGCATAAAAAATAAGTGCCGATTTCAGTGCACAACAAAATCCTTTACTTGGTTGTCTTCAAAGGGATGGAGCACGCTATGAAGCGGTTCTTTTCTTCCTTTCTATGGCTTTGCTCAACGTTTTTTTTTTTTTTTTTGCTTTTCTTCTCTCTGCAAATTTTTATGTTTCTGCGTTTTTATATTTTCATTTATCACTTTTAATTCCTTCTGCTTCTTCACTTGACCATTCATTAATTTGCTCTTAATTAGTGAAATTAATGCCGAAAATGTAATGTTAAACGAAAATTATGATATAAATGCCAAATACACGTACTACACTCCAACATATATGTATATATATACGAGTATATGTATATTAATGAAAAATAAATGAAATTTAAGTTTCCCCAATTTTGAATCAAGAATGGTATCCTTGAAACAAGATAAAAAACTGAAAAATCTTGGTTTAAGAATGAAATTCCTAATTTAAGACCACCAGAGCCAAATGTTTACCAGAAAATATCGATCCCTTTGCGCGATTTTATCGTAACGGTAATTTTCTGGAATTTCACTTTTTGATGCCAGTTTAATCTACATCCGTCAGCGTATCACCTGGTAAAATATTATAGCTGAAATCCTTATAGTTGTGCCAAAAATTAGCTTTATTTTTTGTGGTAAGGAACAATCGACACTTTTTTCTTGAGCTCGAATTTATCGTATCGCCCATATAAAAAATATTTTGAATATAGCTAGAAAGTAATTTTATGTACTATTTATTTTGAAATTTAAAATGCAATGAAGGAATTGTAAGCGTAATGTAGCCATGGTACCATGATTATGTTTGCATTATCTTATAACCTTAAACGAGTTATCCTTGTTTATTTATCTATTTCTATATCCACTACTATCTCGGGAACGGCTGAACCGATTTGGATGAAATTCGTTTTACAGATAATATGCCTAATTTTAAGATATTCAATCCACGTGCTGCCCCTGGGGATGTTTTTCCAATTCTGCCAACTTTTTGGAACTAAAAAAAAAATAGACGTGCTAATATGGACAAAACTGTAGGTCCACTCAATTAGTAGGAAACACAAAAAGGAGCACACCTCGAATTGGGAGAGAAGCTCGGCCATAAAACTCGTCAGAGTTCTAATAGCGGCATTGTATTATTATAATATGGACATGAAATGAATAGTATTTTACGACGTATTTCAATTAAAATATTGCTCAGTGGGATTTCTGCGTAACCTAATTTTATTAATTCCTTTGTAAACTATCGCGAAAACAGTTTGACTGAGTTGTATGAAATTTTATACATCCATTTTTGGCTCATTTACTTGATTAGATATTTTTATATTTCAATATGGTGAACTAGAATTTTCTAAGGCAAAGAATCACGTCTGAGCTCGACCACCCAGGTTCTAGTCTATATATATATAAATGATTTGGTATTTAATTGTAACGCTAAAACTTGAAAACGGCTTTAGGGGGGTTTGTTTGTTGTTACCCCGCGAAGGTTTAGACGAAGAAAAAATTTAAAAATGTTAGGGGGGCGTGGCACCTCCCATACAACCTTAATTTTTAAAGCTGATTATCTCTAAAACAGTTTAAGGTAGGGAGCTGAAAATTGGTATAGAGGTAGGTGATATCAAAACCCTTCTCACTCAGAAAAGTGGGGGTTAACAGAAAAGGGGGCGTGGCACCTCCCATACAGCCTTAATTTTGTAAGCTGATTATCTCTAAAACAGTTCAAGGTAGGAAGCTGAAAATTGGTATAGAGCTAAATGATATCAAAACCATTCCCACGTATAAAAGTGGGGGTTATCGGAAAAAGGGGCGTGGCACCTACCATACAAACTTAATTTTTCATGCTGAATATCTCTAAAATTGTTTACGCTAGGGACTTGGAAATTGGTGTGGAGATAACCGATAACAATTCCATATTAACGCAAAATAATAGGAGTTATACGAAAAGGGGGCGTGGCACCTCCCAACAACACTTAATTTTTTTAGCTGAATATCTTTAAAAGATTTAAGTCAGGGACCTGGATATTGGTACAGAGCTATATGATATAAAAACAATTTTTTGCGCATAAAAGTGTAGGTTATCAGAAAAGGGGGCGTGGCACCTCCCATACCAACTTAATATTTCAAGCTGAATATCTATAAAAGCGTTTAAGGTTGGGACCTGAAAATTTATCAGGAGATTAACGATATCAATAGCATGCTTTTGAAAAAGCAGTAGTTTTGGGAAAAAGGGGCGTGGCACCTACCATGCGTTCTTAATTTTTAAGGCTAAATATCCCTAAAAGCGTTCATGGCATGTACATAGATATCAATATGCAGATATACGATATCAATACCATGTTCACCAAAAAAAAAAGGTTTATCGAAAAATGGGGCATTGCACCTCCCATACGTACTAAACTTTCGAGGCTGAATATATCTAAAGGGATTGGAGGAGGGGCCTGAAAACCATTATGGAGGTATACTATATCAATACTCTTACTTAGTTAAAATAGCCAATACTCAGTGAAAATAAATATCCGGAACAGAAAACTACACCTTTTCCAGTATAAGTTCAGAAAGTTACAATTGAAGTTCAGAAAATTACAATTGAAGTTCAGAATTTCCACTTGCAGTTCAGAAAATTACAATTGAAGTTCTGAAAGTTACAATTGAATTTCAGAAAATTACAACTGAAGTTCAGAAAGTTACAATTGAAGTTCAGAAAATTACAATTGAAGTTCATTTGGAAATTCTGAACTTCAATTGTAATTTTCTGAAATTCAATTGTAACTTTCTGAACTTCAATTGTAATTTTCTGAACTTCAGTAACTTTCTGAACTTTAAGTGGAAAAGGTGTAAAAATGTTGTGTATCGTGCAGCCTTAAACTGAATACTAAAATTATATAATTTTGAAGTTGTATACACAATAAAGTAGTGAAAAATCGTTAATTTTCTATTAAAAATAATACCGGTGTAATAACAATTTTTGAAATGAAATTAATAAAAAACAAGTAAAAGCGCGGCTGTCTTCGGCCGTACCGAAGACTTCATACCTTTCATGAGTGGGGAAATGAAAAGTTACCTATGTATGTACATAGCCGGATTAAGTTTAATTTATAATTTTAATTCTGTGGGTTCATTTATGGAAAGATTTATTAGAAAAAATGGTGTCTTGGCTATTTAAATGGAGGAGTTATACACCAAAATGTCCATATCTGAACAATCGGTTGTATGGGAGCTATATGTTATAGTGGTCCGAACTTAACAATTTTCGGTAATCCCGTTTGGGCCCATATGTGTACAAATACTTCAAAATTTCACACCGTTAGCTGTTAAAATGGAGGAGTTATACACCAAAATGTGCATATCTGAACAATCGGTTGTATGGGAGCTATAAGTTATAGTGGTCCGATCTTGACAATTTTCGGTAATCCCGTTTGGGCCCATATGGGTACAAATACTTCAAAATTTCACGCCGTTAGCTGTTAAAGTGGAGGAGTTATACACCAAAATGTCCATATCTGAACAATCGGTTGTATGGGAGCTATAAGTTATAGTGGTCCGATCTTGACAATTTTCGGTAATCCCGTTTGGGCTCATATGGGTACAAATACTTCAAAATTTCACGCCGTTAGCTGTTAAAATGGAGGAGTTATACACCAAAATGTCCATATCTGAACAATCGGATGTTGTGGAACTATATGTTATAGTGGTCCGATCTTGACAATTTTCGGTAACCTTGTTTGGGCCAAAATGGACACGTCTACTTCAAAGTTTCATGTCCTTAGCTATATAAATGGGGAAGTTATGCACAAATTACATCCAAAAATGTCATGTATATCTGAATAATCGGTTGTTTTCTATATGTTATAGTGGTCCGATTCGGCCGGTTCCGACAAATGATCAGCTGCATATAACAACATACCTGTATTCCGAATTTCATTCAGATATCTCAAAAACTGAGGGACTAGTTTGCGTTCACACAGACGGACGGATGGACAGACGGACAGACGGACAGACGGACATGGCTTAATCGACTCAGCTCGTGATTCTGACCATATCGGTATATATTTTGGTGGGTCCCCCACGATTCCTTCTGGTACTTTCGACAAAAATTTTTTGGCACTAAGTTATAATACCATTTCATTCTCATGAAAGGTATAAATATATTTTGGGCAGAACGAAGTTTGCCGGGTCAGCTAGTAATTTATAGAAATAACAGAATGTCCCACTTGCATGTAAAATAATGAAAACTAGCGATTAAAAATACTTACTCTGAAAAAAATATCCGTAGTTAAATCAACAACTTTCCGCTGTTGAACCTCCGTCTTTGATTCAACAGCAAAAGTATTTGTTTTAACGGCAAAGTTTTTGATTCAACAACTTTCCATAATTAATTCAAAGACGGGCGTTTTTGATTCAAAAACTCCCTTGCTGTTGAAAATTTTTGAAGTATGTAAATAAAACATAGAAAAAATTTTTTTTAAAATTAAATTTTCGGGAAAAATATATACATATGTACATACATATGTATATGTATATGCAATATATAATTACAAATAAAGGTAAGTCACAATAATAATATTTATGTATATATTATTATAATATATTAATATTATATGTACATTTGTACGTTTAACAAGTAAGGAAGCCTAAGTTCGAGTGCAATCGAACATTAGATACTCAGCTGTATGCTTTCATTGTTTGTTTGCGTTTGTTCGATATAGGGTGTATTTTATATGAAACGAGTGCTGCATAAACAGGGCGCAGCCACGCCCATTTTCAAAATTTATATCAATCATCCAAATAAGCATACAAATATTATTGTTAGTGCAAAATTTCATCCCTCTATGACTTTTAGTTACAAAGACTTCACGTTACAAATTCCAAAAGGGTGTTCCAGAAATATCTTTGTTAAAAAGTAGGCGTGGTCATAAACAGATTTCAATAAATTTTTGCCTGTCTATTAACACAAGTTATAAAAGTGTATAAACCAAGTTTCGTCATAATATCTCAATTATTTGTCGAGTTAAAGGCTAAGAAATCTCATATATCCCTTTGTCTAAAAAGAGGCGGTGCCACGCCCATTTTCCAAACTTTTTTATTTTTTGTTTCCGGTCTATTGTAAAACTCATGTCACAAAATTTCAATGAATTATCTTTATATTTCACATAGATATCGCTTAAAATGGTTTTATTAGGTCACTTTATAATACACATATATAAAAGTGGGCGCGGTCGTCAACCGATTTTGGTAATTTTTCGTCCACACATTTGGCTAAGTAAATATATCACGCGTACCAGATTTCATCGATATATCTTTAACGGTTTCTGAGTTATGGCTTATTAAACTTTCAATATTCGCTCCTTAATAAGTGGGCGTGGCACCGCCCATTTTCCAAAATTTTTGTAGTTTTTGTTTTATGTCCATAGTTGGACTCCTGCCACAAAATCTCAGTGATTGATCTTTATATTTGACAGAGATATCGCTTAAAATGTTTTTATTAGGCCCCCTTATATTTCCTATATATAAAAGTGGGCGTGGCCGTCAACCGATTTTGATAATTTTTCGCCAAAACATTTGACTAAGTAATTATATTACGCGTACCGAATTTCATCGATATATCTTCAACGGTTTCTGAGTTATGACTCATAAAACTTTCAATGTCTGCCCCTTAATAAGTGGGCGTGGCACCGCCCATATTCCAAAATTTTTGTGTTTTTTGTTTTATGTCCATAGTTGGACTCATGCGACAAAATTTCAATGATAGATCTTTATATTTGACAGAGATATCGCTTAAAATGGTTTTATTAGGTCACTTTATAATACACATATATAAAAGTGGGCGTGGCCGTAAACCGATTTTGATAATTTTTCGTCAAAACATTTGTCTATGTAAGCAAATTACGCGTACCAAATTTCATCGATATATCTTCAACGGTTTCTGAGTTATGACATATAAAACTTTCAATGTTTGACCCTTAATAAGTGGGCGTGGCACCGCCCATTTTCCAAAACTTCATCAAATTTCTTCATAAGGGCCCGAGCTCAATACGTGGGTAAAATTTTAAAACTCTAGCTATATTAGTGGCTGAGATACCAAATTTCCGATTTTTTCTATATAGGAAAAGTGGGCGTGGTCATGGTCCGATTTCGCCCATTTTCAATACCAACCGTCCCAGTCTCGATACCAACTTGCGTTCCAAATTTCATCAAAATATCTCAATTTTTGCGCGAGTTAGAGTGTTTACAGACGGACGGACGGACGGACGGACGGACAGACGGACGGACGGACGGACGGACGGACGGACGGACGGACGGACATGGCTCAATCGATTTCTCTTTTCACCCTGATCATTTTGATATATATAAGTCTATATCTATCTCGATTATTTCATTCTGTTACAATCCACCGTTATGTGATTAAAACTATAATACTCTGTGTACTAGTACAGCTGAGTATAAAAATACATACATATATTTTGTATTTTCAGATTAAATATGTTTGATTATCCCGTTTTCCGATAGCGAGCAATTGAGGTAAAACTTGTCGGCGATGATTGCGCAGAAACCTACAAATCTGGCGGTCGAAAAACAATGTAAGTTAATATAAAGAATTGTTATGAAATAATAAAATAAAATCAGTTGTGTTTATGTGTTTGTGTGTGTAAAAAGCCCTACAGACAGTGATAGTCATTTGATATATCATTTGAGGTGCAGGATTGATGGATATTTGTGCCACTACTGCCTACAAGTTTCCATAATCTTTATATTGGCGGTGTGAAAATGTGAAGCAAACTTTTGTGGCCGTGTCTCTTTCCACACATCGTGTTGTTCAAATGATGCATCAAATGACCATCACTGAATGGAAAAAGTTTGTTTGGTGAAACCGGGCCTTAGTATTAATATTACTATGTAAACATATATTATAAAAAAAACTAAATAAAATAATATCTATTATATTAAAAAAAAACATTACTATTGTTTACAATTTTCTTGAGGTTAACTTAAATGCGTAAGTATTTGCTTCAATGGTGCCCATTTTTCGACCAAAAACCTTTGCGGTTAATTCAAAAGCAAAAGTTGTTAGCTTAAATACGACAGTATTTGAATCAACAGTGCTCGCATTTGGACTAAAAATTTTTGCTGTTAATTCAAAAGTAAAAACTGTTAACTTAAATGTAAAACTATTTCATTCAACAGTTTCTGTTGTTAACTTAAATACGAAAAGTATTTGAATCAAAAACGCTCGCATCTTTGAAACAACAACGGAGCGTTGTTGGGTACATTTCAACTGCGGAAAGTTGTTAATTTAACGGCAAAAGTCTTTGTATTTACAACGTTTTTTTTTTTCAGAGTACTTACTTAGAAAAAATAACAATAGTATTCTCTGTTCTTGTGGCGCCTCTAAACGGCATCTGCTAATATAATTTGTTTTTGGAGGGTTTTCTGATATTTACTGATTGGGAGTCGCTGGTTCAAATTCACGTTCGATGTGCAGTTTTATGTTTTAGACTAGAAACGCCGACAGATGTTGCCCTGTCCAACCATTGATTTATCGGAATAATATACAATTTTTATATTTCCATTTACCTCTCCTTCTCCCTGCTCATTTACCTCTCCCCTTTCTGTTACTCCCAACACTCAATAAAAAGTAGTAAAAAAACGAAAAAAATGCTCTCCTGTAAAATTTGCTTTTGTCCGTTACGATAAAGTCGCACAAAGGGGTCGATATATAATTTTCAACAGTTGTTGAATTTTGTGTTAAAAAAATCAATAAAGCAAAAAAAAAACAATTTAGGTACTACCCCGCTGGGATTGTGAATGGAGCTTCTCGTGAAATTCTTTGCTTGGAAAAAGGAACAGGTAAGAGTTATCGCGTTGATGAGAATTTAGCTTATGTTTTAATATGGCTTTTAATAGTTTGAAATAGGTGAAGAATTACATCAAATGTGGAGGATTGGTCAAACAAGTAATGTGGGCATGTTCTAGAAAATTATTTGGCATAAGATTTTACTAGGGGTCTCCTCAGAAAATTTTTCTGTAAAATTAATCTAAAAGACCAAAGGAACCGAAGAACCTATATTCCTCGGAATGTTGAATGTGCTTTATTTCGGGTTCTGCTGAAGCGATCGAAATACTTCTTTTGCAAAAGATTAATGATTTTGGACTACGTTTAACAAGCAGGCATAAAAAATTGCATTAGGGTGGTATAAAATAAGTACTGGGTGGTAGTGACCCCAATGGCGCACATAGGGTTAATAATATTCTACAGTATAAGCCGCCCTTTCAAACCAAACACATTTGTGTATTAAACTTAGAGATCGGACTATAAATACCGAAGATATGAGAAAAATAAATTTTAGCGACATCTAGCGGCGTCCAAAAAAAAATTAAAAAATTTTCCGGAAATATTTTCCAAAAAGACATCATATGCGGGGGCGTACGGCGAACTTTATTTTTTGCGATACGGTCTAATGTACATATGAGCTGCTGAAGCAAAACTTGAATAATTTGGAAGCCGTTGACTTTTTTAAATCGTGGTCAAAATTGTTGGATTCCAGACCATCGGTGTTAGTAAGAAACGGTTCAAAATGGTTTGGTATAGGGATACTACCACTCAAATTGGGTGGTGAAAATATGTTTTGGTAGTGGAAGTACTGACTGGGTTTTTTAATCATTAAAAAGATTACGGAAAAATGTATACACTTTTCTAAAATGAGTTCGGATAAGATATGTATATGTATGTAGATATTTCTTATTATACTAAGCAGTACTAGTACACAGAGTATTATAGTTTTAATCACATAACGGTGGATTGTAACAGAATGAAATAATCGAGATAGATATAGACTTATATATATCAAAATGATCAGGGTGAAAAGAGAAATCGATTGAGCCATGTCCGTCCGTCCGTCCGTCCGTCTGTCCGTCCGTCCGTCTGTGCGCACTCTAACTCGCTCAAAAATTGAGATATTTCGATGAAATTTGGAATGCAAGTTGGTATCGAGACTGGGACGGTTGGTATTGAAAATGGGCGAAATCGGACCATGACCACGCCCACTTTTCCTATATAGAAGAAATCGGAAATTTGGTATCTCAGTCACTAATATAGCTAGAGTGATAAAATTTTACCCACGTATTGAGCTCAGGCCTTTATGAAGAAATTTGATGAAATTTTGGAAAACGGGCGGAGCCACGCCCACTTATTAAGGGGCAAACATTGAAAGTTTTATGAGTCATAACTCAGAAACCGTTGAAGATATATCGATGAAATTTGGTAGGCGTGATATACTTACTTAGGCAAATGTTTGGACGAAAAATTGCCAAAATCGGTTGACGGCCACGCCCACTTTTATATATGGGTATTATAAAGTTTGTTACATTACATTACAATTTTGTGGCATGAGTTCTACAATAGACCGGAAACAAAAAATAGAAAAATTATGGAAAATGGGCGCGGCACCGCCTCTTTTTAGACAAAGGAATATACGAGATTTCTTAGCCTATAACTCGACAAATAATTGAGATATTATGACGAAACTTGGTTTATACACTTTTATAAGTTGTGTTAATAGACATGCAAAAATTTATTCAAATCGGTTTATGACCACGCCTACTTTTTAACAAAGATATTTCTGGAACACGCTTTGGGAATTTGTAACGTGACATCTTTGTAACTGGAAGTCATAAAGGAGTGAAATTTTGAGCAAAGAATAATATTCATATGCTTAGTTGGATGACTGATAAAAATGTTGAAAATAGGCGTGGTTACGCCCACTTTATGCTGCACTCGATTTATATAAAATACACCGTGATTCTATCAGACGCAAACAAACAATGAAAGCATACAGCTGGGTATCTAATGTTCGATTCCACTCGAACTTAGGCTTCCTTACTTGTTCTTCTTATTTTTCTTCTTCCTTTTCTGATTCTTGTTTTCTCTTTTTCAAGTTCCTTCCACTGACATTGAGAAAACAGCTCTTATACTTTCAGAATTTTTCCCATTTCCATGTAATTCTCTCTCCGACACGCAAAGTTTTTTTTTTGTTGCCGCATTCCACGAAAAACGTGATTTTAATAATTTTCAATTATCTCAGAAGTCAACAGACAAAATTTAATAAATGAAGTCATGTAAACTATTTTGTATACCTATTTGTTTTTAACACGACCGCCTATAAAATTTTGTTTACTAAACGTACATACATATTTGAGTATTTGGCTCACTGTTGCATCAATACTCTAATTTGTATTGGTATGTATGGCAGTTCACAATTGAATTCCCTGCAGCAATTCGCTCTAGTCCCAGGCTAGCGCAGAATTAATTCAAAAAGGGGCAGGGTTGGTTCTCGTTCTATCCGAACTCAATGCTTTCAATTTTGTGTTTTAACACGGCGCTGTTCTACGAAGTGGTTAGTTAGTTCAACAGTTAATTGTTCGAAGATAGTGCAAAATGAAACACTTCACAAAAATATTCCTGAGCTGGCAGAATTCTTAACGTACTGAAAATAAATGCGGCATTATATTATAAAATTCCAAGTTTTTGAAACTTAACCATATAAAAGGTGAAATTGTCCCCATTCACCTACATATGCCAAACAATTTTAATTTGGTTTTATATTTCTATAGTCACAAGCCATAACCGCTTAAGTCGACTTAATATAAAATTCAGTTATATATACCACGTTATTATACATTAAAAACTCTATATTTCTGTAAAACCCCCATACCTATAACTTATTTCAATCAAAAGATATTAATAAAAAGATTTTGGCTTAACTCACAATAGAGATATATTAAAGTTACTACAACAGCCAAAATGTATGTATATACTTAATGAAATTTCTTCACAACATTTTGTTTTATTTGCAAACTTTAATCGTAACATTTTGGGTGGCTCATCGATTTCGCATTCATAGTTTTTAATCGACTTTTATAATTTTTGAAAAAACGCATTCGAATATAAAAAGCAATTTATCTCGAAATCATATTTTACAACTTAGGCGATTATGCCTTGTGGCCACAGAATTAACTGTCCCGTTTTGTAGCCCTTTAGAACCAGTTCTGAGCTTGCTGCTTGCTCTAGTTCTAGACTGTAGTATTTCGGGACTGGCTCTTATATTATCTGCAGGGCTAATATGTACATATGCCTATGTATTTATATAACTGCACGAAAAATCTAAACATATTAGAGTAATTTCGTGTATTGTGGGCACCGTCTGTATCTTTCATAGCAACACAAGAATGCAGTACTGTGCTTGCGAGTGTGGTTTCAAGTACTCATAACGGCTGTCGACTTTTTATTTGTATTTCTTGCTTATGAGTAGTTGATGAAAATATACTAATAATAATATAATACAATGGCGCTATTATAAATCTGACGAGTTTTATGGCCGAGCTTCTCTCCCAATTCGAGGTGTGCACCTTTTGTTTTTCCTTACTAATTGGGTGGACCTAAAGTTTCATGACGGCTCCGAAGGGCGAATGCATTTTTTGTGAGAAGCTTTTTCATTGCAGAAGTACACTCGGAGGGTATGCCGCCCACTGCCGAGAGGTGGCCGCTGTTTCTAAAAACACAATAATTGGGTTTTAATTAATTAGAAAATTTTTTTTGGTGTTTGTCCGGACTGGGGTTTGAACCCGAGACCTCTGGCATAGCAGGCGAGCACTCTACCCACTGCACCACAGCGGCTAAAATATACACTCAGAGAAAAATTCATGTAAAATGAAGCAAAAGTCAACCAATTTTGTGATTAATTTTTTTCAACACGACTTTTACTGTAACTCATCTTATAAAAGTGTAAATTTGACACTACTCTCAAGGTTTAATTTAACACGATGCTAAATAGAATTAAAAAGAGTAAAAGCATTTACAGACGGCAGCGATAATCCGGAATAATTCGGAGTTAACTTGAGAATTAACTGGATGTAATCCGGAATATCTCAAAACTTTAGCGGATTATGGCATTTTGTAATGACACCTCTGGCGAAAAATCTATACTGTGAATGAAAGTGCAGAAAAAGAAGAATGGAAGGTAGATCTAGGAAGATAGACACATAGGCGAATTCAGAAATTGCCATTGTTATCGTAATTGGTAGAGTGTAATGCCAAAATGATATCTCACCTTGGTTGAAATCTGAATTCGTTTGGGACTCGCCCATTCCTATTGACCATGATGTGAATTCGCTTTGATTTTGACGTTACGCTCTACCTTTGGAAATACGGTTTTTGAATTCGCCGCTGCGCCTACATTCCTTCAGCTGTTTTGTTAATCCGCAGTAATTGCCGTCTGTCAGGGTAAAATTTGAATCGAATTAAGTGTTGCGGTAATTGTGATTATCGCTTCCGTCTGTCAAGCCTATAAAAATAGATAAAACTAGTACAGCTGAGTATAAAAATAAAGAAAAAAGTACTAAAAACTTTACTTACTTCGTGCAAAAAATGTTAAAAACTTATACATATTTAAATTTAAATTTTCCGTTTATGCCAATATAAAGATTTTCTTGCATTAAACTGATGAGAATTTGTTTAACACCGCAAAAAAGACGTTTCTTCAGAAAAAAATCATAGAATGCGAAAAATACATTTACATTACATGTTAATGCATAGATATTTTTTATCTCGAGTTAGGCGGTTCTGACTTGTGACAACATATTTAAGCTATTTGTTTATTTACGTTAAAAGTACATGAAATATACATTAAAAAAATTGTTGATTGGTGCTCACATACAGTGATCCACATTACCCAGAAGTTTTTTTCATATATTTTTAAGGACGCTTCAGGATTTCTTTTTTTGCAGTAAGTTGTAAAGAAAATTAAATATTCGTTTCAACAAAATACCCAACACGGCTGTAATACTTTTCTTTTGTCATATATTACGGTCGAAGTAAGATGGTGCCCACAATACCCGAAAATACTCTATATATATCCAAAGGGAATATAAAAGCCAGCCTCAGAGCGATCAAAATACAGTACTTTGAAAGCAGTTGAACTAAACACATTAAAAAAAATCACTAAAGAAAAATGAAAAGCTACGCAGCAATATGTCTGGTCACCTTTGCAATTGTGGCTACTTTAGTTACCGACAGTAATACTTTGACGACAAGAGTTCTTTTAGGAACTCATAAAAATAGTGATAAAGCACTCTACACTAAAGAAGAAAAAAAGGTATATTTGAACCAAGGCCGTGTAAATTTAGAATGGGTTGCAATGGTAAGTTCTATAAAAATGTTAGCGCGAAGAGAATATATATATTTTGTATACATATACGTACATTAGAGTGACCACAAATGCAAAAGTGCTGATTTTTTTTGCTCTCCGCGCATTTTCTGATAGCTTGACAATAGAAAATAAGATCTGCCTAAAAATCTGACCATCGGTAGTGGGAAATAGCCACGCGCATTTGACCTAAAGTTCAAAAATTGACCTAAAAATTATGCATGGCTTTAGAGACCAATATCTCTTTAAACAATGATTTTCGGAGAAATAATGTAATAATAATTTTTATACAAAATGAAACTGGGAACATATTCTCCATCTGATATTTATACTTGCCGTTATCCTTTCAGAACATATTGAGTCCTTAAAGTGAAATTTAAATGTTTTTGTTTGTTAAAAAGGCAAAAATAAATATTTAAAAAATAGAGAATTATATAAACTATACATCATTTAATAGGTTATTTAAAGTAGTTTTACACATCATAAATTTTTTGAGTGAAAATACTGTACTTCAATTTCTAAAGCCAATTTTGAGCACACCGCTTTTATTTATACGCGATGTTCGTTTAAAAAGTTTATGGCTTTCGTATTTTTATTCTTTTGCAATGTTTTAATGGCATTTGCATGAGATATGTCAAATAACACGTCCAGAGAGTCAGTAAAATGTTTTTTGCCTTACCACATTTCAATTTAATAATTTTGTTGTATTGATTTAAATGCCTTTTAATCATTTTCTGTATTCCATCTTTTCTTTTGGTCGGAATTCCGAATTTCGTATAGACCTCAATCAATCTATTGGACAAAATAGGAATGCTTTCCTTTGCCGTTTTATGTTCATCACGAATCAAATAATATAAATAGCTTAACACATTTCTTCTGCTTGGAAGCATATTTCCATTCAAAGAGTTTTTTTTTTAGCCTGTGTTTAAAAAAGATAGTCTTACATTATACAATAGAAAAGCCTTACATAGCACTTAGCTCGTAAGATATTATTAAATAATTAGCAATTAAGGGAATGCATCTGGATCTTAATGCCATTACAATAATAGCACAGGCCGACAAGAAATTTGACCATAAACCAGACCATACCTTCCTAAAGGTTTTCGATGCGCTGAATTTAAATCTGGACGCAGAATTGCTCTATCACGTCAGGATTTTGAGATATCCTAACCTAAATGTGCAAAAAACACCGTTTTTGCCTATTTTTGAGGTTATATATAAACGACAGATTATTTAAAAAAAAAAAAGCACACATAGCATCTTAAAGAAGAAGTCTTTCTCTTAAGAATGGCGTTGAGTTTGCTCAAATATCTTTTTCTTTCGCTAAGATAGTGCAATTTAAAATTTATATGAATTAACGTAGGTATGATGCAGTAGAACACATACCTCTTACGATAAGTCTGCAAATTTCAATTGCTCCATCTTATCGAAAAAAAGATATTTGAGCAAACTCAACGCCATTCGTAAGAGAAAGACTTCTTCTTTAAGATCCTATTTGTGCTTTTTTTTTTTTAAATAATCTGTCGTTTATATATAACCTCAAAAAGAGGTAAAAATGGTGTTTTTTGCACATTTAGGTTAGGATATCTCAAAATCCTGACGTGATAGAGCAATTCTGCGTCCAAATTTGAATTCAGCGCATCGAAAACCTTTAGGAAAGTATGGTCTAGTTTGTGGTCAAAAAAATCGGTCTCATTTTGTCGGCCTGTGTTGTTTTAAAAAAATTTTAACAAAACTGAATATAACACACTTATGAGCACTACCGCTACAAGTTCACTTTAAAGAAAGTTCAACACTATTGAATGAGCTGAAATATGAAACTATACCACATTTTTTTTTTTAATTGCAAAGCCTACTACGATAATTTCAGTTTGGTAAAAAAAAAGTTTGAAAAAATGCGGCTTGCTTATTTTAAATCATTTTCTTGACTATAATAGTGCATGTAAATTAAAAAAATTTATGGTGTGTAAAACTACTTTAAATAACCTATTAAATGATGTATAGTTTATACAATTGTCTATTTTTAAATATTTATTTTTGCCTTTTTAACAAACAAAAAAATTTTAATTTCACTTTAAGGACTTAATATGTCCTGAAAGGATAATGCTGGGTATAAATATCATATCGATAATATGTTCCCAGTTTCATTTTGTTTTGTGGTCACTCTAACGTACATATATACATAATTAAACACACACAAATTCCTAATTCTTAACAGCCTTCGGAACATATGACTGCGGCTACGCTTGCTGTTCCTGACAACGTTCAACTGGCAACGCTGTATCGCGAAAAAGACTATTTTATAAATGCCTCATTTTACGTGCATCCTGGCGACGTAATACATTCCATATTTACTGTTTGGGGTTACACAAATAAACCTACTTCAAACTAATGGAACCACATTTACGAAAATAATAAAGACAACATGAAATCATAAACAATTTAATTTTTCTTTCCTTTTTAATATTAAGCAAATGAGTCAGAATCTTTGCGCAAAGCAAAAAGTTGCCCATGATTCAATCATAAAAAGGTTAGAGGCTTGACTGACGGAAGTGATAATCCCGATTACCGCAACAATTAATTCGATTCAAATTTTACCCTGGCAGACGGCAATTACTGCGGATTAACAAAACAGCTGAAGGAAGGTAGGCGCAGCAGCGCATTCAAAAACGTCTTTCTTTATTTCCAAAGGTAGAGTGTAATGTCAAAATCAAAGCGAATTCACATCGTGGTCAATAGGAATGGGCGAGTCCCAACCGAATTCAGATTTCAACCAAGGCGAAATATCATTTTGACATTACACTCTACCAATTACAATAACAAAATACACTGGAAATTTCCGAATTCGCCTATGCGCCTACCTTCCTAGATCTGCCTTGGATTCTTCTTTTTCTTCGCTTTCATTCACAGTAGGGATTTTTCGCCAGAGGTGTCATTACAAAATGCCCTAATCCGCTAATATTTTGAGGACTAACTATAGAGACATTCCAGATTATCGCCAGTTAATTCTCAAGTTAACTCCGAATTAGCTAGGTTGCATTTTTGGGCGATGACTAAAAAGAGGGACGACGATTTCATTCCCTTTACTGAATATGTGGTAGAAAATCAGGAAGGTAGTAGTGGAACATTAGTTGTACAATATACATGATATACATTAAGGTGGAGTAAAAACATATGGAGATTTTTTTTTTTGTTTTTTTTTTTTTTTTTTGAACGTACCAGCAATGAAGAGTTGCGTTTATACGAGTTAATGAACACCACAAAATTTATGGCGATAGGATGGCGTTTTGAACTGCCCCAAGCCCCGCAAATTTGAAAGCAATAAGCACGATCTGGTACAAATATGAAATTTTGAAAATTATAAAATCAAAAAACGAAGTATGAGGATTGATAAACATGGCTAAGCTGAGTATTAAGCAGGGTATACACATCACAAGAAATGCTAAAACTCCATATAAAAAAACTCTTAAGAAATGGTCAAGAAATTTGTTTGTGTCAAATTTTCTTTAGGCAGTATCCACTTCACAAGAAAAACTATTACAATTTTTGACGAAAAGTGAGGTTGGCAACGCTGGTTTTGCCAAGAAATATATACGATTGTATATATTTCTTGAAGAAAAAATCAAACGTCAAAATTACTTAAGAAATAAATGCCAATTTTTTCTTGAACAATTTCTTATGATGTGGATACCCAGCTTTAAAGTAAATTTTTTTTTTTTGGTAACAACAACAACATAATAACTTTTGGTCAAAATTTATATTATGCATTTTTTAAATTAATAATAATATAATACAATGGCGCTATTATAACTCTGACGAGTTTTATGGCCGAGCTTCTGTCCCAATTCGAGGTGTGCTCCTTTTTTTGTTTTTCCTACCAATTGGGTGGACCTACAGTTTTATGCCGGCTCCGAACGGCAAATGCATTTTTGTGAGAAGCTTTTTCATGGCAGAAACACACTCGGAGGGTATACTGCCCACTGCCGAGGGGTGACCGCTGCTATTAAAAAACCCAATAATTGGATTTTTACTAATTAGAAAAATTTTTTTTTGTGTTTTGCTCGGACTGAGGTTTGAACCCGAGACCTCTGGCATAGAAGGCGAGCACTATATCCACTGCACCACAGCGGCCACATTCTATTTTGATTCCCTTTAATTTGATATACATTTTCTCTGCGGGGGTCAACCCCCCTTTTACTCCCTTACTTTTCATACATAAAATGTATATCAAATTAAAGGAAATAAAAATAAGTACCTATCGAATGGTATGAAAATAATCGAAATCGGTTCAGTAGTTTTTAAGTGATTGCAATTTAAAAATACATAATATAAATTTTGACCTTTAATAACTTTTGTTGTTGTTATTTCCAAAAAAAAAATTACTTTAATACTCAGCTTAGCCATGTTTATCAATCCTCAGACTTCGTTTTTTGATTTTATAATTTTAGAAATTTCACATTTGTACCAGATCGTGCTATTTTTTCAATTTTGTGGGGCTGGGGGCACCTCTAAACATGCGAGTATGTCAAAAAATTTTTACAGACTTATTTCTGGGCTAGAAGGTGCCGTTCTGGCTTTGGAACAAATTGAATTTCCAAAAAAAAATTTTCGCTCCACCTTAATATACATACCTATTCATTGAATTTATTATTTGAATAAAATATACTTATATTGGAAAAATAACAATTTACTTTATTATTTTAATTAATATAATATAATAATACAATGGCGCTATTATAACTCTGACGAGTTTTATGGCCAAGCTTCTCTCCCAATTCGAGGTGTGCTCCTTTTGTTTTTCCTACTAATTGGGTGGACCTACAGTTTTATGCCGGCTCCGAACGGCGAATGCATTTTTTGTCAGAAGCCTTTTCATGGCAGAAATACTCTCGGAGGGTATGCCGCCCACTGCTGAGAGGTGACCGCTGCTCTTAAAAAACCCAATAATTGGATTTTTACTAATTAGAAAAAAATTTTTTTTTCTTTTGGTGTTCTGCTCGGACTGTGTTTTGAACCCGAGACCTCTGGCATAGCAGGTGTGTAGATTAATTAACCAAGAAAGTCTATACTACGTCCACGTTGAAGAGTTAACTGGAATTAAGTGGCCATTTCGGGTTAACCACTTAACTCTACTCATAACTCCGAGTTAACCATTCGAATTATTTTGATAAAATCGCCGTTAACTCCACTTAACTCTACTTTCGTTTGGAATTTATTTGGAGTTAATGGAATGTAGCCCTGTTCTTTGCCAAAATTTGGTATCACTTTTGAAATATTGGCATTATTTGAACAGCTAGGTGGTCGCAATAGGCGGATGATTTGAGATGCTTACGTCAATCTTCTATGAAGTTTACTTGTGATTTTGACATAAAATCCGCAGCAAATCTATGTATGTAGTATTGCGGCCACCTAGCATATGTCAAAATAAACTCTGAGTTACATAAACCCCTCAACGTGAACACTTGACAGTTATCAATTAACTCCAAACCATTAACTCTAGTTAACTCATCAACGTGAACATAGTATAAGCGTCTCTTTTGAGTGTTGTTTTTTGCAAGAAAAAAATTCATAAATTTAGTTATTTCACGAAAAAAAACTTTATTTGGCAAATTTTTGTGCATACTTAGATTAGTAGAAAATTACTGATTTTAACATCTCGAAAAAAATTAGGACCCTGGACTTTTTGATAAGGCCGTAGGCCTTTTTTCATTTCCCACCATGCAATACGGCATACCTAGATTTCGATTAACGAAAAAAAAAATGTATGGGATGACATCAGCCGCAGCGATTGCGTGTCTTTTGATAACAAATGCAAGCAAAATTTTGACCCAGAAACCAGAGATACTTTTCCGAAGGTACAAATATCTCAATCCACTTCAATTTTCGGAATATCCTAACCTAAAAGTGTAAAAATTGGATTTTTCCAGTATTTGAGGTACCTAACAGTTCTAGCAAATAATTTATATTTTAGTCACAAAAAAAAGTATGAGTTTTCCCCCTCTCGTTTCCGTTGAGCTTGCTAAAATATAATTTTTTTTCACTCAGATATTGCATTTTTAAACGTGCATGTTTGCACCTTACTTACTTAATTGGCACGTAACCGTCTAGACGATTTTGGCCGAGTCCAACATAGTGCGCCAGCTATTTCTGTTTCGTGCAGCATGGCGCCATTTGGGAGTACCTAGGGAGTCAGCATCACAGTCCACCTGATCTTCTCAACGCAGTGGAGGTCTCCCCTTTCTTCTGCGTTCAGCGGGTTTCGACAGAAATACTTTCTTGACCGGAGCACTTTCATCCATTCTCGCGACATGACCTACCCAGCGGAGCCGCTAGATCTTTATTCGCTGAACAATGTCGATGTCTTCGTACAGCTCGTACAGCTCATTGTTAAATCTCCGTCGATACTCGCCCTCGCCAACACACAAAGATCCATAAATCCTCCGAAGAACTTTACTCTCCAAGCGCCATCTCATCTGCTTTTGATATAGTCCATGCTTCTGCACCGTACATGAGGACTGGAACGATGAGTGTCCTGTAGAGTGTGATTTTTGTTTTCCAGCATCAAGTTGAAGAAGTCACACGAAAAGGAGTCACCTGGTCTGAAACCTCGTTTGGTCTCGGACGGCTCGTCGTGGCCCTTCCCAATTCTGACGGTGCTGGTGGTGTTATTTGGCGTAGCCGTATAAGTTTTGTAGGGAAACCAAATTCAGACATTGCGGCATATAGGCAATTCCTATTGGTGTTATCAAAAGCGGCTTTAAAATCGACAAAAGGATGGTTCCTTTTTCATGAGTTTTTTCCAGGATTTGGCGTATTGTCAAGATCTGGTCGATGGTAGATGGTCTGAAGCCACACTGATAAGGTCCAATCAGTTTGTTGGCGGTGGGCTTCAGTCTTTCGCACAATACACTTGCTAAGACCTTATATGCGATATTCAGAAGGCTTATCCCACGATAGTTGGCGCGTACTGTGGAGTCTCCTTTTTTATGGATTGGGCAGAGCACACTTAAGTTCCAATCGTCGGGCATGCGCTCGTCCGACCATATTGTGCATAGGAGTTGATGCGTGCACCTTATCAACTCTTCATCGCCATGTTTGAATAGCTCGGCTGGCAAGCCGTCAGCGCCCGGGGCTTTCTTATTTTTAAGCCGAGACATTGCTTGAGATCCGGGTGGAGTATTCGTTGGCTGTCTGCGTCATGTGCAGTCTTTCGACTTCAAACTTTCTTTGCTTCCCTTTTGGCACATTCTTTGCTGCACAGAGGCGGGTGCGTACCTTGGCCGCCACAAGATAATGGTCAGAGTCGATATTGGGACCACGGATTGTGCGCACGTCTAGGATGCTGGAGCTGTGTCTGCCGTCGATCATGACGTGATCGATCTGATTTCGCGTTTTTCGATCAGGTGACAGCCATGTGGCTTGGTGTAATTTTTTGTGCTGGAATCTGGTACTGCTAATGACCATGTTTCGGGACCCGGCGAAATCGATCAGCCTCGTCCCATTGGGGGTAGTTACGTCGTGGAGACTGAATTTTCCGACTGTGCCGCCAAAGATACCTTCCTTGTCCACCCTGGCATTAAAATCGCTAAGCACGATCTTTTTATCGCGGCGGGGGCAGCGGTCGTAGATTTGTTCTAACAGCTCATAGAAGGAGTCTTTGGTCGCATCGTCCTTCTCATGCGTCGGGGCGTGGGCACAGATGAGCGATATATTGAAATACTTAGCTTTGATGCGGATGGCGGCTAGACGCTCGTTCACTGGCGTGGAAGGCGGGTGAGTTTCTTTCCCACCACAAAACCAACACCAAATATGTGCTCCTCTGCAGTCGTAGTAAGTGGATTTGCTAATTACAGCAGTCGTGAAATATTTAGTCTAACGCGCCATGAGAATTTAAGTAGTAAACACATTTCAAGCTTTGAAATACCAGATTTTAAAGAAATTCGTAAAATGAAATAAACGAAAATATTTAGGCAAGCCGGGCTTTTCTGCTTGTGTGAATCGTACGCCACTGTTACTTGTTTAAATTACATAGGTTCTAAGCAGCTCGATACGATACGAATAATAGGGTGTCCCGTTCATGTATGAAAAAAAGTTTTTTTCGAGCTACGCTATCGCAAGAGGTTTCAAAAATTTCGTAATTGAATACAGATCACAATAAAAGAAAAAAGCCCGGAATTGAATTTGATCTTGAGGGCTCTACCGAGATCTGAAATTTTGTTAATTTCATATATTTAGAAACCTAAACTTTAGAGCTAAAATAATAAAAATATCATACTCAAAAGTTATTTTATTATTGAGATTAATCATATTAGTACAGAGAAAAAAATTTATTGCATTTAATTAATATAAAAAACTTAGAATTCAAATATATTTTTCTCTCCAAATTTTGGTATTTCTGCTTGAGATTGCGACTATAGTATTTTTTGAGATTTGTTGTTATTGCTGCCACTACTATTTTGTTGTTGCTATTATATACTAATTATTCTAGGTACCTACTTATTTCATATATTCCCTCTATATTTCCTCTCTCCTGCTTATTTTTTTATAACGTATGCATTCCTTGTCCTTTTTGTTCCTACTTTG
Organism: Urophora cardui; assembly: GCA_960531455.1. Lineage (NCBI taxonomy): Eukaryota > Metazoa > Arthropoda > Insecta > Diptera > Tephritidae > Urophora > Urophora cardui. The sequence continues at coordinate 35,780,020 of OY482670.1, read as the reverse complement.
AAACTACACACCACTTGCAGCCAAACATGCTCAGAATTGCATGGTTTGGAGAAACGGCGCTATTCTTGGCCTTTTTGGCTTTAATCTTTTAAAACTAACATTTTTCGAACTGTGGGAGATTTCATGTTTAAATAAAACTATTTTTTTTTGTCATGGAAAGACATAACGGGTCCTTTCTTAAAAATATCTGTATATTCCTTTGAACCAGTGAGGATATTTTTGGCTTCCGTTCGCGTGTTTATAATTTTGGATTATATTTTACAGCATTTTTCAATATTATTTCAAAGCAATTTCACATTTCGTCAATTTCCCGGGACGAAAAACACTTATTTTGGAGATTTTTTCTTTTTGCTATAAGTTGAATAGTGCAGGGATCTCCTCGACCCATTCTGAGTCCCTGATGGTATTATAGGGTTAATAACCTAGTATATTATAAAATTTTATTTGATATTGTGAATTAGTTTTTTTATTATCTAAAAAAATCTCCACCTTTCGAAAAAAATTTTTATTGAAGTTTGGTGTCCCTATTATTTTTCACAAGCTGAAACGAACTCACTCCACAAAATCATCAGACATTATAAAACGACGCAAAAAATGGCCAATTAAATAACTGTTCCTTACTTCGGAGACATCTGAGCAAGAAATTAATGTATAAGTTTTGACCATTGTTTAGAAAGCAGGATCGATCTTTGAAATATTTCAAGGCAAGTGTCCCTATTATTTTTCATATAACTGTTCTACCTAAAAAAATTAATTGAATAAAGAATTTTTAACTGAATTATTTTTAAAATTAAAAAAAAAAAAAAAGTGCTGCAAACCTATTTCTGTGTTCAGTGGATTTTTGTTTATCTGATATGACTTTCGTTTAAATAAATTAAATGAAATAATTTTAACATAATTCGTTTTAGTAAAGTACATTATTCATATAATTTTAATTGCGAATTCTGTAAGGCTGCGAAAGAAAAATTTTTACATCTATTTTAGTGTCAATATGTGTATATATGGATATGATCGATTTTTTTTTTTGCATGTTAGAAATAATAAAAAATAACATATCGTTATGAAGTTAAAGCATTTTATTTTATATGAAGTTTTAATGGTTTTTCTCTGGGATGATACTTAAAAACAATATACATATATTATTTTATTTTTACGATCAAAATTTTCTTGAACTCGCGGGAACACTGAACGTATGAAACCCCATTTTGCGGTGACAACACTGCATACTAGTACCTTCGCCCAGGGCTTGTAGTCTCTTCTAAATCTTTTGTGATTCCAGAATATTCGTAACGTTATAAAATTAAACTTTAGGCAAATAAGAACCTTATGGTTTTAGTTAAAAAACCGTATTGTTGTTTTTTTTTATCGAACTGATTCTCCACGATTGAAAGGCAAATAAAATGCAGAAGCCGAATCAAACCCATTCTAGAAAATTTGTGTATGTACGAGTATTTTCATTGTAACTGCATGGAATTCAGATTTTTACACTTAAAAGTTGCATAAAAAATTAAGCGAATAGAACTTATAAGAACGAAAAGAATTACATAGTAAGCATGCAAACAATATACGGATGTAATATACTTATGTTGTGGTAAGTTGGCGTTCTGCATGAATGACAAAACCGCAAAACTTTAAAGATCGGTAGAGCCCTGAAGATCTAATTGTATTTAGTTTTTAAAACTTGTTTCGTAATTTGCGATCAAAACAGCAAATTTTGATGGGTCTTGCGTTAAGGAAATCAAAAAAAAAATATTTCGGGACACCCTAACGAATAATAATTGCACTTTCGTCACTTAATTCTTATTTCTTATTTCTCAATTCTTAATTCTGCATTCTTAATTCTTAATTCTGCATTCTTATTTTTTAATTCTTAATGCTCTTAAGCAAACAACCGTCTATAAGTGCTTAAAATAATCTAAAAATCTTTAAACTTTTAAAGAATAAAAAATAATGCTCCCCTGAAAAATAAATATTTATAAAAGTTTCTACTTGCCTCTTAATTGCTGTCGAGCTTTTGCTAATTGACGTCTATGTGCATGTTTGCATTTATGTGTTAGTATGGGGGAAAACACAGCTAACGACCATTTACGCATAGGTGCATATTTTCCGATTACTCTTCTCCCTCCTCCGAAAATCTTCACTCCCTACAACAATTTGCCAATTATACACACGCATACCGAACATTCCATTAAGCGTTGCAAAACCGCTGCTAGACAGACATCAAAAAAAGCAAGAAAAAACGCAAAATAACCAAGAAAATTAAATAAAATAAAATAAATAAAAAACAAATAAAATCAACGTGAAACAACAACAAAGAGCATATGTAATGTACAATCAAAGGCAATACGAAATCAGCTTGCAGCACCGCACAGTGGTTCGGCTCCATACATTTTGCGGAAAAAATAGAAGGAGTGGTCCTAGGCCATTAAAATTTTGCACAGAGGTTATATGTGAGCTAATTAAGAAATTTTCAAAAAATTTTTGAAATCGGTCAACCCCTAGGGGTACCTCCCTTGGACCTATAAAAAATGATGTAAATACAAATTTTAGTTTCAGCTAAAAAAAAATTAAGATATCTTCACGAAACTTGGTACATGAGTTACCTTCATTAAAGGCATTGACAGCACCAAAAATTGTTGAAATCGGCCAGGGCCTAGATATACCTCCCCTGGACCTATAGTAAAAATTTTTAAAGAAAAATTTTTATTTCAGCTCAAAAAATTAAGATATCTTCACGAAACTTGGCGCATAAGTTACTGTCATGAAACATATCGACAATACCAAATATAGGCGTGATTGGCAAACAACCAGGCCCACTTTTCCTACACCTTTTATTCAAAAACAAATGAAGATATACATTTTCAGTAACTGAAAAGAGCCCTTGTAAAAATTTGATGTACTTAATGATTATATTTATAATAAATATAATCGAAAATATAACCATGTATGTATATATGGAAAGCAAAAAAAACAAATATAAGAAAAATGTTTAATGATTTAGCATATCCTTGACAACAGGATCCAATTCCACACACTTTTTGTTGGGTTGTCGTCTTATGGACTTTATATAATGATAAAAACTTGCCAGTAATCGATTAACAACATCTGTATTGGTAGAAATTCTATCAATTTTCCTAGAAAACATAAGCCTAGAAATCATAGGCCCCATTTACTAGTAAGGGTTAACTCAGAACATGATTAGGAGTTCAACTTTTCTGCTGAGAAAGTATCAATAAGTCTTCTTGTTGTGTGATCAACCCCCTTATTATGGATTGTCATACGATAGCTATCGGCCGCTTGCAAGCGTATCGTATAAAATGAGTTTCCATATTATGAATTCCACACGCCCGCTAGGTGCACTATCGTGAATGACATTTGTTTAGGGTTCAATTAATTATGCGTTAACCTTATTTCCATTACAGTCTATCGGGTTTCACACGATAGAAATTATTTCGTAATACGAAATACCCGACTGCAAGCGTTTAGCGTGTATCGTATTAATTCGTAATAGGCCCGCAAGTAAACTTTGCAAATTAACAGCAGCATATGTTTCTGTTATTACAATTTCGTCGGGATAACCTTTTTTTTTTTCATCTAATACCTTAAAATAAGCTGGTAAAATGTTTAAACAAATGTGTTTGTTGCTATTGTTGTTTACAAACCGCAATGTTATGACGAATGTGTTTATCGTTATTTTTGTTTGCATTACCATTGATTCTAACAAATTAGGTGTATAATTTACCAATCTGCATTTTTATCTAATCCTCTCTGTGCCTTCATATTCGTAAACAAAGAAATTTGACATAAGATGCAAACGTTAATATATACGCATGAGCCTAAAAGCATGCTACATTTTGTCAATTTTATCAAAATTTGATGGGACTTTCGACATTTAAATCAAGTTTACATCGATTGGGGAAAATACGGGAAAAAGTTTTTAACAGAAATCGATAGAAGACATTCCAAACTTTCATTTTATTACAGTTAGCGAGTGTAGCACGCTGTAGCACACAAACTTTTTGTCCATCGAAATTAGAAAAGGTAGCATTTATGAAGTACCATTTTTGCTGGCCTATATTTTTTTTAATATTTGGCCGATTGCACTGATTTTTTCTTTAATTAGTCAAGGAGGTGCTATATTTTCTTTTAAACTCACAACAGGGACAATGGAGATATAAGTTATAAGGAAAATTTATAGCTAAAGTTAGCAAAAATTTCAAGCAGTTTTTGTTGAATAAAATTTTTCTGACTACTGATACCATTATTTTGTAATAAAAATCAACTTTTTGCAAAGTAGTCATGAATTGTTCATATTTGGAAATTTTTTTATAAGAGTACATCATTAGAATCTGAAAATTAGGTATAGAAAAAAATTAATTTTTTCCGCGGCTGAACCACTGTGCACCGTTACATTTTATCTCCGCTTTCGTTGGCAGACATGGCCGGTATGCCATGGCGTATACGTGATTTTGGTATGTTCATGCCATTCGAGACCGCGTAGGTGAAAGCTGATGCGCTTACATGCGCTTGCTCTGTGCCCCGTTGCGTTTGTGCGTAACAACGTTAATGGTTTTTCATATTAAACTGATTTATTTACGGCAACCAAACATGTGGTATGTTCTAAATGACCATGAACGTAGATGTAGAAAAATCACCAGCAAAGGACTAACGCTTGTCTGCAAAGTTTTTCTATTATTATTTTTTGTCAATAATAATAATTTCGCCTTTTTTTGCGTTTGCGTTATCGCTCTCGCGAATAAAGATCCAGCGGCTGCGTTGGGCAGGTCATGTCGTGAGAATGGACGAAGGCGCTCCGGCCAAGAAAGCATTTCTATCGAAACCCGCTGAACGCAAAAGAAAAGGGAGACCTCCACTGCGTTGGGAAAATCAGGTGGACAGCGATGCTGCCTCCCTAGGTGTTTCTAAGTGGCGCCATGCTGCACGAAACAGAAGCAATTGGCGCGCTCTGTTGGACTCGGCCAGAATCGTCTCGACGGTTAAGCGCCAATCAAGAAGAAGAAGTTATCGCTCTCTACACAAATACTTTTTAATTGCTGTACATTTGTGCTGCGGGTCTTTCAGTGCTGCCATGTTATGCTTTAATTATAATTTAACATTTCACATTATTTTATTTATTCTTTTTTTTTTGTTATTTCTCTTTCAATCATCATTCTTATATTAAGCGTCATAAGCTAATTTTATATTTGTGTTATGAGCTAATTTGCAATTAACGCTTAACTTAAATGAATTTGTGTGTCTGGAATAGGAAAACTCAAAAGAAGAAAGAGAAAAATTATGAAAGGACGAGCGAGTACCAATGCAAGTTGATGTGCTTATATATTTTTAAGTGAACTGATGCAATAAGTACAAGTAACAGGAACATTAATTTCATTCAAACGGACCTTTTTCTATTACATTTTTTGTTGTTCTTTAACACACACACAGCTACATACAGATGTATTGAAGGACCACAGCTTTTGCCTTTAAATAAAAAATTAAAAATGAGAGTCATAAACACTTTTCCCTTCAATATTTATGTATAATAATAATAACGCTTCGAAATGATTATGAAATATTAGAAAATTAAGAAAGCAGCAAGAAAAACCTTTTAGAAGAAAGCGAGCAGTGAAAGTTGGGGAGATGGTAATAGCTCCGAGCGTGCACTTGCACATATGTACATACATCAATTTTCAATAATGAAAATATGCTATTTTTCATCTAAATTGCGTAGTAAATATTGAAGGCAAATAGAAAATGAAAACTGTCGCTGGGAAAGATAGAGACGGTAATAGGGTTTATACACGATGCGTCTGATTCAAGAGTCAGTTTAGGTGTATTGGTGAAAATGTGCATGAATCTGGCATGACTCATGAAAATCAAAATTACTTTGATATTTTGCTGTGACTCGCCTGTCAAATTTAATGACGGCGAGTCAAGACGTACACAGATGACTCGCGAGTCAGAAATAAATATGTATGTTTTTAGAGAAGGAGGAAACATTTCGCAATGGCACTAATAATGTCAAAAATATTGATACTTAATAATTAGTAGGAGCCTGGAGTAATAATTCTGTGATGGCTATATTTACAGTGAAGTTTGTGATGGATTTCGCTGGTATGTTTTGAAATGTATGTGTACAAAAGCAGAGCAAGTGAACTAAAATGAAAAAGAAAACCTGAGAGTCTAGAAGAGGATCCAACGAGCCTCCGAAGATGCATCTGACATCTGAGTCTAGCCATCTCATCGGCACGTTACAGTACGGCACATCTGTTATTCATAAGGTTCTTTTCACTTATTTCAATGAATTTTTATAGAACAATAGCATTTCTTTATATTTTAGCCATTTACACTCACTTTCTCGACATTTAGCTCTATTAAATTGTCTTCTAGAGGATTTTGGAAGTAAGTACAGATTTTCAAAGTAAGCACAGAACGCTTATCACGCTGTTTTGGCGCTGGTCAAGTCAAGCTCAGGACATTCGAAAGTCAAGTGTGCTAACAGGATTTAATAATCCTCTAACTCCTCGCTTGATGGAGGTTATGTGAAGGCAGTTCAACACATTTCTCATAAAGAAAGCCTACCAAAAGGGAGCAGCAAATCAGCCAAAAGCAAATTGTAATCAATTTTAAGTTATTTAATTACAATTTTCCATCAATCCTTCATGCAATTATTCCCTAAATTCATTCATTCGTTTATTTATTATATGCACAAACTTTGTTACACGATCCAACATATCCTTAGGCGTTTTTCATATTTCATTGACAATGACTTTATTTACCTTTACCTATGTAAGTTATAAGACACAAGAAGAAGCCGACTACGTATCATCTGTATGTGTAGGTAATCTTTTGGCAAAATACAAAAATAGAAATAAAAGCTCTAAAATATTACAATAAGCGTCTAGACGTAACTGTTTTTGCTGGCGGCGACAAATACAAAGCCAATGACGGCGACAGCTCAGCCTCTAAAGTACAGCAACAACTATTATTGTAACCCTGTAGGGAAAATCTCTAGTTCCGAACTGGGTCGCTTCTAGTGCATTTTTCGACACTACTAGTGCGAGCTAAATCTCTTTTGCATGTTATCAACTGGCGAATTTAACACGGCGATGTCCTAGGCGGTGTCAATTGTCCCTCTCTGCACTACATTTTCGATAGTTCCGAACTAGTACTAAATTCTACAGTTTACACTAGTTCATTTATTGGCACAACAAACATCTTCTAATCCCACTACAAGAGCTCCAGTTGCCGTGAAGCCAAATGAGTCCTCTAATGAAGGTAACAACAAATATCAAAATTCTAAGCCCAATGCAAAATCGCCTGTTGTGGAGAATCAAAATGACTCGTCAACTGAAGCCAACAACAAGCAACATGCATCTTTAGCATCTTTATACAATTCTGTCGCCTCCATTCGAGCTGAGAATTCTCGTATGCTCAAGTTACTCACCGCTCTGCATGCAGACAACAACAGCCTCATTAAAAAAGCGGACAGTATGCATGCTGTAATTATTTCATTGCAGCGAAGTCTTTGTGAAAAAGATGATGCGATTGCTCTGCTCTCTGCTGAAGTCAAAAGCCTCCGTGATTTTGTTGGTGCAGCCTTTGACGAGGCAAACAGTGTCAATGCAACAACAAAATCTGCATGTGTACTAGGGATTCCAATTTTTCCGATTTTTACGATCCCGGGATTTTCGATATTTATTTTTTAAATCCCGGGATCCCGGGATTTATCCCGGGATTTGGACATTAATTACAAAAGCCGACAAAATTTCCAAAAAATTGTCTAACTCAAATAAAATTCTACTTTTCTAACGGATTTCGGTGCGCTGATTCTGAATTTGAAGTCGGATTTTCGGTAAAACGTGTAGGTTTTGAGATATTCATGTCCAAAGAGACGAAAAATGCGATATTTTGCTATATTAACTGCTCAGTGTGTTAAATTACTTACTTTCATTAAAAGATGATTGCAGCTATTGAAAGAACGATCATTTCTCTTGAAAACAGCACTTTACTTTTTCGGGTATCTTATTCAGACATCTACGTTGTCTTCAAAAGAAATGATCGTGCTTTCCATAGATGTAATCAGTTTTTAATGAAAGTGAGTAATTTTAAAAATATTGATTAGTGAATATGGCCACAAACTGCGTTTTTCGCCTTTTTGGACATGAATGTCTCAAAAACTACACTGAAATCCTTTTGAAACGTAGAATTTTATTTCTGTTACAAAAATTTTTCGACCAGTATTATTTTCCCACATTTGGGGTTGAAAAAAGTACATAAATACATTTTTAGAGAAACGCTACAACTTTAAAATGCATAAAAAAAATAGATTTTTATTGCCATTTTTGTTATTTCATTGGTAACAAAATAAAATAGGAATGTAAAATCATGCGTATTATTTAATAATACTTAAGAGTTACTGTAAAAAGCACAACCAAAAACGAAAATGACATACATTTGGTGAACAAAACATTTGCCTTTGCAGTTGGTACTTTTAGAATATTATAAAAAGGACTTGCAATCATTTGATAATTTCCAATAAAAAATTTTTTAGAATTTAACGACGCACTTTGTTTAAGCGAATATTTCCAAGCTTGCCGAAAAATTCAGAAAATTAATGCAACTTCTGAATAGATAAATATCGGAGGCAAAATTTTGATATGAATTCCGAGTATGCAGCTGCGTATTTAATTTTAGTACAGTGTTGTAAGACCATCAAGTCTAATTAAAATTTTGTTTCCATTTTCTTCCATTATTTACTTTCCATGTGGGAAAATTCCAAAAAACATTTGAGAAATAAATGACCAAAAATCAGGAAATAGAAATTATCGAATGAATTTTCCCACAAGCTAAAAGCTTTAAAAATACCTAACGTACGTTTCCTTACAACTCGTAGATACTTCAATACAAAAAAAAAATTAATTATTAAAGAAAATCAAAAATTTTTGATCCTTACTTTAACTAATGGACTTTTTTATTCTAGCAAAAATGTCGCACTTTCTTCCGGCTGTCACATTTTTTTTTTCTCTTCCACACAGACTCAACACTTTTTTGGGGATGTTTGCTCTATTGACAAAATATAAAACTGGCCCGACTACGGGCAACATTTTCTGCTCTTAGCACAAGTAAAAGGTTGCATTATTTTTGTTTCATTCATCACATGAAAAATTCAACACTTTAATAGGGCACAGGACACATGTTGATAATGCTGCAATGTAATAAAGCAACATTTTCATTCAGAATAGGAAATGCTATTAGTATACAGATCTGAGACCAATAAAAATTATATAAAATATAACTTTTCTTTGCTATAATAGCGGAATATTCTCTCTTTATCTTATCCCGAAAATCCCGGGATAAAATTCTAGCGATCCCGGGATTTTCGGGGTGTCAAAAAGGGTATCCCGGGATCCCGGGATTGGAATCCCTAATGTGTACCTAATCGTGTTTTTCTATCATCTAACACAGCTGATCATACTCTCTTATCACCGATTGGCTCTTTCCCTATTTCTTACTCTTCTGTTCTCGCCGACAACAATGCGTCACCTGATGCTAATTCTATGTCAACTAACAACCCCCCGCCTACGCGCCGCCCAACACCTGCTGTTAATGCTGGAAAGCAGCGCCCGCTACTCTCTAATAAGTCAACTGAGAGCAGCCCGAACTCAAATGTGGTTACAAATGCACCCGCTCAGCCAGTTATACGTACTAACAATGAGTGGGTTGTTGTCTCCAAGCGGAAACCCAGTAGTAAAAATGATCCGCGGGTGATTGGTTCTAGTACTAATGCTGAACTCAAGGTGGCTGTACAGAGGAAATGGGTACACTTAGCTTCTTTTATGCCATCGGTCACTTCGGATGATATAATCGAATATGTCGGAAAGCATTCCGGTATTGATAAGAATATTTTAATGTGTCATAGCCTCGTTAAGAAAAACTCCTCGGTAGATAATTTAAAACGCATCAACTTCAAATTGGGAGTTTCTGAAAATCTATATGAACAGTTGCTGAATCCTGAGCTATGGCCCGTTAATGTCACTGTGCGCCCCTTTCGTTTTTTTCAACGGACAGTTCGTAGCAGTCATAATAATCATAATTTAAGTAGAAATAAAACTGGTCTAAGCCGTAATGATAATAACGTACGCATTTACTTTCAAAATATTTCGGGAATGCGCACAAAAGCCCGTGATGTATTTTTGGCTACTTCACGTTGTGAATATGATGTATATGTCATTGTAGAAACATGGCTCAATGCTGACTTCTTTGATGCAGAATTTTTTGATCAGAACCTGTATCACACCTACCGAAAAGATAGAGATCCAACCAAAACAGGCTGTAACAGAGGTGGCGGTGTCCTAATCGCTGTTAAGCTTTCTCTATTATCTTCTTTTGTTCGGTTTTCAAATGATGATTCGCTCTTTGACCAGCTCTGTGTTTGCATCTGCGGATCATCCAGTAAATTATTTATCTGTGTGTCGTATATCCCACCTGGTAGCACGGAATCCTTGTATTGTGCTCATGTGAACAATGTAATCGATATTTACGAAAATAATCCTAATTCTCACTACTGCGTTCTAGGTGATTTTAATCTAAATAAAATAATTTGGTCCAATCTACTAAATAATGGCATCCTAACGCCAACAAATGTTAACAGTGCTCATGAAATTAACTTCTTAGATAGTCTCTTTGGTGCAAATTTCATTCAGATTAACTCATTCGTAAATAAACTCAATAATATTTTAGATCTCATATTTGTAGATGACAATTTGATTTCTCATTTGACTGAATGTATTTTTCCCATATGCAAATCGGACATGCACCATGTTCCGTTATCGTTAGTCTTAGAATTTTTTGATCCAGTGCTCATGGATATAACGCATCAGAATGTCAGTTCTTATAACTTTAAGGAAGCTAATTTTGAGGTTCTTAACTGCGCTTTATCTGAAATTGATTGGAGTCAAATTTTCTATGGCAAGGCAGTTTCTGAATGCTTTGATATCTTCCTTTTGAAGTTGTCTAATTGCTTTAGTAGCTATGTACCCTACCTTCCGCCTAAAACGCATAAATTGCCCTGGTATACCAAAAAGTTAAAAAAGCTAAAAAATCAGAGAAATAAATTTTACAAATTATACAGAAGAACTAATGATATCTCCTTCAGGAATAAATACAAATCCTTTATGCTACAGTTTAACATTCTCGATAAATTTTTATATAATAAGTACATATCTCGATATGAAGAAGAGCTTAAAGAAAATCCTAAATTCTTTTTGAATTTTGTCCGCTCGAAAAGAGGGTTCTCTAATATTCCTACCTGTATGAAATTTAATGGCACCCGCGCAGAAGGCCTGGCCGATTCGGTGAACCTCTTTGCAGATTTCTTCAAATCTAATTTTGTTGTTGATCCAGATCATTTGAGTAACCCTTTTGACTCTGGTCCCTCCAAGACACTAGATTTTGGGTCTTTGACTGTCTCTGAGCTAGATATCATCAATGGTATTTCTTCATTGCAATCTGCATGGAAACAGGATATCGACGGACTGTCCTCCTCCGTACTTAAGAAGTGTAGTCATTCTATTTCCTTACCATTATGCCATATATTTAACATCTCGCTCTCTACTGGCACTTTTATAGACCGTTGGAAGATAGCGTCGATTACTCCAATCTTCAAATCCGGTAACAAAAATGAGGTAACAAACTATAGGCCTATATCGAAGCTGTCCACCTGCTCTAAACTGTTTGAAAAAGTGGTTAAGAGCAAACTAGACTTTGCTATAAAAAGACTGATTGATCCGGGTTGGGCCTAAAATACCCAAAATAAAAATCCCCAAAATAAAATCCCCAAATCAAAATCCCCAAAATCAAAATCCCCAAAATTAAAATCCCCAAACACAAAATCCCCAAAATCAAAATCCCCAAACACAAAATCCCCAAAATCAAAATCCCCGAAAACAAAATCCCCACTTTCTGTGTAAAATACATTTCAATTAGGTTAAAAATCGCCGCGATTTTTAACCTAATTGAAATGTATTTTACACAGAAAGTGGGGATTTTGTTTTCGGGGATTTTGTGGCTCTTCCTGCTATAAAAACTCTAATACATAATTATATACAAACATCTATGTTTCTCAATGATCGTATGCATGTATCTACAAGATTTATTTCGCATTTCGCCAAACAAACTGAGATATGATGTTTATACTATTTTATTTTTTAACTAAATCCAATTCAAGGTTTTTATACTCAGCTGTACTAGTACACAGAGTATTATAGTTTTGATTTCCTAACGGTGGATTGTAACAGAATGAAATAATCGAGATAGATATTGACTTATATATATCAAAATGATCAGGGTGAAAAGAGAAATCGATTGAGCCATGTCCGTCCGTCTGTCCGTCTGTCCGTCCGTCCGCCTGTGAGCACGATAACTCGCGCAAAAATTGAGATATTTTGATGAAATTTGGAATGTAAGTTGGTATCAAGACAGGAACGGATGGTATTGAAAATGGGCGAAATCGGACCATGACCACGCCCACTTCCCCTATATAGTAAAAATCGGAAATTTTGTATCTCAGTCACTAATAGAGCTAGAGTGATAAAATTTCACACACGTATTGAGCTCGGGCCCTTATGAAGAAATATATTGAAATTTTGGAAAATGGGCGGTCCCACGCCCACTTATTAAGGGGCAAACATTGAAAGTTTTATGAGTCATAACTCAGAAACCGTTGAAGATATATCGATGAAATTTGGTAGGCGTGATATACTTACCTAGGCAAATGTTTGGACGAAAAATTGCCAAAATCGGTTGACGACCACGCCCACTTTTATATATGGGTATTATAAAGTGGCCTAATAAAAACATTTTAAGCGATATCTATGTCAAATATAAAGATAGTTCATTGAAATTTTGTGGCATGAGTTCTAAAATAGACCGGAAACAAAAAATATAAAAATTTTGGAAAATGGGCGTGGCACCGCCTCTTTTTAGACAAAGAATCAACGAGATTTCGGAGCCCATATCTCGACAAATAATTTAAATATTATGACGAAACTTGTGTTATACACTTCTATAGCTTGTGTTAATAGACACGCAAAAATTTATTGAAATCGGTTTATGACCACGCCTACTTTTTAACAAAGATATTTCTGGAACAACCTTTGGGAATTTGTAACGTGACATCTTTGTAACTAAAAGTCATAAAGGGATGAAATTTTGCACAAAGAATACTATTCCTATGCTTATTTGGATGACTGATAAAAATTTAGAAAAAGGGCGTGGATACAGCACTCGCTTTATATAAAGTGCACCGTGTTTCCATCAAAGGCAAACAAACAATGAAAGCATACAGCTGAGTATCTAATGTTCGATTCCACTCGAACTTAGGCTTCCTTACTTGTTCTTTGTTAATTAACAATAAAAAAGTAATATTAAATTAAATTGAATGCAAAATATTAACAACAAATTTCAACATGTACATTGTTTTTGTTCAGAACTGTTCTTTAGTGTGTTTTTGTTGTAGCGCATATCGAGCCTTATACATACATATATGTGGCAATTTGCAATAATCGCTTAAGTCGAAAAATATGATTTCGCGATATATTGATTTTTATATTCGAAAACTATGGACGCAAAATCAGTGAGCCATCCACAATGTTATAGGGGCGTCAGAATGAATACTTTTCCGTCAATCCAGAAATCCTTTTAACTGACAGCAGAGTAGAACTACATGTATTTGAATGACGATCGACACATTCAGTACTTCAACTTTGCCGTAACAAATACATATATGAAATTGAAGTATGTGTCAGTTAAACGGAGCTGGATTGCCGGAAAAGTATTCATTCTGACGGGCCCATTACGATCAAATTTTGTAAATAAAACAAAATGTCATGCAGAAATTTGATTAAGTACATATATACATCTACTTTGGCTGTTATAGCATGTTTAATATACCTCTATTGTAAGTTAAGCCTAAATCTTTTTATTTATATCTTTTGATTGAATTAAGTTATAAGCATGGGGGGTTTTACAGAAATATAGAGCTTTAAAAGGAGAATAATGTGGTATATGCAACTCGAAATCTTCCTAAGTCGACTTAAGCGGTTATTGCTTGTGGCCACAGATATATCCATACACATGTAAATAGTATATATATGTAGTATTTTTAATTAAATACATAAATAAGAGCTTTCTGTGGTGGGTATTATGGGAATTGGTGATTTTGTGTTTGGGGATTTTGTGTTTGGGGATTTTGTGTTTGGGGATTTTGTGTTTGGGGATTTAGATTTTGGGGATTTTGTGTTGGGGATTTTTTTTCTTAAATGGGGATTTTGTGCTGGGGATTTTGTTTTCGGGGATTTTGTGGCTCTCCCATTGATCCTTGTCAGCATGGTTTCGTAAGTGGGCGGTCTACCGTTACAAATCTAGCTGTCTTTTCCCAATATTGTGTTTCTGCGTTTATGAGTGGGTGTCAAGTAGACACCATTTACACAGATTTCTCAAAGGCATTTGACAGAGTCTCTCACAGGATCCTTGTGTGGAAACTTGAACATATTGGCTTCCACTCTAGTTTTCTGTGGTGGCTTAAATCATATCTCTTAAACAGAACTACATATGTAGAGATCGAGAAAACTAAATCGTACTCATTTGTGGCCACTTCTGGCGTGCCGCAGGGTAGCATTCTTGGCCCTCTTCTTTTCATAATTTTTATAAATGTCGTTGGTTCATGCTTCAAACACTCAAATTATTTACTGTATGCGGATGATTTGAAATTGTTTCGAAAAATCACTGGTGCCTCTGACATGTTGGCCTTACAGGAGGATTTAAATGCACTTAATGCCTGGGCTATCCAAAACAATCTTCGACTCAATATTGGTAAATGTTGCCACATGACGTTCTCTAAAACCTTATATACATATTCTTCAACTTATTTCATTTCAAATGTTCCTCTCACCTCAGTCAAAGAGTTTCGTGACCTTGGTGTTATTTATGACTCCTCCTTTGTTTTCACTAATAATATCAGTTCTATCATTCCTAAGGCCTACTCGAATCTTGCGTATATACGGCGCTATGCCAAAGACTTCAAAGACCCATACACAAGAAAGATATTGTATAATTCCCTAGTACGATCTAAACTGGAGTATGGCTCAGTCATTTGGAACCCGCTGTATTCTTCACACTCTCTTAGAATTGAAAGGGTACAAAGAAAATTTTCACGGTTTGCCCTTCAACCACTTCATTTCGAAGCTCCATTTCCGTCTTACAGCTCTAGATGCATGCTCATCAACTTGACGTCTCTTGAATCGAGACCGTTCGTTCAAAATTTGATGTTTATCTATGACATTGTCTCTGGTTCTATTGACTGTCCTGTGTTGCTTGGGCAGATTAATTTCAATATCCCTAATAGAGTCCTTCGGTTCCATAACACGTTCCATATTCAGGTTCTACGATCGAACTATTTCAGTCTTGCCCCCATCGTGAGAGGACTACAAGAGTTTAATCGTCTGTCTAGAAATATCGATCTAGACTTCTCAATGACGAGGTCTCAGTTTAAGTCATGCATTGAGTCATACTATGTATCAAATTAGTATATTTTTCGTTAAGTATCGCAAAGTTCCTACTTGGACTGGGTCCTTTCTGGCCCAAGTGCCCTTTATGGCACAATTGCCCCTTACTGGGTATATTCAATAAGGTTTTATATTCAATGAAGTTCACTAAAAACCGCATAAATACATCTCCCTGGGTCCTTTCTGGCCCAAGTACCCCTTACTGGGTATATGTATATAATTATAATTTGCATTTTTTTTTTTTTTTTTTTTTTTTTTGGAACTCCCTACTGAGTAAAATTTATTAAGTGTAATTAAATTTTTTTTTTCTTTATTGTTTCACATATACTTATAAGTATTAATTTGTATCAAATTTTGTAACTGCACTGATCTAGTCTGTAAGATTTTTATAATCATAGACTTAATAAATTGAATTGAATTGAATTGAATTGAATTGAATTGAATTGAATTGAATTGAATTAAATTGAATTGAATTTCGATAGTTCTGAACTAGCTACAAGTACCTAAAAATTCTACAGTTTTACATCTGCAGTTAAGAGCAGCATTTGACACACTTCATGCAAGTGGCGCGATGGCCGACTGGCTAACGCATGTGCCTTTCAATCTGAGGGACGCGGGTTCGAATCCTGTCGGTGTCAACGTGAATGATAATTTTTTTTTTTAATATTTTTTTATTTATTTATTTAATAAAAATTTACAATAATATTTAAAAAGTAATAAAATCAAAAAAGCATAAGGGATCGGAAAAGCATAATTAGGGGAACATTTCATTTTATACAAGATGCAAATAGAATACTCTTTATATAAAATGCTTCACTAAACATCTGAGAATTGCAAAAATATACAAAGCCGACGGCAATTGAACCAACAAAAAATTTTCATAGAATTTTTGTCACTTCGAAATTGCATACAATCAAAGTGTGTTTTATAATGGTCACTCAATTCTCTCCTTCTGAACTGGTGAGGGTCAAACTACAATTGATCTAGTTCCCTTTTGACACCTTTTCTCTAGTTCGGAACTAGAAATTTTGCTCACTAGTTATTGAGTTCCCTGCAGGGAAGGAATGCTTATGTGCATGTGTATGTGTATAAATATACAATGCAAAGCAATGCCATTCAACTGGTATATGTGATTTTAGTATGTGATTGTTATAAGAAACAGAAAATACACATTTGCAGTAGAGTCAAATATCCCAGCAAAGATAGCGTGCGGCTCAAGATTTCTATGCATAGAAGGCATGTCAAAGATATACATATGTAAGTAGGTGCATGCGTGGTCATGTAACATGTAACAGTTTAAGGCTTAATTGCTAGCAGCGGAGTGTTTCTTAATCTGCGTGAAAGACCTAATTCCGCATAGTAAATCTTCAAAATGGTGTCGCGTACTTTTATTAAATTTCTCTGCTTTCAACACTTTAATTTTACTAAGGGTCCCTAAAGGAACTATAATATTTTCTAATGACTATTTTTCACAAAATCAGTTCCCTTAGACTCTATCACTTTGCTGGGTTGTATTATATGTGTTGTATTATATGTAGTTCATATTATATTTCGCAGCTGTGCAAAAGCATGTTCGGCCCACAAGAAACACATACATTGGATTGTTTGTAGGTGTATTAGCTTTAAGCCCAAAGTACTATGTAAGCCAATTTATTTTTGTATTTATTTGATAAAATTTGATACAGTTGTATGAGCGTTTTGTCGCAGCGATTATAAATTATGACAAGGTCAAACAGGTCATCAGACATAATATTTTGGTAAGCTGTGCGTGCATGTGTGTGTGTGAGAGAACGTGCCCAAATGCCGAACAGGTAAGAGAAATTTGATCAATTTCATATTGCTGTAGATTTCTAAAATGACGCACATGTGGATTATTATGGATTTGCGGATTTGCTGCAGCTTATGATAATTGAATGCTTGTTGCGGTTGGGCGATTTTGGCAAGATATTTAGTTAATAGAAGGACATCCTTTCGAAAGTAATTTTTTTTGTTTGTTATTTATGATTCATGCATTCACACAAAAATGTTATCGGAATGAGGGACGAGTAGGGACACGAATTTCGATACGCTACGATACCAAATCGATATTTTTTGCATTTGATACCGATACTTTTTACTCGATTCTTTTGCAACGATATTTTTTGGTATCGAGTACCTCAACCACGGTATCGAACAAATGAGTACATTCAGTGATGGAAAATTAAAATTGTATCATATTTATCCAAGAAATTGTGCAACGTAAAATAGTGCCGAAAATCGGTCGAGTGTGCAGAAATGACAAGCTATAGGTTTTTTGACATTTGGCACTTTTTTCTAACAATTGCTTCAATTTGACTGAACTATAAAATAAATTATTTTTAAAACATAAAATATATGGATTAAAAATAAATTTTAAATTTGCCTCTTGTAAGCTTCTGCTTTGGCCGTAAGGAGAAAGAAGAAGTCCGGAAGAAAAATCATACTGCGCAATGGCTTCTCTTTATAACATGGAATGCACAGCTATTCTGCCACTTGAGTTTCATCATTTTTTTGTTTCGATAAATTCAAATTTCCAAAAAAAAATTCAATGGCGGATATAATCTCAATAAAAATGAATTGTTAATGTCATTTAAGATGTTTATTTTTCAAAATACATACTAAATATTTTGCAAATATCTTTTGCCTCAGGATGCAGTTTTATTGCGTTTTTGGTAACTTTCTAGAAGACGGTGCAACTTTAAATGTTTTAATAAATATCTTTTAAATGTGGAAAAATCTTTTATTTCCGCTTTCGAATTCATAATCTAGAGGTCAGAACGCGTCGAATGGTACCTCTTTTAACTATTTTAGAGGAAATTTTAAGGTTGCACCTTCTAGAAAATTACCGCATTCGATACCGATACTTTGAGTATCGAGTAGTTTAGTTTCGATATTATCGGGTTCGCGATTCTTTTTAACCGATATTTTAAATGAGTAACAGATCGATGCTTTTGATTCGATATCGTGTCCCTAGGGACGAGCTTGCAAATCAGGGACTTCGAGTGGAGCTTAGTCACTGTGGAGATATTTGAGTATATCAAAAACAAAAAAAAACGAAAGATTTTTCTGAAGCAGCGAAGGTTGTAAAGAGTCTTAAACTCATGCCAGTTGTTAAATGCACTGTAACCGGAAGGCTTTATAGATAATCTCTGCTTCAATACGTATTAGAATTTCGAGAACTATTTTACGGATTTAGGAATTATTGGGAAAGCCACATCAAATCTGACTAAACAAATTCTTTCGAGTAATCGATTATAATCGATAATTTTCAATTGTGTCTAGACATTTTTTAAATTTAAGTCAACTTACAGTTTTATCACCGCTGTAAAATATAGTTCTCAAAATTAAACTGAGCGTGCCCCTAGCTTCTAAACACTTATGCTGAGGACACGTATCAAAGAATCTTCTCCCTCTCATACGACATGCTAGAAGGTTCGAACCGAATTGAAGCAAGCACAAAAAAATTTTAAATTAATTAAGGATGGTGAATTGCTTTTTCAAGCACTGGCAGCACGAAACAGAAACGACTGGCGCGCTTTATTAGGACTCGGCCAAAATCGTCTAGATGGTTACGCGATAATTAAAAATAGAATAAGAAGAATAATAATAAGAATAAGAATAAGAATAAGAATAAGAATAAGAATAAGAATAAGAATAAGAATAAGAATAAGAATAAGAATAAGAATAAGAATAAGAATAAGAATAAGAATAAGAATAAGAATAAGAATAAGAATAAGAATAAGAATAAGAATAAGAATAAGAATAAGAATAAGAATAAGAATAAGAATAAGAATAAGAATAAGAATAAGAATAAGAATAAGAATAAGAATAAGAATAAGAATAAGAATAAGAATAAGAATAAGAATAAGAATAAGAATAAGAATAAGAATAAGAATAAGAATAAGAATAAGAATAAGAATAAGAATAAGAATAAGAATAAGAATAAGAATAAGAATAAGAATAAGAATAAGAATAAGAATAAGAATAAGAATAAGAATAAGAATAAGAATAAGAATAAGAATAAGAATAAGAATAAGAATAAGAATAAGAATAAGAATAAGAATAAGAATAAGAATAAGAATAAGAATAAGAATAAGAATAAGAATAAGAATAAGAATAAGAATAAGAATAAGAATAAGAATAAGAATAAGAATAAGAATAAGAATAAGAATAAGAATAAGAATAAGAATAAGAATAAGAATAAGAATAAGAATAAGAATAAGAATAAGAATAAGAATAAGAATAAGAATAAGAATAAGAATAAGAATAAGAATAAGAATAAGAATAAGAATAAGAATAAGAATAAGAATAAGAATAAGAATAAGAATAAGAATAAGAATAAGAATAAGAATAAGAATAAGAATAAGAATAAGAATAAGAATAAGAATAAGAATAAGAATAAGAATAAGAATAAGAATAAGAATAAGAATAAGAATAAGAATAAGAATAAGAATAAGAATAAGAATAAGAATAAGAATAAGAATAAGAATAAGAATAAGAATAAGAATAAGAATAAGAATAAGAATAAGAATAAGAATAAGAATAAGAATAAGAATAAGAATAAGAATAAGAATAAGAATAAGAATAAGAATAAGAATAAGAATAAGAATAAGAATAAGAATAAGAATAAGAATAAGAATAAGAATAAGAATAAGAATAAGAATAAGAATAAGAATAAGAATAAGAATAAGAATAAGAATAAGAATAAGAATAAGAATAAGAATAAGAATAAGAATAAGAATAAGAATAAGAATAAGAATAAGAATAAGAATAAGAATAAGAATAAGAATAAGAATAAGAATAAGAATAAGAATAAGAATAAGAATAAGAATAAGAATAAGAATAAGAATAAGAATAAGAATAAGAATAAGAATAAGAATAAGAATAAGAATAAGAATAAGAATAAGAATAAGAATAAGAATAAGAATAAGAATAAGAATAAGAATAAGAATAAGAATAAGAATAAGAATAAGAATAAGAATAAGAATAAGAATAAGAATAAGAATAAGAATAAGAAGAAGAAGAAGAAGAAGAAGAAGAAGAAGAAGAAGAAGAAGGAGAAAAGAATAACAAGAAGAACAAGAAGATTACGAAAAGTACACGGAGAGAATTGTGTGCAGAAATTATGCGGTATGGGCACAACTTATGCACAAATTGTTCACGAAAAATGACCAAGAATAGTTGTTCATAATCAATGCACAATTGCTCATAACTTCAGTCCAGCACTATGAGCATATTTTATGAACAACTGGCCATAGATTATGAACAACATTTTCATAGATTGTGAACAAATGGGAAAGGCTATGAACAACTGGGCATAGGTTATGAACAAGATTTTCATAGATTGTGAACAAATGGAAACAATTTTTACACCTCCTGCTAATGTTAAAGAAACAAAATTTTATTTTATTTTCAAATGTCTTTATTTCAAAGTAGAATTGCTTACTAACTAATATTATATATATACATATTAAAATACAATTGCTTGCGTTGTAATTATCGCAAATTTTTATTCCAATTACGGAATCCAAGAAATTATGTAAACTCTGAAATATTAACAATTTGTAAGAGGGAAAAAGTGTTATACAAATTTGTATGTAGAGCTACTCGACTCAAAAAATGAAGAAATCGAGTCCGACTGACGGATTGAGCCACTAACTGAAGATTGGTCTGAATGTTTGCTACATGTTGAAATTGGGACCAATTTCTGCGATTAAAAACTTCGATATATTATACTACTCTGAAAAAAATACCCGTAGTTAACTCAACAACTTTCCGCTGTTGAATCTCCGTCTTTGATTCAACAGCAAAAGTATTTGTTTTAACGGAAAAGTTTTTGATTCAACAACTTTCCATAATTAATTCAAAGACGGGCGTTTTTGATTCAAAAACTCCCTTGCTGTTGAAAAATTTTGAAGTAAATAAAAAATTGAAAATTTTTTTTTTCAAACTCGTTCAATTAATTTAAATTTTCGGGAAAAATATATATATGTATATATATGCAATATATAATTACAAATAAAGTAAGTCACAATAATGATATTATTTATATATTATTATAATATATTAAAATTATATGTACATACATATATACGTTGAAAAATTTATTTTGTATTTTCAGATTAAATATGTTTGATTATCCCGTTTTTCCGATAGCGAGCAATCGAACGAGCCAAATCCGCAGGTAAAACTTGTCGGCGATGAGAAAATAATGAAGTTATTCTTGTCGTGGGAGTTATGTACAGGTGCATTGATGCAGTTCAATGAATGCGGTATCAAAAATATTGAACTGCTTGCATTGATGCACTCCCACGACATCGACGAAATATTAAATAAAAAAGAACTCATCGCCGACAGGATAAAATTCCGCAAACCTACAAATGTAGCGGCCGGCAAACAATAAAGAATGTGTTATGAAATAATAAAAAAAATAAGTTGAGTTTATGTGTTTGTGTTTGTGTAAAAAGCCCTGCAGACAGTGATAGTCATTTGATATACCATTTGAGGCGCACGATTGATGGATAATTCTGTCACACACTGCCTACAAGTTTCCATAATTTTTATATGGACGGTGTGAAAAATGTGATGAAAACCTTTGTGTCCGTGTCTCTTTTCATCAATCGCGTTGTTCAAATGATGTATCAAATGACCATCACTTGTTTGGTGAAACCGGGCCTTAGCATTAATATTACTATGTAAACATATATTATATAAAAAAAATAAAATAATATCTATTATATTAAAAAAAATATTACAATTGTTTACAATTTTTTTGATGTTAACTTAAAAGCGTAAGTATTTGCTTCAATGGTGCCCGTTTTTGCTGTTAGTTCAAAAGCAAAAATTGTTAGCTTAAATACGAAAAGTATTTAAATCAACGGTGCTCGCTTTGGACTAAAAAATTTTGCTGTTAATTCAAAAGCAAACACTGTTAACTTAAATGTAAAAGTATTTCATTCAACAGTTTCCGTTGTTAACTTAAATACGAAAAGTATTTGAATCAAAAACGCTCGCATCTTTAAAACAACAACGGAGCGTTGTTGGGCACATTTCAACTGCGGAAAGTTGTTAATTTAACTGCAAAAGTCTTTGTATTTACAGCGTTTTTTTTTTTCAGAGTATATTTCATATAAAATTTGTTTTCTCACATTTGCAAGTCGCCACTCGTTGAACGCTAATTTCATCATTAAAAGTCTCTTTAATGTCAGCTTCTGTTATGGCCTTGAAGCAATCGATATTTATCCATATTTCGCACTTCAATGTATGTACACTATTTCGTTATTAAAAAAAACCATCGTTAAATGTCATGACTGCAGTGATAAATAGGTATATGATAATAACTCAATACTTACCTCTGGTTTTCTTTATTTGCACAATTATATATTTCTAAACAATATGAAATTCTGGTATTGTCGCTCTTGACACAAAGAAGGTGTTTATAGTCACATAGTATTATGCACAATGTTCACATATTATGATCAATTGTGTTTGATTTTCAAATTATTAAGCTATGAACAATGTTCACAAACTGTGCACATTTTTGTGTATAGCTTATGCAGAATTTTAATAGATTGTGCAGAATTTATGATTATTAGGCACAATTTATGCGCAAAGTAGCATATTCAAAAATGATCTTAAACATTTTATAGTTATGAACAGCTTGTGCATAAATAATGCACAACAGTTTTCTCCGTGTACAGAACATGGTTAGTGTAATATTGCTAATCCAACAGAGAAAAAGAAACAGTGTAAATAAACATGGTAAGTCATTATATTATCATATTTTTCAATTCATTAAGGGATGTGGGAATTTTATTTATTTATTTATTTTTTTTAATTTACGTATTTTTATTCGGGAATTTTCATAGAGTTACATAAAAACTTTTGTCTCAACCGCTTGACTCGTTGCATCACAACTTTCTATAGTTCTATAGTTCCTTTACAGGAATATATGTATTGACTCTTGTCATTCAACATACCAATAGTTAACAAGCTAAGATATAAATAACTTTTAGCTTGAATAGTTGTGGAAAAATTAGATACAATTTTGATGCATAAGCGGATAACCTAAAATTAACTTAAACTCTTCAATTGCCTTATTTATTTTATACCAACATGCATTTATTTAATCATTTTCATCTCAAACAATACCAAAAACTATCATTGCCGTCTAAAATTTCCCTTGAAATGCGACTGTGTAGGTATGTACGTACAGCATCATTATGTTTGTTTATTAACTAAAATATTTGTTTTGTCTTTGCGTATTTGCAGTGTATATAATGTATGTATTTATATACATATGCATAACTACATATATGTATGTATAGTATCACATAACAATAACTGCATATGCGTATATACATAAGTATACAAAATGTTTATCATGTCGTAGAAGCAAGAGCAAAGCATACACATGTATGTATGTATATAACAGTTAATGCGAATTTGTCTGCTCCACTCTTCAGCTTTGGGCAGTTTACCGCAATTATTCGGTTACTTTCTATGAAATGCCTCTACACCCATGATTAGGCTGACCATCCGTTCTGTTTTTTGAGGGACCGTTCTGTTTTTCAGAAGTCTGTCCCTCGTATTTTTGTTTTTTCGGAACACCTCAAAATGTTCTGTTTTTTTCCTAGTGTCCCTCATTTGTCCCTCATTTATTTATTTTAGGGCATATTCATAGTCTTGATAAAAGCTGATTTTAAGTTAGTTAAAATCAATATTTTATTTTGACTATGAATATTCCCCTTTTTTGTTTAAAATCTGTTTTATATTAAAAAGGTTGAGGTGGCAGCCCTTTTTCTCATCAGAATTTAAGTAGTTATCGATCATAACTACCATCCTCATTGACTATATGTTTGTTGGAATGACAATTTTGTGGCTGCTGTGTGGCAAATTAATTTGAAAGAAATTGGTAAATCGTATTAAAATTGATTTGTGGACATTAAACTAAGTTACCAAATTCTTTTTGATGACAGCATTATGCTTGCTTTATTGTAGATACCTATAATTAAACTTTCAAATTTGTTTATTTTTGTTAAAACAAAAAGTCTGAAGAGAATGTGAATTACATATGTTTGTAAAGCTGATTCCACATAAAACTTTTTCCGCTTTGCGTTACACCGCTTTCTATGTCAAACAACGCAAAACTGAAAAACTATGCCACAATGAACGCTGCAACATCACTCAAAAAATATTTATTTTCTGAAAAATCTTTCATTCTCCGTTTTATTTGCAAAAAAGTAAATAAGAAAATAAAAATCTATTAAATTATTTTTCAATTGTGTGAAATTTAAATTTGTTTATTTACATTTGAATTAGTGAAACTGAAAAAAAATTTCAACGCCCCCAAAAGTTGAGATTTGGGCAACTTTGTGCTTTACGTAACTTCGGCGTTGCGTTACTTTTTGTTATGTGAGAAACCTCATATAGATACATGTATTTTAATCTCAGCTGTGGAATCAGCTTAAGCCTATTATTTGATGAAAAAATATTTTTTACGATTTCAAGTTTCATAAATATATGTTCGTATTTATATCATTTGAAATTTTGTCCCTCATTTTCGATTCATATTTATGGTCAGCCTACCCATGATTCAACCTCTCCCCTTATTTAAACTTATAACATCACTCTCTGTTGTATACATATAACTCTTTTCGATACATTTTCAGCCACCAGCTGGCATGCATCGACAATTTATTTGCGTATCGGTTGCCATACAAATATTTACCAGTTAGTCGATGATGTTCGTTGCCCTCATGATGGCTCATGGCATTTTAATTAGAAACGTACATATGTGTTTGCATACAATCAAATATGCACAATACAATATGTTTATGCAGCATATATAGTACATACTCGTACATACATATGTATAAGGTAGACAGGTGAGTACATGCTGAGCATATTATTGCACAAGCCCAACAACATACATATGTAGATATTTATGGATGTGTGCGCTATTAGATTTTCACCTCACATTTGCTATCATTTGATATTCGTTTTATCATTTTAATGGATGTGTGTGCCTTGCGGTTGCATTGCTGTTAACTACTTTTTCACCTTTACCCTAAGCATGTACAGCAAATAATGAATGAATAAGTGTTTATAAATAAATGATTTTTTTACAATTCCACATCGATCTGCTTCAATGCTTTTAAATATGTTAGTGTACATATTCCCCGTGCATTTTCTTGATCAAAGCTCTCATTTTAAGCCGCGTTGTCGTAGAACACTTTAGCTCTTTAAAGGCATTTCTTATTAACTGCCTTTTGAGAAAGTGTTAAGAGTAGCCATTTACGTAGGCGTTAGAGGGTTCAAGACCACCAGGAAGTTTATTAAACTACTAAAGTCTTTACATTTTGTATTGTGGAAGGAATTGCCGTCATGCCTTGTCAAGTTTGATTTTTTTATAAACCGGTTTCGGTGTTGTGCCATCTTCAGTATCTTTTTTCCTACTCTTTTTTACTTCTTCTTCTTTACATTTTCTTAAATGTAATAAGAAATTCAGTAACCCATTTCACCTATGTACAACTACCTTGTCCATAATCAAACCATTCTATTCTCATATGTTTACTTGTAACAAGTGTTTTAAGCTTTTTTGATTATAATAATAACTAATTCAACCTTCAACAATCTGATTTACTCTTTACGGTCTCTGAAATTAATGCAAAACCGATGGCAAATTTATACATTGCCAATTTGTAAATAATTGACCTTAAATATGTGTACTCAAGCAAATTAGAATGCGGCTTACACTCACGCCTACCCACACAGCATTGGACAACTGTAGGAAGCGACGAAATTAAGGTACACACGAGAATGTTGTAATAAAACAGAAGTACGGCCGTTGCTTGTAATAAAATCATCCTTTTTGTTGAGGCGAATTTAGAATAATGAGTGAGATCAAGGTCAGGGTAATTATGATTGCGAATTGTTGCTTTGCTAAAAGGCATTAAAGTTTTAACGTTTCAACGTGACTTCGAAGTTACGATAATCTAACAAAGCGGCTGTTTTCTAACCAGCGGTAGGTATGTTAAATGAGAAGAATGAATAAATTTCGCACAAATCAATTTAAATTTAACACTTACTTGAATTCAAAAAAGTAACGTACATGATATAAGTGGGCCAATTTTGACCAATAGACGAAAGGTGAAATTTTAGTTATAATTCCAGGTTTTAAGTATTCTTCTGTTTAATAAATCAAATTAATTTGTGGTAGTACAGAAAAAAGTATTCCTAGGTTAATTTTAAGCCAATAGTACTTGTGATCGATGTCTCAGAATGAGCTTTTCAAATAAATTTTTCGCAGCTAACGCATTTGTTCTCACCTCCAGTATCTTATAAATATAATTCTAAGTTACACTCAGAGAAAAAGCTAGCTAAATTTAAATATAGCGGGCTTGAATCGAGCCGAAAACGTCATGAAAGTCTGTTAAGCTTGAAAATGCTAAAACCAACAATATATTTTTAGTTTTAGAACGGTAATTTTGAGAAGAAAAAGCTTATATTAAGTACTTTCCGGTTCGAAAGAAGCTTGAATAAACGAATGATAAATTTATAGGATCGTATGAATCCTATAGAAAGATATGCAACTTTTAAAATCGTTTGGGCAATTTTTATCCCCTTATACAGCATAAGTGTTAAGTTAATGGAAGGATGGTGAGTTTCACGTATTTATATTTTCAAGATAAATTGTTTAATTTTGTTTTATAATCTAAAAAATTTAGCTTATACATATGTACCTGCATATACATACATACGTACTGAAGTAGCACATCCATCGGTCGGTTCAACAAAATACAAAGAAAGTTTAATTTAAGAAATGATACATGATTAAAGCAGCAATTCTTCTGTTCTGTTGATGTATTAAAACTTTTTGGTAAAATACGTTCTTAATTACATTTATTTATACATAAATAAAATACGAGTATTTCCTGCGGCAAAAATTTGCAATTTTCCTAAGAAACTTGAGTTTTAATCAAATTTATTTACATACATAAATATTCGATAACATAATTGTTGACTTTTCTTACAATACACAGTTATGAATTAGAGCTTATAAATTGTATATTTAATGTATATTTGCTTTGTGAAACAGTAGGGGTATTCGCTATCCATAGCATAACCCTAGCACGTAGCACGGATTGCAAAGTTTTACAACGCACAACAACAAAATACAGGCGCACAAAAATATGCTAGACCTCAAAAATATGCTACACCAAAACATATGTATATTTATTTGCTATGAAGTGTAGGAAATTAATTGCGACCCTGCGCCAGCTGACATTTGCCAATTGCTAATTTCAATTTCAATTTGAGCATTCGAATTTTGCTTAAAATGTTATTTTTTATGTGTATTTATTAAATTTACTAAAATAAAATGATTTATTTATTAAAAAGTGAATGATAAACGCGTCCCTTTGGCTAAAAAGAAAAGCTGCTTCTTAAAATTTCCTACGACTGTGCAATGGGGTGCTCTCGATGTGTAGCATATTTTGGTCTAGGATATTTGCAATCCGTGCTATCTTGCTATATTGCTAGGGATAGCGAATACCCCTAGTGCAATCATTCAAATATGTATGTATGTATGCAAATATAAACGTATAATAACTCTTGTGAGAACAAATGCATACAAATAAATTAAACCCTATTTTTCCATTTATGTATGTATATACTTAGTAGGTATTTTCAATGTTACAATAACCATTACAAATAAATAAATGCATGCTTGCATATATGTTAGTGTACCGGGGCGTATGAGTAACATTAAATTAGCACATTGCACTATGGTTCAAAATCGAAATATTGAGGAATTAAACCCAATTATCGACTTTTAGTTTTCCCTAAAAAAATAATTACCTTTTATTACACATTACTGAAGTAAATAAAAAACAAGTAAGGAAGCCTAAGTTCGAGTGGAATCGAACATTTGATACTCAGCTGTATGCTTTCATTGTTTGTTTGTGTGTGATGGAAACACGGTGTAGGTACTTTATATAAAGCGAGTGCCGCATAAAGTGGGCGTAGTCACGCCCATTTTCAAAATTTTTATCATTGATCCAACTAAGCATATGAATATTATTCTTTGTGGAAAATATCATTCCTTTATGGCTTCTAATTATAAAGATGTCACGTTACAAATTCCTAAAGGGTGTTCCAGAAATATCTTTGTTAAAAAGTAGGCGTGGTCATAAACCGAATTCAATAAATTTCTGCGTGTCTATTGACACAAGTTATAAAAGTGTATAAACCAAGTTTCGTCATAATATCTCAATTATTTGCCGAGTTATGGGCTCCGAAATCTCGTAGATTCCTTTGTCTAAAAAGAGGCGGTGCCATGCCCATTTTCCAAACTTTTTCTATTTTTTGTTTCCGGTCTATTGTGGACCTTATGCCACAAAATTTCAATGAATTATCTTTATATTTGACAAAGATATCGATTAAAATGTTTTTATTAGGTCACTTTATAATACCCATATATAAAAGTAGGCGTGGTCGTCAACCGATTTTGGTAATTTTTCGTCGACACATTTGTCTCAGTAAATATATCACGCGTACCAAATTTCATAGATATATCCTGAACGGTTTCTGATTTATGGCTTATAAAACTTTCAATATTTGCCCCTTAATAAGTGGGCGTGGCACCGCCCATTTTCCAAAATTTTTGTGGTTTTTGTCTTATATCCTTAGTTGGACTCCTGCTATCCTTTCAGTGATAGATCTTTATATTTGACAGAGATACCGCTTAAAATGTTTTTATTAGGCCCCTTTATAGTTCCCATATATAAAAGTGGGCGTGCCCGTCAACCGATTTTGACAATTTTCCGTCAAAACATTTGTCTAAGTAAGTAAATCACGCATACCAAATTTCATCGATATATCTTCAACGGTTTCTGAGTTATGATATAAAAACTTTCAATGTTTGACCCTTAATAAGTGGGCGTGGCACCGCCCATTTTCCAAAATTCCATCAAATTTCTTCATAAGAGCCTGAGCTCAATACGTGGGTAAAATTTCATCGCTCCAGCTATATTAGTGGCTGAGATACCAAATTTCCGATTTTTTCTATATAGGAAAAGTGGGCGTGGTCATGGTCCGATTTCGCCCATTTTCAATACCAACCGTCCCAGTCTCGATACCAACTTGCATTCCAAATTTCATCAAAATATCTCAATTTTTGCGCGAGTTATCGTGCGTACGGACGGACGGACGGACGGACGGACATGGCTCAATCGATTTTTCTTTTCACCCTGATCATTTTGATATATATAAGTCCATATCTATCTCGATTATTTCATTCCGTTACAATCCACCGTTATGAAATCAAAACTATAATACTCTGTGTACTAGTACAGCTGAGTATAAAAAAAAAAAATAATGTCAGTTGGCTATCACTTGTTTGTCAGAGAGCTTTTAAAGTCTTGGTTTCGATTTTTGTATTCGTAAAAAAGATTTTACACAAATTACATATATAAAAATCTCAAGTGGTGATAAAAAGCTAACGAATTTGAATAAAGTGTGCTTATAAAATGGAAAATATTAATAAAGGTATGTAAAATCAAGAACAACAAACCTTTTTCTGAAACAATAATAATCGTTAATGTATTTTTCAGTTGAAATAAGCCGTGTTGTGTTTTGATTTTTGTGAGTTTTTTCTGTGTTAAATAGAATATAAATAAGTTGGATCAAATAGGATCAATACAAATTATACATGTAGTTACAGCTAATTGTGTCCTCTTTAATGCAAATGTTATTTTATCTGCGGGAGTTTGCAAGCGAGGCTACAATCTCACTTTTTTCAGAGCGAAGTAAACTTCGAAAATGGCGATACTTTACAATTTTATATTGACAATAATAAAAATCTAAAACTCATTTATATATAGGTTTTAAAAACCTAATAATTTCCCTTGAAAATAACGTTTCACTTTTTCGGATATCTTCTTTAGTACCTGAGATATTGTTATTTTAATTTCACTAACTTGCTAAAAAAAAAAATAAAAAACATTTGTTGTTTGCCGGCTCCAGGTCTTAAGAAAAACAATCAAAATATTTTTATATATTTGATGCCAATATATTTCGATTACTTTCAGTAATCGTCTTCAGGGCCACTATTAACAATTAAATAAAACAATACATTATAAACAAATCACAACAAATCACAAATTATAATTATAAATACAAAAGTACATACATTTATATGCACGTCCGTCCTGTATGACGTGGAGTTGTCAACTATCTGTTTTTAATAAATGTTTGTATATATGAGCACAATTATCCCTGTCCGTTTTGTAGTTTAATCTAATGTTTGTCGGTGTGTTAATTATATGTAACATTTCGAGGGTAAAACGCTTGCTGTAATGTTGTTCTTGTTGCAGTATTTTTGTCTTCTCAAAATTTGGCGAGTGTCCGCTACTTGCACAGTGGGCCATAAGCGCAGTTTTCTGGTTTATTATTTTATTGCAATTTTTTGTATCTGATTTATGTTGCGCTAGTCTAGTTTTTAGTTTTGATTTGGTTGTGCCTACATATACACTATTACATGGTTCGATGTGATTACCGTTACAGGGGATTTGATACACTACATTACTTCTTTCAAACGGGGGAATATTGGACTTAACTCTATTGAAAAATTGTTTTAATGTGTTTTCTGGTTTATGTGCGATTCTTACTTTGTCATTATTGTAGCAGTCTGATTGTTTTAGTCGTTCTGACAATTTCGGCACATAAGTTACCGACTTGAAAATCACTGGTTTGTTGGCTTTTTGACTATTTTGCGACTTATATTTCCTTAATAAATTTTTTATAGTTTTTTCGGGGAAATCATTGTTTTTTAATAATAAAAATATTTCTTTTTGAATATCGTTGTGGTAAATTTCATCCGAAGTCTGCATCATTCTTCGTATACAGCCCATTGCTGTATTTATTATCATCGTCTTAGGGTGTTTTGAATTGAAGTTGACGATTCGTCCTGATGCTGTCGGTTTTTTATACCACTTTAATTTCAACTGGTTTCCATGCTTATTGATAACTGAGTCAAGATATACTAATTTATGGTCTTTCTCTATTTCAAATGTGAATTTAATATTTTTGTCACAAGAGTTAAGTGCATTTAGAGTTGTGTGTATGTCATTTTCATTAATTATTGCGAATAAATCGTCAACGTATTTTGTGAGCATTCTTGGCTTTCGTTGTAACTTTTCTATTGTGCTTTCTAACAAATTCTCCATCACAATAACTGCTATTACTGGAGACGTTGGAGATCCCATTGGTAGTCCTTTTAATTGCGTGTATATATTGTCCTTATATTTAAAATATCTATTTTCCTGGATATATAAAAATATTTTGATTGTTTTTCTTAAGACCTGGAGCCGGCAAACAACAAATATTAAGCAATAAAGGTCGCCAAACATTACATATATAAAAATAAAAAACTTTAAAATTTCCTATCGCAAAGTTAATGAACTTAAAATAACAATATCTCTAAAACTACACATAGCATCGAAAATCTGACTTCAGATTCAGATTCAGCGTATCGGAAACCTTTAGAAAAGTAAAGTTTTATCTCTATTTGAAATTCAACATAAATTTACAGTTTCCACTATATATGGCACCAGCAGCGAAAAATGAGCGTGGCTCACCCATTTCCGTCATGGGACATTACTTTTACCTTTAAATACGCTATGAAAAGTTTTAGTCCGATATCTTAACTCTAACTATTTTATTCCTCAAAAACTGAATTTTGAACCATAGTGCATTGGCGCTATAAAAGCAATTTTACTGCATGCATAAACAAGAATAATTATTGGCAGCAGACTGCTGTAAAATTTGCATACATACGGCAAGCATAAAGTGCTAAATATTTTTAAAAGCCTCCAACAACTTTACACAGACATACATATTGGTTTCCCTCTACATAAATATTGGCGAATTTTGGTCAAATATCCGCTGAATTGGCCCGCAACTAAAAGCTTCCGCATATGAAAAATGAGCCGGAAAATTTATGAAATTGGTGCGAACGGAAATTAATTTAGGCTTGGGAAATTCAAATTAAATGAATTCTATTTAAAAGTGCAATGAAATGCTTTTTTTTTTGCTTACAAACCAGCGCCTGTAAAAGCTTGGGTACGAGAACTTTTTATACTGTGGACGTAGTACAAAGAGAACCATTAGTAGTTTCGATGTAGCTATAGCTAAAAAGAGAAAATGTTAATGTTGTTAATGCCGTTTTTATTGATTCCGACACAGAAATTATCAATAGACACACTAACCGAAAAATACAGACAAATATGCTGACTAAATCACCAATTTAGCTCTCTTAAATAGCGCACAGAGATAGCACTACAATTCGCAAATATTTCTGAATGGTTTAGCAAAAGAAGAATACCAGCGTGAAATATTTATTAAAGGTAATGATGTACTTCCTAGTGCTCTCAGAAATAGAACGCGGTGCACAGTAAAGTACGGAAAGCAGCTGCAACTATTTGGCGTACAATTTTAAGAGTTTTATGTTCGTGTATGGCTTGTATGTGTGTGTGCGCTTAAGCCTAAGCTGCCTTTTATGTAAACGCAAGGGAGCGTACAAATTTAATT
This sequence comes from Urophora cardui, assembly GCA_960531455.1. Lineage (NCBI taxonomy): Eukaryota > Metazoa > Arthropoda > Insecta > Diptera > Tephritidae > Urophora > Urophora cardui. The sequence goes on along the minus strand of OY482670.1, from coordinate 35,746,844 downwards.
TGGCTTATTTTGGCATTCAAAACCAAGTATATAAACATATATATATATATATATATATGTAGGTATGTATATATATATGTAGGTATGTATGCACAAAATCCCTTAAAAGTGTTGTGCCAAATTGCTGTTAGTGTTGCCAGATTAATATAATTTCGATGTAAGCGAAAATAGGGTCAGTGTACAAAGTTACCTTATAGTGTGTGAGGTATTTTCGAGGAGCTTAAAAGGTATTGTATTTCAATTGCTATTTAATACATATATGAAAAAAAATGTATTTCCTGAGTGTGCTGAACTTTACTCGTATCTACATATTATTTGAAATTTCTGTTTTATTCGCCAAAGCTTACCAAAACCTCCAAACAATTCAGATACCTTATAAAGCTCTTCGAGGCAGTTATAACTTTGCTCTTGTAGTTTTTCGCTTGTTTAGTTTTTACTACAAACAAAAATCTGGCAATGCCGCATGAGCCAGCGCTTGGCTACGCTTTCGCAATTTTCCAATAGCAACTTCGGTTGCATTAGACTGATGCTGATTTAGAATACATTTTTGCCAAGGTTTATATTATTTTTTTCCTTAGTTTTTTTTTTTCTTTTTTTAAATTTTTTTTTTGCCAAATCTTGTACATAAAGTCCTTAAATTTTCAACACAAAATGCAATATACCCTCAGTGAACATTTTTTTGTGCACATATGTATGTACGCACATTAGGGATGGGACTATTCGAATAAAAATTATTGGAATAAAAATTCCTTTTATTCGAAAGGTATTCGTAATTCGAATAATATATATTCGAATAATTTATTCGTATATTCGAATAAATACTATTCGAATAGTACTATTCGAATATCACTATTCGAATACCACTATTCGCGAATAGCTTTTGTAAGTACATACATATTTATGTACATACTCGTATATATATACGTACTCTGGCTTGCTCGAAGGCAAGTGGAATTCCCAAATTATGTATGTACATAAATACTACTATTCGAATAGTATTATTCGAATAGTGTTATTCGAATAGTTTAATTCGAATAGTATTATTCGAATAGTACTATTCGAATCTTTTCCCACGAATACTATTATTCGTTTATTCGAATAATATTTATTCGAATATTATTCGAAAAAAAGTCCCACTATTAATGTACATACATTAGGCCGTCTCGCCTTATAGGGCCTTAAAAAAGTCCACTGTAAGCCCCCCCATATGTTGTCTTTTTGGAAAACATTTTCGAAAAATTTTATTTTTTTAGACGCCGCTAGATGTTGCCCAAACACATTTTTTTCATATCCTCGGTATATGTATATAGTCCGATCTCTAGTATATTCTTTTTATGCCAGTATGTTAAACGTAGTAAAAAATCATTAATCTTTTGCAAAATATCGCTTCTGTAGAGCCTGAAATAAAATACGTTTAACCTTCTGAGGAAACTATGTTTTTCGCTTCCTGTGGTAGTTTAGGTTTATTTTACAAAGATTTATTCTTAAGAGACCCCTACTGAAGTTTTACGGCGAATAATTTTCTATAACATTTTAAGCTTAAAGAATATCGTATTAAAATTATAGTCACAAGGCATTTAAAAGCCAAAATTTCAACAAAATTGATTCAAATTCTCAGAATGAGATAACAAATCGGTTAAACAATGCCACACAGATATAGATACTCGTAAATATATCATCCCAAAATTGAAATATTATTGCAATCAGAGCACACAGCTGTGTATATAGGGTAAGTTTTCACGCGAATTTTGGCTTCCTTACTTGCTCCAGTTATAATAATAATACGATGGCGCTATTATAAATCTGACGAGTTTTATGGCCGAGCTTCTCTCCCAATTCGAGGTGTGCTCCTATTTGTTTTTCCTACTAATTGGGCGGACCTACAGTTTTATGCCGGCTCCGAACAGCAAATGCATTTTTTGTGAGAAGCTTTTTCATGGCAGAAATACACTCGGCAGAAATACACAGCGGCCACTATAAACTTGCTCCAGTTTATTTTTATATATTTGATTTGTTTCTTTTGCTTTTTTGTTCCTTAAATTGTGTGAAGAAATGCTTTTCCATTTATCTATTACATATATTATACAGTTCTTTCGTGCCAAACTCATGAGGCAGCAAATAATGCATACATGAGTGATACTGAATCTATTTAGCTTTCGTGTTATTCATAAATATGAATATGCTTTATGTAGATTCGATTTGCAATACAAAAAGAAACATTTGCATATGCTCACACATTTGTTTGTGAATACATATACAGGTACAGTTAGTCACAGCCTAAATCTGACCTTTTAAAAAACATATATATAAGTGTATTGAATATTTCATTTACATACATCTGTAATACGTTTGTGCCTAAACGAATATATTTACTTATATTGCCTATTTACGGCGAAGCATCAACGACGAAAAGAACACTAATCGTGTCAAATTATTCCTCCTAATCATATATATTTCGAGCCACCTCCCGACGGCAGCTTGAGGGTTTCGGTACGCTGACTGTAGTAAGTTTAGTGAAGCTTAGATGCCCACAGGGACGGGGTAAAGGCCTTCGCTACTTCCTCATCGTCAAAAAAAAAATTTACCTACTTCCCTAAAGAAATAGATATCTGCAACGTCATATAAAATTGTGTCAGTTTAAAATCGTTTTAATATTATTAGTTTATCGTTTTTTTTTTTCAAAATTCGTTGCAAAATTAACACTTTACCATTTAAGTTGAGAGCGACTGTATGTACATATATAATTGTGCTCAATTTGCTTTTGTGCATCACTTGGCATACAAACAATTCCTTTATCCTTGACCTAACACCATCATTATACCTTCTTACACGGGGCGGTACTTTACCCATCTCGGAGTGCGTGCCAGTTTGTAATTTGCTGCTTCTTCTTCTACCTTCCATTTCTTTGAAAGCATCCTACACATATGTATGTACATACGTATATATATCAGTTTCATGCTACTCTCTCCTTAGTATATCTTTTTGTATTATTTTTATTTATTTATTTATTTACCTACTTATATGTATGTGTATATACATATATGTAGATACATATGTAGGTACCCAGCTAACAATTTTACCCGAAATCTGTTAGATATATATCAGATTGTCGGCAAAAAACTACGAAATCAATAAGATTTCTGTATGACTTCTTCAAGAGAAATGTATGAAGACGTTGACAGGAATTCTTACAGACATGTCTTGGGAAATTCTTTGTTTTTTACCGATGATTCGTACAGATATCTAACAGATTTCTAAACGAGCAATGGGGGGAAATTCTTTTGTTTTCCGACGAATCTGACGGATATCTTACAGATATCTGAAGAAAAGTCGTGAGGATTTCTGATTTTTCTGCCGAAGAATCTGATGGATATCTTAAAGATATCTCAAGAATTTTCAATTAAAATTCGCATATATGTTGTGGCAAGTTAAATATTAATTATTTATTATATGAAAATTAATGTATGTACATGCACACTTAGGTACTTAGTCTAAAATCTATTATATTTAAAATACTTTTCACACGTTCCGCCAGAGCCGTTTTACATCATCATCCAACCATTGACCCAATGCGGCACCTTTGTTTTTAAGTATAGCAATTTTGTCATGCGGCCATTGGGTGACATGAATTCAGCATTGGCACACACACGCCCTTCGAATGGGAGTTCGCACATTTTCCGGTAGGTTTCAACTGGTTTGTTCGGGTGCAGAATTTGTGCTTCTTCGTAGGGTTGATAAAGGACAGCATCGTCTGGCCATAATTCGGCGTTCACCTGTTCGGCTTTTAATTGTTTGAGTAATTTAGATTTTTGTCCAATTTTCTGGAAATTGAAAAAATCTGTGAGCAAAATTTTATTGCAATTTTCTTCATTTTCTTACACAAGAATGTTTACATTTCCAGCAGATGAGCTCAGCTCACAAAAATCTTTTTTCAACCTCGAAGTGATGACAAATATAAATTTTCTTGTAGGACAACAATTTAAAATATTTTGGTATATATGCACGAAATCGCTCCGATATCTATAAGATTTGTCTGATGAGAAAAAAATTAATTTCCCCAGATATTTCTGATAGAAATACCTAAGAAATCGGTAAGACTTGTCCAAATACTCAAATTTTTACTCAGAATAATTTCAGAATTGTCTGAATCAGAAGTTGTCTGGTAAAATTGTTAGCGGGGTATGTACCTTTCATGTTCCATCGAGTGCCTATGCATGTAGGAATTCTTCTTATCCCTCGTTTCGCAATTCACTGACACGCTTTTGCTTTCTACACTTTCTATTCAGTTGCCCTCGTTATACATATAAATATATTCATACATATATAGATATATACATAACAGTGGCGGACGCTTCATTAAAGCCGAAAAATCCGGCTTGCCTTAATATTTTCGCTCATTTCGTTTTAGGAATTTCTTTAAAGTCTGGTTTTTTTAAGCTGGAAATGTGTTCACTGTTTAAGTTCTGCAATATGTTTACTACCTAAGTTCTCATGGCGTGTTAGCCCACCAACAACATTCACGTATATTTTGTATATTTTGTTTGTACAGCCAATCACAGCTTAACTCGGGTTAGTGAGCAGGCTTTAACAGTTCCACAAAAGGGATTTTATGAGGCTTTCAAAACATAGCTTATTTTATCGCTTTCTCTAAGGAGAAGTCAACTGCTTATTTTCAGAATTAAATTGAACAAAGTAGCAAACTACTTATTTTTTTTTTTTTGACGACGGAACCGCAATCCGACTTTCAGCTAATACAGCAAAGAAACTTACATAAATGGCTAAGAGCTATGCTTCATAGTTACACTAGCTTGCCCAGCCAATTTATACTAAGGCCGCCACTGATACATACCAGTATGTTGTTAGCAATAAATTTTATGCAAAATAGTTTTGCTATGCACTCAATTTTGTTGTTGTAAGTACTCCGTTTTGGTTGAATGAGTAAAAAAACTAACAGCCAAAAAAAACAAAATTTTAAAATAATAATGCCTTGCCAATGCAACGTGTGAATTATGTGTTGGCACACAGAAGTGCTTTCTGCTTCTTCTTCTTTATTCAATGTAATAAAGTTATTCAGAGATTTCAAGCACTTGCAAGTCCTGGGCGTGCGTTGATTTCGTTTTTTTTTTGTTGTATTTTTTTTTTGCAAATTTAAGTGGAAAAATGTTTTTCTTTCTGCTTCTTTTTTCTTCTTTTTTATCTTTTGTCATTGCTATTTATGTGCCAAAAATTAAGTGAAAAGTAGGTAAGTGAAATGCAAATGCAAAAAGAATGTTTTTTATTCATAGAAAATTATTTCTACCAGGAAAAAATGTAAAGAAAAAATGCGAGAAAGAAGAGATGGAAAACTGTGAATTGTCAGGTAATTTTTCTTCTGCGAACACATTGCATAATACGTATATAGCTATTTATCAAATTAAACTTGAATTCGTAGAATGTTCTTAGTCGAGTAATTAGTTTAATTAATAACTAGTACCAATTTCGGAATAAAGGAAAAATGCATGGTATTTTTTTCTGTGTGTGAAGCGAACGGATAAGCAAAGTTTGGATGAATAGCTATTTCGAGCCATGGAAAAAAATTCCAAAAACAACGTTTAGGTTTGTTTTCGTTATATTTTACATTAATTTATAAATATTAATTCTGAACTAATTTAAATATTTAAAGGATACTAGCTTCATTTGAAATATTTTTACGCTCTTTAAAGCATTTGCTGCTTATAAATATTTCTACCGTGACTAGGTTTACCAACAAACATTTTTACACTCCACGTCGACTCCATCATAATTTCTAAAGCTAAAGCTTTATTTTGTGTTAATCTTTTAAGCTTCGTAACATTCTTTCAATGTGGCCGCTGTAGTGCAGTGGGTATAGTGCTCGTCTGCTATGCCAGAAGTCTCGGGTTCAAACCACGGTCCGAGCAAAACACCAAAACAATTTTTCTAATTAGTAAAAATCCAATTATTGGTTTTTAAGAGCAGCGGTCACCTCTCAGCAGTGGGCGGCATACCCTCCGAGTGTATTTCTGCCATGAAAAAGCTTCTCACAAAAAAATGCATTCGCCGTTCGGAGCCGGCATAAAACTGTAGATCCACCCAATTAGTAGGAAAAACAAAAAAAGGATCACACCTCGAATTGGGAGAGAAGCTCATTCTTTCAATGCACCAAATACCTTTTGAATCTGCCCTTTTTTTTGGCAGTCTTCATTTTTCATTTTCAGACTACCAATTCCATCAAATTGCAGCTAATACTGGTTCTAATAAACTCATCCTAAAACACTTGTAAAAAATTAAATTCCTGTAAAATGCTAAAACATCCCACAATCTACACAGACAAAGCAAGTAAAATCACAATTAACGCTGTAAATTGCCTTCTCTCTCTTTTTTTTTGTTTGTATGGCGCAATCAATGTTGAGAGAATGAAAGCAATTCCATTGTGCAACAAAATTGAGACACAAAATTATGTAGCACTAAAATTATGCGCATACAAAATGATGTAAATTTTCGTTGATTGACACAAGAATTTCAAAGTAAGCAGCAGGCAAAGGATGAATTGTTCAACATGAAGAAGAAAGACACACAAAAACCAAAAATCGACTAGAACAAAAGTGCAAGGAAGGGAAACTAGGAAATATGAGCTTACATCTGCTTGTCAGGCAAAATGGTATGCCAGGATTGCTATTTACACAACACTGATGTACACCACCAATGACCAAACAAATAACTAAATGCATGCATTAAAACCTCTAACGCAAATTTCATTGCCAACAACAGACATATTTCCTTCATGACACATTCCTCTCACCTCAGATCTTGCTAAATTGCAGAATGTATGTATGTATGTAACTGAAATTTGCATTTGTGATTTGTTTACTTACGAAATGTGATCGCTATAAAGATGATGCATGTAAGCAAAGCGAAGGTATGACAGAGAGCAGGGGAAATAATGGTATTTATGATGCATTCATTTAGCTGTGCCGGGTTCCGTTTGTACGTAGTGCAAAATACCAAACCCTCCCTCATCTTCTATGACAGCTTGTAAACACTAACTGCACATTTGCCAACATTGACGCCAATAATGAACAACAAAAGGCATATGCCATACAATTGACACTTGATATTGGCCGGCTGGTCAATACACAATGGCATTTTATGATTGACAATCACCATGTGCCTACCCGTGGCACAACGCTTCACCCTCAACAGCCATCGATCGTATGTGTGTGGTATTAGAACAATTGCAAAGCTTAATTTCTGTAGTAGACATTAAAAGAGAATAACTTGTTAATATGAGCGCTCGAAATGTGTAAAAAAGAGCAAGAAATGGGTGTTAGTTTTAGAGAAATTTAATTTTTAGGAATATGAAGGAGCTTTATGAAAACAAATCTCAAGTAAAAAGACGGAAAGGTTTTGATGAACAGATGCATCATCAGCTTTTTTTCATTCCAAAGAGTTTGAATATTAACAAGCCATCATAATCATCATCATCATCATAATCAACACTATCATCATTATTATCATCATCACCATCACGACCATCGTCGTCATTATCATTATCATCATAACCATCACGACCATCGTCATCATTGTCATCATAACCATCACGACCATCATCATCATCATCATCATCATCATCATCATCATCATCATCATCATCATCATCATCAATCACCATCCTCATCATCATCATCATCATTATCACCATCATAACCATCGACATCATCATCATTGTTATCATAACCATCATCATCATCATCATCATTATCATCATCATTATCATCATCATCATCATCATCATCAATCACCATCCTCATCATCATCATCATCATTATCACCATCATAACCATCGACATCATCATCATTGTTATCATAACCATCATCATCATCATCATTATCATCATCATCATCATCATCATCATCATCATCATCATCATTATCATCATCATCATCATCATCATCATCATCATCATCATCATCATCATCATCATCATCATCATCATCATCATTATCACCGTCATCATTACCATCATCATCACCATCATCATCATCATCACCACCGTCATTATCGTCATAATCATCATAATCATCATCATCAATATCATCATCATCACCATCATTATCATCATCATAATCATCGTCAATGATAACCAAAAATCATGCTTCGAAAAGAACACCCGCTCCCGAAGTAATAAATCAGATTGGCTAGCCAATTTTAATTTTCTTGTCATTCCGACTAACATTTCTACACATATGTGTGTATGTGTGTATGCGTATGTACGCAGTGCATTATATAGTATGTAAATGCAAAAGGCAGGTTATAAACGAATAAATTTATACAATCGGTTATTCAAATAACAAATTTGTAATGAGAATATGAGAAAGGAGAATGTTGATATTTCAATCTAAAATTTGCATACAGAATAAACAGCAATACTACGTACATATGTATTTTTCTTCAAAGGGTGTCAATATGCTTTTATTGCTGTCAATCATAAACCATTTGTTGGCTGCAAAATAAATCACTTGAATTGCTGAATAAATGAAAGGGTGGAACAAAATCCAAAAATACATATACGAGTATGTAAAAGCCAAACAAAGAACGGAATATTTAAATAAGTATTTAAAAATTGGATTATACCATCCATTACTAAATATAAATTCTGTATATTTTTTTGATATATCAAGGGTTCTTCATCAGTCTATCGGGCACACAATAATTATGTTCTGAACTAAATAGTGTATCCATGGCTGAGTATAGACAACACAAAAAAATATATGCTCTGATATACTATTTTGGTGAATTTAAAAACATCCTCGCACAATTGTGTACAACTTCATTTACTTCAATTTCGAAGACTTCGACAGTTCTCAGAATGTTTAGGAAGACCTCACGATGCTAAATGAAGTTCATGCATTTCACTTTCTCCATTTCTCTATCTCACTAACTACGCCACCTGCCAACGCTATTAAAACGGAATTTCAACATTTTCCATCTTCCCTTCCATCCAAGCTTAAACAAAGAAAAATGCAATGCATTAAGCGACGCGAATTTAATTAGAAATCATAGTCGGAATGTAATCCATCTAAAATACACCAAAATTAAAAATTCATTCATTCGCTCCCACGCGTTTTGTACGGTTTCTTTTCAACTTTACTTCGTTTATTATTTATTTCAACTCACACTCGAAATTTTGTATACCCAGCAGTATTTATCAGCTGGAAAACAGCACATATTTCCTACTGAATATTCAGTAGAGATGTAGTTCTAATATCTGAACTTTCCCTTTCGTTTTTATATAGAGGTGGCGTCGAAAATCAACTACCTAAAAACTGCCGAATGAGAAGGGAGAGTTTCCATATGAAAAAAGGGCTGAATACGCAGGGAGAACTTCCATAGCATATATTTCAATACACCTGATGTCTTCACTGCGTGTTCAGTTATTTTTTCAGGCATGATTTTTGAACTCAGTTTCAGTGTATTTTTCATACTGAATATTCTACTGAATATGCACCTCCTTACCTCAAATACTGCTGGGTAGCCATGCAAATGTATGTGTGTATGTATGTATGTATGTATGTATGTACATATGTATGTAAATTTGTATATGAGTAGCGGTTGCGCTGCACATTTACGCAATTCTCAATTAACTGCGGAATTGCATTTTGTTGAATAATTAAAATCGCACAACCGACACAGACGCCAAAGGGAACAACTAAGCAAAACTACAAATTAAAAGCAACAGACTAACTGAGAGAGAAAGCTTGCGACGAGAAAAAAAACAACAAGAACAAAAAAAAAGAAAAATAAAAATAAAAATAAAATAGTACAAAGGAAAACAAAGTATAAAAACAACAAAAACACAAATTAACCCGAGACTGATACGCAAATAAAGAGATAAAAAACTTACTATGTTGTTTATATATGTATATGTTTAGAGTATATAATATACACATACACACATTCATACATGCGTATATGCATATGTTCATATGTACATTAGACCGTATCACAAAAAAAAGTTCACCGTACCATATTATTCGAAAAGTTTTAGTTTTTAGAATTTCAGCAAAAATAATGTTTTTAAGGTCGCTAGAGGGTTTAAATGTTTTAGAAAATTATTCACCATAAAATTTCATTAGGGGTCTCCTCAGAAATAATCCTTGTAAAATGAACCCAAAATACCACTGGAGGTGAAAAACACATATCTCTCGGAATGTTAGATGTGTTTTATTTCGGGTTCTACTGAAGCGATCGAAATACGTATTTTGCAAAAGATTAATGATTTTGACGATGCTTAACATGCATGCAAAAAACTACATTAAGGCGGTAAAAACTAAGTACTGGGTGATAGTGACCCCAGTAGTGCACAGAGGGTTAATACCATTATATACATAGTTGAAAGAGGAGAGTGGTCAAAGACACCGGTGTATCAAACTTAAAGATCGGACAATAAATGAGAAACATGTCGACCCCTTTGAGCGATTTTATCGTAAGGGTCATTTTCTCGAAATTTACTTTTTGATGCAAATTTGATCTACATCCCTCAGCGCATCACCTGGTAAAATATTGTAGCTGAAATCCTTATAGTTGTGCCAAAAATTGGCTTTCCTTTTTATTGTAAGGGACAATCTATACTTTTTTCTTGAGCTCGAATTTATCGTATCGCCCATATAAAAAATATTTTGAATATAGCTAGTAGGAAATCGAAGGTGGAAACTCACACATCATTGAGAATGCGAATGTAAGCAATAAGACGCTTGTATTTGTCATATAACATTTTTTAAATATTATCGTAAGGGACATATTTTTAAATACGCTCATAAAACATTGAGAGCGAAATTATCGTAAGGGACAAAATTATGATTTTTTCGCAAACTGCAAATTTTTTCAAGAACAAAAATATCAGGTTCAATATATTAATTAACAGTCTAATCGCGTTTTAAATTTCATTTAAATATACCAGTAAAAACAGTAAAAAAAAACAAAAAAATGCTCTCCTGTAAAATTTGCTTTTTGTCCCTTACGATAAAGTCGCAGAAAGGGGTCGATATGAAAAAAAATCATTTTAGCGACATCTAACGGCGTCCAAACAAAAAATAAAATTTTTTTCAGACATTTCTTTCCAAGAGATCATATAGGGACGTACGGTGGACTTTTTTTTGGTCCATATAAGGCGAGACGGCCTAATGTACAACCGCCCGGTAGTCTGTGTAATCACAGAAAAGCTGCAATGCTGGGAATTGCAAAGTAAACAGCACTAAAACCAAAGACAAACAATGACAGTCAAGCTTCTAATATTTACGAATACAATGAGCGTTCGCATGCACACGATAAAAGAGGACAACAAGGGCGCCAAGGGTGTCAAGGGCAGCGCAGCATCAACATCCATCCAGCAAGGGCAAGCGCAGGAGCAAGAGCAATGGCAACAGCAAAAAACACATAGAACAATGTAATGAAATGAAATGTTATTTAAAAAAAAAAAGCAGGATATACAACAAAAAAGTACAAAGTAAAAGTTGGAATAGCTAACTGCATTACTAGCGCTATCCATGGCTTGCAACAACAAACAAACAGTCACAAACAAACTTAGGAGCATACCAACATGTTCATGTACGTCCTTGCCATTGCTAGCCATTAATATTGACAGAATCGTTGCTTAGTTGGTGCGAATTACTTCAACTGTGCGACCAGCAGTGGCAGCAAATGCAACAACAAAGCTGTAGTAAAAGCAACAAAAAAGCTGTAGCAACAACAACAACAATATATTACTTTCGCCACGTCTCGTCATTGACATTGACATTTCGTTTTGGTCTGTTCAACTATGTATGTATTTAATGCAAATTCACAATGCAATTGAATTGAAAAACAAGTCAGCAAATGGCTGAGACAACCACAAGCCGCCGAGGGACGTATTAAAGAAGAAGAAAAAATGTAAGAAGCGTGTTAAATTTATCTTAGGCTACCATAAAAAATGTGTGAAAATGTGTAAAGAATGAAACGAAGTAAACTAAGTATAATGAAATTGTATTTGAAAATTCTTTTAAGGAGTGGAGAAGGAATTGTCGAAAAAAAATTTAAAATTCAGTTGCAAACGAGCCTGGTCGCTTTCGTATGCATTTACCCTTATGTAGGCATGAAAACACAATAACAACAAAAAATAAAGAATCGAAAAAAACACGACAAAATCGTATGCCTAAATTCAAGCACATCGCAAAAACTCCTATCATGGCCAAATCTCTGGTGAATCTTCAGGCGACGCCACGCAAACATGCAGAAGTGACATTTTGTGCAAAAGCAATTTTTGTGTGTAGTGAATGGCCATGGCGTATGAGTAACATCATGTGTCATGAATCATGATGATACATCTTTGCTAGTATAGCGCAGAGGCAATAGATACGAAAATTGTTGTTTGGGCTGCTTGCTTTGAAAATCAACTAGCCAATTTGCATATTACAACAAGCAGTATCAATGTATAGGCTTAAGGGTCTTTTTAAAAAAAACGTAAAGTGAGCAAGTTTGGCGACCACTTTGACTTCACAGTCATATGCGTTTTTTAACATGAGGAAAGGCAAACAGAAATGAACCTGGAAATAATAAACGAAATGCATGATAAAAGTGTTTCATCTCTCCAAATTGGTTTAAATCTTAAGCTCGAACTGTATAGCTAAGGCACCAGGATTTGTAAGCTAAATTTTGAAATCTACTGAGAGTAATCACAGTGCACATAGGTAGATTTTCAAGTTTTATGCGGCCAAAAATATTTTATTGTCTACATCTAATCCAAATTGCTTTTTAATGCAAAATTTTAATAATTTGTGTTAAAAGTCGATTTTATTGAAAAATATATACAGTGACTCAAAAAAAAATCATACGCCAAAGTTTTTAAATTTATTTCAAAGAGTTCTGTCGAAAATTTTCCTTTCTTATTTTCGTTAAAAATATGGATAATTTTTCAATAAAAATCGTTTTAAGCAGGATTTCTAAGCTTATGGAAAAAATCCGAAAAATTGTAGAAATTTCTAAAAGTGGATTAAAAAATTCAAATTGAGGCCAGAATTTATAGAAGATTTTGAGGAGATTTCTAAGTGTACTGTTATGTAGCCAACCAATTTTAGTGTAAAAAGTGTAATTCTCAATGCTGTGAAAAATTTCGTCGATTTTAGAAGTTTTTTTTTCTGTAGGGTGTTTGCCTTATATGTAGGTTAGACCGTTCCAATTAAAATTTCCGAAAAGCCAATGAAAATTTTCAAAAAGTAGAATGTTGCATATTATTATATTAAAATTGAATGAGCTGCATAATTGCATACTCAAAAATCTTCTAGAAAAATGTAGCTTTAGAATTCTTAGCCCCTTTTTATGATAAGTAATTCCTTGACTTTGAAAAATTAGAAATACTAAAAAATTCTGCCTAAAAAGCCAACAATAATCGGTGATAAATATCTCGGTTACTTTCGAGTATCACCCACATTAACCCAGATATGCGTTAGAAATGTAAACATTAAAATCAAATATAAAACACAAAAAAGAATTTTATTGTAGGTACATATGAAAAACCCTGTATATAGTAGTGAAGTGCGGCTTTGTGCGACGTAATTTTTTGCCGAAAAAATACTAATTGTACTAGATATCATGTCCGAGGGTTAATTTGACTGAGTCTGACAGAGCAACATAACAAAACCAATTTTTAACATGAAAAAGAGTGAAATTTTTTTTAAATATCCCAACTTTAAAAGCATAAAACTAACTATAAATTTGAAATCAAGGATATAATTGAAAAGTATTAATAATTACTTGAAGATTTAGGATCCATCACGATAACTTAAATGAAATGCTTTAAATACTAAATATTCACGTTGAAATTAGCACTTAAAACTACGTAAAAGAAAACTAAAATATTAAATTTAGATATGCTAAGTTTCGACCATCTGGGAGCAAGTGCAGAGTATGGGATCGGGAAAAAAGCGATGAATTGCGAATTATTGTTCCCCAGTCTATTTCCAATATGTGGGTATGCATGTTTTTTTTCTGTAATTGTAACAACTTCACAAAATTCAATTTTGGCCGCATAAAACTTGAAAATCTACCATGGCAGTGCCAGGGATGTGTAAATTCAAAATAAATACACTCTCCTATTTTCCAATTCACTCCCTTCGCCTTTACATGCCTTCTGAAACTCTCTATGGAATTCATAAGAGTTAAGCCTTTTGAATTGCAGATTCCTACAATAACATAGAATATTAATTGAGGATTGTACTGCATCGCTTGGATATATTGTATCCTCACTTGTTACAACATCTTATGTAGACCGAGTCGAAGCGACTTTTTCTGGTATTAGTCTGGCGCCTGTACTCTTGCCTAAATCTTCTGCCTCTTTCCTAAAAACGGCTCATGTCCGATGGAATAAGCAACTGCTGCTAGTTGCTCATCTATTTATTAATAATTTTATCTTGAATGCGGGATATTGCTCTGAGTTCCGACTGACTATCATTTAATATGATAATATATTCGCCTGGGTATCCATGTTGCAGTTGTCTGCGCATTAACTTACTTACTTATTGGTTGTTCCCAAATATTTCTCAAAAGCTTGTCATAATCTTGTTTTATCTTGGAAGTTATATGTACACGAGAATTGAAGCAACGGCTATGTGAAGAATTGTGGTTGAAAATATTTATACATATCTGGAATTTTTAGTCAAAATTAGAGAGTGCCTACCCATCCATCTACATTCCCGAAAATCTTTATTGCATTAGCACACAAGCTACATATTTGAAAATTAATGATCTAAGACAAAACATAATAAGCATAGAAATTCCTACACATACACATATGTATGTATGCAATAGAATAAAGAAAGATGGAAGGAAGACCATTTTGCGAGGGAATTCCCTTACAGAATAAACATGTCCGTCGCAAATAGAATACAACTAACATTTCGCTTGTCAAGCTGGACAAAATAACTCAAATATCAAAATGGCTGACTGTTGTTATTTTTTGTTGAATCCATGCAAGCGACAATGATTGCTTCTATGGCTGCAAATACATGACTGCATGCAAACATACATATACATATGGATACGTAGATACCCTGCAGCGAAAACGTGAACTGGTATGCAAGTAAACTAGTTGATCAACTGGTAGGAGGTGGAAAAAAATATACCAGTTTGCTTTCTATTAGTTGTTCAACTGGTATGCAAAAGACAAATTGGATGTGTTTCCTCCGTTCGTCGATTTCACTACGGCTTTACATATTTCTACAATTCTCAAACGATTAGTGAAGCACTTGGTATAAAGAGTTTATTATGTTCATCTTCACTTATATGAACTGAAATGTTGCCCTCTGTCTGAATAAGTCCTAGGAAAATACTAGTTGACTACTTATGTTTTCCGATCCCTCAGGTTTTTTCATTTTAATTTATTTATTTTATTAAATATTTTTTTACATTTTAATAAAAAAAAAAATTAAATTAAAAAAAAAACTTTGGTCACCTGACTCCGACGTAATTCGAACTCGCGACCTGCTCGATTCGAAGCCAGACGCCTTTCCTATGCGCCATCGCACCACTTGTGTTGAGTATGTCAAAATCTGCACTTCAACTGTATATGTGAACTAACTTTTTTTTTGGTATGTGCTCGACTGGTATTTAACTGGTATGAGCTGATGCAGAGGAAGACAATTGCCATTTCGTAGGACATTAACACACGAAAAATACCAGATGTTTACATGGGAAATGTACACTCGGTCAAGTAGTTGACTGTTTAAGGTATACTGGTATAATTCTAGTATACAACTGGTTATTTTCGCTGCAGGGTATATGTATGCATATGTATACGAACATATGAAAATATAAAGCATATTACTTTAGATTGTTACAAATTATGACTTTGTGACTATTTAGCACGAGTGCAAGTGGAAGTGTGCGAAAGAAATATTCATTTGTGTATTCATCTGTATATTGTCGTGTTTAGTTAATTTAAAATGTATGAACTGTTGCATTATTAATGCATGACAAAGAGGCGGATGGACAGATTTGAAAAGTAAAACAAAATGTATACATTATACATATATACATACAACAAACATACATAGTTGCATATAAAATAACTTAGGGGATTAAGAAAGTTATTAAAGAATATGAATAACATAACAAGTAAGGAAGCCTAAGTTCGAGTGGAATCGAACATTAGATACTCAGCTGTATGCTTTTATTGTTTGTTTGCGTTTAATGGAAACACGTTGTACTTTATATAAAGTGAGTGCTGCATAAAGTGGGCGTAGCCACGCCCATTTTCCAAAATTTTTATCAGTTATCCAACTAAGTATATGAATATTATTATTTGTGCAAAATTTCATTCCTTTACGAGTTCTAGTTACAAAGATTTCACGTTAAAAATTCCCAAAGGGTGTTTCAGAAATATCTTTGTTAAAAAGTAGGCGTGGTCATAAATCGATTTCAATAAATTTTTGCGTGTCTATTACCACAAGTGATAAAAGTGTACACACCAAGTTTCGTCATAATATCTCAATTATTTGTCGAGTTATGGGCTAAGAAATCTCGTATATTCCTGCTTCTAAAAGGAGGCGGTGCCACGCCCATTTTCCAAAATGTTTGTGTTTTTTGTTTTATGTCCATAGTTGCACAGAGCCAAAAAGTTCACCTACAATCAAAGAGACTGCCACCTAAAAAAGCTATTTGGCCAAGGAGAGGGAGAGGGGACAAAATTGAAGAAATTTTTGCTAGAAATTCTTCTGGATTTTAGCTTGAATTTCTTCTTAAATTTATTTAAAAGGATATCGTCTGAAAACGAGGAGATAACTTCTTGTTTATTAATTTTTTATGTCATTTTGTAAAAAAAATTAAATTGTTAGAAGAAATCTGCTTGTTTTTAGGAGAAAATTTTTATAAAGCAAATCAATAAGGACATCCTCTAATTTTTACTTGAAACTTTTTGAATTTGTTAAAAAGGAAAACTTTTTATTTTTAAAAGAGCCCTTATTAATTCAAATTTTGCTTTAAACGTCTTAGCATACGTACATACATACATATGTACATATATACTCGTACATACTAGAAGTATGCATAACAGTTATTGCATCAGCCACGTTTTATGCGTGCAATTACATGTTCAAGAAATTAAAAGGGAGAACTTTTTATTTTTAAAAGAGCTCTTATGTATTTCCTCCGTTCGTCAATTTCACTACGGCTTTGCACATTTCTACAATTCTCAAACGATTAATGAAGCACTTGGTATAAAGAGTTTATTATGTCCATCTGCACTTATATGAAATGAAATGTTGCCCTTTGTCTGAATAAGTCCTAGGAAAATACTAGTTGACTAATTATGTTTTCCGCTGAAAATCAAGATTCTCTTCTTAATAATATTAAACAGGGTTTCTTCTTAATTTTACAGGTTATCTGCTAAATTTATGTGAAAAGGTTTCCATATTTATTCTAGGAGTCATCTTCTAAATTTTATTTAATAGGTTTTCATCTTAGTTTTATAGGTTATCTCTTAAATTTTACTGAAAATGATTTCATCTAAAATCCACGGGTCATCTTCTTAATTATATTGAAAAGGTTTTCATATTAGTTTTACAGATTATCTACTTAGTTTTATTAAAATGAAATATCCAGTAATAATAAGACGGGCATCTTATTGGAGAGAAAGCATAGAGAAATCCGCTAAACTTTGTTCTAATTTATAGGGCATTTTAGGTGGTATTTTGGCTCTGTGTGGACTCCTGCCATAAAATTTCAATGATATATCTTTATATTTGACAGAGATATCGCTTAAAATGTTTTTATTAGGCCACTTTATAATACCCATATATAAAAGTGGGCGTGGTCGTCAAACGATTTTGGCAATTTTTCGTTCAAACATTTGCCTAAGTAAGTATATCACGCCTACCAAATTTCATCGATATGTCTTCAACGGTTTCTGAGTTATGACTCATAAAACTTTCAATGTTTGCCCCTTATTAAGTGGGCGTGGCACCGCCCATTTTCCAAAATTTCACCATATTTCTTCATAAGGGCCTGAGCTCAATACGTGGGTAAAATTTCATCACTCCAGCTCTATTAGTTACTGAGATACAAAATTTCGGATTTTTACTATATAGGGGAGGTGGGCGTGGTCATGGTCCGATTTCGCCCATTTTCAATACGATCCGTTCTCGTCTTGATACCAACTTGCATTCCAAATTTCATCAAAATATTTCAATTTTTGCGCGAGTTATCGTGCTCACAGACGGACGGACGGACAGACGGACAGACGGACGGACATGGCTCAATCGATTTCTCTTTTCACCCTGATCATTTTTATATATATAAGTCTATATCTATCTCGATTATTTCATTCTGTTACAATCCACCGTTAGGAAATCAAAACTATAATACTCTGTGTACTAGTACAGCTGAGTATAATAAAATGTGAGTATGTACATATCTGTGGCCATTTGCAATAATCGCTTAAGTCGAAAAATAAGATTTCGAGATAAATTGATTTTTATATTCGAAGGCGTTCCTTAACAAATAATAATATGGACGCAAAATCAGTGAGCCGCCCACAATGTTACGATCAAATTTCGCAAATAAAACAAAATGTCATGAAGAAATTTGATTAAGTATATACATTAGATAGGGTTGGTCCCCATACGAAAAAAAAAGTTGTAAAAGTCCGCCCCTAAATTTGAAGCTTATGTTAAAAGGGTTATTGGACACAAAAAAAAAATTTTTTATTTTTTTTTTATTGTAACTTTGTTATTTTTCATCCGATTTTTAAACTTGATACGTCATTATTTTCGTATTTTGAAGCTCTACATTTCCTTCTAATGCTCTTTTGAGCTCTGAAGTCGTTTTCACATAGTTGGGTCAGCTAACTTATTTGTATGTCCATGAATTATCCTCTTTGTTTTGCCAAATGAAAGTGCTTCCAAATTCATGACAATGTTGCCTTTAAAGGGTTTTACTAAATTAATAAATAAAGAAGTTACGTCACTTCGAATATTTAATGTACTTATTTAACTCATTTCTTTTAACCAATTCAGGATATGTAAAGTTGTGAAAGTCCACCCCTAAATTTGAAGCTTATATTGAGAGGATTAAGGGACAAAAAAAATGTTTTTTCTGATCCCGCGAAATTCCGGCTTTTTCTTGTAACTTTGTTATTTATCATCCGATTTTTAAAATTGATACGTCATTATTTTCGTATTTCGAAGCTCTATATTTTCTTCTAATGTCCTTTTGCACTCTGAAATCAAATAACAAAGTTACAATAAAAAAAACTATTTCGGCGGTATTTCGCGGGATCAGAAAAAAAAATAAAAAATTTTTCTTTAATCCTCTCAATATAAGCTTCAAACTTAGGGTCGGACTTTTACAACTTTACATATATTGAATGGCTTAAAAAAATTAGTTAAATAATTGCTACGTTAAATAACTTCTTTGTTTATTAATTTAGTAAAACCGTTTCAAGGCAACATTGTCATGAATTTTGAAGCACTTTCATTTGGCAATACAAAGAGGATAATGGACATACAAATAAGTTAGCTGACCTAACTATGTGAAAACGACTTCAGAGCTCAAAAGGAAATTAGAAGGAAATGTAGGGATTCAAAATATGAAACTAATGACGTATCAATTTTAAAAATCGTATGATAAATAACAAAGTTAAAAGAAAAAAACGATTTCGGCGGTATTTCGCGGGGTCAAAAAAAAATTTTTTTTTGTGTCCCTTAACCCTCTCAACATAAGCTTCAAATTTAGGGGCGGACTTTTACAACATTTTTTTTCGACCCTATCTAATATACATCTACTTTGGCTGTTATTGCCAGTTTAATATACCTCTATTGCAAGTTAAGCCTAAATGTTTTTATTTATATCTTTTGATTGACTTAAGTTATAAGCATGGGGGTTTTACAGAAATATAGAGTTTTAAAAGGAGAATAACGTGGTATATAGAACTCAAAATCTTCCTAAGTCGACTTAAGCGGTTATTGCTTGTGGCCACAGATATATTTGCCACCATACCATCGCATACTAAAAGGCCAGTAAATGGAAGGAAGTTGATGAGTAAGAAAACTGCTGTCTTTGCCAGATGTGCATTTTTAAGCTCAGTTCAAGAGATAATCTGTGTTATCAACAGGATTAAAATCAACATGTTACTTAATTAATGAAATTTATAGAAATCTATGAAAAGTAAGTAAGCTGAGCTGAGCAATAAAATATTTGAAACCGATGGTAGATGTCACAGTCCAACAATTTTACAAAAATATAGCTGAACACGATCAAACAGTAGTAATTATGATAGAGGAGGCTTCCTACACCAAGAGATGCGGTTTTAACCGCAAATTTAACTGACTAGTGTGAACAGCGCAATCTGCGGGATTCCCGTTTACAATTTTCTCTGCTTTTTTCTTTCTTTCTTGTATCGCTTCAAGTTAATGGCACGAGAAAACCTTTTCAAATTTTTATTACTTCCTAAAAATAATAAAGCACTTTTAAAAATTCTGCTTTATCATCACACGCTTAACTATAGTTATTTTCGATTACATTTAATTTTAAAATCTACACCACTTAAAATATGCCTTTTTTACATTTTCATGCTATTTTTATTTTATTTAAGTTTTTTTTTTTTTATTTTTATTTTATTGTTTATTGTTCATTGTTCATTCAAATCACTCTTCATCACACAATAACTTTGCGCAGCTAGTAACAACTAGCTAACGTGATTGAAATATTTAATGGAGCGAGACTCGACTCATTTATTTTCTATTTTAAAAGCAAAATTGATTAATTGATTGATTAGAGAAAAGACATACAGGCTGCAATTTAATAAAAATATATTTTTTACATTTTTCATGCAAAATCTAACCCAGCAGAAGAGCGTTATGAGAGGGTTTCGCTAAATATTTTTATTTAAAAAAGGTAAAAATGGAATCAGCAAGTAAATTTATGCCAAAACATGGAAAACAAGCAAAATTAGCTAAATTCGTGTATGTGTATGTCATTTTACTCTCACAAATTTTATTGCAAGAGACTAGTAAAATATGTTAGTTGATTTTTGTTGGTAAAGTAAAGAACAGAACCTAGGTAGAAAATTAGCAAACAAATCTCCATTTTCCATTGTTCCAGACCGCTTTACTAAGATTGATTTTCTGTTCTTAATTCATTTATTTGAATTGATTTGGCCCAACGCGAACAGCAATTTGTTTCCAGCGACTACGACTACGACTTAAGTTAGTCGCGGTTGCGCGCTAAACAATTTAAGTGATTGCTTTGCTTGGATTACTCCGCTAATTGCTCACACGTACAAAGTTTGTTTTAAAATTCAAAACAAAAATAATATGTATACATGCCCTAGAATGTGCAATGGAATAGAGAACAAAAGCAGCAACAATTGATTTTCACAATTTATGTATTTTTCAACAATCAATTTTTATTTATGACCATCAATTAAAATAAACGCCAATCTACAATGCAGACAAAAAAGATGTTGTTACGAGTGTAATAATCATAGCAATAAAAACAAAAAAGATATAATAAAAACAAACGTGCGAAACACAAATAAATTTTTTATGGATTTTCGCAGGAAGTTAACTAAAATAAAATAAAAAGCATTCAAAAATCAAATATTTAAAAAAAAATTGCAACGGAAGTAGTGCGCTGTTTGGTAGCTTAAAATTTTGTGTTGACAGTTTGCTGCAAAAATGCAAGTGGTTGCTAAAAATTTTATCAAATATTTTAAAGACATAAAATTTAAAATATTCTATATTAAAGAACTATTACAAACTTCATAGAATTTCTTAAGCTTTCTACTACGATTTTTAGTTTTAAGCGCTTTTCTTGGTTTTTTAGCAATTACATTTTTATTCTGCTCTCCCTCTTGCTCTAGCTTTGAAACAACTAATTTTCAGCAAAATTTACTCCCGTAGGCAAAATATAGATTCCGTAAATTCCATTAACTCTTGACTCTTTGATGAATTAATTGACTGACTTTACAGCTAACTCACGCTGCACTCAAGCTAACATAGCATACCCGATGCGTAAAAAAAGGCTTATAATTTTTTGTTTCGAGTTTTTCATTACCTTTTTTTTTTTGAAAAAATAATAAAGGAAAAAAACGCATGGCGAGTGGGTAAAGTCATAGTTTCTGAGAAGGATAGAAGGATTCCTAAAGATTAAAAGATTATAAAAGACAAAAAAAAAAAAAAAAACAAATAACAAAATATAGAACAAGTTCATAAAACACAATTCATACGCCGAAAAATTATTGTAGTTAGGCAATGTGGTATGAGGCTTTGATGATTGAAGATGAGCTAAGGAAAGTTCTATGGAATGTGTTTTTATGAGACTTTCATCTTTATCTAGCACGCGGTAATGTGCGATATGACTTTTAAGGTTAATTGCGTTTGAAAGAGGGTCATCCATTCTTATAAGCATTAAAGGAACGTGACTTAGGAAAGATGGAGTACGATAGAACATCACCAGCTAGGAAAAAAGAGAAGACATTATGTTTTATGTGAGTAAAATTTTACTTCACATATTTTCTTGCACACCGAACAGAAGTAACTTTCAAATTATCATTCCAGTTAATTACTTATCCAAGAGACTACTAGATTTGGCAGCTTTGCCTCGCATATACATTTATATAAATATCTAGGACATAGCATATCAGGATTCTCTCACACCCGTATGGGTACGTACCTGGACACTGTAGCATACCGGACAGACAAACTTGCAAGAGAGAGCACATCTGCTACGCGTTTGTCAACTTGGAAGGGCTTGAATATGCCGCGCGTCCCATGCAAGCTCATACTGCAGACCCTGCTTTCATTCAAGGCCTATATATATAGCCGAACTGAAATACGAGGCGACTGAGGCTCTAAATCGTCCAGGTAGAAAAATCCTAATATTCGCTAGGCTTTTCGTGAGTATGGGTTAAAGCGCTCCCTATTTTTTATGGCACACTCATAGAATCATGTTTTATTTCTATTTCAAGTTAAAGATAATTTCGTGTTAGATACATAATTTATCAGTTATCAAGTTGCCTTCCTTAAGTAAAATAAATTTATCTGCCAATTATTTCCATTTCATTACATATGTATGTACATTCCTACTTAATTTAGTTATAATATTGATTTCTATTTGTGCTTCAATACAATCATTAATTTAATTACAAAATACATATATGTATTTCCCATTACAACTATCCAATTGCATAAATATGTATGTGTATGCAGGGCCGTAGCCAGGATTTTATTTCGTGGGGGGTTTCATCGTTGTGGATTTTTTTTTTTTGCACTAAATAAAAATAATAAAAAAATTCTGGTTTCTAAAGTGCTATTTAGAAGAAAATTTTTTTTACAAAACTTTTGATTTTCAAATTAGGGTTTTAAAAATCAGGAAACTTTTATTCATTTAAAAATTAGACTGTTCTATTGCAAACACGATGAATACTTTATTTTTGGTGATTTTATCCAAGTGAAAAAAAAAAATATTTTATGGTCGAAAAACTCGGTTTTCAGCTGTAAAAGTCCGCCCAAGAGTTTTTACAGCACTGTTGTTATTGTTTTTTTTTTTTAACACACAAACTTTTAGGCGAAAGCGTGTGTATTCATACACTGAAGTTTTTCAGTGTAAGATGTGCTTATTAATTTATGGGAACACAATCGAAATTGTAATGCCCGAATCGCAATTTGGCGTTCTGTGGGTCGCGCTTCTGACAAGTGAGTAGAAATGTATTGAAATATATGGAGCAAATCGCATTGTGACCTCAAGCGTTTGATCGCAAAATTTTTGTAATATCGTATGTTCATTGCAACCCTGTATAACGCGCGAGTTGAACATTTCTCTACTAAGTCGGGTGTTTGACATTAAGTAAATTAAAAATTTTTTTTTTCGATGAAAAATTGTGAAATTTATGAAAAAATTCAACAAAATATATTAGTGGCAGGGAACATGTTTACAATCCACATCTAATATCGAATGTCAGTGTGAAGCGGCTTTGAGGTACGATTAACGCGCGACCGACCTAACGCCAAATTGCGATTCCGGCATATTGTACAAAAAAAAAAACAATTTTAAAAAGCCGCACTTAAAACTAAAATTCTGTTTGTGCGTGCTTTGCTGTCGACTGATCTGTTTGAAATTACACAGTAAAGCAACAGCACAAATAAACAAACAAATATATTCGACTGTTCTGTGCTTCGACTTCAGATATTTTCAAAGGAAATCGAAATTCAAAAGCTCTCAAAAAATTATGATAACTTTCGCAGAACAGCAACAGCTTATTTTTTTGAGACTGTTGGTGTTATGCTGGCAAACAGTGCTTGGGAAGCTTTATATTTCATTCTAATGTCCTTTCATCTGTGAAGTCGTTTTCATATGTAGTTGGGTCACCTAGCCGAGTTTTTGGACCATAAAACATCCCTTTTGTTTCACTTGGAAAAAATCGCCAAAAATAAAGTATTCATCGAATCTTTTTAATATTACGCTTAAAATGTTTGCAATAAAACAGAGTAATTTTAAAAAGAATAAAACTTTCCTGATTTTTACAACTTCTTATAAAAACCCCAATAAAAAATAAATTTTTTCAATAATCGAAAAAAATCAATAAAATGTTGACTTTGAAAAGTTAGTATTGAAAATGGGTGAAATCGGACTATAACAACGCACACATCCCATATATGGGATAATTTAGACACTAATATAACCCGAGTAATGAATTTTCAGCCATGTAATGACTTTATGCAGTTATAAAGAAATATACTAAAATTTTAGAAAATGTATGTAACATAATTTAATTTATAAGTGGTATGTCGTTAGAAGCGTACTTTAATTATCTTTTGAACGGAGTAGATACGGTTTGCAGGTATTTGTAACTTCAGCGAAAAGAATTTTTGATTGAAGTTATAACCAATAAAAACTCAAAATTACCCTTATCTCAAAACCCTATAGGGTTTTGACTTCGGCAGGTTCATGCCAGCCCTCCCCTATTCCTGAAATTCTTGGTATTTTCTCAAATTAATTATTTGTAAACCAGTGTTTTCAACATATAGCTTTGAATATGATAGAAGTAAAATTTATCTACCAGAATTTCGTGGGGGGTTCAAACACCGAAAACTCACCCTAAATACGGCCTTGTGTGTATGTATGTACATATGAAGGTATATATAGTAAGTACGAATACATATACATAAATATCTCTCTAATTCTTGGCAATTGTTTGCTCTGATTTGTTTAGTGACATTTATCATTGGCCAAGCGACCGCTGTCACGTTGACCTCCCGGGGTTAGCAGGTACAAGCAAGCAGACAATGACACCCACAATGACATTTATTTTGATTCATTGTCAGCCATCAAGCTGGTGTCCCTTCAGAGGTCGATGATGCTCAGCCAGACAAACTTACATAAGATGAATTTCATATCAAACCCAATATGCGTTGAACCCGACCCCCTCAGAATTTGATGAAATTTTGCACAGAGGTACATCTTACCTACCCAAACACAACCTCATTTTCAGAAATTGCATTTTCGAAAAATTGTGGGCGTGGCAAGGTATCGAAGTATTCAAAAATATTCGAAAATAATCGAAAAATGACGATAATAGGTACTTTTAAAGTGTGATTACTAGGGAACGGCTTTACCGATTTCAAAGATCTTTACACCATTAGAAAGGTACTGAAATTAGCTTTCAAAAAAATACACTGAAAAAAAATGTTTTCCAAAATAAAATTTGAAACTGAAAAAACACTTCAAAGATCAAGCGATTTTGAAAAATACAAATTTTGTTTAGAAAGGTCTATTTAATATATATAACATATCTTAAAACTAAAATGGCCTTTTTCTTTATTATTTTTTTTTAATTTATACATATACTGTATATACTGTAAAAATTCTATATTACATATTACACCTAAAAAAATTTTCAAAATTTTTTTCAAACTGAACTGAAAATTTTTTTTTTTAGTGTAATATGTAATACAGAATTTTTACAGTGTTTTTTTTAGTTTTCAGATATGTTATATATATTAAATAGACCTTTCTAAAAAAATTCTCATTTTTCAAAATCGCTTGGTCTTTGAAGTGTTCTCCCAGTTTGAAAAAAAAAATTTAGAAATTTTTTTTTCAGTGTAATATGTAATATAGAATTTTTACAGTGTGTGTTTTCAAAAGGTGATTTTAATACCTTTCTAATGGTATACAAATTTTTGAAATCGGTTCATTAGTTTACGCGTGATATCAAAATACAAGAAAGCCAAGAGATGCATTTACTTAAATAAATTTAAAAAAAAAAATAAAGAAAAAGGCCATTTTAGTTTTCAGATATGTTATATATATTAAATAGACCTTTCTAAACAAAATTTGTATTTTTCAAAATCGCTTGATCTTTGAAGTGTTTTTTCAGTTTCAAATTTTATTTTGGAAAACATTTTTTTCTCTGTGTACTAAAACAAAAATAATTTTTACAGTGTATTTTTTTGAAAGCTAATTTCAATACCTTTCTAATGGTGTAAAGATCTTTGAAATCGGTAAGGCCATTCCCTAGTAATCACACTTTAAAAGTACCTATTATCGTCATTTTTCGATTATTTTCGGGTATTTTCGAATATTTCGATACCTTGCCACGCCCACAATATTTCGAAATTGCAATTTCTAAAAATGAGGTTGTGTTTGAGTAGGTAAGATGTACCTCTATGCAAAATTTCATCAAATTCTGAGGGGTCGGGTTCAAAATGTTCGTTTTTTTCAGCCTTTGATATGAAATTCATCATAAGTAAGTACATGCAAACATTTGTACATTCATATTTCAGAGCATGGTTGTATACTTATAACAATAGCATTGACATTTTAGCATGATAACATTATCTCGCAATCTTGTTGATTTAAGAGTTTTGTCAAAGACAGCTATTTTCGGCATAGTTTTCTTTTTCCAACTTTTTTTTTTATTATCTAATAGTATTTTCGCAATTTCCTTTCTTCCTATATAGTTTAGTGATGGATGGAGGAATCCGAGTTGTTTTATCGATTGTCTCGATAGTGAAAACATCGCGAATGCTCTTGCTGATTTTCATACATTTTCAAGGCCAGTCGCGAGTTACCACCAATCAACTGGCAATGCAATTGGTAAAACATCTCGGACTGACCAACGATTCCTCTCGCTATCAAAAAAAAAAAAACCCTAAAACATCTCAGACTCGCCCAAAACTAGTTCAAACCAACTCCGACTCGGAACAATCGCAAAAACATCTCGATTGTGCAGCAGAGGAGCATATAAACTTTTGACTCGATTTTGGCTTTGCAACAGACCCGGGCAAAATTATGATAGAGATCATGAGAGAGAGCAGAGCGCAGAGCGGTTTGCGCTACAGTGGTTAAAATTTCTGTGAGATGTTTCTCATTTATCGGGGGTCTGTTTTGCAATGATGGCAATTCTCTCGATTGTCAAAGCAGCTTGGACTTGTTCATCAGCGTTATGCATAGCTCAATCACTCTGTCCGCCGTTCTCTGCATTTACTGTGTTGTTACTTCCTCTATTTATGTCCATTTCCTAGTGGTGTTATTTCTCTATTTGTGTAAGATTTTGATATAATTCTCTAACTTTATATATCGTCGTAGCATACGAAAACTAGCACTTTTAAAATTTCTTTCATAGAATTTCTTTGTAAAAGATTTTGAGTGCTAGTTTTCGTATGGTACGACGATATGTATATTTAAGAGGTATTTCGTTGATTTGTCACAATTTGTTTTCGTTGCAATCCCTAAAATTTAATTTTTTTGATTCTTGTTCTAGCTAGTAATGTATTCTTATAAGGTACATAAGTATATGTACATACGTATTTGGCCTTTTGAAATATTTCAATTTCTATTATTCTTTGATTCTTGATTTCTTTGTTGTTGGGCTGGAAACTATTCCTTTCTCGCGCTTCGTTATTGCCCTAATCGCGAGATCGTGAGAAAGTTTGATGCTTGACTCCTCATATGCATACATACATATGACGCCCATATGACATTTTCATCATTACTGCCTACACTTCTTCCACTTCTTCTCACAATTTCCCTTTTTTAATTCTATCTACTCTATTTTCCATATTTAATCAAATCATTCTCCCAGCCCACTTTCCTCCACCTTTAATGGAAAAATTTAAAACATATATCATAAATTACCTTGTCTTTCTCGCTCTCTGCACCACTTGTACGCTCTTATCATCCATCGGCTGGGGGTTTTCTGTTGCCTTCATATTGCCGCATGATGAATTGGTTATTGTCATTGTGTAACGTAACGTAACTTCGTTTGCTCTGTGTAAGTGAGTACTTTTGCTATTGTTTGCTGCCTGTTCTATTCTGCATACTTTTGTATTTATGTAGTGTAATTTTTATTTATGGCATGATTTGTTAAAAGAATAAAAGATGTCGGACATGACACTTGACAATGCATTACATAAATTTTTATTAGTTTTGTTTTGTGGATTGTTTATTTACATTTCTTTTACTTCCGGGCATTGTGTGTTTTGTGAAAAAAGTAACATACAAAGTAATATTATTGTCATTAAGGATTTATTCATTTCCATTATCTCTTATCACACTTTGTTTTTCTGGTTACCCTCTTCCACACTTCCATCTCCCTGCCCCTGGAAGTATTACGCTTATCAGTGAGTGGCATGATTATGGTTAGTGAGCGCTTTAGGAAAGGAAATGAATTGTTATAATGTTATGCTGTTATATTATTTTACTATTAAATTATTTTAAGTTTGACTAAATTACCTATGTATGTACATAATTACTTGAAAAATGAAAAATAATATATTTTTACCAAAAATCAGTACATTTAAATAGAGGTTCTACAGTGTTTCCCATATCCTAACACAACTTGCTACAGAACTTGTTACAGAGACTACTCAGCCATTATTCTGGTACTCCGTTTATTATGTAGCGAACGGGAGGATCAGCAGCTAGCAATGGAGTTTTTCGGGGGAAGTAAACTTCTCTATTCTCTTGCTGAAACACTTTCAACTGTCTTGCAGTTGAACATTATGGCGTTCAGGTTTATATTAATCGTTTAATATTTTGCGTTCTCTTGCCGGTTTGTAAAACTTACCTATCTCTCTCTCCCTCTTTCTTTATTCCATATTATTACGTATTTCTTGATTGAACTCAGCAACAAACAGCGTATTCATCTATCAATTTCCAATCAATTAACAACGTTAAATTAAAGTACCTATGCTTCCGTGGCAAATAAAAACCATCTTCCATCAATGTCAAGTGCGAAAAAGAAACACATTTCAGTGCCACTATCTCGCTCTCTCTTTACCGTTTCGTTCATTAAGTAACTAACTAGTTGACCGTTATTATCTTACCCTGTTCAACTTTAATCTAACAACTTCAATGGAAAACAATTGTCGCATTGAAAACAATGGCAAGCGCCAACAGTGACAAAAGCATAAAAAGCTTGTATAAGAAGTAAGTAAGTGGTACTGTAAGTTGAATGCGTACCATATGAGTTTTCGAGCAACGTGTGTGCAATCGGTCATTCCCACAACGTTATGCTCCCTTAATGGTATTTATTCTTGCATCGTTGTATGACAGCTGTCAAACAATTATCAGCAAATATTATATTTTTTTTTGCTTTTTGGTTAGAATTTTTTTTTTATCTCTTCATTGTATTTCATTCAATTCATTCGACTATTAATTTAATATTAAATGGCGGAGTATGTCTGAATACAAAATACGAAAAAAATATTATGAACAACCACATTTATTTTTTTTTTTTTTTGCTGAAAAGAATAACCTTTATTTGCAAACACTGCATATTGCATATGTAGATATTAAGGTGGAGCGAAATTTTTTTTTTGGAAATTCAATTTGTTCCAAAGCCAGAACGACACCTTTCTAGCCCAGAAATAAACCTGTAAAATTTTATTGACCTACACGCATGCTTAAAGGTGCCCCCAGCCCCACAAAGTTGAAAAAAGAGCACGATCTGGTACAAATGTGAAATTACAAAAATTATATAATCAAAAAACGAAGTATGAGGATTGATAAACATGGCTAAGCTGAGTATGAAAGTAATTTTTTTTTTTGGAAACAACAACAACAAAAGTTTTTAAAGGTGAAAGTTTATATTATGCATTTTTTAAATTGCAATTACTTGAAAACTACTGAACCGACTTCGAATACTTTTACACCTTTGATATACATTTTATATAGGTATGAAAAGTAAGGGGGTAAAAGGGGGGTTGACCCCCGCAGGGGGGATGTTACTTTTCATATATAAAATATATATCAAATTAAAAGGAATCAAAATGCATATCGAATGACATACCAGATCGTGCTTATTGCTTTCAACTTTGCCGGGCTGGGGGCAATTAAAAACGTCATCCTATTGCCATAAAATTTTGTGGGGTTCGTATAAAGGCAGCTTTTCATTGCTGATACATTCAGAAAAAAAAAACAAAAAAAAAATCTCCATATGTTTTCACTCCACCTTAATATGTATGTACATATATTAATTTATTCATATGTAAGTATATATGTACTATGTACATATGTATGCATGTATGTATGTTTGTATATTCATTATTTTCGCTGACAACAAAACTCCAACTCCCTTGTTGATGTCAACAATGTATTAAGCGTACAAATGTTATCGTAACAAGCTTACAACGCCAATAATAATTGCGCCAGCAAAAAAAAAACACAAAAATATGTATAATAACAATAACTACAACAATTTTACAAATAGAAATAATATTAGCAGCTGAAAAAATATGTAATGAACTCATTAAATACCCAGCGGTAAAATTTAAATAAGCGCAGACGTTATTCGTGTTTTTTTTTGCGAGAAGTTATTTTTCAGAGGTTATTGCTATAGCCCAACTAGTTTTGTTACATTGCTTATCCGACCGCTTGTATGTATTTACTTACCTGACTGACTTGGTCAAAATAAAATAGCTTTTCCTAAACCAACCCACAATTGGGTATACATATGTATATGTGATAGCGAAATTCTCCATTAAATACATGTGTACGAGTATAATACATAAATATGTATATATGTATGCATAACAGTGCGACTTTCATACCACATTAACTTTTTCCATGCTAACATTCGTACATATGTAAGTACGAGTAGCTTTCATTTACAATGTGAAAAAAATCTATATATTAATAGGCTAACATTTTTCCCATACAAACAATTGCCAGGCTGTTTTGCACATTTAACATACTCATATCCACATAAAATTGATATGGATGTGTTCGTATGAGTGAGGAGCAGTGCATAGGCATATAATTTTTTCTATAAATTATTTAATTTCTTTATAATTAATAAATAAAATTTTTAGTTAAGATAAATAGATATCGTAAACACAGTTGAAGAGCCGCTTTAATTTAAAAGCGCTCACCACCTGGCCTAACTTCCTAGATCTGCCTTGATTTTGACCATGATTTCGCGTCGGACCGTGATCAAAAGGGCAAATCAGTGTTGCGGTACAACTGGAATTTGGAAAGTGTTGCTTATCTCCGCGAAAAGGAATAATTTTTGTACCAATACAAAGTTGAAAAAATAAATTGCATGGTCGAATTTCGACCACCGGCGATACTAGTAATTATTGTTACTTCAGCAATTTCGTAATGGCACTTTCCACTAATTTCTGCTACAAATCCCACACAAGTATTAAACAACCCACACAGAGAATCGAAAATAATGAATTTATTGTACAATTCGAATAATATCAATGAATGTAGATATTTACGTATGTCCCACCAGACCAAAGTATTTATGCAATATTTAATATGTTGGATTTGTAATTATTGTTGACTTTTAGGGGGCAGATTTAGCTTAATGATAAATACTTATTAATAATGTTGTAATAATAGGTTAATGAGAACATTTTTGTTGCTCTGAAAATTGCTAGGACGTCGACTAATTGGAAGATATGAATATCTGTTGCGAACACTACACACCTTAAAATATTATCTTAAGATCAATTTATACAAAAACCACTGGCTCATAATAAATCAAATTTGTATCAAATTCATTTTACTCCATTATTCTTCTAGAATGTTTTCCAATACTTACAAGTGTTTCAAAAAAAAACTATCAATATCAATATTGACAATACGAAAAGCTATTAAAATGCAGAAAACTTCAAATCGTCTGTTTTAAATGCAACCATGCAGGTGCAACTGGCCGTGTGGGATTCCACATACAACTAAAACCGCGGCCACATCAAATAAAAAGGCTCAATCGAATACCGAACAATTGGCTTTTTCTCAAATGAAAAAAAAAACAGTTAAAAGCAATAAGCGAAAAATAACATACACAAATACACTGTATGTTTTCACATGCCACATAAAATTGGGCGTATTCCATAACCTGGCAACTCCACATACATAGACTCTATCTCTGCTTAACAGCAAACGCACAATTGAAGTACCCAGCAGGGAACTCAATAACTAGTGAGCAAAATTTCTAGTTCCGAACTAGCGAAAAGGTGTCAAAAGGGAACTAGATCAATTGTAGTTAGACCCTCACCAGTTCAGAAGGAGTGAATTGAGTGACCATTATAAGACACACTTTGATTTGTATGCAATTTCGAAGTGACAAAAATTCTATGAAAATTTTTCGTTCGTTCTATTGCCATCGGCTTTGTATATTTCTGCAATTCTCAGCTGGTTAGTGAAGCATTTTATATAAAGAGTTTTCTATTTGCATCTTGTACGAGATGAAATGTTCCCCTAATTATGAGTTCCCGATCCCTCAGGCTTATTTTTATTTTTTTTTTTAGTTTATTAATTTTTAAATATTATAGTAAATTTTTATTAAATAAATAAATAAAAAGTATTAGTTGAAAAAAAATTAAAAAAAAATTATCATCCAACTTGACTCGGACAGGATTCGAACCCGCGCCCCTCAGATTGAAAGGCACACGCGTTAGCCAGTCGGCCATCGCGCCACTTGAATGAAGTGTGTCAAAGGCTGCACTTAAGCGGTAGATGTAAAACTGTAGAATTTGTAGGTACTTGTAGCTAGTTCAGAACTATCGAAATTGTGCCAATAAACGAACTAGTGTAAACTGTAGAATTTAGCACTAGTTCGGAACTATCGAAAATGTAGTGCAGAGGTTGACAATTGACACCGCCTAGGACATCTCCGTGTTAAATTCGCCAGTTGATAACATGCAAAAGAGATATATTTAGCACTAGTAGTGTCGAAAAATGCACTAGAAGCGACCTAGTTCGGAACTAGAGATTTTCCCTACAGGGTAGTTAAAAAAACATATGTAGTTAAAAAACATATGTACATATGTATATATAGATGTCAGTCGGTATGTTTTTTTTTATGAACAGGAATGGTTGTTTGGTTAGTGGCAGAAAGCAGATGGCCATTGGTCATTGGCCGTTGACCGTGAGTTGTGCAGAATGACCACCAAAGTTATAGTGTCGTATGTATGTGTGTAATTAAAAGAACCTTTTAAGCCTTTCTGGCCACAGACAGAATAATGCAACAATTAAAATAGTCAACGCAGACAATATAATACAGAGTGTTGTATAGTTTTTGCACTGTTCGTATTGTCCCAGGACTATCGAGGTACATGAGAAGTTGAAAACCAAAAAAAATATGACAGCCAGCAAGCATATGTGGGGCTTAACATGAAATGGGCAGCGCATTCGTAGACCAAACAAAAATAATAACAATAACAAACAAGTAAGGAAGCCTAAGTTCGAGTGGAATCGAACATTAGATACTCAGCTGTATGCTTTCATTGTTTGTTTGCGTTTGATGAAAACACGGTGTATTTTATATAAAGCGAGTGCTGCATAAAGTGGGCGTAACCACGCCCATTTTCAACATTTTTATCAGTCATCCAACTAAGCATATGAATATTATTCTTTGTGCAAAATTTCATTCATTTATGACTTCTAGTTACAAAGATGTCACGTTACAAATTCCCAAAGGGTGTTCCAGAAATATCTTTGTTAAAAAGTAGGCGTGGTCATAAACCGATTTGAATAAATTTTTGCGTGTCTATTAGCACAAGTTATAAAAGTGTATAGACCAAGTATCGTCTTAATGTCTCAATTATTTGTCGAGTTATGGGCTCCGAAATTTCGTATATTCCTTTGTCTAAAATGGGGCGGTGCCACGCCCATTTTCCAAATTTTTCTATTTTTTGTTTCCGGTCTATTGTGGAACTCATGCCACAAAATTTGAATGAATTATCTTTATATTTGACAAAGATATCGCTTAAAATATTTTTATTATAATAATATAATACAATGGCGCTATTATAACTCTGACGAGTTTTATGGCCGAGCTTCTCTCCCAATTCAAGGTGTGCTCCTTTTTGTTTTTCCTACTAATTGGGTGGACCTACAGTTTTATGCCGGCTCCGAACGGCGAATGCATTTTTTATGAGAAGCTTTTTCATGGCAGAAATACAGTCGGAGGGTATGCCATCCACTGCCGAGAGGTGACCGCTGCTCTTAAAAAACCCAATAATTGGATTTTTACTAATTAGAAAAAATTTGTTTGGTGTTGGTCGGACTGGGGTTTGAACCCGAGACCTCTGGCATAGCAGGCGAGCACTCTACCCACTGCACCACAGCGGCCTATTTTTATTAGGCCCCTTTATAGTTCCCATATATAAAAGTGGGCGTGGTCGCCAACCGATTTCGCTCAAATTTTAAACATCTATTACCACAACTAATAAAAGTGTACACACCAAGTTTCGTCATTATATTTAAATTATTTGTCGAGTTATGGGCTCAGAAATCTCGTATATTCCTGCTTCTAAAAAGAGGCGGTGCCACGCCCATTTTCCAAAATTTTTGTGCTTTTCGTTTTATATCCGCAGTTGGACTCCTGCCATAAAATTTCAATGATATACCTACGCTTAAAATGTTTTTATTAGGCCACTTTATAATACCCATTTATAAAAGTGGGCGTGGTCGTTAACCGATTTTGGCAATTTTTCGTCCAAACATTTGCCTAAGTAAGTATATCACGCCTACCAAATTTCATCGATATACGTTCAACGGTTTCTGAGTTATGACATATAAAACTTTCAATGTTTGGCCCTTAATAAGTGGGCGTGGCACCGCCCATTTTTCAAAATCTCACCAAATTTCTTCATAAGAGCCTGAGCTCCACACGTGGGTGAAATTTTATCACTCTAGCTCTATTAGTGACTGAGATACAAAATTTCCGATTTTTACTATATAGGGGAAGTGGGCGTGGTCATGGTCCGATTTCGCCCATTTTCAATACCATCCGTTCCGGTCTTAATACCAACTTGCATTCCAAATTTCATCAAAATATTTCAATTTTTGCGCGAGTTATCGTGCGTACAGACAGACAGACGGACAGACGGACGGACATGGCTCAATCGATTTCTTTTTTCACCCTGATCAATTTGATATATATAAGTCAATATCTATCTCGATTATTTTATGGTGTTACAATCCACCGTTATGTGATTAAAACTATAATACTCTGTGTACTAGTACAGCTGAGTATAAAAAACAATAGCAATAATAATAGACACTAACAGCATTGACAATGACAATGAAAACAATGCCCAGACAACAATAACATATGTGAGCTCATAAATTCATATACAGAAATATGCATACATACAGACACACTCACTGATATAACTAACAAACAAAAGCCGCTGTTAAAAGTTACTTTTATATGTGAAAAAGAATTGTCTTGGTTTCTGGTGGCATTTTTTCGAATTTGTGGCTTTCGTTTACACTATGCGACAATTTGTGGATAGAAAGACAACCTCAAATAGTAAAACTTCAAAACCGTTTTACCAAATTTGAAAAAGTTTTGGATTGCCATTTTAAATTTGAAAACTTTCGAGAAAGTTACCTCCAGCTTCCGCATAGGACTCAGTTCGACTCACCTTTATCTGTCAATCAATACAAAATATTTTATTACTTGACTGAAAGACTTGCCTTTCAAAATTGCATAATATTGCAGATTTTTTCCGACGAGAATCACAGAGAAATTTTATGTAGAATAATTTTCTAGAATATTTTAAACCTCTAGCGACCTTCAAAATGCCATTTTTCGCATTACTCTTTCCAGTTTCCTTTCACTTTCTTTTTCTCTTTCTCTATCTCTATCTCTATCTTTATATCTATCTCTATCTCTATCCACATCTCTATCCATATCTCTATCTTTATATCTATCTCTATCTCTATCCACATCTCTATCCATATCTCTATCTCTATCTCTACCTCTATCTCTATATCTATCTCTATCTCTATATCTATCTCTATCTCTATTTTTATCTCTAGCTCTATCTCTATCTCTATCTTTACCTCTATCTCTATCTCTATCTCTATATCCATCTCTATCTCTATCTCTTTCTCTATCTCTATCTCTATCTCTATCTCTATCTCTATCTCTATCTCTATCTCTATCTCTATCTCTATCACTATCTCCATCTCCATCTCTATCTCTATCTATCTCTATCTCTATCTCTATCTCTATCTCTATCTCTATCTCTATCTCTATCTCTATCTCTATCTTTATCTATATCTCTATCTCTATCTCTATGTCTATCTCTATCTCTATCTCTATCTCTATCTCTATTTCTATTTCTATCTCTATCTCTATCTCTATCTCTATCACAATCTCTATCTCTATCTCTATCTCTATCTCTATCTCTATCTCTATCGCTATCTCTATCTCTATCTCTATCTCTAACTCTATCTCTATCTCTACCTCTATCTCTATCTCTATCACAATCTCTATCTCTATCTCTATCTCTATCTCTATCTCTATCTCTATCTCTATCTCTATCGCTATCTCTATCTCTATCTCTATCTCTAACTCTATCTCTATCTCTATCTCTATCTCTATATCTATATCTATATCTATATCTATATCTATCTCTATCTCTTTATCCTTCTCTTTCTCTTTCTCTTTCTCTTTCTCTTTCTCTTTCTCTTTATCTTACTCTTTCTCTTTTCCATTCCCTTTTATTTGCACTTTCTTCCCTTTTATTTCTTTTATTTTCCGTACTCTTTCCTCGTTCGTTTTCTTTTCGGTCCCTTTCCTTGGCTTTCCTTTGCTCTCTTTTCATTTCCTTCTCTTTTCTTTTTCTTTCCTTTCCTTTCCTTTCCTTTAGTTTCCTTTAGTGATCAATTTCAAGTGAATTTTTTAAATAGGTGGCAACTCCTTTCTCAATTAAATTTTATTTTCCATCTACAGGGCAAGCATTGATACTTCGAATTTAAAAATAAAACAAACTGTAGGGTAAAAATTAATTTTTGAAGAGGTGGCAACCCTATTGGTCGAATTTGAAACGATGTTTCCAGATTGCTGTAGATATTTTTTTTTGATCCATTAAAAGAGTAATAACTACGGTGATTCACCATCATCATCATATTCTTCTTCTTCCTATTGTTCTTCTTTTTCCTCTTCTTCTTATTCTTATACTACTTCTTCATTTTCTTCTTCTATTTCTCTTCACATGGCCTAATATATGCACATATGTATGTACATGATTTAGGTGATCACAATTTCGTTGATTTTAAAATCGAAAACCAAATCCTCTCACAAATTCAAATGCCCCCTGGCGTTTATATCCATAGATAAAAAATTTGTATACGGCCATAAACCATTAAAACACACGAAACACGAATACGAAATTTATAATGCCAACTCAAACAACTTCACCACTCCGCCACTGCGCGCCACTACAGCCATTCAGCCGCCAAACAGGCGCGAATGCCAATATACTAGTACTACTTAGTTAGGAGCTTATGAAGTGACTGCCTATTTTAGAAATGAACAATAATTGATTTCCGCGGTTGGTTGGTTGGTCAGTTGTCAGCATCATTCGAGTGTAAGCACGCAGCTACACAAACCCATACACACATACACTAATTAGAACACCGAAAATCCACGTAATTGAAATGCTCAATTAAAAAGCGAATGAGTGTTTGTTTGTGTGTACAAGTGCATGTTTGTTCATGTTTGTGGATTAGTGGCACATAACTATAAAACGAATTAGTAGTGCGTGAGCGCTGCTGATGCTGCTCCTCCTACTCCTGCTGTTGGTACGAGCGCTGCTGAGAGTGGCACATGCCATCGATTTTCCAACGCGCTTTTATTATGTGATTTCTATATGCATTATTGTTGTGGTGATGATCCACTTTGGCGTTTTTGTTTTCCATTTTTACGCTCAGCGATCTGCGGTCGCGCAAGCAATTGCGCAACAAATTTGCAGTGCGCGTGTGTGTGTAGGTGTGCATAGAGGCGAATTTATGGGAATTGTAGCATTTCGGAAGCCAAATTCACTGCATTAGCATTAGCGTTGTTCATTGTATTGACTCTGTTCATATCCGTTGTCGCTACACACAAACCGCAATGCCATTTAGACGTTTAATGCTTTGTTTTGGCAGTGTAGGGTTAACGCATGCGGTGCCTGTGAATAGTTTTTGGCCTTAAAGTATGCAAGTATTTTGACAATAAAATATATAAGTATTTTTGGAAAGGTGAGTAGATATTTGGAAAATGTGTGACCGTTTTACGAGAGCGCCAAACCATTTTTATGTTTATCAAGTTTGGAAATAAGATAAATTTACTAAAATAACGGTTTATGTTGACAGCCTAAAAGTATGCACTTTTTTAAATAGCTATCAGTTGTGCTACGCCTTATATTGCAGAAACACTTAAAATTTTGCTTTTTTTACTTAAAAATTTTAATCTTGTATGATGTAATTAGTCTTATCTTTTGAGGGGAATATCAATATGATCCCATTCAGTTGCTATTAAATAGAGGATCTTCCCAAAGCAGTGGAGGTCTCCCTTCTCTTCTGCCTTTAGCGGGTACCGAGTATAGCTATTAAAGCTTAAATTAAGTACATTTGACTTCTCGAATGAAATTTATGTTTTTTTTTAATTACTGAAAATATTTCAGCTTTAAATTACCGCCTCCGCACTTTTGTATACTTTTTAGTTAACTCGTATTCTCATACGCCTCTTTTCCTTTGGTTCCTTATTTTTTCATTTATAGATATTTTAAAACAACCAGCTTTACTTCTTCCCAATCGAATTGGCATTCGTTTACGTTAACGATCTTTAATCACGTTATGCAAAATGAATTAATTTCATTGTTTCGAAGACATACAGAAATAAAACAGCTGCACAAGTTTACGTGAATACCTATGTGGGCATGTACAATAGGGTGTCCCGTTCATGTATGAAAAAAAGTTTTTTTCGAGCTACGCTATTGCAAGAGATATCAAAAGTTGCGTAATTGAATACAGATCACAATAAAAATAAAAAAATCGGAATTGAATTCGATCTTGAGGGCTCTACCGAGATCTGAAATTTTGTTAATTTCATATATGTATTTAGAAACCTAAACTTTAGAGCTAAAATAATAAAAATGTTATACTCAAAAGTTGTTTTATTATTGAGATTAACCATATAAGTACAGAGAAACAAAATTTATTGTATTTAATTAATTTAAAAAACTTAGAATTCAAATATATTTTTGTGTCCAAATTTTGGTATTTCTGCTTGAGATTGCGACTATAATATTCCTTTGAACCAGTGGGGATATTTTTGGCTTCCGTCCGCTTGTTTATACATTTGGATTATATTTTACAGCATTTTCCAATATTATTTCAAAGCTATTTCACATTTCGTCAATTTCCCGGCATGAAAAACACTTCTTTTGGAGATTTTTTTCTTTTTGCTATAAGTTGAATAGTGCAGGGGTTTCCCCGATCCATTCTGAGTCCCTGATGGCATTATAGGGTTAGAAACCTAGTATATTATAAAACTTTATTTGATATTTAGTTTTTTATTATCTACAAAAATCTCCACCCTTTCGAACAAAATTTTAATTGAAGTTTGGTGTCCCTATTATTTTTCACAAGCTGAAAAGAACTCACTCCACAAAATCATCAGCCATTATGAAACGACGCAACAAATGGCCGATTAAATAACTGTTCCTTACTTCGGAGATATCTGAGCAAGAAATTAATGTATAAGTTTTGACCATTGTTTAGAAATTGAAGCAGGATCGATCTTTGAAATATTTCAAGGCAAGTGTCCCTATTATTTTTCTCTATTATTTTTCATATGACTGTACTACCTAAAAAATTAATTGAATGAAGAATTTTTAACTGAATTATTTTTAAAATTAAAAAAAAAAAAAAAAAGTGCTGCAAACCTATTTCTGTGTTCAGGGGATTTTTGTTTATCTGATATGATTTTCGTTTAAATAAATTAAATGAAATAATTTTAACATAATTCGTTTTAGTAAAGTATATTATTTATATAATTTTAATTCCGAATTCTGTAAGGCTGCGAAAGAAAAATTTTTACACCTATTTTAGTGTCAATATGTGTATATTTGAATTTGATGGATTTTTTTTTTGCATGTTAGAAATAATAAAAAATAACATATTGTTATGAACTTAAAGCATTTTATTTTATATGAAGTTTTAATAGTCTTTCTCTGAGATGATACTTAAAAACAATATACATATATTATTCTATTTTTACGATCCAAATTTTCTTGAACTCGCGGGAACACTGAACGTATGAAAACCCATTTTGCGGTGACAACACTGCATACTAGTACCTTCGCCCAGGGCTTGTAGTCTCTTCTAAATCTTTTCTGATTCCAGAATATTCGTAACGTTATAAAATTAAACTTTAGGCAAATAAGAACTTTATGCTTTAGTTAAAGAACTGTATTGTTTTTTTTTTTATCGAACTGTTTCTCCACGATTGAAAGGCAAATAAAATGTAGAAGGCAAATCAAACCCATTGTAGAAATATATGTATGTACGAGTATTTTCATTGTAACTACATGGAATTCAGATTTTTGCACTTAAAAGCAAGTTGCATAAAATATTAAGCGAATAGAACTTATAAGAACGAAAAGAATTACATAGTAAGCATGCAAACAATATGCGGATGTAATATATGTTGTGGTAAGTGGGCGTTCTGCATGAATGACAAAACCGCAAAACTTTGAAGATCGGTAGAGCCCTGAAGATCTAATTGTGTTTCGTTTTTAAAACTTGTTTCGTAATTTGCGATCAAAACCGCA
Source organism: Urophora cardui (assembly GCA_960531455.1). Taxonomy (NCBI): domain Eukaryota; kingdom Metazoa; phylum Arthropoda; class Insecta; order Diptera; family Tephritidae; genus Urophora; species Urophora cardui. The sequence continues at coordinate 35,705,753 of OY482670.1, read as the reverse complement.
AATTTTGAGGGGTCTTGCGTTAAGGAAATCCAAAATAAATATTTCGGGACACCCTAATGTACAATGTATATGTTTCGATGTGTGTGATAACTCTGGTTAAAATGCCCATAAATATGCAACGAATAGTCAGGCAATCAGGCAATTTCTGTTGCTCGCTGCTCCGGCCTAACGCATTCATGCGGAAACATAAGTAAACGAAAAAGGAAAATACAAAGAAAATGTAAATGCACATAAATGGTAAATGGAAATGGTGAAAAGGGAAAGGCAACATGGATGGCAAATTGAGCAGTCATCGCTGTATGCGGTGTATATACCCAACAAACACTGAGGTTAGTTATCGATTTGAGAATGACTCGAGAACTAGCCTCATTCTCAAACCTCTAACGTTAGAGGACGACTCGAAAATCTATCGAGTATCATAGCGTTCTCAAACAAAAGGGTACCTAATTCTCAAATCGAGAAAATTATAATTCTCGAATCGAATTCTAATGTAGTTCTCTAATGAGATTCTAATCAGAATTTGCAAATACTTCCAATTGAAATGAAAAACAATGCTTTGTCTCCTTTTACATGATTTTTTCATTGTTTAGATTTTATTAACGCAATATGTGCCTAAATTGCATATGATTTATATATAATAATAATACAATGGCGCTATTATAACTCTGACGAGTTTTATGGCCGAGCTTCTCTCCCAATTCGAGGTGTGCTCCTTTTTGTTTTTCCTACTAATTGGGTGGACCTACAGTTTTATGCCGGCTCCGAACGGCGAATGCATTTTTTGTGAGAAGCTTTTTAATGGCAGAAATACTCTCGGAGGGTATGCCGCCCACTGCCGAGAGGTGACCGCTGCTCTTAAAAAACCCAATAATTGGATTTTTACTAATTAGAAAAATTTGTTTGGCTCGGACCGTGGTTTGAACCCGAGACCTCTGGCATAGCAGGCGAGCACTCTACCCACTGCACCACAGCGGCCACTGTGGTGACATGTATATGTTTACCACATTTATAAGAACTGAAATTTAAACAAAATTCAGTCTTATTATTTAAATTAAAGGTACTTCTTGTATCTACTTTTTAATGGAAAACATTGTACTACGGTAATATTAACTTTACCATTTTTTAGTATCTAATTTCAATATATGTATGTATGTATATTCAATATATCACAGAAATATATTGAGAATTGATAAAAGGCGTGAGATTTGGCTCCCGCTTTAATCACTCGCTAATCGAATTCTAGTGTAGTTTTCAACCCTAGTTATCGATTTGAGAATATATAGAGAATTACACTAGTTATTTAAGGTAATCTCGACAAAATTTCTAACGTTAGAGACTGTGTTTGCTGGGTATGAATGTATATGTATGAACTTCAAAGAAAATGACAAAAACAAAATATAAAAAAAGGTGCATTAAATGCGAAAATTGAGTATGACACACGAGTACGCGTGCTACGAAACTACTGCATACATCTGTATGTATATATTTATACACACATCCCAATAGACCAAAGGGCTTGAGAATAATATTATAACAAGCTTACAAATATAAGCGTTAAGCTTGAGGAAAGCTTGTGTAAAGTATTGAAAAAGTCTTAAGAACAATTGTAGAAAAATCAAAACGGCACCCTTTTTATAAGCTTACAAATGTAATTGTAGAAAAATATTACTTGTGAAAGCTTGTTGTAAGCTTATAAATACAATTGTATGTATAAATAGTAGAAAAAAGAAAAAAATAAATTTTTATTTGCATTTTTCTTTTCATTTTCTTTCCTTCTTCACCTTTACTGCAATGTTCTTTATTTTATATTCTCCTCCTGTTTCGAACCATGACATCAACCTGAACGGTATCATATAGTAGGACATTCAACATTATATTGAATTTTATTGAGGCTTTTATACTTCCTTTTTCCGAAAGAGGAATAATGAATTATATGAATCATTGTAAAACCAAAATTTAAAAAAATGTTACAGTAAGCTTATAAAAATCTTATTATTAATAGTTTTTTAAGCTTTCATTGCAAGTGTAAAGTAAGCTTATTGTAATATTGCTTTCAAGCTTGTGTTCCTCAATTATTACAATCATGCTTGTGAATAAGCTTACAATTAAGCTTATAAAAACTGTATTGCAATAAGCTTACAATGGACAATTGTTATAAGCTTGTTCTCAAGTCCTATTACATTTCGCTTACTTCCTGGTCTGTTGGGATATTATGTTTTTTATGTAAATGGTTGTGAATGCAGGTTTAAACAAATAGGCACACATCCACATGTACAGACATATTTACATACATACAGTCATTAAGCTTTTACTGCATCGGTGGCAAAAAATATGGGTTAACGCCTGCCTAGAGCTGGTCCTGGTGCGTTCTGTCAAAAAATAGAGAATATTACGGCAACCGGGGCGTATGATTAATATCTACAAAGAGAATGCATGTATTTACATATATGTATGTATATGTATATTTGCAAGTGGGCATTGCGCTTAAAATGTCCCATCAAATATTGCGTGACTTCTTTGTTGCAGCATATTTATTGCCACACATGCAACAACAACAATTCCATATTGTACCTCAGTTTGGTAGCGAATTGCCTCGTATGTTGTTGTTATTGATTTTTTCCTTAGAATTTTTGGTGATCCGGAACGTCAGCATTTATGGGTTTTTCATATCCATATTGAACTTACATAGATACATATATATAAAGTTCAACATTTCAATGAACGTAGAGCAATTTAAAGGAATTTCAAATGGCCATCGCCGGAATAAAGAAAATATTTTAATCATAGGCTTATAAGATTACTGGGCGATTGTCTATGTTCAGTTTACTAACTTCTTGTACGGAATTTCTGATCCTCCCTCTCTCACTCAAACTCTTCATCTGCTTTTTTTTTTCACCCTGCCTCCCGCTTCTCAACTTTATCACGTATTCGTAACAAATAATGAATATCTACAAGGTTTTAACCCATAGATGCTCAGGCCTATGCCCTTGAATCACATTTGTTTTTGTTTTTCCCCCCAGACATAGGCACAGATACAAATTCCACCTTTGAATATAAAAATAAAATTTTCTTCCCCTGCCATATGCCCTCAGGTATAAAAAATTTCAAATGAATGGGATTGATTCAAGAATTCAATTTTTTCAAAAAAATTTTATTTTCAATTTGTTTGTGTAATTTTCAATTTCATATGGGAAGGGCGAAGCCAACGTAGCTTCATATGGGAAGGGCGAAGCTGACGTAGCTTCGCACTTCCCATATGAAATTGAAAATTACACAAACAAATTGAAAATAAAATTTTTTTGAAAAAATTGAATTCTTGAATTCAAAAGCGACATAACTCAAAACCCAAATAAATAAAAAAGAAATGGAAGAAATGCAAGAAAACCTTTTTCTTTACAAACGAAGCTTTGAAGTAAAACCTGGGGTAAGGAAAAATGCTGTTGCTGGGAGGAGACTAACATTTAGCCGTCCCTAAACCCTTTATTCATGGATTCAGAAAATTTTGAGTTGTGCAGTTTTTTGATTTATGGTGCGGTTTGTAGGCAAACGAAGAAAACTGAACAAAATTTCTAGTTAATATTGAAAAATGTGTGGCAAAAGTGTATTTCTAATTACACTGGTCGACAAAATTTCAACAAATTTTTGTTACAGAAATATAATTCTACTTTTCTAAAGGATTTCAGTGCGCTGAATCCGAATCTGAAGTCAGATTTTCTCTAATACGTACAGTTTTTTAGATATTCATGCCCAAAGAGGCGAAAAACACGTTTTTTGCCTATATTCACTCCTCAATATTTTTAAATTACTTACTTATTTTAAAAATTAATTAAAGCTATTGAAAGCTCGGCCTTTTCTCTTGAAGACAACGTTTTAATTTTTCGGATACCTAATTTAGGTATACAGTAATATATGTTTTTGTACAATAAGGTATTTGTCGTCGAAAACAACGGCAGCATTTGTAGCATCTTATAATATAATATAATATAATATAATACAATGGCGCTATTATAACTCTGACGAGTTTTATGGCCGAGCTTCTCTCCCAATTCGAGGTGTGCTCCTTTTTGTTTTTCCTACTAATTGGGTGGACCTACAGTTTTATGCCGGCTCCGAACGGCGAATGCATTTTTTGTGAGAAGCTTTTCATGGCAGAAATACTCTCGGAGGGTATGCCGCCCACTGCCGAGAGGTGACCGGGAGGTGTAGCATCTTATAGGCGCAATCAAATTTTGTAGTTGCTTAGCAGAATAATTTTTTTTACGAAGCCACTTACATACGTCCATAATATAATAAACTGCCTAAAAGCGTGCTTCAAAATTTTTAATTATTTTTGTATGGAGAAAATATTGCAAAACTAATGAAGCTTAATATGCAATATTGCTAGTTGCAAGAAAGATATCTGAAATATTAAAACGGTTTCTTCAAGAGAAATCTCAGCGTTTTCAATAGCTTTCATCAATTTTTAAAATAAGTAAGTAATTTAAAAGATATTGAGGAGTGAATATAGCCAAAAAACGTGTTTTTCGCCTATTTGGGCATGAATATCTAAAAAACTGTACGTATTAGCGAAAATCTGACTTCAGATTCGGATTCAGCGCACCGAAATCCTTTAGAAAAGTAGAATTTTATTTCTGTAACAAAAACTTGTCGACCAGTGTTATATGAAGAAAAATAAAAGAAGATTTTAATAAGAACTAGCAGATACCCGAACTAGCAGCGACGAACAAAAGCTTTTATGTTGTACAGGGTCTTTACCTTTAACTTTAACTTTAACTTTAACTTTAACTTTAACTTTAACTTTAACTTTAACTTTAACTTTAACTTTAACTTTAACTTTAACTTTAACTTTAACTTTAACTTTAACTTTAACTTTAACTTTAATTTTAACTTTAACTTTAACTTTAACTTTAACTTTAACTTTAACTTTAACTTTAACTTTAACTTTAACTTTAACTTTAACTTTAACTTTAACTTTAACTTTAACTTTAACTTTAACTTTAACTTTAACTTTAACTTTAACTTTAACTTTAACTTTAACTTTAACTTTAACTTTAACTTTAACTTTAACTTTAACTTTAACTTTAACTTTAACTTTAACTTTAACTTTAACTTTAACTTTAACTTTTACTTTAACTTTAACTTTAACTTTAACTTTAACTTTAACTTTAACTTTAACTTTAACTTTAACTTTAACTTTAACTTTAACTTTAACTTTACGTTTACCTTTACCTTTACCTTTACCTTTACCTTTACCTTTACCTTTACCTTTACCTTTACCTTTACCTTTACCTTTACCTTTACCTTTACCTTTACCTTTACCTTTACCTTTACCTTTACCTTTACCTTTACCTTTACCTTTACCTTTACCTTTACCTTTACCTTTACCTTTACCTTTACCTTTACCTTTACCTTTACCTTTACCTTTACCTTTACCTTTACCTTTACCTTTACCTTTACCTTTACCTTTACCTTTACCTTTACCTTTACCTTTACCTTTACCTTTACCTTTACCTTTACCTTTACCTTTACCTTTACCTTTACCTTTACCTTTACCTTTACCTTTACCTTTACCTTTACCTTTACCTTTACCTTTACCTTTACCTTTACCTTTACCTTTACCTTTACCTTTACCTTTACCTTTACCTTTACCTTTACCTTTACCTTTACCTTTACCTTTACCTTTACCTTTACCTTTACCTTTACCTTTACCTTTACCTTTACCTTTACCTTTACCTTTACCTTTACCTTTACCTTTAGCCTTACCCTTACCCTTACCCTTACCCTTACCCTTACCCTTACCCTTACCCTTACCCTTACCCTTACCCTTACCCTTACCCTTACCCTTACCCTTACCCTTACCCTTACCCTTACCCTTACCCTTACCCTTACCCTTACCCTTACCCTTACCCTTACCCTTACCCTTACCCTTACCCTTACCCTTACCCTTACCCTTACCCTTACCCTTACCCTTACCCTTACCCTTACCCTTACCCTTACCCTTACCCTTACCCTTACCCTTACCCTTACCCTTACCCTTACCCTTACCCTTACCCTTACCCTTACCCTTACCCTTACCCTTACCCTTACCCTTACCCTTACCCTTACCCTTACCCTTACCCTTACCCTTACCTTTACCGGCACACTCTATGTTCACTTCTGCCCTCTCTACGTTACGGCTTCCATCGTTGGGAATATAACAACTAGATGGTTTAAAATCAGCCATCAAACTGTTTACTAAAGCTATACTCTTCATATTTGACAAATGGACAGTGGACACTGATGTTTTTAAATGCTGAACACATTTAGCTGCTTGTGACCTTTACTGGCCATCTGATTTTACCTTACCCCCCCCATAACTCGGGTATTATTTTGCTTATAATCCCATTAATTAATCACATTTGTTTTTTTTTTTTAAGGATAAAACTACCCCTTTAATGTTCACTGATATTTATTATGCTAAAGCATATCTCACATGTTCATCCACAAACTCATATTTCTCTGCTGTCTATTCCGCCCCACACACACAAGTCCACATACTAGATTTACAAAAACCGTCAAAATCAATGATCTAAACAACATGGTGAACATTTAGGAGAGCACTTCAAGCGTACAAAACTCAATTTTCATGTTTATAAGTACGAGTACACACAAACAACAACAATAACAAAAGTTCAAAACCACAGAGAACCACCGAAAATATATGAATGAAACTGCCGCCCGTAAAGCAACAAATGTGGGACCATCAACTAAGCTTGTTTAGGCAGCTTTAAATATGTATATGTCAGTATGTATGTTTGTGTATACAAAATTTATGTTTACATATAAAATCTGTAGTCGCTGATGCCATGTGATGAGCCCACCAACTGCTGAAGCTGATAGGCTTCAAGTCAATTGTCCAATGTAACTGTAGTATATTTGCAGACCACTCAGCAGCGTAAGTGGATAACTGCCACGCAGTCAAGGGATCATCTATTAAGTAAACTAACTAGTTTATTAACCGCTATTTTAATGGGTATTTGAACTGGTGTATCAGCTGGTATAGTAACTGGTATCTTTACTGGTAAATTAAGTGGTAAATTAAATGGTAAGTTAGTTGTAAATTAACTGGTATCTTAACTGGTAAATTGGACGGCAAAAATTCTCGGCTGAAACTTCCAAGTGGTTGCTGCCTGGACAATGAAACTCCGTCTGTACTCCCCGATGCCTGTTCGTTGTGCTTGCCTCAGGGCAGACTGAGAGGGGGGAAGACCGCGGAAGGCTATCAAAAGCTGTGGTCCGGTCGAGTAGATCTCCTCAAGGCGCGAATCAGGGGGGAAGGTGCGAGACGGCATCAGTCATGGTTCGAAGTGCTTGGCGGAAAGCATAAAACGCATTTATCTTGTGGTGATGGAGGATAAACAGGATAAAGAATCACAACGTTGTGCAACATAGTAAAAGGCTCTTGACTACAGGTAGTGCTATAGGCGTACCTCTTGATATTTCGGGTGCGTTTAGCAAAGTCTCTGCCAAGACGCTGTTTGAGGGGCTCCAATGGATCGGAATACCCCAATCATTCAGCGCTGGATCGATAACCTTTTTTATTTAATTTTATATTAACTGGTGTAATGCACTACTACAATTGTCATTTCCTGGAACATCGCGGTTTGAAGGAAATCTATTATTAATATGTAAATTTTTCAGACTATTTTGTTCATATATTTGAGCTTTGGCCACCATGAAAAATTCAAACAAACTTTTCAAATTTTTCTTCTTTTATTGGTCGATATTTCGGCTCCAATCTGGAGTCATCTTCAGGAACAATTGTCTATGTTGGATCGACTCAAATATATGAACAAAATATTTTATACAACGGCCAAATAAAAAACTCATCTTAAATTTTTCGAACTAGTTAAATTTAAGTGAGAACTAGTATCGAGCTTTCTTACAACTAGTGGAATGGGCGTTATCCGTAAGTTTCTGTATATAACCGCATAATGCAAAATCCGGAAACCGGAAACACTACGTCTGTACACACACACACACATATAAGCACACAAACACAGCCACCGAAAGTTGATGGGTAGTCGAACTGATTATCATATGCCACCCACACACACACATATCAACAACAACACATTTTGCTTGTGTGGCTGAAGTTCATGAAGCTCACCATCAATTTGTATCTTATTCACGCACATCCATTCAAATTTCTCTTAACCCATTCAACAACTTATGCGCTGCTTCTGCTGCTGGTGTCATTTCGGGCCCACGTCTCGTCTGCCCCCACTCACCCGAATCTAAAGCAATAGTTTCTGACCAAGCGCCACAAAACGTACAACTTGTTCAACCTTCCTGTGCCACTTGTGTTTATATCCTGTCCTACCTCTTCATGCTATGCTGTGCCTCAACCGCACTTTTGCTCCACTTCCTCACATTTAGCACTGCGAACGTTTGGCTTGGCCTCATCGCATGACAATTGCCCTTTACCTTTTGCTTTGTTGTTGGCTTGTTGTTTCGATTTTTGTTACGTTTATCTAGCAATTGTTGCAAGAAAGTGCTTGTTTTGTTGTTATTGTAGTTAAATGTTGGCCATGCAGTGTTGTATTTTGCTGTTGCTGTTTGCACTAAACTACACTCCTGTTGCTCTGCGTGTGTGTGTTGTTGTTGTTGCAAAATCATCTCACATTTCCTGCAGTTTCCGCATTTTGAGCATTTGAGTTGCTGTTACTCGTAGTTATCCATTATTGTTTTTGTCATTCTTGCTACTTATTTTTGTTTAACTTGTTGTTTAGTCACGTTGCACAGTCTTCGCATGTCTATGCTATGCGTTGGGTCACTTGTTTTGGAGTGGAATGCCACAGTGGCTTAAGGTCGTTGGACTCAAGTGTATCAGCAATGCGGCGACTTTAAAAAACTCATGCTCAAATTATTTAATTAAGCGATTAAATTTTTTTTAATACGCGCATGCGCTTCCCTTTGGTGGCAGCTTGTAGATCTTTTCTGGCGGCCCAGTTTATAATTCATGGTAAAAATCTCAGATAATTCTAAGTATGGTCGCGGAGTACAGAATGGCCACCACTCTATTTATAGCTTATGCTCCTTGGGTAAAGTCTCTTTAAAAAAATTTGTCTTTGCTAAATGGGGAAATGGCATGAACTTATGTCTCAGTTGGACACATTAAGTCTCGCAGTTCTTCTTCTTCTCCTTAATTGGCACGTAACCGTCTAGACGATTCTGGCCGAGTCCAATAAAGCGCACCAGTAGTTTCTGTTTCTGTTTCATGCTGCGTGGCTCCAATTGGAAACACCAAGGGAGAACGAGTCAGTCTTCATCTGAGCTTCCCAACGTAGTGGAGCTCTCCCTGTTCTTCTGCCTTTAGCGGGTTTTGATAGAAATAGTTTCTGCGTCGGAGCACCTTAATCCATTCTATCGACAAGACCTGCCCAACGTAGCCGCTGGATCTTTATTCGCCGAATAATGTCGATGTCTGAGTAAAGCTCGTAAAGCTTAACAGAATCAGCGTCGGACGAATTTTTTCATACATAAATCTAAACTTGCCCTGAAATTCTTGAAAATATCGTAGTTTTTGGAGTAGCCCCACTCAATTTTGGCAAAAGTAAAGTTTTTTTTTAATTTACTTACTCTACAACACCCAATTCTCATATTACGAAGACGGAGGGAGGATCTAAAGGAAACAAATTACTATATCCTTTGGTGTTTTGCGTTATTTGTACAAAGATTTTATCTGAGGGGACCGCTAGTGAAATTTTATGGCGAATAATTTTCTAGAACATCTGCATTGTTTGATTGATATTCTCTATATGTGTTTCCAAAAACTATACCACAGCGGCCACAACTTGTGTCTCGTCTTGACAACCATCTAACTCGCTCGTTATACATATTTCTGCAAACGTCTCCCTTTTTTCCAAAACTCCCTTCAACTTTGATGTATTCCCCTCTTTCTACTCGTTGTCTGGCTTACATTTGCCTCCTTTTTTTTAACCCTTCAATCTTATTCTTTCATCTGTATCTTAATCTTTTTCCCATCACTTTTTCTCCCACTCTTCAATTTAAACTCTTATTGTTCCCAATTTCTAATCTCTACCTCCTTTCCTTTAAAATTCACTCTCCCCACTTCTAATTAGCATATTTCTCTTCGTCTTCTATCTGGCGTTCTTACGAACCCTACCCTTTTTCTTTATTACCCTTTCTGATTATGCCGCCCTTTCTTTAACTTTTTTTGGCTACTTTTGCCCCTTCATCACTTTCGCATGCATTTTCTCAAAATTCAAGCCAGCTATTTCTGTTATCCCTTCCATCTATTCAATGCAATTTTGTGAGTGCTATGAAGCGCTAGCGAGAGCTGAACCAGATTTATTAAAGACAATTTTAATCAGCTTTGCTTAAAGATTTTATCTAAATATCGGTCAGTCCAATTTAATAACACACTAGTTCACCAACACACAACTAAAATTATATTAACGGAACGACAAACGCATTCAGTCCAGTCTCTCATCCCTTCAAATATCCTTCAATTTGTTTTTGTGTTGTAATTTTTTTTTCCCCCTTTTTAGCGTTCTCCTATTTCTAAGAGCAGAATAGATATCTACTAGAAAGTTTTGCTCCATTAATCTAATCTACACACAATATACATTCATATGTATGTACACCCAGAAAAAAAAAATAGTGTGAAATCAACCAAAAATCAACAAATTTTGTGGTTAATTTTTTTCAACACGATGCTTAATGTATGCCATCATGTAATTGTGTAAATTTAACACTACTGTCAAGTGTTAGTTTAACAGGATGACAACTGTAGAATTAACACTAAAAGGTATTGAGTCTTCCTGTTGATTTTACAATTTTAACTAGTTAATGTTACAATAAAAGCTGGTTAAATTAACACGAAATAGTCGTGTTGAATTAACAATAACATCTTTTTGATTTTACCTTAAATTTATTGTTAAATTAACTACAAAGTCTTGTTGATTTTACAATTTATTTTTATAAATATAAAAATTCATATAAAACATAAAATATATGATCATCACATCAATAAAGCAGCGGCTTCGGTATCGCTTAATTAAATAGACCTCCGCTTCCCAGACACATTGCCAGAAAATACGTGTGGTTAGTTCTTGTTGCGGTGATTGAGCGATTATATAGCACCGTTGCTTACTGCGGAATGAGGCCGATATGCGCGATGCATTCACATAGCCCGTCCGATTCTCCATCCTTGGTGTTATACAAACACGATTGTCGTCGTATGGCAAAAAGTTTGGATGGGATTATTTATTTGCATTCTCCTCCAATAAAGCGCAATCGTAACGTGAATTTTCGCGACGCTTAGGTTTACTTTCAAATTCCATAAATAGTTGTGGATCGTTTAGTTTTTCAGTTAAGATGGGACACAATGTCACCTTGGAATACTGTCCGGATATCGGTTGCACAAAATTTTATTTTTGTTAAGAACAATGATAATAATTTGTGTTTTGCACTAACAGCAAAAAAATTGTGTATGTTTCAAAATAGTTTTGACGTTTTTTTTAACACTTTTTTAGATTATATTTACAATATCCTCGTGTTGAATAAACCAAAATTCCAAATGACGTTTATGTTTGAATATTGTTTCGTGTTATATTAACCAACTTTTATTGTTAATTGTGGTTCTTGTTGTTTTAACCTTTGTTTTCATGTTGTATTAACACTAAAATTGGGACGTCATTTTTCTAACATTTTTTTAAGTTTATATTGACACTAGCTTTGTTCAACAACTTTACTTGCAACAAGAGCACCAGTGACAAATTAAGAGTAAAAACGAGTAAAAGAGAAAATTATCAACCAAAGTTATTGAACACAAAATCGTAAACATTTGCAAGTAAACAGCTGATGCGCTGTTTTCACAATTTGATTTTTAGGTTAGGTTGTAATTTAAATGTTTGAAATTGAAAATGAATGTAAATAACTGAATTAGGAAGACGAAAATCTACTTTGGATATTCCACAACATCGTCAAGATTCCTTTTTGCGCTAATTTATTTAGTATGCAATTAGAAATTTGCGATTAAAATGTTGGCATATTTCCAATTGCAATTTTTGTGATCATATGTTTTTGACGCTTCTATTTTTTTTAAAGCTGCAAGTAGTTGCAAGTGAAAATTTTACTTGCAACTATTTTCAACTCTCTCGAAGTCTTACTCTCCCAATTTGGGTCTCTTTTGCAAATTTTTTGGGTTATTGAACATAAAATTCGTAACTATTTGTAAAAGCAATTAAAAACTTTGAGTTATTGAACAAAGCTACTATCATCATGTTAAATATACCAAATTCCAAATGACATTAAGGAATAAAATTTTATATTTGAATCATCTTGTATATTTTAAAATTTCTTCATGTTGTATCAACAATAAAATTTGGTTGAACTTACCAAATTTTCAGATGACAGTTACAAAGCCAAAATCATGTTTCAAACATCGTGTAATTTGAAAAAATTGTTGCTGTTCTATGTGTAAAGATCGATCGTGTTAATTTTACATGAATCGTGTTGATGATTTTTTTTCTGAGTGTATATGCATATTTTCAATTGGAGCCTGCCTTGCAATTGGAGCTTGGAATAATCTGTAGATCTATTTCAACCGCTGTCCACTTACGACATTCCATTGTGAATCACTTCACATGCCAATCCGTCAGGGATTCACGGAATCAATTCTGGGAATTCTATGTATGTTTCTACATATACATACATATGTGTGTATGTGTGTATGTTCAACGATCGAGTGATTTCAGCGCATAACAAAAAAATTGCTATAAAATCAAACAGATTTAACAAAACAATTGCATGTAATGCTCAATACTGGAAAGGAAAAAATAACAACAAAATAAAAAAACAACGACTCTGTCACAGCAACTAGAACGCAAGGAATTTAATTGATTTTATCCACTTTGAAAGCTGCAAGAGATTTTCGTATTGCTTTTTATATTAGGGTAGCTTAAAAATACGAGGTGGTTTTCATTTTAATACATATAATATTTATTTATTTTCCATCAATTAGAACAGCGTGCTATAATATGCTCAGACATGGCAATTAATTGAGTCAATTATTTAAGCTTGAAATTGCATACGTGGACTACTTTCGGAGGGCTCCAAGGTAAGAACGAAAAGGGATTGCCCAATGAACAGAGTTTAAAGGAAGTCTGAACAAGCTCCTCAGAGACGTTTAAGTATGAGCAGGAAGATTTTTATGTTTTGTGGCCGCTGTGGTACTGTGGGTAGAGTGCTCGCCATGCCAGAGGTCTTGGGTTCAAACCCCAGTCCGAGCAAACACCAAAAATTTTTTTCTAATTAGTAAAAATCCAATTATTGGGTTTTTTAAGAGCAGCGGTCACCTCTCAGCACTGGGCGGCATACCCTCCGAGAGTATTTCTGCCATGAAATAGCTTCTCACAAAAAATGCATTCGCCGTTCGGAGCCGGCATAAAACTGTAGGTCCACCCAATTAGTAGGAAAAACAAAAAGGAGCACACCTCGAATTGGGAGAGAAGCTCGGCCATGAAACTCGTCAGAGTTATAATAGCGCCATTGTATTATTATTATTAGGAAGATTTTTATATTCAATCTGAAATTTAATATTCTGTGGATAAAAAAATATTATTTGCATTCCTAAATTGAAATTTGGCCAACCCTAAATTGCTGACGGCCAGCAATCCGTAGCAAAATGCAACAAAATTCCAACTTATGTGGGTACCCGGACACTGCGGTGTTCAAGGTAACGAACAGGCCCATGAATTGGAAAAGCGTGGATCACCAGAACAACCAACTGGACCGCAGCCAATAATAGAACCAAGCATAGCGGGCACTGTGTAGTATGTATATCAGGGATTTTATGAGAGAAACTAATGGAAGACGCTGGAATTCTACAGATTCCCGTAAAATTACAAGGTGCTTTCTGAAAAAGCCTAACAGGTAGGTGGCAAACTTTCTCCTCATGCAGAGGTGGAGAGAGCTTCGGGCCGTTGTGGGGTTGATTACAGGCAACAACCCATAGGGACAGCACGTGTCCACCACAGGCATCAACGAGAGTTCACTCGACAAACTTCTCGGATTTATTATGGATGTTGGGAAGTTTGCAGAAGAACCCTGATTCCAAAATCCCACTCTTTTCCCTACATCCTGATCCTTTCTAAAAGCCTTAAGTACAATGGGAAAATATGCCTGAGTTATTGGGAAAGACCATTTTTTCCCCCAGCCTACCACAATTCCATTTCCTTAGATAATTCTTCTTAATTTCCGCGTCACCGCCCAGACGATTCTGGCCGAGTCCAATAAAGCGCGCTAGCCATTTCTATTTCGTGCAGCATGGCGCAAATGGGAAATACCGAAGGAGGTGAAGTCTCTGTCCGCCTGATCTTCCCAACGCAGTGGAGGTCTCCCTTCTGACTTCCGCTTATATTTTCCTTCCCATTCTTCCACACACCAGATAAACTAGGTACCTATACATACCTAGGCCACAACTGATCCGTTCACGCCTTGCCGCTTAATTTAGCGCACTCAAGTGGGTGTGTCCTCGGGTGATATTCAACTTTTCATCGAACTCGCAAACTATGTATGTAGTTATTATGGGGTAAAGATTTATTGCAATCATTTTTTTTTTTTTGTTCAACTTGTTTTAACTTAACCTTTTATTCTTTCTGCCCGGAAAAAAATGTTTTTTTTTTCTACTATTGTTGAATTGCCAATGTTTTGGCACAAGCAATTATTGTATACGAAATTTCCATTTTTAAACTATTTCTCATCGAGCCGAAAAACAAATACCTATCGACAAAAAACCCACACCAAAATGTCGCAAGTGGAACACAATCACCAAATGCATGTTGCTGCTGTTTTTTTCTTTTTCTTTTTTAGCCGCAAAAGTTTGCACTTCAATGAATTCAATGGAAAAATATTACTAAAGCGAAAATCGCAAATCGAAAAGCAATCGAAAAATGAGAAATCTTTTTTTGTGTTTGGGTGTACGCTTAAATGTTAAACTTTATTCCAAAAAAAATCCTGTAAAATTAAAATAAACTTCAAAAAGTTTGGCTTTGAAAAAGTTTGCATACAGAAAAAGCGCTGGCAATGCAAAACAAGCGCAACAGCACTTGATACTGCGGCTCTTGGGGAAATAAATAAAATTGAAATATCAGTATACATTAGTGATGGGCGAGTCCGAGATGTTTAGACAATCGAGAGAATCGCCATCGTTGCAAATTCACAATCGAGTCAAAAGTTGACTCGCCCCTCGACTACACAATCGAGATGTTTTTGCGATTGTTCCGAGTCAGCGAGTCGGAGGTTGTTTCGATGACATCTCGACTACACAACCGAGATGTTTTTGCGATTGTTTCGAGTCGGCGAGTCGGAGATTGTTTCGATGACATCTCGACTACACAAGCGAGATGTTTTTGCGACTGTTCGGAGTCGGCGGGCCGGCTGTTGTTTTGATGATTTGTTTTAGTTGATAAAATAAACTGAATGAGTGTTGTTGATGAAGAAAGTAGGATTGTTAATGGAAGTGAGGCAAATACATATGTAAATAAATGAACCAAATTGAAAAATATGCTATATATAGACGCTGCATTTTTGCAATCACAATTAAAGAGTGTCGTGCTTAATAAATACAATTAATTATTTAAACATTAATACATTAATAAATTTTCTGAAGTGAGACGCTTACGAAACAAATTAATTTTAGGAGCAGTAACAACGGCAATAGATTTGTACCACTGTATACTTTTTTAAGCAATTTTTATATTCAAGCGGCAACAACAAATGTTATGAATTTTTGCAGCGAGTCCGAAATGTAGGGTTGCTTTGAAAACGAGAGGAAACATTGGCGAGTCTGATATGTTTTAGCGATTGTTTCGACTGACGGTCATTTACGACTTGACTCGAATACGAATGAAAACCATCGAGAGCATTCGAGATGTTTCAACAATCGAGAGAATCGAATAAAACATCTCGGACCCGCCCATCACTAATTCGTAGTGGTTGGACCTTCTCTGGTTTTATAAGTTCTCTGATAATAATAATAATTAATTATTTAAACATTAATAAATTTTCTGAAGTGAGACGCTTATGAAACAAATTAATTTTACGAGTACCAACAACGGCAATAGATTTGTACCACTCTGTATGTTTTGTAAAGCAATTTTAATATTCAAGCGGCAACAATTATTATGTATTTTTTGCAGCGAGTGCGAGATGTTGTAGGGTTGCTTTGAAAACGAGAGGAATCGTTGGCGAGTCCGAGATGTTTTAGCGATTGTTTCGACTGACGGCCATTTACGACCTGACTCGAATACGAATGAAAACCATCGAGAGCATTCGAGATGTTTCAACAATCGAGAGAATCGAATAAAACATCTCGGACTCGCCCATCACTAGTATACATACTTATAAGTTGTTGCTGTTTGACCTGTGTGCCGTGTGTGCGCGAATCGACATGAGTGTGCCTGAAAATAAGCAGGAAGCAAACGCTGTTGCTATGCTATATTGCCAGGGAGTCACTCAGACGACCGACCGCATCACTCAAAGCAGTGGATTTTGTGTCTAAATTTAATTGAAAAGTGGGCAAGGTTAAGCTATAATGCAGACAGCAAAAAGGGAACACTTGGTAGTATAATAAAATACCAGGGTTGGGCACAGTGCATTCAATTTTGATTGCATTCAGCCTTGCATTCTACAATCACTGATGAGTGGTAGTGAAAATTTGATTTGCATTACCATTCACTATTGAATGGTAATGCAAATGTGGCTTGCACTACCATTCAGTAGTGAATGGTAATGCAAATGTGGTTTGCACTACCATTCAGTAGTGAATGGTAATGCAAATGTGGCTTGCACTACCATTCAGTAGTGAATGGTAATGCAAATGTGGTTTGCACTACCATTCAGTAGTGAATGGTAATGCAAATGTGGTTTGCACTACCATTCAGTAGTGAATGGTAATGCAAATGTGGCTTGCACTACCATTCAGCAGTGAATGCGAATGCAAATGTGGTTTGCACTACCATTCAGTAGTGAATGGTAATGCAAATGTGGCTTGCACTACCATTCAGTAGTGAATGGTAATGCAAATGTGGCTTGCACTACCATTCAGTAGTGAATGGTAATGCAAATGTGGTTTGCACTACCATTCAGCAGTGAATGCGAATGCAAATGTGGCTTCCACTACCATTCATTGCATTCACACTACAAGTATTATTTGTGAAAACCTATGATCGTAGTTTAGGCATGAAGTAGCCAATCTATTTAATAACGGGAAGAAATTTGTGAGATATTCTGCACATGGAATTAGCTTAGAAAATTTATAATTTTATATTAAAGATGAAATGTGTTTATGTTTTTTTAAGTAATGTGTTTGTGTAGTATGAAGCCTCAGCTATCAGATCATGTCAAAAATTTTCAAATGAAAAAATAGGCGAATTTCCAATATTTTCTCAACAAATCCCATATGCAAAATACCTCTGTGAGCCACTTTATAAGTATTTTTTTACATACGTGTTTAAAAGAAATTTATTAACAACCTTAAAACCTATTGATATACACAGGACATATTGCAATGCCGCGTTGGTTTCCAATCAGTTTTCTAAGCCTTATTCCATGTGTAGAATATCCCATAAACTTCCTTCCCGTTATTAAATAGATTGGCCACTTAATATCTAAACTACGATCATAGGTTTTCACATATCATACTTGTAGTGGGAATGCAATGAATGGTAGTGCAAACCACATTTGCATTACCATTCACTACTGAATGGTAGTGCAAGCCACATTTGCATTCGCATTCACTACTGAATGGTAGTGCAAGCCACATTTGCATTACCATTCACTACTGAATGGTAGTGCAAACCACATTTGCATTACCATTCACTACTGAATGGTAGTGCAAGCCACATTTGCATTCGCATTCACTACTGAATGGTAGTGCAAGCCACATTTGCATTACCATTCACTACTGAATGGTAGTGCAAACCAAATTTGCATTACCATTCACTATTGAATGGTAATGCACTTTGAGTGGTAGTGCAAAAATTCCCATCCTTGTAAAATACATAAATAATACATAAAATATAACATTAATGCAGCATTTAAAACGAGGAACAATATGGGAAAACTTCTACGAAACAACATTAACAAGGAAGACCTCTTTGACAAACAAGGCGTATACAAATTGACTTGCGAATGCCAAAACAGTTATATAGGACAAACAGGACGCCAAATCAAGACGAGATATCGAGAACACATAAGGGATTACAATAAGAAAATAAGAAAATCATCAACGACAGTGGAATAAAATTTCGCCAACCACATGGCAGAAAACAAGTGTACACCCATGAAAATAGGAAAAACAGCTAAAATTCTCCACATACAGCATAAAGGAAGACGACTTAACATATTAGAAAATATGGAGATATACAAACAAAAAACATTCGTAGGTAAAATAATAAATGAACAAATAAACACCGCATCGGATACATTATTTGAACCGCTTAAGCTACTATACCCGAAAGAGGACAAAAGACCTAAAACCGACATAAACAAAACAACACACAAACGGACAATAACGGACTTTTACCTACTTGGTTAATGAGGGTACAATAATGAAAATATGACAAAAAATAGATTTGCATACCTAAACACACAACACAGACTCACACACACACACACACGCACGAATGCACGAACACATCACATGAACACGAAGTACCTGAACAAAACGACGGAAGTTAGTTACTACACTCAGAAAAAAAATCATCAACACGATTCATGTAAAATTAACACGATCGATCTTTACACATAGAACAGCAACAATTTTTTCAAATTACACGATGTTTGAAACATGATTTTGGCTTTGTAACTGTCATCTGAAAATTTGGTAAATTCAACCAAATTTTGTTGTTGATACAACATGGAAAAATTTTAAAATACTATACAAGATGATTCAAATATAAAATTTTATTCCTAAATGTCATTTGGAATTTGGTTTATTTAACATGATGATAGTGATATAAACTAAAAAAAAATATTAGAAAAATGACGTCCCAATTTTGGTGTTAATACAACATGAAAACAAATGTTAAAACAACAAGAACCACAATTAACAATAAAAGTTGGTTGATATAACACGAAACAATGTTAAAAAATAAACGTCATTTGGAATTTTGGTTCATTCAACACGATGATAGTGTCAATATAATCTAAAAAAGTGTTAAAAAGAACGTCAAAACTATTTTGAAACAAACACAATTTTTTCAACGTTTGAAGTTCTGCTGTTCGTGCAAAACACAAACTAATATTATTTTTTTTTTTAACAAAAAGAAAATTTTGTGCCGTGCCGTTTTTCCATTTATATTTTTAGTTCGCAGGTAAGTTAAAAGTGGATTGCATTTTTGTTTCTAAAAGTTTTTAATGTTCAATATTTTCTTTTTCCTCTTCATAGTTTGCAATTTTTACCACGAAGAGATGTTTAGCGAATGGAGTCTTTCACGCAGCATGCGGTGGATATACCGTTGCATTAGCGGCCAAACATTACTCGGTGTCAGTGATAGTAAGTACTATCGCCCATGTGTAAACTATTCGTATGAGAAGGACGCCTTCAATTTGGTCGGTTGTGCGGGTGATGTACTCGAATACGCTTTATTGATCTGATGATTATACATTTTATGTTTTATATGTTTTTTGATTTAAAAAAAACTAAATTGTAAAATCAACTAGACTTTTTAGTTAATTTAACAATAAATTTAAAGAAAAATCAAAAAGATGTTATTGTTAATTCAACTGGACGATTTCGTGTTAATTTAACCAGCTTAAATTGTAACATTAACTAGTTAAAATTGTAAAATCAACAGGAAGACTCAATACTTTTTAGTGTTAAATCTACAGTTGTCATCCTGTTAAACTAACACTTGACAGTAGTGTTAAATTTACACGATTACATGATGGCATACATTAAGCATCGTGTTAAAAAAAATTTACCACAAAATTTGTTGATTTTTGGTTGATTTCACACTATTTTTTTCTGGGTGTATAAATACTATCGAACTTACACAAAATAACTCAGAACGAAAGAAGACACTGAAGATGGCGCATATTAGCCGAAACCGGTTTGTCTCCAAACCAAACTTGACAAGGGATGACGGAAAATCGTTCCACAATACATCATATTCCTACCCTGTCGGAAAAACAAGCAACCAAAAAGTTATAAATAAGTGCATTTATTTGTAGTGGAAAATATTTTCGAAGGCTCACAAAGTTGCTGATGGACATTGCTTTGCCAAAAAATACACACCTCTGCGCTCGGAGTGCGCCTAACAATATGCAACTCGCCATTACTTAGCGTATGATGAACAGTCATGCCGTTTTGATTCAGTCGTATCAAATGTGATACTTTTTTAAGCCCTAGATACGTTATACTTTATATTTTGGCCAGACCTGGGTAATATTAACCCTAATCACCGAATTTTGAAAAGTTACGTAAAACCGAAAGTGAGACTCTGAGGCTCACCTATGGGGAAATTTTGAAACACATTATTTCGGTATTTGGTTTTTACTTTTATTTATGCAGTAATGAATTCAGAAGCATTTTTATACATTCTTATAACGGTTTATGGCAATTTTTTTAGTATATAAAGATAAAAAACGTAATTCCGTAAAATAGGAGACATTAATGTACTACACTCAGAAAAAAAATCATCAACACGATTCATGTAAAATTAACACGATCGATCTTTACACATAGAACAGCAACAATTTTTTTCAAATTACACGATGTTTGAAACATGATTTTGGCTTTGTAACTGTCATCTGAAAATTTGGTAAATTCAACCAAATTTTATTGTTGACACAACATGAAGAAATTTTAAAATATACAAGATGATTCAAATATAAAATTTTATTCCTAAATGTCATTTGGAATTTGGTTTATTTAACATGATGATAGTGTCAAATTAAACTAAAAAAATGTTAGAAAAATGACGTGTCAATTTTAGTGTTAATACAACATGAAAACAAATGTTAAAACAACAAGAACCACAATTAACAATAAAATTTGGTTGATATAACACCAAACAATGTTCAAACATAAACGTCATTTGGAATTTTGGTTTATTCAACACGATGATAGTGTCAAAATAATCTAAAAAAGTGTTAAAAAAAACGTCAAAACTATTTTGAAACATACACAATATTTTTAACGTTTGAAGTTCTACTGTTCGTGCAGAACACAAACTAATATTATTTTTTTTTTAACAAAAAGAAAATTGTGTGCCGTGGGAATGATGGGAGTTTAGCATCATTGTCAGTGCGCGGTAATGGGGTTTCCATTTATATTTTCAGTTCGCAGGTAAGTTAAAAGTGGATTGCATTTTTGTTTCTAAATGTTTTTAATGTTCAATATTTTTTTTTCCTCTTCATAGTTTGCAATTTTTACCACGAAGAGATGTTTAGCGAATGGAGTCTTTCACGCAGCATGCGGTGCATATACCGTTGCATTAGCGGTCAACCATTACTCGGTGCCAGTGATAGTAAGTACTATCGCCCATGTATAAACTATTCGTATGAGAAGGACGCCTTCAATTTGGACGGTTGTGCGGGTGATGTACTCGAATATGCTTTATTGGTCTGATGATTATATATTTTATGTTGTATATGTTTTTTTATTAAAAAAAATATAATGTAAAATCAACAAGACTTTCTAGTTAATTTAACAATAAATTTAAGGTAAAATCAAAAAGATGTTATTGTTGATTCAACAGGACTATTTCGTGTTAATTTAACCAGCTTTTATTGTAACATTAACTAGTTAAAATTGTAAAATCAACAGGAAGACTCAATACTTTTTAGTGTTAATTCTACAGTTGTCATCCTGTTAAACTAACACTTGACAGTAGTGTTAAATTTACACGATTACGTGATGGCATACATTAAGCATCGTGTTGAAAAAAATTAACCACAAAATTTGTTGATTTTTGGTTGCTTTCACACTATTTTTTTTCTGGGTGTACAATTTTCACACATTTTTGTAGTTGTTTGAATGTTCATTACAAATGGTTTTATTACATCTGTTATAAATTTGTTTTTGTGCACACAATGAGAAAAGCTATGAATCAAATGAATATGAATACATTTTTCATATGATCGCCGCTAATATATATTTTTCGCAACCAAATTCCAAATTTTTAAAACGCGACGTTCGTGGTGAAATTACTTACGCATAAATCAGCTCATCGTTCGATTCTCTATTTAAACGCATCTTTTCCGTAATTTAGAATCTCAGTAAACAGAAAAATGATAAAATGTTAATTGTTTTGAAATTGTTGACTTTTCCGGTCTCCTTAATTTTATGACATCCTATTATATTAAGATCCATGGTGAAATACGTCGAATTCACCAAAATCCGGGGGAAGTATGGTGAGTTCACAATGTAAAAACCTCACTGGATAAACCTTATGAACAACGGATTCAAAATTTAGTTGAACTCTAGAAATGTAAGCTTATTACGTTAAAGATACTTAAGGTGAGTCTTTGAGGCTCACTTTCGGTTTTTCGTTACAATTTTATACGATTGCAAAAATAATAATAATAATACAATGGCGCTATTATAACTCTGACGAGTTTTATGGCCGAGCTTCTCTCCCAATTCGAGGTGTGCTCCTTTTTGTTTTTTCCTACTAATTGGGTGGACCTACAGTTTTATGCCGGCTCCGAACGGCGAATGCATTATTTGTGAGAAGCTTTTTCATGGCAGAAATACTCTCGGAGGGTATGCCGCCCACTGCCGAGAGGTGACCGCTGCTCTTAAAAAACCCAATAATTGGATTTTTACTAATTAGAAAAATTTTTTGGTGTTTGCTCGGGCTGGGATTTGAACCCGAGACCTCTGGCATAGCAGGCGAGCACTCTACCCACTGCACCACAGCGGCCACGGATTCAAAATTTAGTTGAACTCTAGAAATGTAAGCTTATTACGTTAAAGATACTTAAGGTGAGTCTTTGAGGCTCACTTTCGGTTTTTCGTTACAATTTTATACGATTGCAAAAAAAATTGTTAAAATAAATAAATAGCCCAAAGATCATAATTATTTCATAATTTATGAACACAAATGGAGGAATACCCAAAATTTCAGACAAAAAGCTTTTTTGGTTTAGGAATAATTCGCTTTTAAACTTTAAAGTGAGACTGAGAGGCTCACTTTAGAGGATTAGGGTTAAGTGCCAGTACGACTGGTGACAAGTACATTTTAAAGGAATTGTACTGGTACTGGTACTGGCATTCCTAAAATTTTCAAGTACAAGTACAAGGAATTGAAAAAAGAATTGAAGTTTTAGCAAATCCTTCAAATGTTCTTTTCAAGTACTTTCAATTACTTACAATATTGAAAACAATATTTAAAAAAAAAAATTACAAAAATAAACGATATTTTATATTTTTTACATGTCGCTTGTAGTACATATTATGTTTATTTAACAAAATGCACTTGAAATTAAACATAAATAAATAATTAAATTTAATTTAAAACAAAAATATAATTCAACATAAATAAAATTATAAGAAAATATAACGTATCTTAATCCTAAATATCTAGAAAAACTGTCGAAATTCGACAGTAGGCCCACTCTAGTTTTTTTAAATATTGGTTTCAACTTGACGTTCTGTCGTCGATTGTAACTAATTGAAGGTACTTGAAAAATCGATTCAAGTACATTTTTCAATTCTTTTCAAGTACTTTCAATTCTTTTCAATTGCTTTGAAGTATTTGCTAAACCTTCAATTCTTTTTCAATTGCTTGTACTTGTACTTGTACTTGTACTTGTACTTGTACTTGTACTTCTAGTTTAAAATTCTGAAAGTACTTAGAACGGACTAATTACTTCAAGATCAAAATATAAAGTATTTAAGTACGTGATAGTCCAATTACTACTCAGTATTACCCAGGTATGATTTTGGTTTAGAACAAATTTGATACCTTCTTAATCGGCATCAAATAACATTAATGAAATTTTATACAATTTAATCAATATCAAAGATTCATTTTTAAGATTTTCTTAAAAATTTTAACAACTTGTGAATGCCACGAAAAATATGTATGTTTCGTGAAAGTCTTTGAAAATACCAAAAATTGGTAAATATATATCAACACTTTTGCGCAATTTTATCGTAAGGGTAATTTTCTCGAAATTAACTTTTAGATGCAATTTTGTTCTACATTCCTCAGCGCATCATATTTTGGATATAGCTAGTAGGAAATCGAAGGGGGAAACTCACCTAATCACTATATTACCATGACCCCATCATTAAAAATGCAAAAGTATGCAACAAGGCACTTGTATTTGTCATATACAACCTTTCTAAATATTATGATTTTTTCGCAAGCTGCAAATTTTTTCAAGAAAAAAATATCAGGATCAGTATATTAGTTAACTATCTAATCGCGTGTTCAATTTCATATAAATATACCAATAAATATAATATAATACAATGGCGCTGTTATAACTCTGACGAGTTTTATGGCCGAACTTCTCTCCCAATTCGAGGTGTGCTTCTTTTTGTCTTTCCTACCAATTGGGTGGACCTACAGTTTTATGCCGGCTCCGAACGGCGAAAGCATTTTTTGTGAGAAGCCTTTTCATGGCAGAAATACACTCGGAGGTATGCCGCCCACTGCCGAGAGATGACCGCTGCTCTTAAAAAACCCAATAATTGGATTTTTACTAATTAGAAAAATTGTTTTGGTGTTTCGATCGGACCGTGGTTTGAACCCGATACCTCTGGCATAGCAGTAAAAAAAAAACAAAAAATGCTCTCCTGTAAAATTTGCTTTTGTCCCTTACGATAAAGTCGCACAAAGGGGTCGATATATTGCGCAATATTTTATCAAACTTTTAGTAGGATCACTGCCCATAGCAGGTATATTGACTTAAAGGAGGTAGCGCAACAAACATTTAAGTATTCAATTGCAAGAATAAGCTCCGGCAACTAGATCACCCAGCTCGTTTGGCCCATTGAATTTTATAGAACTTTTATATTACTTGGTACAATACCTATGTATGTAAGTCAGTGGCGGATCCACGGGGGGGGGGGGGGGGGGGGTTTTGGGGGTTCAAACCCCCGCGCCCCTCCCCCCCTTGTGGTTTATCATAGATCCCAAATTAATGCCTTTATAGATTCTGCCCCCAAATTTCCCAAATTGATCAAGGAAAACCAGGGACCGAAAATAACGGTTATTTTTTTCTAGTGTGGTGAAAAGGTTACGTAAAAATAACCTTTATCTCTTTTGGTCCTTAATAACCATTATAAAAACCAAAAAACCGTTTTGGGCCTGAATAATCGTTATGGCAACCAAAAAAGTATTTTGGGCTTGAATAACCGTTATAACAACCAAATAACTGTTTTGGGCTTGAATAACCGTTATTCAGATTTTTTTTTTTTTTTTTTTTGGTCAGCTATAAAAATCAAGCCTATTTATTTGTCAATATTTCTGGACGATATTGGTATAAAATCAAAGGTGTTGAGCAGGTCTTTTCTATAGAGGTATATTTGTTAAGATTCGAAGGTCGGGTTCCCATTTATGGGTGAAAAAGTGGACCCGGAAGCCCTGGAATGTTTTAAGCAATATTGTTATCAAATGAAAAGAGGTAATCAAAGCTACAATCTCTGCTCAACACCTTTCATTTGATACCAATATCGTCCAGAAATATTGACAAATAAATAGGCTTGATTTTTATTGCTGACCAAAAAAAAATAAAAATCTGAATAACGGTTATTCAGGCCCAAAACAGTTTTTTGGTTGCCATAACGGTTATTCAAGCCCAAAACACTTTTCTGGTTGCCATAACGGTTATTCAGGCCCAAAACAGTTTTTATAATGGTTATTAAGGACCAAAAAAAATGTTTTCTCATGATAATGGTTAAATATATATATAACCGTTACGTCCCTGAGGAAAACTCTATCATTCCAAAAGCAATGGTTGGATGGGTTTAGCTGTCCAAAGGCAAAACTCGACATTTATTTTCATTTATTTTCAGATTATATTTTATATGCACATATCCACAAGGTGAAACAGGTACAATTGAATCAGTTCATTAAAATAGTTGTCCTTGTAGGCAATAATAACATACAATTACAACTTATAGTAGTTAAATAGAAAATACCCGAAATTTAGAGGAATTAAATCTAATACAATAAGCGCGTACTATATTGTCGATTCTGTCAAACTTTCAATCATGTTTCAATTTTCGAGGCTTTTTGAAAAATTCTTGAAGGACAAGAACTTCAATAAAGTAAAAATTCTATTAAAAATATAAATATAACCAAAAAGTACTACATACATATATTCTTATTTATTTTGGCTTTAAATGCAAGGGTAAGTGAAATTGATGATCAATTTGCCACCAATACCATACGATACTCATTCGCACGTACCAATGCAAAAATATACATACATACGTATGTATAAGCACAATCCAATCAACCACCAAAAACAAGAATTAAAACGAGTACGAAGTTAAAATACTACAAGCGATTCATTCATAAAATTGAAATGTTTCAACAAAGGATAAAAAAAGTTTCAAGAGAGCTTTTCATCAGATCAAGGTTTTTATAAAATTCTAAAATTTGCAGCCCGGCTCATTTTCAACCATCTTTGCATCTTTGCAGTGGCGGTAGAGTATGAATAGAAATAATAACTAAATGTCAAGCAAAAGAAATGTCAAAATTAATTTATTTTTCGCCGCGAAAAAACAAACGAATTCTAGCTTGAAGAATGATGGGAGGCAACTCGCGAAGTCATCATCTTTTTTTGACTAAACGATTTCCACCTCACTCGTCCAAAATACCGAATTTTCCCTTCTTATACAATATACGTTCTTTGGTTGCACGTTTGAAAATTTAGAAAACGCAGTAGCGACCTCGCGCTTCAAATTATATCATATAATAACTGCTACCCTTCACTAGGTGTCGCGCAGTGGTCAAGTTTATCAAGTTTCAAGTAGCTTCAGAGCCATCTGAAGGCGTAACACCTGCACATGCCGGCTTTTTTAATTTATGAATTTATTAAATACATGTACGTTATACATGTTATTTAGAACTTCAATTGAAATCTCCTGCACTTTATGTGATGACATATATATTGTTACTTTGGAGGGTTTTGTGTTTGGTGTTTTTAAGGTGCGGGAAATGGCGCAACTGTTATATAGAATAATAATCGTAGGTGGTATTAGTCCATATTTTCACCAGCGTCTGCCCTTAAAAAACATCTTCCAAAAAAGAAATTTTCAAAACCCCCCCTTGCCGAAATCCTGGATCCGCGCCTGATGTAAGTATTCATATGCATTGGCATGTGAAGTTTAATTATTATCTTTATATTTTTATACTAGCAAATACCCGTCCCGCTTCGCAGCGACAAACAAAAGCTTTTATGTTATAATATGTCTCTCCCTTTACCTTTACCTTTACCTTTACCTTTACCTTTACCTTTACCTTTACATTTACCTTTACCCAGGGCCGTGCGCAGGAATTAGCCTTGGGGGGGGGTTTTAATTTTGGTTTGCATTCGCATACATTTTTCGCTAAGATAAACATATTTGCTGAAACAGATATCCAGACCCATACACCATAAATTTAAATGTTCTCTAACTTTTTTGAAACTCATTAGGGGTATTCGCTATCCATAGCATAACCCTAGCACGTAGCACGGATTGCACGGATTGCAAAGTTTTACAACGCACAACAACAAAATACAGGCGCACAAAAATATGCTAGACCTCAAAAATATGCTACACCAAAACCTATGCATATTTATTTGCTATGAAGTGTAGGAAATTAATTGCGACCCTGCGTCAGCTGACATTTGCCAATTGCTAATTTCAATTTCAATTTGATCATTCGAATTTTGCTTAAAATGTTATTTTTTATGTGTATTTATTAAATTTACTAAAATAAAATGATTTATTTATTAAACAGTGAGTGATGAACGCGTCCCTATGGCTAAAAAGAAAAGCTGCTTCTTAAAATTTCCTACGACTGTGCAATGGGGTGCTCTCGATGTGTAGCATATTTTGGTCTAGGATATTTGCAATCCGTGCTATCTTGCTATCTTGCTAGGGATAGCGAATACCCCTATTATGATTCATCAAAACCTAGTTAACCAGGTCCTGAATAGTACACGGAAAGAATTTTTTACTAGAATCAATGCCGAGACAAGAAAAATTAGACTTGATTAGAAAATAATTTCCATTGACTTAGAAAATAATTTCTTAATATCAAGAAAATCCAAGAAAATTGGATTTTAAATAAATAAGTAAAAATTTTCTTGCTTCAAGTGAAATTGGATTTTAAATAAATAAGAAATAATTTACTTAGGGTAAGTGTTTTTTCTTGTTTTTTGAAATAAATTAAGAAATTATTTTTTTGTTGCAAGTAAAACTTTTCTTATACGAGCTTAAGTAAGTAATGCGAGAGACACACATCGTAGTATAGTAATAATATTGCGATCTATACCACATATGTGTCACCCTCATATTGTAGTTTAATTGAAAATTTTCATAGCATAGCCAAATCATAATATTGATATTCTAATATTCATACCACATGTGTGTCTGAGGCATAAGAAAATATTAAATATTAAATTAAGCAAATATTTTCTAAAAATATTAAAAACGTAAAAAATAAGGAAAATGAAAACTAATCATGAGGGATTAGAAAACCATAATTAGTCAACTAGTATTTTCCTAGGACTTGTTTATTGAAATGACAACATTTTCTTTAATATAAATGATGATGCAAATAGTGAACTCCTTATACCAAATGCTTCACTAACAATCTGAGAATTGCAAAAATATTTAGAAATGTGCAAAGCGGATGGCAAGTGAAAAAAAATACATTTAACTTTGGAAATGCAAATTCAGCAAGAAAAATTTTACTTCGCTCAAGAAAACGTTTTCTTATTCATTTTACATTTTTTTTCGCTGTATTTTGTTGTTCCAATTCGTCGAAACACAATTTTCTTAAATTCTTCTTGATATTAGCAAAAAGATTTTCTTCATTTAAGTAAATTTAAGAAAAGATGTTCTTATTTATTTAAACATTTTTTTTTCAACATTTTTTTTTCTATAGATTTTGTTAGTGTTCTTGAATAAGAAAATAATTGTCTCATTTTTGGAAAACTCAATTTCTTATTTCCAGTAATAATTAAGTCAATTTTTCTTATTTCCCTAAAAATTTTCTAAATTGAGTTCAAGAAAGCATTTTTCTTGATTCAAGTATACAAATTTCTTCCCGTGTACTGTTTACAGTACTTGTTAATTGAAACTGCTCACTGTTTTCACAAAATGAACATTTTTTGTTATCAGTACAATTTTTTTAAAAATGCCAAACGAACATATGCTACACAACTTTGTAATTTCGGAAAGCTCCAAGTGCAATTCAAAGTGCCGAACTTACGTATTTGCAACTTTTACCAATTCTTCTTGAGTCAAAATTCAATGCAAAATTTATAAACTGTATTTTGAAAATTTTTGCAAAATCATTGCAACTTAGATTTGGTCATGGGGGGGGTTTTAACCCCCAAAACCCCCCCGTGCGCACGGCCCTGCCTTTACCTTTACCTTTACCGGGACCATCCATCACCATCCGGGCCCACTACTTGAACCATCTCTGGGAAACCGACTCAAAAAATAACAATGAAAATATCTGTATGTTGAAGCCTTGCTCGACACCTTTCATTTGATACCAATATCGCTTAGAAACATTCGAGGGTCATCCGGGTCCACGTTTTGGCCCATATTTGGGGACTCTGCCTAGGCATTGCAATGAAAATAACTCTATGTTGAAGGCCTGCTCAGCACCTTTCCTTTGATACCCATATTGCTCAAACACTTGCTGGGTCACTCTGGGTCCACGTTTTGACCCATATCTGGAGACCCGGCCTAGGCATTGCAATGAAAATAACTCTATGTTGAAGGCCTGCTCAGCACCTTTCATTTGATACCCATATTGCTCAAACACTTGCTGGGTCACTCTGGGTCCACGTTTTGACCCATATCTGGAGACCCGGCCTAGGCATCGCAATGAAAATAACTCTATGTTGAAGGCCTGCTCAGCACCTTTCATTTGATACCCATATTGCTCAAACACTTGCTGGGTCACTCTGGGTCCACATTTGGGCCTATATTCCGGGAAGTTCCCACTTTTTCGAAATTCTATATACCCTATTATGTGCGCTAATACCATACGAATCTACTGTGAAAATTTCATAAAGATCGGTTGATTACTTTGGGAGTCCATAAAGGACACACACACACACACACACACACACACACACACACACACACACACACACACACACACACACACACACACACACACATCCATTTTTATATAATAGATTGGTAATAAAAAAAGATATAATCGTTAAAAACACGAAATCAGCCTATTTTAATAATTTTTATTTTTTTTCGAAAAGTTTTCGGTGATACGAAAAAAACCATGAAAGTAATAATTTGTGGAATGGGTTAGAAACCAGAGAGCAGCTTATCTTATTAATTTTTATTTTATTTAGAAAATTTTTCGGTGACACAAAAAAACCATGTATGAATCAATGTGTGATACCAATTTCTTTTTGGCTTCGGCAACACTGGTGATGAATTGAACAAGAAATTAAAACAAGTTTATTGAATTGGCAGCACTGAAAGAAAAAGTCACAAATGACATTCAATTAGCCAGGGCACAATTATGCAGGTTACCGCAGTAAACAGCTGATTTAAAAATATTTTTTTACTTATTTTACTTAAATCAAAGAGTTTATGTTAAACTTCTGTCACGCTGAATGTGATATTGAAATACGATATGTGATATTGACATAAGATCCGCAGAATTACATAAACAATGTACATTAAGCTATGATGAAATATTTTTTCCAGTTACATATGTACAAAAAATGTATGTATAATATTACTAGAAGAAAGGTGATTTATTACCGATCATTTTTCATTTTTCTTTCTTTGTATTTCCAAACCAAACTTGACAAGGAATGACGAAAAGTCGCTCCACAATACATCAGACCTCAATGGAAATAATATTTGCCAAAAAAAAAAATAGTGTGCCACCTTGTACACTCAAAAAAAAGATTACTCAGATTATGGAAAAATGGGAATGATTCGGCGCTAAAGACATATTTCCATATTTTGATGTACAATTTTCTTTAAAACGTGGTTTTTATTCCTTGATTTGAAGAAAATCGTACATCAAAATATGGAAATATGTCTTTAGCGCCGAATCATTCCCACTTTTCCATAATCTGAGTAAGTTGTTTTTTCAGTGTATATAGCCATGAATTCTGCTTATCTGATACCGACAAAAAAAAACACAAAAACGTCCAGAGTTAACAGCTTAGGTAGCCATAAATAGACTACTTGAAAGTTCAAAAGTTCAAAAATAAATAAATCCACTCAAACAAATCTCATCAGCCTGGTGTTCTTAATATGTATGTATGCAAGTAGGTATGTATCTGCCTAAATTTCATCCTAAGACAAGTTAGGTTTAGCGTGTTAGTCTCATACCCAAGCTTTCAATGTTTCCTCCCATCTAATACAAATAAAAAAGGCGCCTGTACATACCCTGCAGCGAAATCAACTAGTTGTAAACTAATTGACAACTAGTTGGCCATACAGCTCAACTAGTCAGCCATCTATCTTTTTTCCATATTAGCAACTGGTATTTTTAACACGGTGATGACCTAGGAAATGGCAATTGTAAGTATCCACACCAGCATCATGCCACTTGACTGACTAGTCAGTATACACACCAGCATCATACCACTTGACTGAGTAGTCAGTATACACACCAGCATCATACCAATTTGCTGACTAGTCAGTGTAGATATCAGAACTATACCAGTTGACTGACTAGTTTTACATGCTACTCCAATGAAAATAAAAATTGCAAAATAAAGTTTCTAATACATTTATTTAGTTATTAGAGTATGATATTTATATTATAGAATTCAGGCACATTAGATTGTGATCTTACATATTAAATACATATTTAGGAAAATTAACATTAACATTGTGAATAAGTAACACGTTGACCATTCTAAGCTTGACATTTATATTGATGATTTTCTGACTTTATACAAACATATTATGTACTTTTTTCTATGGCTGAAGTAGTATCTAATATACAGGGCTATATTAACATCTCAAACTATGTTATATTTGTGGTATTCACCTGATTTAATGATCTAACAATTTGCAACCAACTAAATCTACAAGGGGCCTACTACGCAGGGTTCGAATACTACAGCAACAATAAAGAAGTTGTTTTACTTTTACTGCAAACGTGTTCATTGAAACCTCCAGAAACCCCGGATACATTCGTTTTTAATTTAAAACCCTTTTTTTGGACAAACTCCTTGTTTCATAACTAATGTCAATTTGTACCCTATGAATCTAGTTGGGCAACTCCCATAATTTATCTAGTCAGTTAACTGGTATGTTGGCTGACTAGTTTGGACTTTCGCTGCAGGGTAGCTACTCAAACTCGAAGTTGCCTTACAAAACAAAACCGCGCACTTTCAATTGCCTGCATTATTATTTTGTAGCTACGCTATACTGTTGTCATACCGATACCAGAGAATCCGATATCTACTCGATTTTAGTTGATTTTTGCATACCTTTTTGCATACTTTTTAGCTGTTATGACTGCACCAAAACTAATACCATTTTAACAACGCAAACTACGCTAATGGAATAACAAAAAATAGTCTGAAAAAATAACAAAAACATTCGTTACCGCTACTTTGTTAGTTCATTCAGTTATTTTTAATTTGTGCGCACTGCCGCAACACTGAAAAGTATGCCGCTTAACCCGAATCAACCCACGAGCACCATATGGTAACGCTAAACATCTCCTTACATTTACAAGAAAATAAACAAAAGGAAAAGAAAAAACACCAGGAAAATGCCGATTTTCAATGAAAAATTAATGTGTCTTTTCAAAAAGGTAAAGATCGTGTTATTCTGTGCTCAAATGTCGAAGCTATTGCGTCTGAAAATGAGGTGACAAAAATTAGTACTGAAAATTCCCGTTTTCAGATATGGCATGTCGGTAAATATAAGTATATTTTATAACTTTTAGAATAAATTGTTCAAATAATTACACTTTTTGAAAGCTAATGAAATTATGTATGTAATGTAAATTAGTTTTTAAAGAAAAAATTCTTCTTTCCAACATTTTTTTACATTTTTCTAAAGGCGTTACCATATGGTAGCCGTGGGTCGTCCAGGGTACAGGTTTTTTTTGTTGGGCTTCGCGTGATTTTCTCTGCCGTTGTGTAAATTTAACTAATGTAATGTTATTAATTTGTTAGAATTTTATAAATTTTCTGCTTTTAGAGGTTTAACATTACAAAAAATGCATGATTTCATTCAAGATCAAGATGAGGCATACGACGATGGTGGACTAAATGACATACCAACTGTCATTTAGGTACATACATGGAGCCTCATCAATATTACAACATTTTTGGAGAAGATAATACTGAAGAGGAATGTGCGGGTAAACCAGATAATGTTTGCTCGGTCCAACTAAAAGGCAACTGAGAAGTTGTAATGGCTGGTAGCTCGACATTGCCCAATTTTCACCATTTCCTCTTCCAATTTTTCCACTGGCGAATACGAAGATTGTCGTAATATACTACGTCATGTTCAATTAGAGAAGTTTTTTAATTATTGTTATTATTTATCAAGCACATTTGCGAACAAAGTGCAATATATGCTATTGGCCAGAATAGGCCAACCCTACATATGGAAGTATTTAAAAAAAAAAATATGTTATTTGCATAACTTTACTTAAAACCTACTTAAATCTCAATAAAGTGAATTAAATATGTGTTTTTTCCTGTGAAACTAAAAAAAAAAGTTTCCAAACATCATTTACCCTTTAAACAAAAACCTGTACCCTAGGCGACCCACGGCTACCATATGGTAACGCTAGTTTTTCACATTTTCCGGAAAAGTGCGACAAGGTACTGGAAAACGGACTTCAATTTCATGCTCAGGAGGTCGAAATTTATTGGTGTACATACTTTTGTGAAAATCTGAAACAAAAAAAGTTCTGGGAAAATCCGGGTTAATCCATGTATTGTGGTAAAGTTTTGTTTGAGTGGCATCTCAATTTGGATCCTTTACGCCTTTTGGCAAAGCACACCAATTCAAACCACTAATAAGCTGGAAAATAGTTTGGTAATCAGTTTTTCAATTTATATTTTTTAGGATATCCGTTCAGAAGGCGTATTTGGCTATAATACGAGTATTGTGCTAAGCTTATAAGGATATGTACTTACAATACACAGCGTTCAATCACACTAAAAAAAAATTACTCAGATTATGGCGCCCTGAATTTAGTATCCTAGGCAAAATTTACATATTTAAATTTTGTCACATGAAGATTGCTTAGATTTGCTGTGCTGCTTCGTGTGCAGCTGCCAATTACTTAGTATGGTGATATTCTTGACCAAGTAGGTAACCTCTTGGTAGATTTAGCTCTACACACTGATTGGTGGCGAATACTTAAGTACTTCGGAAAACGCGCTATCTATTGGAGCATAAAAGCAAACAAAAACATCCTATGGTGTCATTGATTCGTCAGTGTACAAAAATTGAGAAAAAATAAAACACTATTATTATTGAATTATTATTCTGGAAGTAGACATGAGGTTCGTTTATTATTAGCTAGTTATGAATAGTTAGTTTCGGCTGGTTAGTTTCGGCTGGCAAAGCATTTCTTGAGTCAAAAAAATAGCAGAAGAGAGCCATTGACAGCTCCAAATTTCAGCTAGTAAAATTTTCCCTAGCTGAAATTATTTGCTGCCAAAGTAAGAAACAGCTGTTGAAAAAATAAACAAACAAATACTTTTGATTTTATTACTTTTGAAATTTTCTGAATTTTTGAAATAGAAATAATGAAAATTGAATGTTTTTTTAGAAAAAATAACCATTAACAGTCAAAAATAGCATTCAAATTATTAATCGCTAATTTTTACTATTTTTCCGTTTCTTGATTTTCTGTTCGTTTCGCTCTTTATGAGCACAATTCTCTCCGTTTTGCTCACTTGACAGCTAGCTGCTAGTTTAATAAGAAACAAACCTATGATTTCATTATGACACGAACAGCCTTTAGAATTTTGCCTCAAGTACACAGTTTAAAGTGCACTGTAACAGCGAAGAAGACCCAGTAAACACTGAGGTTAAATATCGGTTTGAGAATGACTAGAGAACTAGCCCTTTTCTCAAATCCCCAATGTTAGAGGACGATTCGAGAAGCTGTCGAGTAGCATAGCGATTAAGACAAAATTGGACATATTTCTCAAA
The DNA here is from genome assembly GCA_960531455.1 of Urophora cardui. NCBI lineage: Eukaryota > Metazoa > Arthropoda > Insecta > Diptera > Tephritidae > Urophora > Urophora cardui. The sequence goes on along the minus strand of OY482670.1, from coordinate 35,670,367 downwards.
TCGAGAAAATTATAATTTTCGAATCGAATTCTAATGTAATACTCTAATGGGATTCTAATGAGAATTGGCGTTGTATTTCATATATGTACATTAAGAATTGGCGCTTTCTCTAATGAGTTTCCAATCGTATACTAGCATAGTTTTCTGCGCTCGCTCTCAATTAGTTGAGAATTACACTAGTTAACTACGTAATGTATAGTCTCCACAAATTCTCTAAGGATAGAGATCATTTTTATGGGGATGCATGCAAAGCTAATAGCATTAAGTTATTTAGGTTTAACTTATTAATGTTTTCGAATTTCTTTCTAAATTACCAAGAGTGCATATGCACATTTAAGCGGTAAATCTCTAAGGGCCGATTTCATAATGAAATTCTTAAAGCTCCTTTTGTTAAAGGAGCTTTTTAGTTAAAGAGCCATTTAAATGTTCTTTAAAGTGGGAGTGATTTCATACTAATATAATATTAAAAGGCTCCTTTAACGTCAAATGATTGTCATAAATTTAAAAATATTGAAATTTGACATTTGTTCTGAAAATATGTAAATAAATTTTTTTATTGTGGCTTTATTTATTTTTTTTTTTTAACAAAAACAGAACAAAGAAGAATAATTTGGAAACTCAGTGCAGAAAAAATTGGAAGCGGTAATGCAACCTCACAAAAGAGGAAGAAGATGAATATTGCATTATAGGACTCAACAAACAAAACAACAAGCAAAATCGGTTCAAAGATTTTAATAAATTTTTGATATTTGATTTTGACACATTGCAGAAATGAAATTTTTTCTGGCAAAAGGAACATTTAAATAACTAAAATGCCCGTTTTTAAATATTTAACTTTAAAGAACTTTTATCTTCAAAAATACTATGAAATCGATCAGCAAATTAAAGGCTCCTTTAGAATTTAAAGGAACTTTTAATTTGATTATAAAATCGGCCCTAAATAAGCAAGCTTTAAAACTAGGGCTCGGAGAAATCGACTAATCGAATTATTCGACTATGACTGAAGTCGACTTCGATTATTCGGTTAGCGATTTTCGAGTAGTCGAAAGCTGCCGACTAATCGATTAACTGTTCACTTTAGATTATTCGGTTAATCGCTCCATTCCGATTAATCGAATATTGTACTTTCGATTTTATTACATTCATAAATAAATATGAACCCATTTCATCAACATTTTAAGTGATTTCTTGGATTTTTTTGTTGTTGTTGGAGCAAATCAAAGCTCTCCCGCCCTTTTCCGGTCGTTACTCCGTCACGCTAGGGTACTTGTTCTTTCTGCACTAGGCTGACTATTGTAAAGGCGACGTTTTTGGCCGCTTTTCGCGACCCTTTTGACTCCTTTGGAAGAAAAGGGAAGAAGATGTTGATGAGGAAGATGAAAATAAAGATGATGATGAATGTGAAGTTGAAGGAGGAAAAAATTAGGAAAAACCCTTTAATAACCCTTTTTTAGCTGTTTTGGCACATTTTGCTCTTCTTGAATAAGGAGCCAGCAAAATTTGCCCACCAGTCAATGTCCTTGGCATTCCAATTCTATTTCTTTTATTTATTAGTTAGAACGCTCAGCTTATGTTGATAGGGTTTTGGGACACATTTTTTTGATCCCGCAAAATACCGCGGAAATAGTTTTTTCATTGTAACTTCTTTATTTGACTCTTCTTTATGTTGATAGGGTTTCGGGACACATTTTTTTGGATCCCGCGAAATACCGCGGAAATAGTTTTTCATTGTAACTTCTCTAATTGACTCTTCTGTATATTGATAGGGTTTCGGGACAAATTTTTTTTTTTGATCCCGCGAAATAGCGCGGAAATAGTTTTTTTCATTGGAGCAAGTTACATCCTTTTCTGTCGCAGATTTTTTAAAAAACCCCATACCCAGCTTCTTTCATATGTACATATGTATGTATGTATAAACACAATAAGCACATTTATATTTTAAAATTATCTGTAAAAATTTTTTACTGAATATTCGATTTTTGAAATTCGATTTTCTACAAAAATCGAGTAGTCGAAGGAAGGCAATTATTCGAATAATTGAGGCAAGGCGACTAATCGAATATCATCAACCGACTTTTTAGCAAGTGAACGGTTATAAATTTTAACAGAATAATTTTAAGAGCCCTATTTAAAACCTTTACTGTTTTTCGAAACACTCATGGAATGTAGAGAAAGAACCAAACACATTTACAGACATACATACATACATACATACATACATAGTAGGTATTCTTCAAGCTTAACCCATAGATCATAGCGAAATTTGAATTGTTAATACATATGCATACACACATAAATACATATGTACATACATACATACATATACATATACTTTTGTAAATTGCATAGCTATTTTTAATAATACAAAATTAAAAATCTTTTATGGGCTACAAAGTTAATGTAAACACTGCGATAAATAATAATATTTTTACAACTTTGCTAAAAATATAAGCTTACAGTTAGTTTTCTCTTCGCACTTACAAATTCTAAAGAATTGAATTCTAAATTGAATAGAAACCGGTTTTTCAATTAAAAAGAGTTAAGTTACAAACTTTTGAGCATCGCTCATTTACAGGTGCGTAGCAACAACAAAAGCTTTATTCAGACGAAAAAGGCTGTTTGAGTGCAATTGGCCAAATCTATTCACAGCGCATTCGTCACTGTTTGAGTGGATTTAGTTTAGTTACTTGCGCTCAAACTGCCATTTTTAGCGCTGAAGAAACTTAAACAGTTACAAATGAATATGTATGTAGGTAGGTATTAAGATTCTATGAAATTCCATAAAACCGATGAATCGTAGAAGAAAGTTGTATTATTACGAATAATATCTATGTACATATGTATGTATGTATGTAAATAAAGGTGATCCAAAAAATTAAAACCGAAAAAATCATTGCGTAACAACGCTATTTTTATGTCGTTATTTCTAAAACAATATGTGTTATCTTTTTTAATGTTAAACAAAAATATTTCTTGTTCATTAAGTAGTTTGCAAAAATTATGTAGGTAAGTAGCATCACTGATGTAAAAGGAGAGGAAAATTTGAAGGTATTTGCGCGATCTCTAAACTTTAATATATTAAGGCAAAATTTTCGTTATAGATTTCCGTAGTCAGTCGCACGAAATGCGGGGTTTTCCACGGATTTCGGAAGAACTTTATTTTCTTCATACAATTTTGGACCACCCTAATTTACATAAGTGTATATGTACCTGCATGATAGTGGATAAACACGATTTTGAGCAAGAACTTTGTATGTAATTTCATAATTAAGTACCTACGTAATCAAGTTTTTAAGTTTATACATACAAACACATTATATACTATATACTTATGTACTAACATGTATAGATTGGAAAGAAGCTAGAAATGCTAATAGAAAATATAATTTTCAGCATTGAAAAAGAATTAACTAAGATTAAATTTATGATTGATGAACCGTGAACCTGTATTTTTTATAGAATTAATTAAAAAAAAAAACAGGCCAAAATTAGTCCAAAAAAACAAAATTAAATAACAAAATTTAATATCAAAGCATTCCTTTTTATTACTTTTTTCATTAAATAACAAATAAACTAAATTAAGTACCTAGTAATTATTATTTTTGAATGTAAACAAAACACACATATTAGCAAATACATACATATTATTATATGTACATATGTATGTGGTTACTAAATTCGATTTCGAACACATTTATTAAGTAGAAATTCACAAAATTTCACTTCAAATGCCTTTACTACGCTTATAACTACTTAAGCAATGACTACACAACTACAAAATTGTCACTTGATTATCACAATATAAATTAACTCAAGTCAGTTTATTTGATTAGAAACTAATTTTAGCGCTTAAACACTAATGTGACTAATGACTAATTTTTAATAAATTTGGCTTTCCTATTTCATAATCACACCATTACAACTTTATATTGAAATCAACTGAGTTGATTTTTTTTCTTTTAACTAAACGTATTCAATATCGAACTAAGAAATGGTATCTCCTCATCATCTTTGCTCACAACGCGCTCCTCATCCTCATAGTCATCGTCATCATATTCATGTTGGCGGTGTCGCACGCGCTGTGGATATGCATAATTCAAGGCAACAAATAGCGATATAATTATCGCCACCACCAGCACCGCTACAATCACTGCAATCACCGTTTTCTTAATGCAGCCCATGGAGTTTTCTAGGGAACAAAAATTGAACACTGGATAAATGGATTTGTGCAACTGGCACCGCAATTAGTGGGAATTATAATTCAATATAGCCGCAGAAATTATTTCGATGCGCACGACTTTAGTAAGAAATAGTTATGTAAATAATTCGAAATTGATTTTTTTTCAAACGCTTGCTTTTTCTTAACACTCGCGCAAATCTAAACAAGTTAACTGGTTAACACTTGGCTATCGACTGCTGAGCCGCGCTTTCAGTTACGTGTAAAAAATAGAAAATGAGTTAACACAATAGACATGACAATAATAATTAGTAATACCAATAATATATACATATGTATACATATATTTATGCATTCTGAGCACTTCTCTGGGTATTTTTCGCGCGTGCAATCGCATTAATTCGCTCGCTTGTTCGCATTCTCTCTGCTTATCAGCTGTTGGGACTCCGCAGCGTGATGAATCAGTCAATCATGCGCGGCTTGCATTGTCTCCGCTTTAGCGCTGATCGGTGTTTTTGTTGGCTGGGCAGCAGTGCGGGGTTAATGGTGTAATTTATTTTTTTTAGCTTTCTGAGACAATAAAAAATCAATAAGTTGTTGTTTTTGTTTAGCTACTTTAGCGCTGTTTCGCGATATGCGCGCTTACTCTCGATCGCATATGATTCAATATTTTTTTATATTATACCTACATATGTACATACATTCATTTATTCCACCATGGTTTTTTTTATAGGATTATGCAGCAAGCATTTTTGAAATACTCTGAGTGAACTTTGGCGGTGATTTCGCACAGTGGCGCAATCCGTAATTATAGCTAAAGGTGACTAATGAAAAGTGATATATACAAATTGAGTGCTAATTGAGTAATTTTTTTTTTATTTTATTTCATTAATAGACAGTTTTTTAACGTTTTTTTTTCATAAGATTTGTGTCTCTAAACCGTTTCCAGGGAGATTTTAGAAAGGAAAATTTGGTTTAACGACCGGCTATGCAAAGACAGGTGCTATGCTTACTTGGTAATAATATGTGAATGAATCAGAAAGCATTTATTTTTATACTTACCGGAAGAGGGAAGCCGCTCTCTGCTTTGGAACGAAGAGTTGACTCCTTTGGCGTTTCTAATTGGAGCCAGTTATCACAGAAACGACTGCCATGCTTTGTTGCACTCTGTCAAAATCGGTTAGATGTCTAAACGACAATTAAGAAATAAAAGAGAATTTTTGCACTGGATCAATGATGCCATATGCGCTTTCTCAAGTTCTGGGACAATAGCTGTTGTTAAGAAATACTAATTGGCTAAAGATAAGCTGAATTAAGTTGGATAAGATCCGAAGGCAATGCACATTTAAAGTAAGCTTTGTGTAAATTTAAACTTTAGCTTTGAGACAACCACCAATACGGAGCTTTATAAAAGTAATAATTCATTTTACCCATAGATTTTGACAGTTTAAAACACTGTATGATAAGCCTCAAATCAAATTGAACTCTGAAAATGTAATGCGATGAGCAACTTTTGTGATGTTTAGTACTAAATTGCAATTAATACAGATGTGTATTGAGTTAGACTAAAATTGAACTGAATTAAACATTGATTGGCAAAGAATAGAAAATTCTTATACTGTTCAGCAAATATGAAGCTAACTTTTATTATTATTTTTATGAAAATTTGTATGCATACAAATTTAATCTTAAAACAACTTATAAAATGCCATTAAAATATTATAGCCAAAAAAAAACTAGAAAAAGCCTGGCAAAACAGGAAAATCATCATAGTTAGTCTTGCCCCTCCCAGTCAGGAATATCACAAAAATCATAAAATGCAGACAACGTTACAACGGTGGAAACACCAAATGTTGCATATACACTAAAAACATTATTGGTGCGTATAAAGTGAAGAAAACCTGACACTAAAACGACCAAAAATGGAAGTATTTTAGTGTATATGAGCAAGGCCGTATCTAGGGGGGATGGCAGGGATCAATCCCCCCCGAAATTAATGCGATTAAATTTTTTTTATAATATAAATATGCTTAATTGTATTTTTTAGAAGCATAGAAATCATGTAAAAAGTTAGTCTCAATTATTATTTGTACCTATGTATGTACTAGCAAGTACCCGGCTTACTTCGTTGCGCCGCAGAAATTAAATATACTGATGTTTAGCTTTGAGTAGAGTGTAAAAATGGCCTGTTTTGTTGCTTGTTTTCTGCAAGGAATGTAATATACCACCCTCCTTTAGATGAAATGCAAACACTTTAAAATTAAACAACGTTATAAACAATACATTAATTAACAACAAAAAACTCAAAGTTATAATAATTCAAACAACGTTTGGTACCTACACAGAGCGAAAACCACCTAATAAAATAGAAGAAAAGTAAGAAGATATCTCTATAGTTTTTCTTTAAGAAGAATCCCTACTTACTTTTAATGGGATAGTCTTTTTAATAAAATCAAGAAGAAATCTTCGAATATATATGTGGATATCTCCTTGAATTAATAAAGAGGGCGTTCTTCTTATTTTTATTAGTTTATCTAATTAAATTTATTAAAAAGTTAGTCTTATATACATACATATGTAAACTGAGTTAGCGGTTCACAGTCGATAACAAAAATGCGTAAAGAAAAGTTGAGTAGAAAGTTTTTTATTTATTGTAAGAAGGTATACTTTTAAATAAAATTAAGAAGATTTACCTCCCAAAAATAAGAAGAAATCTCTATGGAAATATCTTCGAAAAATTGAGTAAGAAGTTTTCTATTTATTGTAAGAAGGTATACATTTAAATAAAATTAAAAAGAAATCTCTATGGAAATATCTTCGAAAAATTGAGTAAGAAGTTTTCTATTTATTGTAAGAAGGTATACTTTTAAATAAAATTAAAAAGATTTACCGCCCAAAAATAAGAAGAAATCTCTATGGAAATATCTTCGAAAAATTGAGTAAGAAGTTTTCTATTTATTGTAAGAAGGTATACTTTTAAATAAAATTAAAAAGATTTACCTCCCAAAAATAAGAAGAAATCTCTATGGAAATATCTTCGAAAAATTGAGTAAGAAGTTTTCTATTTATTGTAAGAAGGTATACATTTAAATAAAATTAAAAAGAAATCTCTATGGAAATATCTTCGAAAAATTGAGTAAAAAGTTTTCTATTTATTGTAAGAAGGTATACTTTTAAATAAAATTAAAAAGATTTACCGCCCAAAAATAAGAAGAAATCTCTATGGAAATATCTTCGAAAAATTGAGTAAGAAGTTTTCTATTTATTGTAAGAAGGTATACTTTTAAATAAAATTAAAAAGATTTACCTCCCAAAAATAAGAAGAAATCTCTATGGAAATATCTTCGAAAAATTGAGTAAGAAGTTTTCTATTTATTGTAAGAAGGTATACATTTAAATAAAATTAAAAAGAAATCTCTATGGAAATATCTTCGAAAAATTGAGTAAGAAGTTTTCTATTTATTGTAAGAAGGTATACTTTTAAATAAAATTAAAAAGATTTACCTCCCAAAAATAAGAAGAAATCTCTATGGAAATATCTTCGAAAAATTGAGTAAGAAGTTTTCTATTTATTGTAAGAAGGTATACTTTTAAATAAAATTAAAAAGATTTACCTCCCAAAAATAAGAAGAAATCTCTATGGAAATATCTTCGAAAAATTGAGTAAGAAGTTTTCTATTTATTGTAAGAAGGTATACTTTTAAATAAAATTAAAAAGATTTACCTCCCAAAAATAAGAAGAATCTCTATGGAAATATCTTCGAAAAATTGAGTAAGAAGTTTTCTATTTATTGTAAGAAGGTATACTTTTAAATAAAATTAAAAAGATTTACCTCCCAAAAATAAGAAGAAATCTCTATGGAAATATCTTCGAAAAATTTAGTAAGAAGTTTTCTATTTATTGTAAGAACATATACTTTTAAATAAAATTAAAAAGATTTACCTCCCAAAAATAAGAAGAAATCTCTATGGAAATATCTTCGAAAAATTGAGTAAGAAGTTTTCTATTTATTGTAAGAAGGTATACTTTTAAATAAAATTAAAAAGATTTACCTCCCAAAAATAAGAAGAAATCTCTATGGAAATATCTTCGTCTCTGACTTCTGTCCTCTTTTTGGGCCACGAAGCTGTTCAAAGAGACAATCTTCTTATTTTTATGAGGATTATTTGGCTCTGTGTACATTAGTAGGCAAATTAGTTCATAAAATAAGGTACATCTTGTTCATTAATTAAAAACTTCCGTGAACACAACATTCTTTGTTTTGTTGCCATTTGGTATAAGAAAACTCTGGTTTTGTGGTGAACCAGTTCTCGACAGAGTGACATACATTTGACGGTGAGAAAACACCTCGTTGCGAAGGTCTACCCCAATATAGCTAAATGTTTGCCCTTGGGACTTACAAAAAAACGCAAATTTCACTCATACGACCCATGAAAAGGGAAGAATGTTCCATATAGTTTAAATCCGGTCTGTAGTTAAATGCTGATTTCGTATGAATCGCCACATTTCTCCTCTGCATTCCACGCAACCGTGAGTTCTCTAAACGATTTGCATGTTCAGCGACTGTCCCGTTTCTTCTGAACCTAATTTGGCGCCTGTTTCCAGAAGATATAGATAACTGCGGTTTTGCTTTTGGCATGTCTAAGAAATTGTTTAACAAAATCATAAACTTATAATTAACTTAATTGGGTAAGAGCTTAATTTAAAATTTTACCATTGAAATTAATGGTGATTTCGTTTCATCAAAAAAAATGCGAATTTTTGTTACAACCTTCAATTTTCCGTTTTCGTTTGCAAAATGAAGGCAAAACGTCAAACAGAATATGTTTTCTTTTTTTAGTGGTTTTATTAGGCTAGTGGATCTAGTGGTAATTTAGTGTAAAAAAACTACATAAGTTTTTCACGTGCTACCCTGTTTTCGTTTCCTAAAAATGTACACTTCAGTGGTGTAAAAAACTCACACTTTTTACCAGGGTTCGGATTTGCCTCATTTTTGGCTCCTCACTCACACATGCTTCACTCATGAGGGTGCAGCTGCATGAGTGGCCTCTGAGCGCATAAACAACAGAGGCCACACATTAGCGTGAGCGCTCTGCGTGAGTGGCAGCAGAGTGAGCAGCCAAGATGAGGCACGCTAGTAGCGTTGCCTCTCCTCAGCTGCACCCTCATGAGTTGCTCTGAGTGAGTGAGGAATATGAGCGACGCCTCACAGCTTGGGGATGACGCAGCCAACCGTCTGTAGTAAGTATGCAGTATGGAGCTGCATGAATGCTACAAATTTGTTTACTCTGCAGTGTGCACACTGCACGCATATGTGGTAAATCTACAGCACATTTTTTAAATATGAAGATCTACTGCACGGCGTTTAAAATCTATCGCATTTTAAGATTAAATATTTGTTTAATCTTGACTTTTGTTCAAAATAATGTACTTTATGGCAAATATGGTAGTAGAAAACTCTTTGGCAGCGCTTTTATGTTCGAAATCGAATAACGAAAGCCCGTATGAGACCACTTTATTTCTCTGAATTTTTCTTGTATTTATTGTTTGAAAAATCTACCGAAAGTAAAACTACAAAAACAATTCTACTGTAGGTTGAAAAAAGATAAACTATCCCTCAAAGAACAATTTGATTGTCATTTAATTTTAAACTCAACTAGAACAATTTTTTTTTAATTTGAATAATAAATTACTAAAATAAAATAATAATGAAAATTAAAATTAAAATAGAAGGATGGCTATGTACTGAGTATATTTGGAACAATACGGTACGCAAATAGGACTTCTTCATTCCCTTGATTGAAAAGCGGAAGTTAGATAGAGCTTGCTAAATTTACAACTTGTAGGTACATACCTATTTTCATTTCTTTTTTATTTCAAAATTATTTTATTTTATTGTTGTCAAGGTAAAAAATTGTGAGAAATAGACTGTTAATGTCAAATGCAAAAAAAATATGATTCTAATGACGAATAAATAGTTTTTTTGCGTTAGTCGCATAATAAATAAAAACTAAACAAGTAGGTAAGTACCTACATATGTAGGTACATACATACATATATTTTATCATGCAAAAAACATTATATCAAGCAACGAATGCACATTCTTAAAAATAATGTTCCTTTTAACTACCTACCTACATACATACGTATGTAAATATTCGTAATTGCATCTGCTGAATTAAATACATATCTACACATATACATAGATGAAAAACAACAAAAACCAAGTTTAGGTAGAAATATGGATTTTACATACCTACTCAATCGCCTAAAACGGGCATAAATATGAAAAAAAAAGCAGAAAAACAACCAGACATGCTTTTTATTACAAAAACATGTCACTAAATTGCACACTGCAACATAAATATATGTATGTATGCATTCTAATATATGTATGTAATATTTACTGAGTTTCTGCGCACTCACCCACACGCTCACTCGCATTACACAAAGAGAAGAGGAATCCTACGACGGCTCATCTCACACGCAGCGTGAGCGCCTCATTTCTTCATCGCTCATTCGAAATGAGTGAGGAAACAAAAAAAATCCTCACTCTGCTTTAGAAATGAGCGAGAAACGCAAACGGCCACTCATCATCATGCCGTGAGGCTGAAATTCCTCACTCACTCACTCATACTCTGAGTTTCTTCCTACCCTGCTTTTTACCCTCTGAAGCTTTGACAGGGTAGCTGGTTGCACTGATAATCAGCTGACGAAAATTTTATTTGACAGATAAATTTGGTGAAATTAATTGGATTTTGCAATAACAATTAAATATGGGTGATAAGCGAAACCTAATTATTCATGCACATAGCGTAGCAAACGGGGCAGTGTTTTTTGTTCGTTTTATCGATAGCAGGTTCATGTAGAACGGGTACACTTTTATCACACTTTTACAGTGTTCTGTGCAAGGGTGTAAACATGTTCAACGTGCAAGTGTATATTTTTTTCGATGAAACGAAATCAGCATAACGTTGGACTAATATAGAAAGGCCCTAACTCATTTTTTTTTTTTTCAAACCAAGTTGCTGATGGATTTTTATTAATAACTTCTGAATGAAGCTTTACTAAAAGCTTAGTACTATACTATAGCGTAGTTAAATATTACAGGCATTGATATTTGTGTTTTGGAACAAGCCATCGCTGATATGGTTTACTTTAAATTCAGTTTTTTTCGAGTAATTTGTTAAGATAAGAAAAAATGAGTTAGGGCCTTTCTATATTAGTCCAACGATAAGCAATAGAATCGCCTAATTCAGCAATAGAATAGCTTGAAGCCTGCAAGAAAGATTTATTTCCAAATGTTTTGATTTTCACAATTTATTCCATAAATTTCTTTTATTTGTTTCACTTATAGAATTTGTATATTTAAGTTGTTTTATATGTTAGATTTTTTATTTTTAATATTCGTTTAACGCGCTGATGTGTGTCGAAATTCTTAACTCAACTAACTCATTATATACATGTTTTTATTCGATAGAGCAGAAAAAGGTAAGTGGATAGCGGGACTCTTCCAAGGAGAGAAGGTAAGTACATAGGTATATAAGAGTATGGAAAGGGTAAGTATGATAGAGCGAAGGTGAGTATGGGTAATTCCAGTGACGAGGTAAGTATTTTGCACGAAAGTAGGTAAGTACAGAAGGGTAATTCCAGAGAAAGCGGACATAAAAGGTAAGGGAAAAAAAATGTGTATTAAAAAGGGATTTTAATCGAATTCAATTAAGTTTTCGTCCATGTCTTCAACATGGCGGCCGGCCTGCACGGATGAGGGGATTAACAACTCCTTGAGCTCCTCCAGTGATTCGACTGCCTTCGTGAACAAGTTTTTCATCCGTTGTTGATTGCCACTATTCTGCCGCTTCTGTGTAGTGTGTTTTACAATAACCCTCCGATTTGTACTCATGGGTCTTGGTCTTGGTATTGCACGCTGGTGTCGGTGGGTTTCCCTTGGTTCATGCCGGTTTTGCCGATGAATGAGTGTATGATGTGCCAGGCCGCATCGGCGGCAGCGATCGGGAGAATTACACGCTCCGGTCACGTGAGAAGTTGCCAGGCAGTTTATGCAGTAGCCATGAGCTCGAACAGAGTCGTAGCGTTCCTCAGGCGTCATTGCCAGAAAGGCGCGGCACATGCGAAGTGAATGCTCCTGGCAACACAACCGGCATGTGTTGTATCGAGGGTATCGTCTGTAAAGAGAATGAAAGAGAAAGCCCATAATGTTAGTTGGATGCGGGAGAAGGGGAGAAATCGCTAGGTACATTGGATAGAGAGATTATTGTGCAGGTGGAAGAGAGCAGAGTTTTGCAATGGGGCGTGTGTATACTCCATTTTGGGTGCGTACATCGACTACACGGACTTGTTCGTCGAACCCACGGTGAAGTTTTATTACGCGTCCGAGTCGCCATTCATTTGGAGGGAGTGTGTCATCTTTTATGACTACTAAATCGCCTTCTTCAACGTTTACTTGTTGGGTTTTCCATTTAGTTCGCTTATGGAGTTCTCTGAGGTATTCATTTTTCCATCGAGTGCTGAATTGATGGTTTAATACAGAGATCCCCAAAACTCTAACTGCAGCAGTGTTAGTAACTGCAGCAGTATTAGTGAAAAACGACTAGTTGAGTGCCCAGCTACTACCGTCGCATCGTTCAGCAGCTAATCGAAGAATTCTCGTAGATAATCAGCTAAAAACGCTTTTCAATATGCAGCCGGTATTCTCAGAAAATGGGGAGAGAATACAAGATCTCCAAACAACGATAAATAATTGCGTCGCAACCCTAAATTCAAATGATGTTCCGACGGATAACTGGGACCCAATCCTCATATATTTATGCTCCTCAAAGCTACCCCGCGAAACTCTAGCGCTTTGGGAGCAATCTCTCGAATCCCGAAAAGAACTACCACTGTGGGAAGAAATGGATAAATTCCTCACCACACGATATGAAGTGGTAGAAAGACTTAGTAATTATAGACCGAGCAATCCCCGACCCTCAAACTCCAGTTTCACACAAAGGTCCTCTACACCAAATAGCTCGAGTTTCAAAAACAAGTCACAAACATATCACTCAGACCAAAAAGCTCCCTCTTGCAAACTCTGCAATAAAAACCACGCCATTAGGAGCTGTCTGAAATTCCGAAATCTCTCACCCCAAGAGCGTAACAACTTCGTTAAAGAGAATGGTTACTGCTCAAACTGCTTATCGTATTCCCACCAAGACAATAACTGTCCCAGCAGTTTTACTTGCGTCTATTGCAAACAGCGGCACCACTCCCAGCTCCATATACAAGGGAAGTCCCAAAATCACCCAAGAACGCAAACACAACACTCTCAAAGGCAACAAAGCCAGACATATGCCACAACTCAAGTGGCGACAACTCCCAACAACTCAGAACTGCCCTCAACCTCCGCAGAGGCTGTTCGAACCCAACAAATACCCACAGTAAATCAAACAACAACCCACTTCACTAGTAGCAGCGAAATGACTCTACTACCCACGGCCTTGGTCACACTCCACTCAAACGGCGAATATCACAAAATTCGTGCCCTAATTGATCAAGGTTCGGAAAAAACATTCATATCTTCCCGAATACAAAAAATATTGCACCTACCCACCAAGGAAACCCACTACGAAATCTCAGGAATGGGCGGTTTGGTAGTGCAAAACTCTAACAAAATCTGCGAGCTAACTCTCTGCTCGTCAGACTTACAAACTCGAATAATCACTCACGCAATTATTCTCCCCAAACTGACACACTTTTTACCCTCATTTAAGGTGTCAGGAATAAATCTCCAAGAGATCTCAAAACTCAATCTCGCTGATCCTTCATGCTTCACCCCCTCAAAAATAGACATGGTAATAGGCAGCGATCTCACCCCACAAATAATGCTACAAGGCTTACAGGCTAATGTCAGCGGCTGTTTACTAGCCCAAAATACAATATTTGGCTGGATAATCAGCGGACCCCTAAAAGAAAAGGTAAATACCTTCTCCACCCAAGTTAGAGAAGCCCCCAATGACTCTCTCAACTCCCTACTTCAAAAATTCTGGCAACAGGAAGAAGTACCCACAACTCAACCCCTATCTCAGGAGGATGAATTTTGCGAACAGCTCTATCGCAAAACAACCAAACGACAGCAAGATGGCCGATATGTGGTTAAACTCCCATTTAAGAAGGAATTTCCCGATACTCTCGCCCTTGGACATTCACGCATTGGAGCTCAACTGCAGCATTTAAGCGTCGAAAGATCCCTGGAAAAACGGCCAGAACTTAAGCAGAAATACTCAGAAGTTCTGGCTGAATACATAACGTTGGGTCATATGGAACGAATCCCACCCATAGAATCCATAAAGGACAGAAAATATTTCTCCTTTTATCTCCCTCACCACGCTGTCTTGAAACCAGACAGTAAAACCACAAAAGTTCGCGTCGTCTTTAATGCATCGAAAATCTCACACTCAGGAAACTCCTTAAATGATGTCCTTCACACAGGACCGATTCTCCAAAACGATTTAATGCTCGTCCTACTCAATTGGCGACTTTTTAAATACGTTTTTAATGGCGATATCGAGAAAATGTATCGCCAAATACTCGTACACGAGGAAGACCAGGACTTCCAAAGAATTGTTTTCCGAAAATCTCCGGAACTCCCCATGGCAGATTACAAACTAAAAACGGTGACATTTGGTGTAAACTGCGCCCCCTATCTCGCCATCAGAACACTCCACCAACTCGCAGAAGACTCGCAACACTCCCACCCTCTCGCTCACGATATCTTGCTACACCAAACATACGTAGATGATATTCTCTCGGGCGAACACACAATACAGTCCACTCTCGACTCGCTTCACCAAGTTATCGAAGCACTAAAATCAGCCGGTTTTCCACTGAAAAAGATAACAGCTAATCATCCCGATCTCCTCAAAAATATCCCAAAATCTGACTTACTCGATGCAGATTTTCTGAAATTTCACGATTCCAGCTCCACAAAAACTCTGGGCATAAAATGGAATGCAATAAGTGACACATTCACTTACTCATACGATCCTCTACCCGTCGCTAACTCCAGCACAAAGCGACAAATACTCTCGGCAATTGCGAAATTGTTTGACCCGGCAGGGTGGCTATCGCCCATAATGATAGTAGCCAAAATTCTGCTACAGCAAATCCGGCTCGAAGGACCATGTACACAAATTGCTTCACTATATGTGAGTTACGTGTAGGTTTCGTTATGTTTTCTTTTAAAATAAAAAAACACTTTATTTTCTGTATATGTATTTAATTCGGTATTTGATTTTCACAATTTATTCCATAAATTTCTTTTATTTGTTTCACTTATAGAATTTGTATATTTAAGTTGTTTTATATGTTAGATTTTTTATTTTTAATATTCGTTTAACGCGCTGATGTGTGTCGAAATTCTTAACTCAACTTACTCATTATATACATGTTTTTATTCGATAGAGCAGAAAAAGGTAAGTGGATAGCGGGACTCTTCCAAGGAGAGAAGGTAAGTACATAGGTATATAAGAGTATGGAAAGGGTAAGTATGATAGAGCGAAGGTGAGTATGGGTAATTCCAGTGACGAGGTAAGTATTTTGCACGAAAGTAGGTAAGTACAGAAGGGTAATTCCAGAGAAAGCGGACATAAAAGGTAAGGGAAAAAAAATGTGTATTAAAAAGGGATTTTAATCGAATTCAATTAAGTTTTCGTCCATGTCTTCAACAGAGATATTACGGCGGAACTTGGTGTAGGTACATATGTAATTTTATTACTTGTAGTAAAATTTTACCAAAATCGGTTTGTAACCACGCCTACTTAAAAAAAGATTGTAAGACTCCCTTTGGAAACTTGTGACGTGTAACGTGGCATCTTATAAAGGGATGAAATTTTGCACTAACGAGAATATTTTAGGCTTGGTCTGATGAGAGATAACATTGTTGATAATGGGTGTGGTCACGCCCACATTATGCTGTACCCTCTTTATAGAAAATACAATAAAATGTAAAAATTTATAATAAAAATGTAAAAAGTACCGCAAACTAGTTTGCATATAAAATTGGTGGGAAAGCTAGCCACTCCCACAAATTATTAACGTTTACAGTCCCAAGCCATGCTTATTAAAGCAAAGTAGTAATAATTCTTTATCATTCTACAAAACAAATTAAAAAAATTAATAATTTCTCATTTTCACCTGGACTTAGCACGTAGATTTTTGAAAAAAAAAATTTTTTATGGACTTAGCACATTTGCTTAACACTGCATTACACCATGAAAAACGGACATTATGGTAACTTTTTTTTGGCAGACGATGTATTTTTAGTTGTACTATCTTACTGCATTAAAATCTCAATTTTGAAAAAAATTGGACTTAGCACATTTGTTCACGAAGCCAACGATATGTATGTACATAATAAATGAAATATTTTTAGTTTTTTTATTTTATGATTTTTTAATATATTTTTTAAGATGTATAAGTATGTATTAAATGTGAATAATCACTGTAAAGCCTGAATAAAGATATGTATGCAATTTGAATTTGAAATGTTTTTTTCTTAGTTAATCTTAAAACTTGATACGATTCTCTGCTAGAAGGTGCAACGAAATACAATTTTAACACCTATAAAAATTTCATTATCTTTTCTTGTTGTAAACTAACCTTTTTCGGGGTTGACGAGGAAATAAGAGTTATATCTAAATTTGCGCCTCAAAGCTTCATGATCATAGTAATTCAGAGCAGATTTTCGCCATAGCAAATGTAAAACATCAAACGCTCTATGTCAGAACAATCGTCGTACTGGCAGATATCCATACATATATAGGTACATTAGACCGGGGCGATTTACTAACCTATACTTACTTTATTCAACTCTAAGAGCCGGCTTCACCATCGCTGGTTAATTTAATCGGTGTTTAGTTTGATGTAAATTGTATGGAGAGCTGTCAAATAAATTGTTTAACCGGACAAAAATTTCTGGTTAAGTGCTTAACTGGAGATGGTGAAACCGTCCCTAAGAAAACTCAAGGTTACTCATACGCCATAGGATATTACTGGACGCAAAAAGCAATTTTCAAACAGCATAAGTCTAAGTTTTGAGAAATAGCTCTTCCATTTATGCAGCTAAAATTCTAATTTTTTTATTTGGAGCATTTATTGTACACCAAGCGCTGTCAGCGGAAATCATCGATATCAGATGACTAACTATAACATAGAGATCCCATAGCATGATTTTGAGCTAAAGAAAAAAGAGGGCATTCTAGTGCTCCTATACCCGAAGATAAATTATAATTTTAAAATATTGTTTCTATATTGAATTTACTTATCTTTAAGTGATTTGTAAGTATATTTAAGAAAATTTCGAAAATATGCGATTTTGAGCATTCAGCCTCCAAAACCGGAAATCAGGCTATATCTCAAAAACGACTCAACTTATTTTAATTCTGATTTCATATTTGGATCAATCATAAGATCCTGGTTGAATTTAATATACATATTGGCCTGGTTAATTTTTTGGCCATTTTTGTCCATTTTAGATTTGCAAAAATCTGTTTTGGTCCATAAAAATCAAATTCCGAAACATCAAAAGTAATTTCAGACAAAGGTTGTGGAAGAATTTTATACACAGAAAAATGAGGAGAATGCCAATTTCGATGGCACGATATCGTCTAATTTCCCTTCATGCAAATCGCCCCGGCCTAATGTACATTCATTAAATTTTTCCAATCCATATATGTATGTAAGTAGGTTCTATCACGATTCCATCTCGCCTCTTTTTGCTACCCACAAACATATTAAATATTTCTGTTGTTATTTAATTATATTACATAATAAATAAGATCAAGAAAGTTTATATATATGTAGTATACCAACCCACAATCACAACAATGCCACCACCTGCTGCCGACAACACAAATTACCTATAATAACCAATGCTGTGAATTTATATCAAGATGCCAAAGGTGGCAATAACAACGGGCAATTGCAATTTTAGCAAACAAACAATAAAAAGTAATTGCGTCTGAACAGCCAAGCAAGCCAGCCAGTCAACCAACCATTGAATGAAAAAAGTGTGGGCAAAATTAAGTGCGACAGTTTTGTAAAATATAGAAGCAGGTGAGAAGATGATAAGAAGAGGCGTGCAATGACTTGCGTGTGTACGAGTACATTCTTTCAATTGTGGGCCGATTATTATAAGCTACTTACTTCAGCAGCGAAAATTAAATGTGTTTTGGTTGGTTTTGTGACCATATTAAGTAATAAGAAGCAATATAAAGTAATAATATCAACAATATAATATAATACAGTGGCGCGAAAATAATTCTAACGATTCTTGAGCCAAGCTTCTTCCACAATTCCAGGTGTGTATCTTAATATTCTTCCAACCTACAGTTTTTCGTCGACTACGAATGGCAAATAGAGGTTTTGTGAGAAGTTTTTTGAGAAGTTTTTCCGTGACATACGTACACTTGGGAGGACCATTACCGAGGGACGACCGCCATATCTTGAAAAAAAAAACACATAATAGCGGTCTTTAGCTGTTTGATACTTGGCCGGGCTGGGAGTAGAAACTGAGAAATCTTGCATTGCAGGCGAGCACTCTCTGGTCCTACGGGGACGCATTTATTTTTGTTTTTTTTAGTAAGTAGGGGTTATAGTGGTACAGTTTTTAAGCGTTGTTGTTGCTGCTCGTCACATGATTTCGTAACTATCACGTAGTTACACGAATAAGTACTCTAAATTGATACTACTTTATAAATTGCTGTCCTATTCGCTCTTAGAAAATTTTAGTGTTTTCAAAACTGCCATAAGTATTACATCTGAATTACAATATAAAAACTTCAGTTTAAGTTTATGTTAATATCCAAAGCAAAGTGAGTTGTATGTATGTACTATGTCCATTTAAGTTTGTTATATGGAAATGCTCCAAAGCTTTTTATGTTTAATGTCACCTTACAAAAAAAATCACAAAACTAAAAGCAGCCAGAGAAAGATTGTTATAAATTTCTTAAACAGTAATTGACATACAAGTAAAGCCACTTAAAAGGCAGATGCAAATATAAAAAGCGCTTAGTTGTGGGGCACGGCTAGAACGCACGAAAATACATTTCGCTTTAAGTAAGAAAAAAAAAATTAAAGCGTGAATAACGGGTATTCATGAACAATGATGTGTAAACAGTTTCGAAATCGGATATTTATTCCCCTTTCCTTATTCCTTTTTTTTCCTGGTTTTCTATGGATTAAAAGGCGACTATCGTTTTTGTAATTTTTTGTTCATTGTGACTGCTAATATTTTGTTGTTTTTGTTTGTTTTGGTTTTTGGTTTTTGACTTTTGATTTTTTATTTTGTTTTGTTTTGTATTGCTCAAAAATATGCAAGATCATACGAGCCCACGCTTGACCGATATGTGTAGACCCGGCCTAGGAATCATAAAGAGTAGAGCTCCGTGTAGAAGTCCTGCTCAACATCTTTCACTTGATACCAATATTGCTCAGAAACATTCAAGGATCATCTGGGTCCTCGTTTTGGCCCATATCTCGTCACCCGACCTAGGAATCATAAAGAGTAGAGGTCCCTGTAGAAGCCTTGCTCAAAAACTTTCATTTGATACCAATTTTGCTCAGAAACATTCAAGGATCATCCGGTCCTCGCTTTGACCCATATCTGGAGACCCGGCCTAGGGGTCAATATTAAAAGTACTTCATATCGAAGTCCTGCTCAAAACCTTTCATTTGATACCAATATTGCTCAGAAAATTAGATAGATAGATATTGGTATGCATACCCATATATTTGCATACATGTTCAAACCAAGGCTGCACAACGATATCAACAAAAATATTTTGTTGTGTTGAATATCAAATAAAAATTAACAAAAAAATTTTGTTTTGTTGAATATCGAATAAAAATTATTGAGATTATTTCGTTTCGTTGATTATCAAAAAAAATTATCAAAATTATTTTGTTTCGTTGATTATCAAAAACAAAATAATAATAAAAATTTGTTTCGGGTTTACGGCTTCATTTTACTTTGAATTTTTATTAACGTTATTTTTTTTTTTGATTATTTTTTTTGTTGGCTACCGAAACAAAATTTTTTCAATATTTGTTTTTTGATAATCAACAAAACGAAATTTTTTTTCATAATTTTTTTTGATAATTATCAAAACAGTATTTTTTTGTTCAGCACATAACGTTAAAATTTTTCAATGTTGAATTGAAAACAAAATATTTTTTCGGTTATTGATAAAAAATAACGTTAATGTGCAGCCCTGGTTCAAACAGGTTGGTCCTTTTTATTTTGCCTATTTGTCGCATTGCTACAGAGAACAACAACAACAGCAACGATCTTTGCATTTGCACGGTTATGCATGCAAGCATTTGTAAGTACATGTCTAACTACCTACCCACCACTGATTCACACGGACACAGCAGCGCACTAACACAAATGTCATTTACGGTTTACGCATTTACGGTTTACGTTTACGCATAAACTTTACCTGTTTTTCGAAATTTGTCGTAGCTACAGCAAAGATGTTTACACATCAAAAACTAGAAAACAACATAGACATAGTACAACAACAACGAGTCTGCAAGGTAAATACCGCAACAAAAACTTCTATAAACATCGGCGAAAGAACAATAAAAAACAAAAAAAACAGGTAACATTCACATGTTCGCAAAATTAAATTAAAAATGAAAATGAAGATGAATGTGTCTGTGTCTGTGTCTGTGTTGCGTGAACAAGCACATGTTATCTACATAACAGTTTTCACGCAGCGGGAAATACAAAAAAAATAAAAATTAAAATCGAACAAACATTATTCAGAGCAAAAGCACAAAAACACCCTGCAGGCAAAATGAAGAGCATTTAAGCCCGGTTCATCTTAGTTCAGTTCATCAGTTTTCATCTTAGAAGAGAAACCAATAAAAAGAATCATTTTTATAGGAGACCGTTCTGGTAGGCATTTTCCGATAAGTGTTCCAAAGGGAATTTGCTTGAAATCATGCTAGAAGATCATTAATGACAATTATATACATGCATACCTACTATGTAAGTTTTAAATTTTGTCCTCGGACAGCAAATGTTTTTAGGAAACATTCTAAGCAGACATGGGCATACTCAATTACATTTTGTAATTGATTACACACAAAAATTACAATTACTTGTAATTGTAATTGATATTTTTCAATTACAAAGTACAAGTAATTGTAATGGAAAATTTTCCAATTACATTTTTCCGATTGTAATTGAAATGCTGCTATTGAAATAACTCAGTAGTATTCAATTACATGTACTAGTTACCGAATAGTGTTCAATTACATGTAATTGAACAGTGAATTAGTTAGCTTTTTTGGGTGTTGGCGCATCCCGAAGCTAATACATACCTACATCTAAGAGCATACATAGTTATTTTCAGCATAAAAAGTGGGTGGATCATAACAGCATACTTACATGCAATTGATGCATTTCATTCACAATTACCTGTAATTGATACATTTTCGATGACAATTACATGTAATTGTATCTGAAGTTTTTCAATTACAATTACAAGTAATTGTAATTGAAAATTTACATTACAATTACAAGTAATTGTAATTGAAAAATTTTGTAATTGCAGATGCCCATGTCTGATTCTAAGTGAAGCTGCAACAGAAAACGTTGCTTCTCCAAATACATATAATTTTTTCTATAAATTATTTAATTTGTTTATAATTAATAAATAAAGTTTTTAGTTAAGAGAAATAGATATCGTAAACGTGTTTACAAATATCGTAAACACAGTTGCAGAGTTGCTTTAATTTCAAAGCGCTCTCTCTATTTTATATGCATTGGCCCAGTTTACGCTCAGATCAAAATCAACGCGGCCAAATATCTCCTAGTGCTTTTCCATTAAAGCGAAAAATGAGAGAGAGGACGGGAGAGCACACTGAGTAATTTTAATTTTGACCAAGGCATAACTAACAGGTAGGCTCGGCGGCGAATTGAAAAACTTCTGTTTTTATTTACAAAGGTAGAGTGTAATGTCAAAATCAAAGCGAATTCACAGCATGGCCAATAGGAATGGACGAGCCCCAAGCGAATTCAGATTTTAACCACGGCGAAATATCATTTTGACATTACACTCTACCAATTACAATAACAAAATACATGGGCAATTTCTGAATTCGCCACCGGGCCTACCTTCCTAGATCTGCCTTGATTTTGACCATGATTGCACGTTGGACCGTGATCAAAAGGGCAAATCAGAGTTGCGGTACAACTGGAATTTGGAAAGTGTTGCTTATCTCCGCGAAAAGGAATAATTTTTGAACCAATACAAAGTTGAAAAAATGAATTGCATGGTCGAATTTCGAGCACCGGCGATACTAGTATTAATTAATATTTAAACATGGAATACAAATAATGTATTGAAATAACGAAGAGTTGCTGTTCCCAGCTTGCAGACCAAAAAGGGACAACATAAAACAAAACAGAGATGACATTCATACATACAACAAGACCAGCCAAACTAAAGCTAGACTGAGCAGTTGCCACTACCAAAAGGTGTCAAAGCGCGGCCGGGCAAAGGTGCGTGAGAGCTGGCTCACCGGATGGAAAAACGTGTAAGGAGTGGTGGAAAGGATAGCGTGCATGTGTGTATTTGTGTGGTGTTTGTGGCATTTACATGCGCGCCAACGTGATTCCCCCAAAGGCATGTCAAGTAATAAAGCAAGGATTTTTTTACGTGCTGGAGTAACAAGCAGCTGCAGCAGCAACAAAAACAACAACCCAAATGCCCGCCTTTGGTAATTTGCGTAACAATACCGTGTCGCTGTTTATGTCGTCGACGTGGCTCTTGGCACTCTTTGCATGTTCTTGTTTTGTATTTTTATTGCTTTTTTTTATTTTTAAGCGTCATGGGAGCAGTAACATATGGCAGGCGCTGTGACTGTAACTGCGACTGCGGCTTGATGATCAGCCAACACCAGCAAATTTTCAACAACAAACAACGCGGACAGAGGGCTAAAATTAAGGTAGAAAAGCCATCGGGAAAGGTAAAGGTTGGATAACGTCAACACGAGAAAAGAGCAATAACAACAAAGGGCCCTTTCACATTACTCGGTACGACATCGGATCGACATTTTTTGCTCGGTATTTTCAGCTTACCGAAACGATTCCGCGTTGCTGTGTTTTTCACACTTGTGGGAATACTTTCGGTCCGTAATCGGCAGAAAATAGGAAAACAAACATCGAAATTTGCAAAACAAAATTTTTAACTTCAACAAATCACTCAATAATAACAATAATGTCTTCTAGCGAAGACGAAGACATTATAACTTGCTACATTTATTACCGAAACGAGTTTTTTACTGACTTTGTTCTTCTTCTTTTATCACGCCGCAAAAATGTATGCAGTAATTCCTCAAATTTTACTAACCGGTCTTACCGCGTTGCGGTATACCGAAATTAATTCGCTCCGATTTCATGTATGCAACACTAATGTGAAAGTGCCAATTGAAATACATGTGGTCAGTAAGGTTTCGGTATACTTTCGGTAAAAACCAAAAATGTCGATCCGATACCGCACCGAGTAATGTGAAAGCGCTCAAAGGTAAATAAATCTGAGTTTGTGAGAAAGCCAGCATTGGCAAGCGACCTTTGTACATTGATATAGGTAACATTTTAGTTAAAATCGGCTATGCCACGAATTCCAAAAATTTTCAAGCTTTTGATTAAAATTTTATTGCAAAAAAATAGAAAAACTAAAATTAAGTAAAATCTAATAAGTAAATTAACTTACACCCCATACAAACACGTCTCCTTCTTTTTCTTCGTTGTTCCCTCTGCTACCTCTTCTAAATACATCATTCTTTAAAACCCACTAAAAATCGTGACGAGTTTCCTTAACAAACATAACCTTAATCATTTTCAACCATAAAAATTAATATGTAATTAAAAGTAAGCGTGGTTAGTAGCTAATTTACATAGTGTTGAAGTAAAATATCATTTGCTAATCAAGTTGACGAAAACTTTATTTACTCCACAGTTGGAACGAATATCTAACACCCTTCATGTGGAATAGTTTTATCCAGAGGCGGATTATCCCTAAGGCAAACTAGGCACTTGCCTAGGGGCGCGTAGTTACAAGAGGCGCGCGAGCTCAGAATTTTTAAACAAATAAAGAAAATAACATATCGACGATTAAGAATTAAAGCTGATCTATAATAGATCGATAATAGATAAATCGATTATATTGCACAAGCATCGATATATTGTGCAATATTGCGCGTTTGTTGCGTCGTAAGGCTTGCCAGTACTGGCGATTTGTCGCCAAATTGGCGATTTTTTACAAACTTTGGCGACCAATTTATGAAAATTGGCGATGGCGACTTTTTGGCGATTATCAAAATATTAGATTATATTAATAAAAAAAGCAATTACTTTTTCAAGCCTTTTTCTCAAATTTTGAAAGTTTCTTCAGAAAGGGGAAATTTTGATAAATATGAACAGCAAGCCTTGGAATTGTCGTTAGTAAAAGAATATGAAAAGGACACAAAGAGGATACGGAAGAAAAAGCTCACAGCAGATGAATCTGCTGAAGATATAACTACTTCATTATCGGGTCGGGAAACATTCCGAGTGACAGTATACCTAGTAATTATAGACCGAATTGTCGTTGAACTTGAAAAGAGACGAAAAGCGTACAATAATTTTTGCAATAAATTTTCATTTTTATGCAATTTGACGAATTTAAATACCGAAGAAGTTCAAAATAGAGCAAGTTCGTAGGTAACAATGTATTCCAATGATTTAGAAAAATGCTTTGTTGACGAATGTATCCATCTACATTCTTATTTAACCACGATAGCTCGAGACGGAGAACTGCCCCGAACAACGAACGCGGTATTACAGGTTCTGAGAAATAAAGAGCTTGAGACAATTTACCCCAACATTGACATAGCCTTAAGAATGTGCGTATCGACGGCAGTCAGTAATTGCAGTAGGGAGCGGAGTTTTTCCTGCCTAAAAAGAGTGAAAAACTATCTTCGCTCAACCATGACAGATAAGAGATTAAATTCGTTAGCAATACTAAATATTGAATCTGTCTTAGTGCTGTCATTAAACTACGATGATGTTATCGACAATTTCGCGAAACAAAAATTTAGACGCAGAGATTTTTAATTTTTTAAATTTTGTTTGCTCTGTTACTGCTTACTTACATATATTTTTTCAATAAATAATTCAAAACTTATTTTGTTAATTTATTAAATACTAGCTGTTGCCCGCGACTTCGTATGCGTATAATTTCTCTTCTATTTTTCAACTCTGTTGGTAAATAATAAGTACCAACAAAAAAGACTGGATTTCAACTCTAAGATGATGCCTGCTTTCAACCAGCTCTTCGCGTCCATGTTTGAACAGCTCGGCAGGTAGTCAGTCTTTTCCAGGAGCTTTATTGTTTTGGACCCGGGGTATAGCTGTCCTCACTTCATCATAGTCGGGTGGTGGAATGTTTTTTCCATCGTCAGGGATTGTGGTATCGGGTTCGACGTTTCCCTCGCAATTTATCAATGAGGAGAATTTATCGCTCCATAACATAAGTACACTCTGTACGTCGGTTACCAGGTAGCCATTATTTTATTTCTTATAACAAAATAGCCATATTAAGCATTTTGAGATTAAGAAGGTTCACATTTTATGAGATATCTCCGAAGCCAGTTTAGGTATTGAAATTAATCAAATGGTTTATGGCAGCATTCATAAACACCTTTCGTTTGATACCCATATTGTACTAACACATTTTGGTGCACATATTGGCCGATAACTCCGAAACCGGTCGAGATATCGAAACAAATAATACCTTAAACTTTAAGTTGAGCGTCTAGCAATCCAATAAAAAAAGTTTCGTTCAATTCCATTCAGCACTTTTTGAGTGATACGGCCACAAACATACGGACAGACAGACAGACAGACAGACAAAAATTCTAAAAATGGTTGATTTGGATTCTACTGGCTTAATAATGCTTCCCCCAATCATTTTTTTCTCTATATCTGCAATGTACAGACATCGACCTGTTACAATTTTATTATATGTAGAGATTAACAAATTATCTAAGCTTTTACATCATCTATATCTACATCTACACTAATATTATAAAGAGAAAAGATTTTGATTGTTAGGGTGTAAAACAACTAGGTAGTTAAAATTATAGTATTATGATGGCCATTTATGGTCGGTACAGGGGCGCCGAGAAAATGGCTGCCTAGGGCGCTCTGGACCTTTAATCCGCCACTGGTTTTATCATAAAAAGAAGAACACCTACACAAATGTAGGCAAAACCACATCATCAACTTGCTGTTGTTGCGCGAATTTTGTGGCCAAGCAAGCTAGAGTGCAGCGCAGCTAATTTTTTCTCTGTTTGGCTACTTTGCCACAACGCCAAATGTCGTTTGCCATCGCCAGCAGGAAGATGTGCCACGTTGTTGTTGCGGTTACCCTATCAAGTTCAAGCGCACACGTCAGCAAGGTGTTAGCAAAAAAAGAAAGGCAAAAAGAAAAAAAACAACAAAGAGCAACAACAAAGAGCAAACAACGTTACAAATTGTTACAACAGATTTATAACCTGAGGTGAAAGACTCTCGCCCGCGCGCAAATTTTTTGATATGTGGACGCCATTTCTTTTTTTTTTTTTCTTTTTTTACGCATTAATTTTTTATTTTTTTATTTATTTTTTTTTTAGTTTTTCTTAATTGTCTCTTGTATCTTTAGTGCAAGCTTTGCTGCAGTGTGGCCCAAAAAAGGGAATAAAAGTGTCATCCAAATTTTTTTTTACCTAAAAACACATTTTTATATATTTTTGTCGTATATTAAATGCTTAAAGCAAATCACAGGTTCAGAAACATTGTGGGTTTACCACGTTATCCCCAAAATCAAAGTCCCCAAATCAAAATCCCCAAATCAAAATCCCCAAAATCAAAATCCCCAAAATCAAAATCCCCAAAATGAAAATGCCCAAAATCAAAATCCCCAAACACAAAATCCCCATATTCTGTGTGAAATAAATTAAAATTAGGTTAGAAATCGCGGCGATATATGAGAATTCTACATTGGACATAATTTCTCAAACTGAAACTCAAAAGAAATTGTATACGTGATGATTTCACAAATGTTTATTAATAAATTCATCTCAATAACTTATGATTACATATTTACATAGGGTTGGGTACGAAATGTCGAAAAAAATATCGAAATAATGTCAAATTAATGATGTGTAAAATGTGCGCGAGTAGAAAACTTTTTTGCATTGGCGGCCTTTGGCCGCGCTTTAAAAAAATAACCCTCAGCCGGCAGAATTCTCTTTCTGGAATAAAACGTATAGAGCACAGTACTTTTGAGTAGAAAACCTTTTTGCACTGGTGGCCTTACGCCGCGCTTATAAAAAATAACCCTGGGCTACGCCATCCAAGTCCGGTCGTGTGCCATAACCGTGGCGGTGATGTCCTTATGCGTAGTACAAACTTCAGCGGAAGCGGCCTTCGCCTTTATTTATTCATTTCATTTATTTAGATGAACATATTTTTTATAAAATATGGAATCTCTTAGATACCCCGTAGGGCGCATTATATCGAAGCCGACCCACCTACCGAAAATAAAGAAAAAACACGCCAAGTATTTTTCCACATTTTCTACATTTTTCGACATTTTGCGACTTTTTTATTTCGGTAAATTAAAATTCGACATTTTTTTCGACATTATTAACGAGAACCCCATGGATTAGCGAATGGAGTCCTCCGAATTTTTGCAGGGATATATATGTATTTTATATGTATGTATACATATAAGTTATTACGTATCAGAGCTCAGATAAGACTCGGAATGCGGTTTTTTAAATATGATCTTCAAAGTTGTTTATTTAGTCATCTTTTGGGTATTTTGTATTTGGGGATTTTGATTTTAAGGATTTTGATTTTGCGGATTTTGATTTTGGGGATTTTTTTTTTGGGGATTTTGTGCATTGGGGATTTTGTTTTTTGGGGATTATGTGGCACTCCCATATAATATAAATAAGTTATAATTTAATGGATTTAAATTTTAGTTCTCAAATATTTGACAACCAAGTTTTCTTCCGGTATCCAAGAATCTAAATCATTTTCATTAGTTAAATTGAGCGCTGAGATCATTGAATTGCACGTATCAATTTTGCAAGCGGTTTCTAAACTTGGTCTTAAATAGTGAAAGTTTTGAAAATAATCTGCTGATGCACTGCTATGTGGCAGCGTTAATATATTTGCAACAAATTCACAACAAGTTCTCATTTAAATTGTTTTTCATATCACTCACACTATGCCAAAACGCTTCTATTTTGGTTTGTTCAAACAATTTTCTTGCATTCTAAAATTTATACTCCTCAATATCTCTTTCGGGATTTTCCTTCGCAGCGGAGAGTTGCCAATGAAAAATTAAAAGATAACAAAGAAGCTTTTTTTTATTTAAGAAAAAATAAAAATATTTATTACATTATAGTTTTGAAAGTAAAAAAAGACCAAAAGTGGCCCGAATTTTTAAAAAGGTTCAAATATTGCATATTTTCAAAAAGTTGGGTTCCGGTGGCCTGGCTCTTAAAAAGGTTCAAATTGCCACTTTAGTGGCCCCATCGGCAATGCTGCTTTGCTGTTACAAGTTTTTTGTTACTCACATTTGTATATCGTTGTTCTTCTCACTTTAAGGTAGTGTATAAAACAACGCTTGAGGGCGCAGTTTTTGGCACCATATTTTTAACACTAAAATATTTTTTCTTGAATGCGATAACAACAAAAAACAACAAATAAGTTAAGACAAAAAATTTTATTAAAAAAGGATAATAGTTTCGAAACATGGCATCAACAAGACTCTGTTAAAATCAAGAAACCTCGGAACTAAATTTAAATGAATTCGACGGAGATGTCAAATTCATATTTAGTGGCCATTTTAACAGAATGAGGACTCCACTTCCACACTGATGAATCGAAGCTTAATGCTAGAGTGGGAGGAGAGCAGTAAAAACAGCCCACTGGGGCTGAAAAACTTTTTCTCAGCATCTTTCAGCCAAGGCATATTCATTATGGTAATGGCAGGGCGAATTCGGCAATATTCGCCTCGATTCGCTTTAAGTTTTTGTCCATCAGAATGTCAAACTCAAAGTCAAATTTTTCTTTGTTTGATATTCTTCTGTATTCTTCTGTACACGGCGAGTTAAAAACGAGAAGAAGAAGAAGTCATGCTGTTCACTTACCATTACCATATGAATGAATGGGTCTCCGAACACAATAACATACCAGTTCACGGGATAGCCGACGAATTGCTAGAGGAGGAAGGGTATGCCACTTGCTAGCAGAAATCTGTAACCACCCAAAGCTCATCTGACCACAGACAAGATGCCAAGCGTTCGAGGATATTATTCTTTCGCAGTAGGACTCTAGATGTCTAAGTAGGCCAGTGAGAACTAACATTCATTGCCATTCGACTCAACCTACATATGTATATTCACTTTCTATTAGCTATATTTCTCTCAATGACAATCCCTAGTTCTTCTTCCTATTCTCCTCCCTTTTTTGCTCATAATTTTTCTCTTCTTCTGCTTACATTTTATCTTACGTCTAGAACGAAAGAGCCGCGCTATCTAATAGGTATCTTAGAAAGACTTGTATTTCTAAGCTACTTTTAAAATATTTTCTCTTGTCTTCCGTAAATTCAATCACACATGACTTCTGTAGTTGCACTAAGCATTTTAGTACCTAACTCTATTCACAACATTTGTTAATTATTTGAACGATACGAACGACATTTCCATTTAATTCGCAGTACATATGTATGTAAGACCAATGCATACACCCATACACACCGGTATGTACAATAAACCAAACAAAGCATTTCACCACCAACTCCTACAAAAAAACAATTCCTCTCTCTGTGAAGCTGGAAAGTTTCTTGCTTTAGCAGAAAATCTAATCAAATTAGAGTGTCAAATTTCAAACTTACTTCTCATATAACAGCCAAAAACGCCCACGTGCAAAAATTATCCCCACAAAACTCATACCCATAAAACCTATACCTATGTAAGAAGGAAGTGCGAGAAAAAGTGGATAAGCGCATAACAAATTCGCATAGTCAAATACGCGCTAAAGCCAGTGTTGCCAACTGTATACACACCTTCACGCACACACACAATTCACCTGCTAGTTTTCCGCTTCGCTTTCGTTTCTTTCTTTTTTGCGACACATTCTTTCTGCACGTTCCATTTCTATGCTCTTCTATTTAATCTGATTTCAAGCCGTCACTTGATTCTAAGTGTGGGCAGACATTTTCGCACAAAAACGCGCCAATGTCACCAGTCTAACCTCAAAGTACCGCAATAGTATTGCTCGCTGTATTTTGTATTGAGCAAAAGAAAAATAATAAATAAATAAGAGGCAACACAGAAATTCAAGTCACGCGCTTTGCCACACGTCGCAGCAGCGAGCGGGGGAGTGAAAAAGCTGCATAAACGCATAAACAAATTTGTACCGACAATGTCAGCAGCCACCAACCAACAACCAACAGAGCCATCAGGCAACGCAACGTGCACGTCTCTTCATCTGTTCATTTGGCTTGATACGCAAATACGTTTTTTATCTCTGCCTACATTTAATATGGATTTTCTATTCAACATGCTTTCTCATTTAATTTGGGAGTTTCTATTTCCTTTTTTTTTCGAATAGGAAATTTAATTTCTGTACGTTACCAGCGAAGCGTGTTGGATGGAAAAAACAAAAAAAAAAGAAGTAATAACACAACAACACTTCATTTGCAAAAAATATGCTTCGCAAGCTTTGAAACAAAAAATAAAAAAAAAATAATTAAAAAAATTTAATTGTGCTCTAACTTATAATTTTGTTAGAAACATTTTACTTCTGCATCAATTTGGTGTTGCCACTTGAACAAATACTAGTATAGAATAGCACAAACACAATAACACAGAACATGTTGATTAGATTTGCAGTTCGTTTGTGTTACGTGAGAATTTTAGCAAGCAGAGATTTAAAGAAATGTGTAGAGCAGTGTGAAGATTTTTTAATGTGAATTTAGCGATACACACACGCAGTGATGTGATACGTAGGGAAAATTCCCTACATGTAGGGATTTTAGTCGGAAAAAAGTGACCGTAGGGAAAGAAGGACAGATTTTTATAAAATAGCTAAATGTAGGGATTTTTTGGCAAAGCCAAATCAAAATTTCAATTCAACTTTTTTTCACTTCAACACTGACTGTCGATCTGAATAATGAAAATGCTGCGAAGACGAGTTAAATCACGAACCCTTCAATGACGTAATTGGAGAGGGAATACCGTATAGTGAACTATCTAATAACACGATACTTTTAATCAGGGCATCGGAGCAAAAGATTTTTTTACTCTGGCTACGCTCTTAGCTCCAAATTTTTTTTTCCAACTAGATGGTATTTTGTTGGTATTTCGTTTGGCTTTTTCAATATAGCTTGCTCGCTTACACCAACGCAAAACTGTATTTGACCATCTCCTTCACACAAAAAACCTTGTAGAATACCAGAAAAAACGTAGTGTCATATGGGCTAAAGCAAAGTATTTGACGCAATAAATTCTTTTTATTATTTTTTAGGGAAATGCTGTACCTATGATAGTATCAATGAAATGTTTCGTTCCCTTACATATTTATATGCCTACGTCTACCTACCTATATATCGCACGTTTTATTCAATAGGGATTTAACTAAAAAAAATTTTTTTTGGGAAAACGCAAACAAACTTTTAGAGCCTATACACACTTGCGACCCAATCGATTTAGTCGGGCTTTGATTTGCATGGGAATGTATGGTTGCATTCACACTACATTCAATTAGTCGAACAACTGAAACAGTTGGATTTGCATACAACAGCCCAATTCGACTAAGTCGATTGAGTCGCAAGTGTGTATAGGCTCTTATAATTTCAAAGAGTTTCCTTCTACGGCTAACTACAAAATCACTTTTATTTCCGCCATTTTTATCGTTTTGAGTATTTTATAAGGCATGACCCAGTTATTGAAATATATGGCAAAACCCCAGAAATCGAAAATTTCGAGTTAAATCCCTATTGCATAAAACGTGCGATATATATGTTACATACAACGCATTAATGCATATATTTTTTTATTATAATAATTGTTCAAAACAGTAAATCATCAGTATTTTATTGTATTTTTTTTTTATTTCTTTGAGAGCCAGTGTGTATGCAGTATGCAGTAGAACAGCCGATTTTCATTATTTAGTAAAAGAAAAAACGTTCATCTACTGCCGTGCGGTTTCTTCATTGTTCTAGCATGGAAATAACTAAAAAAAGTGTAGGGAATTACGTAGGGAAAATTTGAAACAAGCGTAGGGAAAAGTAGGGATTTTTTTTCTTGCTCTGTAGGGAATTTCCAAAAAAGTATCTACCATCACTGCCCACACGCGTGATAGTCTATGTTAGACTTACACACAAGGTTAGCTTAGGGTAAGTGGAAAAATTAGCTGAAAACAATTAACAGCGAAGCTCCTCACCCCAGCTCCTCATCCCAAGTTCAAATCACACTTGGTTCAAACTTCTACTCCCGAAAGGGGTACTGATGAGAAAAGTTTAAGCCCTTTTCAAAAAAGCTATATACCGAATTTTTAGGAACTAACCCCTCTAAGTGGGAAAATTTATCTTATTATGAGCTACTATTGAGCGCTCTCTATATACAACAAGTAAGGAAGCCTAAGTTCGGGTGGAATCGAACATTAGATACTCAGCTGTATGCTTTCATTGTTTGTTTGCGTCTGATAGAATCACGATGTATTTTATATAAAGCGAGTGCTGCATAAAGTGGGCGTAACCACGCCTATTTTCAACATTTTTATCAGTCATCCCACTAAGCATATGAATATTATTCTTTGCTCAAAATTTCATTCCTTTATGACTTCTAGTTACAAAGATGTCACGTTACAAATTCCCAAAGGGTGTTCCAGAAATATCTTTGTCAAAAAGTAGGCGTGGTCATAAACCGATTTGAATAAATTTTTGCGTGTCTATTAACACTAGTTATAAAAGTGTATAAACCAAGTTTCGTCATAATATCTCAATCATTTGTCGAGTTATAGGCTAAGAAATCTCGTATATTCCTTTGTCTAAAAAGAGGCGGTGCCACGCCCATTTTCCAAAATTTTTCTACTTTTTTATTTCCGGTCTATTGTGGAACTCATGCCACAAAATTTCAATGAATTACCTTCATATTTGACAAAGATATCGCTTAAAATGTTTTTATTAGGTCACTTTATAATACCCATATATAAAAGTGGGCGTGGTCGTCAACCGATTTCGCTAAAATTTTGAACATGTATTACCACTTATATTTAAATTATTTGTCGAGTTATGGGCTCAGAAATCTAGTATATTCCTGCTTCTAAAAAGAGGCGGTGCCACGCCCATTTTCCAAAATTTTTATGGTTTTCGTTTTATGTCCATAGTTGCACTCCTGCCATAAAATTTCAATGATATATCTGTATATTTGACAGAGATATAGCTTAAAATTTTTTTATTAGGTCACTTTATAATACCCATATATAAAAGTGGACGTGGCCGTCAACCGATTTTAACTATTTTCCGTCCAAATGTTTGGCTAAGTAAGTAAATCACGCATACCAAATTTCATCGATATATCTTCAACGGTTTCTGAGTTATGACATATAAAACTTTCCATGTTTGACCCTTAATAAGTGGGCGTGGCACCGCCCATTTTCCAAAATTTCATCAAATTTCTTCATAGGGGCCTGAGCTCAACAGGTGGGTAAAATTTCATCGCTCCAGCTGTATTAGTGACTGAGATACCAAATTTCCGATTTTTTCTATATAGGAAAAGTGGGCGTGGTCATGGTCCGATTTCGCCTATTTTCAATACCAACCGTCCCAGTCTCGATACCAACTTGCATTTCAAATTTCATCAAAATATCTCAATTTTTGCGCGAGTTAGAGTGTTTACAGACGGATGGACATGGCTCAATCGATTTCTCTTTTCACCCTGATCATTTTGATATATATAAGTCTATATCTATCTCGATTATTTCATTCTGTTACAATCCACCGTTATGTGATTAAAACTATAATACTCTGTGTACTAGTACAGCTGAGTATAAAAAACAGTAAAAGATCAAACCTAACTGTTTGAAAGGCAATTATCCCATTTAACTCAAAACAAACAAAAAACAAGTAAGGAAGCCTAAGTTCGAGTGGAATCGAACATTAGATACTCAGCTGTATGCTTTCATTGTTTGTTTGCGTTTGATGGAAACACGGTGTACTTTATATAAAGCGAGTGCTGCATAAAGTGGGCGTAGCCACGCCCATTTTCTAAATTTGTATCAGTCATCCAACTAAGCATATGAATATTATTCTTTGTGCAAAAATTAATTCCTTTATGACTTCTAGTTACAAAGATGTCACGTTACAAATTCCCAAAGGGTATTCCAGAAATATCTGTTAAAAAGTAGGCGTGGTCATAAACCGATTTCAATAAATTTTCGCGTGTCTATTAACACAAGTTATAAAAGTGTATAAACCAAGTTTCGTCATAATATCTCAATTATTTGTCGAGTTAAAGGCTAATAAATCTCGTATATCCCTTTGTCCAAAAGGAGGCGGTGCCACGCCCATTTTCCAAAATTTGTCTATTTTATGTTTCCGGTCTATTGTGGAACTCATGTCACAAAATTTCAATGATAGATCTTTATATTTGACAAAGATATCGCTTAAAATGTTTTTATTAGGCCACTTTATGATACACATATATAAAAGTGGGCGTGGTCGTCAACCGATTTTGGTACTTTCTGAGTTATGACTCATAAAACTTTCAATGTTTGCCCCTTAATAAGTGGGCGTGGCACCGCCCATTTTCCAAAGTTTTTGTGTTTTTTGTTTTATGTCCATAGTTGGACTCATGCGACAAAATTTCAATGATAGATCTTTATATTTGACAGAGATATGGCTTAAAATGTTTTATTAGGTCACTTTATAATATACATATATAAAAGTGGGTGTGGCCGTCAACCGCTTTTAACTATTTTCCGTCCAAACGTTTGCCTAGGTAAGTAAATCACGCGTAGCAAATTTCATCGATATATCTTCAATGGTTTCTGAGTTATGACATATAAAACTTTCAAGGTTTGACCCTTAATAAATGGGCGTGGCACCGCCCATTTTCCAGATTTTTTTCTAGGAGCCTGAGCTCAACACGTGGGTAAAATTTCATCGCTCCAGCTATATTAGTAACTGAGATACCAAATTTCCGATTTTTTCTATATAGGTCATGGTCATGGTCATGGTCCGATTTCGCCCATTTTCAATACCAACCGTCCCAGTCTCGATACCAACTTGCATTCCAAATTTCATCAAAATATCTCAATTTTTGCGCGAGTTAGAGTGTTTACAGACGGACGGACGGACAGACGGACGGACGGACGGACGGACGGACATGGCTCAATCGATTTCTCTTTTCACCCTGATCATTTTGATATATATAAGTCTATATCTATCTTGATTATTTCATTCTGTTACAATCCACCGCTATGTGATTAAAACTATAATACTCTGTGTACTAGTACAGCTGAGTATAAAAAAACCAAACGAGTTCGCAAATGATGAATAATTTTTGCTTTGAAATGGGAATGAGTTTGGATGGATGGATGGAATTGTGGTAGGCCCGAAAAACTATGTCTTTCCCAAGCATTCAGGCATATTTTCCCATGGCACTTAAGGCCTTTAGAAAGGATCAGGATGAAGGGAAAACGTGGTATAGTGAAATGAGAGTTTCTCTTCAAACTTCCGAGATTCTTTAATAAATCTGAAAAGTTTGCCGAGTGGTAGAAAATGTGCATCCGCCATTCTCAATACATCTGACCCGCGAATGCGCAATGTTAGTCTAGCGAAGGCAGGACAGGTGCAGAGAAAATTATCTGTGCTTCGTCCTCCTCCTCCAGACAGGATTGGCATAATGAGCTTTCGATGATGCCTATGGTGGCCATGTACTGTCCGCAGTGATTGTGTCCCATAATCAACCCCTCAAGGGCCCGAAGCTGCCTCCTTTTCTGCTTAAGGAGGAAGTTTTCTATCTCGCTGTTAGGCTTTTTCAGAAAGAACTTTGTAATGTTGCAGCAATCTGTAGAGTTTGAGCGTTTCACGTGGCTTTTCCTCATGGAGTACCTAATGTAATTCACAATGCCCGCTATACGCGATGCTATGATTGGCTGCGTTCTAGTTGGTTGTTCCGCTAATATTAAATTTGTCAATTTATCGGCCATTTCGTTAACTTGAACACCGAGATTTCCGGGTTCCCACATAACTTTAAGATTATTTCATTTTGCTATGCACCCAAGTTTCAACTTACATTAGTGAACAATTTTTTGAAGAGTTTCGCGCAGTTTCCGGGCCTATAGTGAGATGTCGGTTTCTGGAGGTTAATGCCTATTTTATAGACCTTTTTGTTCTTTATTTCCAACATTAATTTTGTCTGATGCAGAGCAGCGGATTGTTGTCAGAGTTGCTTCTCAAATTCTTATTTTAAGTGGTTCTATAACAAGGAAAGAAATTAATGTATCAGCCCTCTAGACTATCTGCTGTTTCATTGCATTATAATCCTGAATGGTTCCTTGATCTCAGAGACATCATACGTTGACTTATCTTCGAACTCGATTCTGAAGCTCAACTGCACACTTAGGCTCAACTAGAAAGTACATGGAACCAAAAAGCTTATACTCAAACCATCAATCGTTTTAAGGAGCTGACTTCTAAAGAGCTTATTTCTTAGCCCGCTTATACAATTATCCTTTTATACAGCAGACGAATAATGTTGTTCATTGCCTGTGACGAAACAGACTCATTCACTCTTTTCACACTTAGAATTTTAATCCTATTTCCAATTGCGTCTATCAGCACACACGTACAAATGATACTAGAAGTTTAAAGGCCTGAAATTCCTCAGCATATGTACATACTACATATACTTTTACTTTTCATTCATTACCATCTGCCATTTTTGCACTTCCTGCAATAGCGTGTAACATCTTATAATGGTTTTTAATTGATAATAATAGAACAACAATACAATAGGCAAGCTAATCAATATTCAACACACGCAATACACATAATGTCATTGTCCTTTACAAAAGTAATAAATGAAGTGTTAGTGTTTTGTTACAAAAATAATCACACACCTTGTTACATGCCTTATAAGTAAACGCTGAATAGTTGGACGCATTATTGTGGTATTTCTATGCAAAGTTGCAACATGCAAATAAGGAATTGGCTGCAATTACAAGCGCGTTATCAATGTTCAATGCCTTAAATGTACATACACAAGTGCATACATATATGAGTACTTTGATGGATTTGGCAATGAAAATACAATATGAACAAAAATAGTTTGGGCGAAATATAAAAATAGTCAAAATTGGTTCAGAACCAAATGAGTTTTTTCATTGAGAACATCGTAAATTTTATTTTTACAACTAGCAATAACAAAGAAGCGTTAAGTAAACCAATTAATGGCTTCCGAAAAATTCATGTAACCTGTACTGATTTCATTTTTATTGTAAGAAAATAATACACAAACTCATAATTTACTGAAACTTGATTACCTTAATTTATTATCTTAAGCAATTTAATTTGCGAATCCACTACAGACTATAAACTCACTACAGACTAGAAAAGTAATATACACAGAAAATACAACAACTGCCTTGCGGCACTTATGTATAAACTTCTTTGTTTTTTGTTGTTTGCTATTTTACAAATTCATTCATTCGGCCTTTGTTATTAACACGCTTTTATTAGCTTCACCTGTATGTATGTATGTATGTATGTATGTATGTATGTATGTATGTAACTTCATCCCATCCTAAAAGTTGCAAACGTTTAACTCACAATTATTATTTTTTTGAAACATTCACTTTACTTTTAAGCTGATTCCACATAGAGCTTTGTGTTGCGCTACGTGACACTTTCTGCGTGACAGCTGAGATTAAAATACATGTATCTATATGAGGTTTCTCACATAACAAAAAGTAACGCAACGCCGAAGTTACGTAAAGCACAAAGTTGCCCAATTCTCAACTTTTGGGGCGTTGAAATTTTTTTTCAGTTTCACTTCAATTCAAAAGTAAATAAACATATTTACATTTCACACAATTGAAAAATAATTTAATAGATTTTTATTTTCTTATTTACTTTTTTGTAAATAAAACGGAGAATGAGAGATTTTTCAGAAAATAAATATTTTTTGAGTGATGTTGCAGCGTTCAATGTGGCATAGTTTTTCAGTTTTGCGTTGTTTGACATAGAAAGCGGCGTAACGCAAAGCGGAAAAAGTTTTATGTGGAATCAGCTTTATTGTGTTCTCTCCTCTATTATTTCTATTCACCTCCGGATTCGAAACGTGACATCAACATGGGATTCAACCCAACGACATCATATAATGAGATTCAACATTATACTCTATGCTTCATTGTGGCTTTTATGTTACCTCTCTTCAAAATAGCCTCTATGAATTTCATTCAATTCACTCCCTTATGCAAGCCAATAACAGAGAACGTAGATGAACAGAGAAGTTGCAACTACGAATAATCGTGGAAGCCAGAGACCCAACAAAATTCTGTTAGTGCATCTGGTGAATAAAAAATTTTAATTCAACACAGCTGGCTGTTAAAATAACAGAAGTAGAGCGAGTTCGTCTGTAGAAAGGAATGTTATATTAAATTTCTGCACATCTGCTGATATGGCTCATTATTCCTCCCATACACCAATTCCATCGATGTACTAATTTCCCAAAACCGCTGGTGTTTTAACTATTTTCTTATCGAATTTGAATTATAAATAAATTAAAAATAAAAAAAAAAAATCAATTAAAATTAATTTCAATTTGACTTTACTGGGACTCGAACCTGCGCATCAATGCATTTTCTGTATTAAAAACCATACAACAATGCATCAGTTTGCTACAACCGGAGAGTATTTTTACAATTTCCACATCAATTTTTTAATTATTTTAAAATTTTCGAAGTTTTGAAAATGTAAAAACATTTTGTTGTCCATTTCATCTTGTTGATGGCCAACCCATCAACCTCGTTGATGAGCAACGATCAACCATCTCTATACCTATGCCAATGAAATTTAATTGTCACCCTCTCTGAACAAATAGATGATGCATCAATACATATGTACATATGTACATACATATGTACATCTATTGAGCAATAATAAATTGGTGGCTGCTTCAAAACGCTCACCATTCATCTTGGTGTATCGGGGCACAGCAGCTGCTAGACTCTGATGACTGATCAACGAAAATCCTACTGTCCCCCAAACATATCAAAAAATTGTTGTGTACACAAAAGCATCTATTGAATTATAATTTTTTAATACAGAAAGATATGCACATAGAGGCGCAGGTTCGAGTCCCAGAAAATTCAAATTGAAACTAATTTAAATTGATTTTTTTTAATTCTTAAATTTATTTATATTCGATAAGAAAATTTTAAAATTACTTTGCTGTTTTAGGAATTTGGTGCATTGGTGAAATCGGTGTATGTGAATAAAACTAAGAATATCAGCAGATGTGCACAAATGTAAAGTAACATTCCATTCTACAGCGCGCTGCTAATTTTTTCAACTTTTCTCTCAAATCTGTAATTCACCATCACTCAACTCTGGTAATGTTAACAAGATGCAATAAGCAAAAGCAGAAAAAATGCAAAGACAACTAATTGCTGGAAGTAAAATGAAATCCCCCAAATCGCGTTGCTTTGCTTTTGCTTAACTATACAAGCAAAAACGGCTCAGCTGAAAACTGAAGCGAATGAATCGTGTTCTCGTTTTTTACTCGGCTGGCCGAGTTTGCTAATTTACTTTTCATTAGCAAAAGCAAAGCAAAAGCAAATGCAGCAAAAGTAGCTAAGCAATTTCAAACCGTGGTTCAAATTCTATTTATAGCACGGTTGCCGAACTTGGTAATTACCAAAATAGGTTATTTTTCGCTGTTGGTTTCTTGGTAACTTTCACATCTGTTTGGCAATTTTTGTTTTCAAGAAGTTGTTTACTATTTTTGGTATACAAGAAAAATATGGAAGTGATTATAGGACAATGAGAAAAATTTGGAGCGCTGACTGTTCATTGTGAATATGCACAGGCAAATAAAGAAGAGCATATCTCCGATTAAAAACTGAAATAGTTTTGCTTCGATAGACATAGTACATATTAGTTGATATTTTTCGTTTAGGTTTCATTTTTGAGCTCTTATGACCAATTTTTTTTTTTTTATAAGGAAAAAATGTATGTGAAAAATTAATATTTTTGGTAGAAGTTATAAATACATATGTATGTAGATCTATTTCGGAGATCACCACATCCCTTCATCAGACTTCTTTTTACTTTTATTCTTGCGTCCGCATAAAACATCCTTTAATGAAAATTTTCACTAAAAAGTTAAAAATAAATAATAGCTTAAAAAAACTAAAAAACACGCTTTAATCTTAAAAATCGTACTAAAAATTGAGAAATAATTTAATTAGAAACAAAATGATGAACGAAAATATAAGTATTTAAGGAAAAGCGTGGGGGTGCTCAATAATATTTGAATATGAACATATTCGATTCGTACGACTAGTACAAAAATATACATATTTTCGTTTAAAAATGTAAACAATTTTTCAATAAAAATCGTCTTAAGCAGGATTTCTAAGCTTATGGAAAAATCCGAAAAATCGTAGAAATTTCTAAAAGTGGATTAAAAATTTCAAAGCGCGGCCAGAATTTATAGAAGATTTTGAGGAGATTTCTAAGTGTACTGTTATGTAGCCGACCAATTTTAGTGTAAAAATTGGTATTCTCAATGCTGTAAAAATTTCCGTCGATTTTAGTAATTTTTTTCTGTAGGGTGTTTGCGTTATATGTATGTGAGACCATTCCAATTAAAATTTCCGAAAAGCCAATGAAATTTTTCAAAAAGTTGGATGTTGCATTTTATTATATTACAATTGAATGAGCTGCAAAATTGCATACTCAAAAATCTTCTAAAAAATGTAGCTTTATAATTCTTAGCCCCTTTTTATGATAAGTACTTCCTTAACTTTGAAAAATTGGAAATACTAAAAATACTGCCTAAAAAGTTAAAAATAATCGCTGCTAAATATCTGGGTTACTTTCGAGCATCACCTACATTAACCAAGATATGCGTTAGAAATATAAACATTAAAATTAAATATAAAGCAAAAAAAGAAAATTATTGTAGGTACATATAAAAAACCCTGTATCTAGTAGTGAAGTGCGGCTTTGTGCGACGTAATTTTTTGTCGGCTAACTACTAATTGTACTAGATATCATGTCCGAGGGTTAATTTGACTGAGTCTGACAGAGCAACATAACAAAACCAATTTTTAACATGAAGAAGAGTGATAATTTTTTTTTAAATATCCCAACTTTAAAAGCTTAAAACTATAAACTTAGAATTATTGGAAACCAAGGATATTATTGAAAAGTGTTAATAATTACTTGAACCTTTAGGATTCATCACGATTACTTAAATGAAATGCTTTAAATAATAAATATTCAAGTTGTAACTAGCACTTAAAAATATGTAAGAAAAAAACAAAAAAATTAACTTCAGATATGCTAAGTTACGAACATCTGGGGCAAGTGCAGAGTATGGGGTCGGGAAAAAAGCGATGAATTATTGTTCCCCATTCTATTTCCTATATGTGGGTATGTTTTTTTTCTGTAATTGTAACAATTTTACAAAATTCAATTTTGGGCGCATAAAACTTGAAAATCTACCTATGCGCGTAGATTTCCAGAAGAGAATATGAGACTTACTTTTCAAGTATAGTTAAAGGCCCTTGGCAACTGACAATCTGGCATGTCAAGCAGTGTGTATGTGTGAGTTTTTTGTGTGTGTTAGTGCAATCGGCAGTCGTCGTGCTACACGTTCTTGTTCGGGCTCGCGTTGATGAGAATCAAATCTTTTAGATATTTGCGTCAATCACCCGACACTCACACATATGTATACACTTCTTAACATTCCAGATTTTAAGTGGCCAAGGGCCTTAAGAGTTTGAGATATGTATTATAAGCGATATTTGTGTACTAAAATGTGAAATTATAGTCTGAAAAAATTACATTTCGCTAGCTTAGAGTGCAAACTGTGTAAGTCCACTTTTACGAAAAAGTGTATTTTTATGTAGAACGCTAGAAAAATCAAATACGCACCGCGCTAAACAAGTCTGAGATACTTGTCATATTTCTACTCGTTGTTATTCAGTGATACGCAAATTCTGTAAGTCCAAAAAGCGAAAAAAATTGTGTAAGTCCAAAATATTTATATGAACAGAAATTTTTTTCATTTCGAATTTTTTTTCTTTTTTGTTTTTTGTCTCTCCTACAAAGTTTTAAAAAAGGACTTACACAATTTGCATTCTAAGCTAGCGATTTTTATCATTTGTAAAAAAAATTGTAGTTTTGTGACCCCCCTCCCCCCCCCCCCCGAAAAATTCTCTAGCTACGCCACTGCTATTTACGATCTATTTTTGGAAAGTTTGCCAAAAGTGTTTTCATTAGTTCTTGTTTTTTCTAAAAGTAAACGTTTGTAAATATAACTTTTCAACATGGGTTTGTGTATTTGCATATGTATTCAGCTAAATACAAACATATGTACGAGTAGGTGTAATACCCTACAGCGAAACAGCTAACTAGTATGCCAAAATTGTAGTATATTAACCGTCCGTCCGTCCGTACGCACTCTAACTCGCGCAAAAATTGAGATATTTTGATGAAATTTGGAATGCACGTTGGTATCGAGACTTGCACGGTTGGTATTGAAAATGGGCGAAATCGGACCATGACCACGCCCACTTTTCCTATATAGAAAATATCGGAAATTTGGTATCTCAGTCACTAATATAGCTGGAGCGATGAAATTTTACCCACGTGTTGAGCTCAGGTCCCTAGGAAGAAATTTGATGACACTTTGGAAAATGGGCGGTGCCACGCCCACTTATTAAGGGTCAAACATGGAAAGTTTTATATGTCATAACTCAGAAACCATTGAAGATATATCGATGAAATTTGGTATGCGTGATTTACTTACTTAGCCAAACATTTGGACGGAAAATAGTTAAAATCGGTTGACGGCCACGCCCACTTTTATATATGTGTATTGTAAAGTGACCTAATAAAAACATTTTAAGCGATATCTCTGTCAAATATAAAGATATATCACTGAAATTTTGTCGCATGAGTCCAACTATGGACATAAAACACAAAAATTTTGAAAAATGGGAGGTGCCACGCCCACTTACTAAGGGGTAAACATTGAAAGTTTTATGAGTCATAACTCAAAAACCGTTGAAGCTATATCGATGAAATTTGGTGTGCGTAATATACTTACTTAGGCAAATATTTGGACTAAAAATTGCCAAAATCGGTTGACGACCACG
This sequence comes from Urophora cardui, assembly GCA_960531455.1. NCBI lineage: Eukaryota > Metazoa > Arthropoda > Insecta > Diptera > Tephritidae > Urophora > Urophora cardui. The sequence continues at coordinate 35,626,684 of OY482670.1, read as the reverse complement.
CCCACTTTTATATATGGGTATTATAAAGTGGCCCAATAACATTTTAAGCTTTATCTCTGTCAAATATAAAGATATATCATTGAAATTTTATGGCAGGAGTCCAACTATGGACATAAACGAAAAACACAAAAATTTTGGAAAATGGGCGTGGCGCCGCCTCTTTTTAGAAGCAGGAATATACTAGATTTCTGAGCCCATAACTCGACAAATAATTGATATATAATGACGAAACTTGGTGCGTACACTTTTATTACTTGTGGTAATTCATGTTCAAAATTTTAGCGAAATCGGTTAACGAGCACGCCCACTTTTATATATGGGTATTATAAAGTGGCCTAATAAAAACATTTTAAGCGATATCTTTGTCAAATATGAAGGTAATTCATTGAAATTTTGTGGCATGAGTTCCACAATAGACCGGAAACAAAAAGTAGAAAAATTTTGGAAAATGAGCGTGGCACCGCCTCTTTTTAGACAAAGGAATATACGAGGCTTCGGAGCCCATAACTCGACAAATAATTGAGATATTATGACGAAACTTGGTTTATACACTTTTATAACTTGCGTTAATAGACATGCAAAAATTTATTCAAATCGGTTTATGACCACGCCTACTTTTTAACAAAGATATTTCTGGAATACCCTTTGGGAATTTGTAACGTGACATCTTTGTAACTAGAAGTCATAAAGGAATGAAATTTTGAGCAAAGAATAATATTCATATGCTTAGTGGGATGACTGATAAAAATTTTGAAAAGAGGCTCGCTTTATATAAAATATACCGTGATTCTATCAGACGCAAACAAACAATGAAAGCATACAGCTGAGTATCTAATGTTCGATTCCACTCGAACTTAGGCTTCCTTACTTGTTGCTTATAAAACTGAACTGGCACCTATGTATGTATGTATATCTAAGTAATATTTATTTTTGAATGAATATAATGAATTACATATGAAATAAATAGACTTCAAAATTTATTTTTTTGCATACCTAAACATGTATTCGCTGATGTAAATGCTACTACCCTGCAGTATTTATCAGTTGGAAAACAGCACATATTTCCTACTGAATATTCAGTAGAAATGTTGTTCTAAAATCTGAAATTTCCCTTTCGTTTTTATATAAAGGTGGCGTCGAAAATCAACTACCTAAAAACTGCTGAACGAGAAGGGAGAGCTTCTGTAGGAAAAAAGGCCTGAATACGCAGGGAGAACTTCCATAGCATATATTTCAGCACACCTGATGTTTTCACTGCGTGTTCAGTTATTTTTTCAGCAATGAATTTTGAACTTAGTTTCAGGGTATTTTTCATAATGAATATTCTACTGAATATGCACCTCCTTACCTCAAATTCTGCTGGGTAGTGTTTTTCTGACCCATACAAACTGGTATTTAACTGGTATTCGATGATTTATTTAGATGCTACTAGTAGTTTTCTGACCCTTACAAACTAGTATTTAACTGGTATGACCTTATGCAGAAGACAATTGACACTTCGTAGGACATTAACACACGAAAAATACCAGATGTTTACATGGGAAATTTATAGTCGGGCAAGTAGTTGACTGTACCCTGCAAACTGGTATAATTCTAGTTTGCAACTGGTTACTTTCCCTGCAGGGATAGATACATGAGACCCTGCAGGCAGGAAAATGTTCATGCCTTAGCCTCCCAACTTACATACTCGTACACAAGGCCGTATTTAGGGGGGTGGTTTTGGGTGTTTGAACCCCCCACGAAATTCTAATATATAAATTTTACTTCTATCATATTCAAAGCTATATGTTGAAAACACTAGTTTACAAATAACACTGGATCACAAAATGAAATTTTTTGTCTGTACTTTGGACGTGACTATCCTATCTATATGTAAAATCGGTCGCTGATTCCGAAAATCGGGTTCATTTTTAATTCTATGGGAAGGTTTTTGAGATATCGGCAATTTACCGTTATTTGGCCAATGGGTACACTTAATCCAGTATAGCTCTTTAACACAGTGAGTTATCTTCTTTGGGGTGACACCGTACGAAAGAAAATTAAATTTCTTTTTCGCGGCTCCTATAACATTTTTCTCTAACTCTTATAGTTTCTGAAATATTGACGATTAAATTTTAATTTTTTCGATTTTTTACGATTTTTTGAAGAAAAAATTGACTTTGTCAGACAATATCTTTAAAACCAATGTCTTCACCTTCGGTTTTAATCTTTTACGTGAAGCTCCATTCCATTAGCAAAAAAATAAGCTATCAACGAAGAAAATCCATGGTAAAATGGAAAAGTTATAGGCGATCAAGTAAATACAGCCAAGTCGCACAATGCCTCTACACGGGTATATTTTATGCATGTTATACCCGTAAATGGGCTTGTATCTACCGCGCTGCCAATGTGCTGCTACTGCAGATGTGTAGGTATTGGTACAATATGCATAGAATGTACGCGTGCAGAGGCATTGCGCGACCTGGCTGTATTTACTTGATCGCCTATAACTTTTCCATTTTACAATGGATTTTCATCGTTGATAGCTTATTTTTTTGATAATAGAATGGAGCTTCATGAAAAGGAGTAAAACCGAAGGTAAAAATATTGGTTTTAAAGATATTGCCTGACAAAGTCAATTTTTTCTTAAAAAAATCGTAAAAAATCGAAAAAATTAAAATTTAATCGTCAATATTTCAGAAACTATAAGAGTTAGAGAAAAATGTTATGGGAGCCGTGAAAAGGAAATTTAATTTTATTTCGTTTGGTGTCACCCTAAGGAATATAACTCACTGTGTTAAAGAGATATACAGGATTAAGTGGACACATTGGCCAAATAACGGTAAATTGCCGATATCTCAAAAACCTTCCCATAGAATTAAAAATGAACCCGATTTTCGGAATCAGCGACCGATTTTACATATAGAAAGGATGGTTGCGTTCAGAGTATTTTTTGGCTGTAGAGCAGTGTAATTAATTTGAGAAAATACCAAGAATTTCAGGTATAGGGGACGGCTGGCATGAACCTGCTGAGGTCAAAACCATTTTTTTATGGTTAGGGTTTTGAGATAACGTAATTTTGGGTTTTTTGGTTGCAACTTCAATCAAAAATTATTTTCTCTGAAGTTAAAAATACCCGCAAATCGTATCTACTCCGTTCGAAAGATAATTAAAGTACGCTTCTAACGACATACCACTTATAAATTAAATTATGTTACCACTAAGGAATAAGGCAGTCAATCATCGTACATTTTCTAAAATTTTAGCATATTTCCTTATAACTGCATAAACTCATTGCATGGTTGAAAATTCATTACTCGGGTTATATTAGTGTCTGAATTATAACATTTTGTGTGTTTTTCGAAAGATCCCACCTATTTCAATACTAACTTTTCAAATTCAACATATTATTGATTTTTGCGATTATTGAAAAATTTGGTTTTTATTGGGGTTTTTATAAAAAGTTCTTAAAGCCAGGAAAGTTTTATTCTTTTTAAAATTATTCTGTTTTATTGCAAACATTTTAAGTCTAATATTAAAAAAATTCAATGAATACTTTACTTTTGGCGATTTTTTCCAAGTGAAACAAAAAGGATGTTTTATGGTCGAAAAACTCGGCTAGGTGACGCAACTATATGGAAACGACTTCACAGATCAAAGGACATTAGAGGGAAATATAAAGCTTCCCAAGCACTGTTTGCCAGCATAACACCGACAGTCTCAAAAAATAAGCTGTTGCTGTTTTGCGAAAGTTATCATAATTTTTTGAGAACTTTTGAATTTCGATTTCCTTTGAAAATATCTGAAGTCGAAGCACAGAAGGGTCGAATATATTTGTTTGTTTATTTGTGCTGTTGCTTTACTGTGTAATTTCAAACAGATCAGTCGACAGCAAAGCACAGATAAACAGAGTTTAATTTTAAGGCATTTTAAAATTGATTTTTTTTTTTACATTACAATTTCGATTGTGTTCCCATAAATTAAAAAAAAATAACAACAGTGCTGTAAAAACTTGAAATTATTTTTGCCCTTTGCTGTGCTGTACAAGTTTCCACAATACAGCAACAGTCGACTATAATTTTTTGAAACTTAAGGCTGCGCAGTTGCAGTACAGTAGAACTTTTTATTTTTTATACTTCTGCTGCGCTGTTTATTTTTTAATTTTCGAATGAAAATGATATTCAATGGAAATGAAAAAAAAAAGTTGAAAATAATTTCAAACTCTGCTCAAAAGACTAAAATAATGACATATCTATCAATTTTAAAAATCGGATGTCAAATAACAAAGTTGCACAAAAAAAAATTAGAGTTCAACATAAGCTAAAAATCTTGGGGCGGGTTTTTCGTCCATAAAATATAATTTTTTTTTCACTTGGATAAAATCACCAAAAATAAAGTACTCATCGTGTTTGCAATAAAACAGTCTAATTTTTAAATGAATAAAAGTTTCCTGATTTTTAAAACTTCTTATAAAAGCCAAAAGTTTTGTAAAAAAATTTTTCTTCTAACTAAATAACACTTTAGAAACCAGAATTTTTTTACTATTTTTTTTAGTGCACGAAATAGGCTCTATATTTTTCTCAAAAAAAAAAAAAACAAAAAAAAATCCACAACGATGGAACCCCCCACGAAAAAAATTCCTGGCTACGGCCCTGCTCGTACATACATATGTAAGTATTTTTGTGTAGCATTTTCGAACGAAATTTTTTTGTTATGTACATATATGCTTCATTTTATATTTTATTAATAAGAATCTATGGGCTTAAAGCCGATATTAATTTTGCAATTTTTAAGGGAAGTCAAATTTAAAATAGCAATCAAAAAAATTGTCAAATGTGGCAATAAGTGGTCTTCGTCAAATTGTCGCACAGTGCCACAGCATCGCGTGGCCGGGTTTACTAGTTAATAAATATTTGACAATGTATAATTTAATTTTTCCGCGATTTTACCCGTTCCCCTTAACTATTGTACTTATATTCACTATATGTGCTAGTACATATGTATGCAATTATCTTGATCGAAAAAAAACTTTTGTTAATTTATGTTACTTTAGGTTAAAATTACATTAACTAATCGTTATGGCCTCGGTTGTGCCATTTTATCGCGTTCGCCATGTCACGTCCCAAATGTTTTACTAAGCTTATAAAAATCAAACTAGGGCATCCCTTTTCCGAAAAAAATCTATGAATTATATGAATCATTGTAAAACCAAAATTAAAAAAAAGCTTAATAAAAATGTTATTATTAATAGTTTTTCAAGCTTTCATTCAAGTGTAAATTAAGCTTATTGAAATATTCTTTTCAAGCTTTTTAACATGAGGATTATTGAGAAAGGCTTCTATAAAGTAAGTGTTTCTCAATTAATATTGAAAACAGTTTGTGAAGTATAAGCTTTTTTAAAGCATACATGAAAAAATATTATTTATAACAAGCGTTTTACAATTATGCCTGTGAATCAGCTTACAATTAAGCTTATAAAAAGTGTTATTGCAATAAGCTTGCAATGGTCCTAGTCTGTTGGGCTTAATTTCCAAATTAAAACTTTTTCGGTTTCAGTTTTCAGCCGCTCCTTTTGTCTTTTAAAAAAATGTATTAAAAAAATGGACCGCCCATACTGAGATTCGAATCTGTGCACCTCAAATTTTACCCGATTTCAGGCTGGCTTCCTTAACCTCTGCGCTATCGTACTAGTTACATGTGTGAAACGTATCAAATATTCTATTTGATTTTCAAAATTGCTTTCCATTTTTTTTTTTTTTTGATTCAAAACTCGCATCCCACAATCAAATAAATTTCTTTCTTCCCAAAAAATGTATGCTAAAAACAAAACTTCTCGTTTCAATTCAAGTTTTCGACATTCAGTATTTTAAACCGAAAAATATTAGTGGTCTTCATCTAAAGTGATAAAATAATACATTGTTAAAGTTTATTAGTTTATCCGATTTTTTACATGAACGTACCTTGGTAAATAATTGCTTAAACTCTTGTCAGATGTCAATGTCAACTTGGTTAATAAATAAAAAAAAACCATCAAAATAAACAAAAAATGCATATAACATTTTTGTAAAAATTATTTTAATAATTCGTGCTAAAATGCCGAAAGCACAATTTCTTCTTTTAAATTGAAAAGGTAAAATTGACAATGTGTCATTAATAAATCAGACTCCCTGATGAAGATGTGAGAAACATCGAAACGCGTAGGAGGAAAAAGAAAAATCTTTGTGTTTGTCTTTCACCAATCGGCCGAATTGCTCAAACTAACTGGTCTGGCTTGAATTTTACCGAAATTTATAAATTTAAAGTAAAGTGATAAACTTTGCTTAAATATATTTTCATACAAAGTTTGACAGATAATTTATCACAATTATTATATTATTAATTATTGTTTTGTGGCCGCTGTGATGCAGTGGGTATAGTGCTCGCCTGCTATGTCACAGGTCTCGGGTTCAAACCCCAGTCCGAGCAAACACCAAAAAAAAATTTTCTAATTAGTAAAAATCCAATTATTGGGTTTTCTAAGAGCAGCCGTCACCTCTCGGCAGTGGGCGACATACCTTCCAAGCAGGGATCGTACCGATTATGACTTTTATCGAAAACGTCAAAAAATAACTATTAAATTTTGACTTTTATTTTTTACGTCAGAAAATAACGATAAAACTTTGATTTTTATTTTTTACGTCAAAAATAAAAGTCAAAATGGCGTAGATCAATGAATATTGGTATCTGGGTCATATTTGGTATATAGGTCGATGCGTATAACAATACGGAAGCGAATGCGAATACCGAATATCGAATACGAATACCAAGTACCGAGAACCGAATATGCATACGAATATGCATATGAATATGTATGAATATGAGAAAGAAAAGTGTGTGAAGGGGAATACGGATACCAGTATGAACACGTACATACACCGAATACCGACCACGAATACTGCATATCGAAACGAATACGTATAGCGAATTCGAGTCCCGAATTCAAATATCGAACACCGAGTACCGAATATTAATATGAAAAGTAGGAGGATGCGAATACAATGTGATGTCATGATGTGATGTCATGTCATGATGTGATGTCATGATGTGATGTCATGTCATGTCATGATGTGATGTGATTATGTGAAGTGATATCATAATGTGATGTCATGATACATATGAATATGTATGCATTCACCTACTTTTCAGATTAATATTCGGTACTGGTCGGTATTTGAATTCGGGATTCGAATTCGTTATAGTATTCGTTTCGATATGCAGTATTCGTGGTCGGTATTCGGTATACGTACGTGTTCATACTGGTATCCATATTCCCCTTCACACACTTTTCATACTTATATTCATACATATTCATATGCATATTCGTATGCATATTCGGTTCTCGGTACTCGGTATTCGTATTCGGTACTCGGTATTCGCATTCGCTTCCGTATTGGTATACGCATCGACCTATATACCAAATATGACCCAGATACCAATATTCATTGATCTACGCCATTTTGATTTTTATTTTTGACGTAAAAAATAAAAATCAAAGTTTAATCGTTATTTTCTGATGTAAAAAATAAAAGTCAAAGTTTAATAGTTATTTTTTGATTTTTTCGATAAAAGTCAAAAAAATAAAAATCACATCGGATTGACCATCTGTGGCCCACGAGCATCACAATGGTATATATAAATGTTAAAAATATTAACCCTTTCCCTTTGACTTTTTGAGTTGAAATTTCAAAAATAACAATTATTTTCCATCCCTGCTTCCAAGTGTATTTCTGCATTCGCTATTCGAAGCCGGCATAAAACTGTAGGTCCACACCTCGAATTAGGAGAGAAGCTCGGCCATAAAACTCATCACAGTTATAATAGCGCCATTGTATTATATTATTAATATTAATTATACTTTAGATGAAGACCCTTAATAAGAAAGTCCCAACACTTTTCAGTCGTTTAAAAAGAAGAAATAATGTTTAAAAAAAGGCATTAAACTTTGCCAGGTTTAGCAAATAATCCAAAATTTTCAACCGTCTATACATGTGTACTTGAATGGCTAATTAAGTTCGCGCATGTGTTTTGTGCTTTTGTTTGCTACTTCAATTGTATTTGTTTTTTTTTTTGTTTTTTTTTTTAATTTATAAATTTTAGTGATTAGCGCAACTGCTGCTAGCAGCGTTGCCACTTAAAAAATTTAATATTTACCAAAATACAAAATAAAAGTAACCGAAACCAGAAACAGGTAACCAAAATAAATTAATAATATAAGTATATATGCTCAATTAACGTTAGAGCTATTTATTTGATAGCAAAATGATATACACGGTTAACAAAAACTAAAATATATCAATTCTTTTACATCTTTAAGCCTTAAACAGATCCAACGACGAGCGAAATATCGCCCGGTCGTAGCGTTCTATCAACATTTAAAAACACGGCCAGATATGAGAATGAACAGAACCAAAAAGCTGACGAAAATCACCCGACGAAAATTCGCTAGAATAGATTTATTTCTAATTATTTCTAATAAATTATTTGGAATTTGATAAAAAAAAAAAAATACAACAAAACAATTTGGATAACAAATATTTTATAGTTTGGAAAAATTTAAAGCGTATTCCTAAAAATTGAATGCAACCATGGTGTACTGAATACATGGACCTTGAAGGTAAAAATCGGCCGAAAGTAACCACGTAACCAAACGAAAAAATTGTAAACAATTTTGGTAAAAAGTAACCAAAGTGGCAGCGCTGCCTGCTAGACTAACGAAATCAAATAAGGACTTGTCTGTTTTATTTTATTCTCCGTTTTGTTTTTTTTTTTTTGCGTGGTTGCTAAGGCATTTTTTGCCGTTATTTTTGAGTATAAAAGGGGAACCAACTGCTTCGAAGACAACAAAGTCTAATTCTGATTGTATACTAAACACGTCTAACTAGTCTGAATTCTATTTTAAGAAAAATATCAACAAAAAAATGAAGTTTTTAATCATTTTTCTAACAGCACTTGTGGCTGCTTTGTTGGTGGCAGCTTCACCGGCTGCTGGTAAGGACAACATTCTGCCCGACAACAACAAAAACAAAAACAACGCTGCAGAAGTAATTGATAAAATTGATGGTGCTGCTGCTGCTGCTAACAAAGTTTCAGCGAATGCGCTCCACAATGGAAGAACTACTGGAATCCAGTTTCGAGGCAAGAACGATCCTAAGGGCAATCCTAAGGACAATCCCAAGTACGAAGCCGGTAAACGAAAAAAACCCGAGGCTGGCAATGGTAGCAAAACATCATTACCGGTAGCATTAGCGCCCCCCTGCAGTCCCATTAGCCCTGGTAGTCCCGATACTTCCAAAGCACCAGAAAAAAGCACCAAAGACACCAAAATCATCAAAAGCTTGAAGACCGGAACCCCCATTGACGAGTTCCAGAGTAAGCTCACGAGACAATTGAGTTGGTTAGCCATTAACAACAAAGGAGCCAATCGCGATAGCGATGACGAAAACGCTGGTGGCAGTAGCGGCCATGGCGGTGAAAGGTTCTTGAAAAAGCAGAAGAGCATATAATAATGGAGTTTAACAGAAAAACAAATGCGTGTAACTAGTACATGTACATACATATTATGTATATTAATTTTTTAATTTTGTTCTCTTCAAATTAACTAATAGAAAGCTACATTATTCTACTTTGATCGTTAATGAACATGTCTTTCAACGAATTTATCAATCTTTACCGTACTGCAATGCATTTTTTTTTAATTTTGAAGGATAGTAGTTGTCTTTGGAAAGACAATTGCCAGAATAGCCTGGTTAGTTTCTTAGCTAAGCACAAAAAAAATTCTCGTCCTGAAAGACTAATATGGTAAGCTTTTTTAGACTCTTTTTGTTCAGAGAACACCGTTGGAGAATTATTTTTGATGTGTAAACATCTTTGCTGTAGATACGAGTAATTTCGGAAAACGCGTAAACCGAAATGACCTTTTCGTTAGTGCGCTGCTGTGTCCGTGTGAATTGCTTGGCATTGTCAGTGGTACACTCAGGGAAAAACAGCATTTTAAAATCAAAAATAAAAGTTTTGTTTTCATAATGGACGTTTTAAACCAAACCATTTTTATTTTAACAATCAAAGTTTTTAAATTAAAAATGAAATTTTTGAATTAAGAATGAAATTTTTGAACTAAAAATGCATTTTGGATTTAAAACAAGGCCCGGCAAATCGACTCACGTGAGCTAATGAGTATAACACACATAGGCTAATACCATGTCTCCACATAACGTGTTTCGCTCTTTTTTTCTGCATTTTCTCTGTCAATCTTGTTTCGACACGGAAACCAGTGCCGAAACTCGCCATTTTCCATACAAATTTCTGAGAGCGAGTGAAGATTGAAACACTGTTTCATTCTGAATCATCTTGCCAACCTCGATGATATCGATGTCTTCTCTAATTTTGTATCGAAAAACTATCGAAATCTCACACAGACCAACACAAAAACGCAAAATATAAGCAAACATACAAACATTTAAGAAGAGCAAGAAAGAGAAATGTTAAACTGAATCACGATCAGCCACGTGTTGGTGAAACAAGTTATGTGGACACGGGCTTCTATCGAGGTTGGCAAGATGATTCAGAATGAAACAGTGTTTCAATCTTCACTCGCTCTCAGAAATTTGTATGGAAATTGGCGAGTTTCGGCACTGGTTTCCGTGTCGAAACAAGATTGAGAGAGAAAATGCAGAAAAAAGAGCGAAACACGTTATGTGGAGACATGGTATTACGCTCTGTGATTCAGTCGTTGTTTAGTAGCCATGGGTAATGGCGCAATTTTTTTGGCGCTGATACAATAACACCAGCGCCAACCGTGGCGCCGCGCACGGTTCTGGCGCAATAACACCTTTAGCGCAATTGCCATGGAATAATCGATAAATAACACTTGTTCGCTTCTTACTGTCTACTATACCCGTTTTATTTCTTTTGGCGCAATTCTGCTTACATACACGCTGGCAGAATAATTGTGCCACGATTAAATTTAATTTTAAAAATAATTTGCGTATATTTGTGAAAATATCCTGGCATCTCGTTTTTCGGCATCTTCATTATGAAATACGAGGGTTAGCTCCACCCTATTAAAAAGAAAAATTCCGGGTCCGGGCGCATTATATCGAAATTTCCCCTTACCATTTACCATGCGTAACAAAAATATACTATATGCTAATAAATATTTTATTTAATTTATTATGTATTCTATTTTTCTCTCCTATTCACAGATACTGTCAATTTTGTCTTCTTTATTTGTGAAAGTAAAATATCAATACCCTTTCGTATTAGCGATGGTTCGGTATTGGCATACATAATTGTGACGGTGTCATATACGCTGTGCTGTTATTGGCTTTGTGGTGGTGCCATTTTATACTAGCGCTATTTTGGTGCTGGTGTTAGCGCACGAAATTGAGTCAGTGCTATATTGCAATAGCGCATCATTGAGTTGGCGCTATATTGGGTTGGCGCTATACTGAGTTGGCGCTATATTGAGTTGGCGCATTTTCCAAATCGGAGTTAGCGCAATTACACCAGGGTTGGCGCCAGCGCAATTGCGCGGCGCAGCGCAGTGTTACCCACAGGGTTCGGATTTGCCTCATTTTGCCTCCACACTCACACATGCCGCACTCATGAGGATCCTGTGAGTGTGCAAACAACGGAGGCCACACAATAGCGTGAGCGCTCCGCATGAGTGGCAACAGAGTGCGCAGCCAATAGGAGGCAAAAATGAAGCGTTGGCTCTCCTCCGCTGCGCCTCCATATTTTACTCCGGAGTGAGTGAGGATGAGCGAGGCCTCACAGCTTGGCGATCAAGCAGCCAAACGTCTGTAGTGTGTAGTTAGCAGCTGCATGAATGCTACAAATTTGTTTATCCTCTACAGTGTTCACAGCTCATTCTGCAAGCTAAACAACAAGCTGGACATGTTATTAAGCAGTCATTGTGCAACAGAAACTATGCAAGTAAACTTAAAGCAAAAGTTGGAGAATCTGGTATATGCTCAAAGAGTTCCTTGTGAAGTAGATGTTCTGAATTACTGGAAATCCCGTTTATTAAATGACCAGGACTTAGGAAACCTGATTCAAGTAGTATTAGCGGTTCCGTCGACTCAAGTGTCTGTTGAGAGGGCGTTTAGTGCTCTGGCTACAATTTTAACAAAACTGCGCACGAGGCTTTCAAAAGAAACCTTGAATAATATATTGATTGTTAAGCTAAATAATGATATTCTCGGCAAAGTTTCTTATTTTGATTAAGTACCTAAGTGTTAAGAATATGTAAGAAATATGTATGTACATACATACATATCTGTGTTCATATCGAACAGTAGCTTATGTCGAAAGGAAAATTTTAAAGTGCAGTTTCCCGCACAATATTATTACATGAGTAAAATCATTGAGACTGAAGTTGGTTGAAGGCCTAAGAAAGAGTTAAAAAAAAAACTGCAGAATGTACTCTCTGGGATGTATTACTTCTGCTTTTTCCAAACTGACTCAATTTTTCCTTAAGTACACTTAAGCTACTGTTCCATACGAACACAGATATACATATACTGTGAGTTATGATTTCTATTATGAAGTAATAAATATTTCATTTATGCAAAAAAAAATATGATTCTAATGACGAATAAATAGTTTTTTGCGTTAATCGTATAATAAATAAAAACTAAACAAGTAAGTAGGTACCTACATACATATGTACAACGAATAATGCACATTCTTGAAAATAATTTTCCTTTTACCTACCTACCTATATACGTACATATGTAAATATGTATTCGTAATTGCATCTGGTGAATTAAATACATATTTACATATGTATCTACACATGTACACAGATGAAAAACAACAAAAAAACAAGTTTAGGTAGAAAGATGGATTTTACATACCTACTCAATCGCCTGAAACGGGCATAAATACGAAAAAATGGCAAAAAACAAGCATACATGCTATTTAGCAGTAAAACCATAGCACTAAATTGCACACTGCAACATACATATGTATGTATGTGTATGTATGCATTTTTATGCAGCGTCATTACGCATTCCTCACTCATACGCTCCCACACATTACACCGTGAGAAGAGGAAACCTACGGCGGCTCACTCCACACACAGCGTGAGCGGCTCCTTCGAACCTCACTCCAACCGCACACGCAGTGTGAGCGGCTCCTTCGAAACTCACTCCAACCAAAGGAGCGGAGAAACAAACAAAAATACTCACTCCGCGTTCTAGAGGAGTGTGAAATGCAAACGGCCACTCCACAGCACGCCGTGAGGAGGAGTTTCCTCACTCACTCACACATACTCGGAGTTTCTTCCTACCCTGGTTACCCATGCCTATTGTTTAGACAGCGAAGAAGCAACACAAGCACTGGCTGCGTTGCTTTGTTTGCTTATGCGACAGTGTGCCATTGCGTATGTATGACCATGAATAATAAATCATTTTGTACTGCAACCAAATTTTCAAGTTGCAAAATTGCAATGCTTTATTTTTCAATTCATATAATAAAATTTGCTATTTGCTATATTCTTAAAGGTTCTACTAAATCTTCTGTTATAATTTACGCCCCATCCTTGCATACCTTAACAAGTTTAGTGATGTACTTTTCAAAAAATTTCGTAAATGATAACTCTCAACTATTTCTCAATGAATATTCTTCAAATAAATTTCTATACCTTTCATGAGAATGAAATGGTATTATAACTTAGTGCTAAAAATTTTTTGTCGAAAGTACCAGAAGGAAGCGTGGGGGACCCACCAAAATATATACCGATATGATCAGAATCACGAGCTGAGTCGATTAAGCCATGTCCGTCTGTCCGTCTGTCCGTCGGTCCGTCTGTCCGTCCGTCCGTCTGTGTGAACGCAAACTAGTCCCTCAGTTTTTGAGATATCTGAATGAAATTCGGAATACAGGTATGTTGTTATATGCAGCTGATCATTTGTCGGAACCGGCCGAATCGGACCACTATAACATATAGAAAACAACCGATTATTCAGATATACATGAAATTTTTGGATGTAATTTGTGCATAACTTCCCCATTTAAACAGCTAAGGACATGAAACTTTGAAGTAGACGTGCCCATTTTGGCCCAAACAAGTTTACCGAAAATTGTCAAGATCGGACCACTATAACATATAGTTCCACAACATCCGATTGTTCAGATATGGACATTTTGGTGTATAACTCCTCCATTTTAACAGCTAACGGCGTGAAATTTTGAAGTATTTGTACCCATATGGGCCCAAACGGGATTACCGAAAATTGTTAAGATCGGACCACTATGACCTATAGCTCCCCTACAACCGATTGTTCAGATATGGACATTATGGTGTATAACTCCTCCATTTTAACAGCTAACGGCGTGAAATTTTTAAGTATTTGTACCCTTATGGGCCCAAACGGGGTTACCGAAAATTGCCAAGATCGGACCATTATAACATATAGCTCCCATACAACCGATTGTTCAGATATGGACATTTTGGTGTATAACTCCTCCATTTAAATAGCCAAGACACAATTTTTTCTAATAAATCTTTCCATAAATAATAATAATAATACAATGGCGCTATTATAACTCTGACGAGTTTTATGGCCGAGCTTCTCTCCCAATTCGAGGTGTGCTCCTTTTTGTTTTTCCTGCTAATTGGGTGGACCTACAGTTTTATGCCGGCTCCGAACGGCGAATGCATTTTTTGTGAGAAGCTTTTTTCATGGCAGAAATACTCTCGGAGGGTATGCCGCCCACTGCCGAGAGGTGACCGCTGCTCTTAAAAAACCCAATAATTGGATTTTTACTAATTAGAAAAATTTGTTTGGCTCGGACCGTGGTTTGAACCCGAGACCTCTGGCATAGCAGGCGAGCACTCTACCCACTGCACCACAGCGGCCATAAATAACCCACAGAATTAAAATTATAAATTAAACTTAATCCAGCAATGTACATTAAGCCGTATCACGAAAATAAAGTTTGCGTGTGTCAGTTTTATTTGAACACTTATGTCGAAAAAATATTTTTGGTGTAAAATTTTTTTTTTTAGGCCCGCGCTAAAAACAGGTAAATCGCGTTTTTTGTAATAACTTCCTTATTTGATGTCGGATCTCTATGATCTTAATGTCGCAGAAAAGGCCTCGCTCAGCACTATATTTGGCCAATATAAAGTTTCGACCTCAAAGGTTGTTCTGAGTTTTACCTTTAAAAATTTTGAAGTTACTATCCCTAGATTTTTTTATTTTTATCACTAATACAAAGCTCTCAAAAAACCATGAGGACTCCGCTAAAAAAGTTGTAGCCTTTATTCACAAACAAAGAAGTTATACCGTTTTAAAATCAGAGAACTTGTTTTTTTGAAAAATTATCGCAAGTTCTTATTTATATGAGGCAGTAACGCCATATAGTATGAGTTTTTGATTAAAAAGTATTCTAAGTCCTCGCTTGACTTGAGAATGTTGTGCTGCGATGGAACAGCTACCAATACTGGATACATGATATGCAAAAAATGATTGATGATTGGAATATTCGTGCTGATCAACGTTACGTATGTATATTGAATGATAATGGCTGTAGTGAAGATTTGGTAAGTATTCAAGTGGGATCTCTAAGCACAGCGCGCTGGCTTACAACGGCTTCACGATTTCTGCATCCGTGCGTATCTTAAAATCATCCAAGTTATTTAGAAAATTGCTAGAGTTCGTTGTAAAATTATACGCGCCTGAAAAGCAACGGAAGTCTAAATGTATTATCAATACTTACGCTGGATGCGTCGTCTGCCCCTAGAAATGCAGTTAATTATTCAGCCTACAATTTAAAACAACGCACTTTACTTTACTCCAGAAAACATCTTCTTATCTATGATAACCGAGACCGAAAATGACGATGTCCTCCAAATTTTGAGATGTTTATGAAAGAAGTTTCAGAGCTCTGAAAGTGAATTCTTTGTCGCTTATATTACTTTTCTCACACTCAAAAAAATTACTCAGATTATGGAAAAATGGGAATGATTCGGCGCTAAAGACATATTTTCGTTGTTTTGAATGCAATTTTCTTTAAAACGTGGTTTTTATTCCTTGATTTAAAAAAAATTGTACATCAAAACAATGAAAATATGTCTTTAGCGCCGAAACATTCTCATTTTTCCATAATCTGAGTAAGTTGTTTTTCAGTGCAGGCTTCGAACGTTTAAAACAAATTGGAATTTATTTGCAGGGTATTCTCTTCCCTCTCATATGCACTTTATAGACATATATGTCTATTTTTATTACCTCAACAATAGTTACTCATAAGCCCCCCCCCCCCATCGGATCGCTTTGTATGTGAAAACTGAAAATGTTTTCTAAAATATCTCGAAATCTCCGGACTTTCTTAAAACGCCATCGTAATCTGGAGCCAAAAAATAACCTGACGTGTTTCGCCGTTTCTCTGTGGTAATTTTTTATAAAAAAAAAACAAGTGTTTCATTTTACATCGTTATAACTTTTTTGTTTGTGAATAAAGGCTAGAATTTTTTTGGGGGATTCCTCATTGTTTTTTGAGAGCTTTGTATTAGTGATAAAAATAAAAAAATCTAGGGATAGTAACTTCAAAATTTTTAAAGGTAAAACTCAGAACAACCTTTGAGGTCGAAACTTTATATGGGCCAAATATAGTGCTGAGCGAGAACTTTTCTGCGACATTAAGATCATAGAGATCCGACATCAAATAAGGAAGTTATTACAAAAAACGCGATTTAGCTGTTTTTAACGCGGGCCTAAAAAAAAAATTTTACACCAAAAATATTTTTTCGACATAAATGTTCAAATAAAACTGACACACACTCAACTTTTTTTTGTCCATATAACGTGATACGGCTTAATGTACATACATAGGTAACTTTTCGTTTCCCCACTCATGAAAGGTATGAAGTCTTCGGTAGGGCCGAAGACAGCCGCGCTTTTACTTGTTAATGTATATTTTTTACACTAAAAACTCCTTATATATATTTTTTTTATTATTGGAATTTCCAATATTTTACATTGGTGAATCCAAAAAAAAAAAAAAAAAAAAATCGTGAAATAGCTATACACTCAACCTTCGCTGTAAATAGTTGTTGAATTTTTTTTCCACTTACCCCAACAATTAAAAATTGAATTAACAAGTAAGGAAGCCTAAGTTCGAGTGGAATCGAACATTAGATACTCAGCTGTATGCTTTCATTGTTTGTTTGCGTTTGTTCGATATAGGGTGTATTTTATATGACACAAGTGCTGCATAAACAGGGCGCAGCCACGCCCATTTTCAAAATTTGTATCAATCATCCAAATAAGCATATAAATATTATTGTTAGTGCAAAATTGCATCCCTCTATGACTTTTAGTTACAAAAACTTCACGTTACAAATTCCAAAAGGGTGTTCCAGAAATATCTTTGTTAAAAAGTAGGCGTGGTCATAAACCGATTTCAATACATTTTTGCGTGTCTATTAACACATGTTATAAAAGTGTATAAACCAAGTTTCGTCATAATATCTCAGTTATTTGTCGAGTAATAGGCACGTAGATTCCTTTGTATAAAAAGAGGCGGTGCCACGCCCATTTTCCAAACTTTTTTATATTTTGTTTCCGGTCTATTGTAGAACTCATGTCACAAAATTTCAGTGATAGATCTTTATATTTGACAGAGAGATCGCTTAAAATGTTTTTATTAGGTCACTTTATAAAACCCATATATAAAAGTGGGCGTGGTCGTCAACCGATTTTGGAAATCTTTCGTCCACACATTTGGCTAAGTAAATATATCACGCGTACCAAATTTCATCGATATATCTTTAACGGTTTATGAGTTATGGCTTATAAAACTTTCAATATTTGCCCCTTAATAAGTGGGCGTGGCACCGCCCATTTTCCAAAATTTTTATATTTTTTGTTTTATGTCCCTAGTTGGTCTCCTGCCACAAAATTTCAGTGATAGATCTTTATATTTGACAGAGATATCGCTTAAAATGTTTTTATTAGGCCCCTTTATAGTTCCCATATATAAAAGTGGGCGTGGCCGTCAACCGATTTTGATAATTTTTCGCCAAAACATTTGTCTAAGTAAGCAAATTACGCAAAACAAATTTCATCGATATATCTTCAACGGTTTCTGAGTTATGACATATAAAACTTTCAATGTTTGCCCCTTAATAAGTGGGCGTGGCACCGCCCATTTTCCAAAATTTTTGTACTTTTTGTTTTATGTCCGTAGTTGGACTCCTGCCACAAAAATTCAGTGATAGATCTTTATATTTGACAGAGATATCGCTTAAAATGTTTTTATTAGGCCCCTTTATAGTTCCCATATATCAAAGTGGGCGTGGCCGTCAACCGATTTTGATAATTTTTCGCCAAAACATTTGTCTAGGTAAGCAAATTACGCATACCAAATTTCATCGATATATCTTCAACGGTTTCTGAGTTATGACATATAAAACTTTCAATGTTTGACCCTTAATAAGTGGGCGTGGCACCGCCCATTTTCCAAAACTTAATCAAATTTCTTCATAACGGCCTGAGCTCAATACG
The DNA here is from genome assembly GCA_960531455.1 of Urophora cardui. NCBI lineage: Eukaryota > Metazoa > Arthropoda > Insecta > Diptera > Tephritidae > Urophora > Urophora cardui. The sequence continues at coordinate 35,608,154 of OY482670.1, read as the reverse complement.
TGGGTAAAATTTTATCACTCTAGCTATATTAGTGGCTGAGATACCAAATTTCCGATTTTTTCTATATAGGAAAAGTGGGCGTGGTCATGGTCCGATTTCGCCCATTTTCAATACCAACCGTCCCAGTCTCGATACCAACTTGCATTTCAAATTTCATCAAAATATCTCAATTTTTACGCGAGTTATCGTGCGTACGGACGGACGGACGGACGGACGGACGGACGGACGGACGGACGGACGGACGGACGGACATGGCTCAATCGATTTCTCTTTTCACCCTGATCATTTTGATATATATAAGTCCATATCTATCTCGATTATTTCATTATGTTACAATCCACCGTTATGAAATCAAAATTATAATACTCTGTGTACTAGTACAGCTGAGTATAAAAATAAAAATTTCGTGCTAAGCACTAAAAACTCTTTCAAGTAAAATTGTTAACGTTGTTTGGTATATACATAAAATAAATACCAACAACAATGTTCATTGCGAACTGCCTACAACAAAAATTCAGCACCTTTGTGGAGAATATATGCAAAAAGCATATACACACTACCGTTAATGTTGAAAATGAAAAAGGCAAAAGTGGGGAAAATCCAACAGCTTGCACAGAGTCTCAATGGCCGAGTGTGTTTATCCGTTGGGTCATTGCGGCTGAAGTTGGAATGGACTCGGGTTCAATCCCCGGTGCATCCACTTCCGAAAAGAGTGCTGATGATCGAAAATGGTTTTTCGTGAAATAGCTATACACTCAACCTTCGCTGTAAATAGTTGTTGAATTTTTTTTCCACTTACCCCAACAATTAAAAATTGAATTGAATCCAAATTAATTTATAAAACATTTTTTCAAGTTAAAAATTCCTTAGTAATACATTTTTTATTATTATTCAAATATTTATTTTATTTTCAAAGCGTTGCTATTTTGTACGTTTGCCCCATATGCTTAGTTCTTACACCACTGTTGCATAAATCTCTTTGTTCTCACTAACACAATCTCAGTTTTAGTTTTGCCGGGGTCTGATTTAAAAAGAAACATACTTAAATTAAAAATGAAAATGAATATTGATTCAAAAACTCGCCCTTTGTTCAAAATTTTTTTGTGAGAAATCCGACAAAAACAATAATGAGAATCGATTTTTTTTAATTTTGTTTTTACAATGATTCATATAATTCATTGATTATTTTTTAGGAAAAGGGAAGTATAAATAGGTTACTACAATTCAATATAATGTTTAATGTTCCACTATGTGATGGAGTTGAATTGAATTTCAGGTTGATGACATGGTTCGAATCCGGAGAAGAATATAAAATAAAGAAGAAAAAGGAAGAGGAGAACAAGCGGAGGCTACACTTTTGTAGTTGGGACTCGGATTGAGAGAAGATGAAGAGAATGCTGTTGGATACAATTTCGAATCCGGAAGAGAAAATGATATAGAGAACACTGCAGCGTTTTTTTTTCTCATAGTGCTTAAAATAAAAATAAAAATTTTTAAATTTAAAATGTTTTCTTGATTCAAAAATTTTACAATGAATATTTTTAAAATAAAAATGTTGGTATTTACATCACTTTTAAATACGTTTTTGCCCATTTTAAGCTCGTTTTCATATGTTTTTATAATTTTTTTTTTCCCTGAGTGTAGGTACACATGTACTTTCAAATGCTTGCATGCATAGCCGTGCAAATGCAAACGAAGCGAAGAGAAGTTGTTGTTGTTTTCTGCAACAATGCGAAAAATATGCAGATGTATGGATATGCATACTTACATATGTACATCTACCTATCCAATTTTCTGAGCAATATTGGTATCAAATGCAAGGTATTGAGCAGGACTTCGATATGAAGCTCTTTTAATTGTGACCCCTAGGCCGGGTCTCCAGATATGGGACAAAACGTGGAGCGGGATGACCCCAGAATATTTCTGAGCAATATTGGTATCAAATTAAAGGTTTTGAGCAGCGCTTCTACACGGAGCTCTATTCTTTATGATTCCTAAGTCGGGTCCCGAAATATGGGTAAAACGTGAACCTGGATGATCTTGCAAAATCAAAACCACAAATAAAAAATCCAAAATCAAAAACCAAAAACCAAAAACCAAAAACCAAAACAAACAAAAACAACAAAATAGTAGCAGTGACAATGACAACAAAAAATTATAAAAACGATAGTCGCATTTTAATCCATAGAAAACGAGGGAAAAAGGAATAAGGAAAAGGGAATAAAAATCCGATTTCGAAACTGTTTACACATCAACGTTCATGAATACTCGTTACTCGCGCTTTAATTTTTTTCAGCCCTTTTCGCTTTTACTTTGGAGCGCCAAGAAAGTGGGTGACTGTATATAGTAATTTGTATATCATTCAATTGAATATGAGTGAACACTAAATTCAGGCGTGCAATTTTAAGCTAAATTTACTCAGTTAATTGCTGTCATCTGACTAATATGTATAAGTACATATATATGTATATACAATGTCAAGACTCAAACACAAAAAAATCTGTTGCAAGAAAATGGCTGAAACCTAAACCATTATCGACAGAACTATTCGAGTCTATGCTTTATGGTGATCGCAGATAATATCAATACTAGCTGTACAGTACCAAATACAATAACGTCAAATTTAAATTTCATTCGCGCAAATTTCCTATTGGGTTCACGCTCACAATTTCAGCCACCGCATTTGCTTACATAATACATCAACGAGCGCATATACCCTGTAGGAAATTTAATTAATTTTAAATCACTTTATAAACTACTTTATTTTCAATAACAACTAATTGAAAATGTGACTTTTTCCTTTGCAATGAACTGACTTCTTTAACACGGCGATGTCATAGCAAGCAGTCAATTGCCCTATCCTGCATTTGTTTTCAACTACTTTACTAGTAGTTTAAAATAAATAACTTTATCTTGAGTTTCTTTTCAACTACTTTATTTGTAGTTTAATATAAATAACTTTATCCTGCATTTGATGTCGAAATTCAAGAAATGGTAAAAATGCGAAACAAATTTTCCTCAAATTTCGCAAATCGTTCTCAAGTTGATAAACAATATTTGAGAAACAATTGAATTTATGTTAATTTTCAAATGATAAATATGAAACAATATTTTCTCCGTTTGAGAATTTCGTTTTCAGTGTTTAATGGGAAGTGAAGCTGAAAAACGGTAACCAAAAAATGGAAAAAACAATCTTGGCATACTTAGATCTGAAAACATGTGTTTACATATAAAGCTACTTTAAAATTAGTTGAATATAAATCACTTTTTAATATATTTATTTTTGCAACTAACTTTTTTTTTCCATGAGGGTAAGCATGCAGTTCTCTTATCTACATAATACATGTGAACGTAGAATGTAAATCTAACATTTACCTGCTGCTGCTGCTGCTGAATTCATAATAGAAATTCTTTGGATTATGCTGTGGAAGCAGATTGTGGTTAGATTAATATTTTGTGTGTGATTATCAATATGCATACACATATGTTGCTGTGCATTCGATATGAAGAAATTATCATTTTAATATTTGCTTGCATGCAATTTTTTCCAATACGTCCATACATACATACATTTAATGAAAAAAAAACAATTTTCTCTAGCAGCTTTCTTTAGCATACTTAATCCATTTTAATAAGTTTTTACATCAGTTTAATTTCTTCTTCGTTCATTTTTCTCAAAATATTAGGGTACCACCAGACGACGCAAGAAAGCACCTACATACTTTCAGAAAGTGAAAAATTCAAATTTTTGTTTTTGTTCTCTTAAAAAAAAAAAAACAAACACAAAAATTTGAATTTTTCACTTTCTGAAAGCACTTTCTTGCGTCGTCTGGCTGTACCCTTAAATCTGCCATGAGCTCGCATGCTCCATCTTATGTATAATTTCACTCCAACTGCTTCTTTAGCACACATAACTTATGTAGAAATCGATCACGTTGCTTACGTCGCACACTCAGCTGCTGCCTCGGCACCATTTCCTCACACTCCGCTGCAATTTTCGTCAAAACCTCACCCAGCTCCATTTTCGGTGTTGGTCCATATGTCTGACTAACAGCATAAACTTCGCCGCCGAAACGTTGAAAATAATCCGCCACGCCATCAGCATTCAAATGCGCCGTCTCTAGCGGGCCCAGCAAGGCGTAACGTATGCCCAAACCTTCAGTCATGACACGATCCACATCGGCCACACTGACAATGCCATCGCCCACCAAACGCCAAACCTCATTGAGTATGGCGTATTGTATACGATTTGTGACGAACCCCTCGATTTCACGTGTCAGTGTAACCGGTTTCTGTCCAATCTCGAGCATCAGTTCGCGTGCGCGTGTCACAAATTGCGGTTTGGTCCAAGGTGCGGGCACAATTTCGACGAGCGGTATGTAATAGGGTGGATTGAGTGGATGTGCGACGAGAACCTGTGTGGAAAAAAAAACACAAATTGTTTTTTTTTCATATAAAAAAAACAAAGTCTAGTAGCCGCCTCGTAGTCGATACTCACATTCTCACGTCGCTTTGGCATTTGCTCGCTAAAAAGCGAAGGCATGTATGTACTCGTCGAGCTACCCAAAATCGTTTCGCTTTCAACTATATCAGCCAATTGCGTATAAAGCGCACGTTTCATATCCAAACGTTCCGGTATGCATTCCTGCACATAGAGGGCGTGGCGCACCAGCTCCTTGATATCGGTGGTCACACTAATGCACTTAAATTGTTCAGCCGGACTGAGTTTGCCACGTAGCGCAGATTCGGCTTGTAGTGCATGCAATTGCTTTTTGATTTCTTCCAGCGCCGATGTTGTTTGTTCGGGCAGAATATCGTAGAGCATCACCTGATAGCCAACGGAAGCGAAAAGCTTAGACCAAGCGCGTCCGATGAGACCGCTGTTGGTAAGAAAAAATTGCATTTTACATATATTTTATGTATCATTTGCCGTCTGCTTATTGTTCTTGCAATTTCAAGACTGGCCTATTTTTACTACTTTCACACCAACCTGCCAATAATACCAATTTTCTCATTTCTCATTTTTCTCTCGCCTCTTTACCGGGAATACGCTGTCCAAATTCAAAACACTTCTTTCTACAAGCGAATTTGCTAAAACACTAAATTTGTAAAATGAAATTTTAATATTTATATATACATACATACATATGTATTTAATGCGGCTACATAAATAATCTCTTCGGTTTTAGATTTATCACAATTCTTGTTTGTTTCCATACTTTGAAGGCGCAGTTGCTTGTTTCCGATAAAGAGAAAAATAGAAAAAAAAAGTCGTAATGCAAAAAATGTTTTGTTTTTTCTTTGACTTTGTTATCAGTAGGGAAGCTAAAAATATGCACGAAAAATTTCAAAATATGCATGCTAGTATGCCCGAAAAATAACTGAAAAATGCTCGTAAATATGCACGAAAAAATCTCATTATATGCATATATGCCCGAAAAATACCTGAAATATGCTCAAAAAATATATGTATTTCATTTCAAGCTTACATTTTTATTTAACGAATTTTGCAAAATAATAATAATATAACTTACTATATATATATAACAACTTCAAAGACCGCATTAACTTCCTTAAACATCCTGGAATCTTTAAATGGATCTGAACCCCTCACTTCCGAAAGAACTTCTGAGAAACTTGTTGTTATTCCTCCTAAAAAGTCTATTTTTGTGTCTAGATTCGCGAAAGACACTTCTCCTGATGACATTAATTTATATATTACATCCAAGCTCAAACCAAAACATTTATTTATTCGTAAATTTAATTTTAAATATGATCGCGACATTTCTAGCTTTAAAATCGATGTAGATCCGACCGATTTTGAAACGATCCTTCACAAATCATTTTGGCCGAATGGCGCGTTTGTTCGCGAATTTGAATTTAGACCAAATAAAAACAACATGCATGTCGTGAGATTACCTAATTCTCAGACAGTTTCAAAAAACTAATTATATCAACTGTAAGCTTTTACTACCAAAACGTTAGAGGTTTGAATACCAAATTAACTGATCTGTACTTAAATGGATTTTGCTGTAATTACAAAATTATTTGTTTGACTGAAACATGGCTCAAACCTCACGTCTTGAACTCAGAAGTTCTTCCGAATCAATATGAAATCTACAGAAATGACCGCGTAAATAGAATTGGCGGTGGTGTTCTAATTGCAGTGCACACATCGTTGCCATCTGAGGATGTTAGTGTTTCATCCAATGCTTACTTTGAGCTCAAATGCATACGTGTGTTGATTGGTAAAGGATATATGTATCTAACCCTTTGCTATATCCCACCAAATTCCAACACGTCAATTTACAATGAGCTTCTGTTAACACTTAAATCTATAAACTCTAGGATGACACTTTCTGATACTCTGGTAGTACTGGGTGATTTTAACCTCCCGAGCATATATTGGAACGTTAATGACTCGGATATTGTACCTGTTTCTTCTAAAGATAATCACATTTTTTTCCTTGAAGAAATGGCTGAACTCTGCCTCAACCAAATAAACTTGAATTCAAATAAATTTGGCAGGATATTAGACCTAGTATACGTTAATGATATTCCGAACTTCTCCCTAAATCGGTGTGACCCTCTAGTTCTTCCGGAGGATGTTTATCATCCTGCTATTGAGTTCTCTTATGAAGTTATTAACGAAAATGGAACTAAAAATTATTTCAGTTCTAGTGATCAATTTGTTTTTGCAAAGGCGAACTTCAAGAAAATAAATAAAGAGTTGTCGCGCTTTCCCTGGCCAAACTATGTAGATGATATTGACCTTTGTGTTGAACATTTCAATAACACCATCTATAACCTATTTCTAAAGTATGTTCCTAAACGCAGGGTCAATGAAGAACAAACACAGTTATGGTTCACCAAAGAGCTTAAAAAATTAAAAAATAAAAAGTCACGCTTTTTTAAGCTATACAAAAAATCTGGTCTTCATAGAGATTACGTCAAGTACTCAGTCTTGCGGCATAGATACATGGCATTAAACAAAAAATGTTACAAATCATACTTATGCAAAATGAAGAAAAAACTGGTTCACGATCCCAAATCATTCTATAACTTCGTCAACTCAAAACGTAGAGTTCATAGTTTTCCGTCCGCCATGAATTATAATAACACTGCGTCTTCTGATAGCCAACTTATTGCTAACATGTTCGCAAATTTTTTTAGTTCGAATTATTCTATGGACTCTCCTAAAAGTAGTGATTATCCGTTTAGACTTACCCCATCCAATTTAACTCATGTCTCAGTTATATCTCCGGAAGTAGTCTTAAATTCATTAAAAACCTTAAAAGATTCATTTAGATCTGGACCGGATTTCATTTCGGCTTGCTTTCTTAAAAAGTGTGCTGTAAATATTTACAAGCCCCTAACATCCTTATTTAACTTGTCTCTAAAAAAAGGTGTTTTCCCATTAGTTTGGAAGGAATCTTTTATAATACCCCTACACAAAAATGGCAGTAGGTCTTCTATTGAAAATTATCGAGGCATAGCCAAGCTGTCAGCGGTTCCAAAATTATTTGAAGCAATCATTGTTAATTATCTGAAGTACTCTATTTCCTCATCAATATCGCCATCTCAACATGGGTTTTCTACTGGAAAATCTACCACAACTAATTTATTGCAGTTCACAACTTATGTTTCAAATGGATTTAGAGAAAATGTTCACACAGATGTAATTTACACGGATTTTAGTAAAGCTTTTGACAAAGTATGTCATTCATTGCTCATCCGTAAACTAGGTCTAATAGGTCTTCAACCCAGTTTTATTCGATGGATATCTTCATACCTACATGGTAGAACTCAAAAAGTTATTTTCAAAAATTGTTCTTCCGATGTCATTTTCGTTCCTTCGGGCGTTCCCCAAGGAAGCCACCTTGGGCCAATTCTGTTCCTGCTATTCATTGATGATATTTCGTCTGTAATAAAACATTCTAAGATCTTATTATATGCTGATGATGTAAAACTATTTAAATCATTTTCCTCTATAGAAGATAGATCTTTCTTACAAGCAGATCTTAACAACCTTGTTCATTGGTGTAAAGCAAACTACATGCCGCTAAACTTAAAAAAATGTAAAGTTATGTGCTTTTCTCGTAGAACAGTACAACCAGCTTCTTATAAAATATCACAGCATAATCTAGATCAGGTAACTAATTTTATCGATCTTGGCGTCACAATGGACTCCAAACTCACCTTTAACCTCCATATAAACTCCACTGTCAACAAAGCTAAAGCTGTCTTTGCATTTATAAAGCGATGGTCTAAGGAGTTCAATGATCCTTACGTCACAAAAGCTCTATTTACAAGCTTAGTTAGACCTATCTTGGAATACGCATCTATCATTTGGAATCCCCACTACCAGTGTTTTTCAGATAAAATAGAATCTGTCCAAAAGCAGTTCCTGCTTTTTGCTTTGCGGAACTTTCGTTGGGACTCAGATTACATTCTTCCACCTTACACTTCTCGTTTAAAACTCATTAATTTGCCTTCACTTTCTAGTCGTAGAGAGATGCTTGGTATAGTTTTTATGGTTAAATTAATCACTGGACTTATAAATAGCCCATGCCTTCTAAGTGAGTTATATTTTAACGTTCCATGTAGAGTATCGAGGCATTTCAAGCCACTATTTGTGAAACCTTGCAAAACAAATTTCGAATTAAATGAACCATTCCGCCGCTTATGCCATGACTTTAATAATCACTCCAGCACGTTTGACACTTCAGACTCGCTTTTTATTATAAAAAAAATAGTTCTAGCCTCACTTAATAAATGATATACAATCAGCTGATGAATTTTGTTCTGTAGCTGATTAGTTTTAGATCTCGACACCTAACAAACCCCTTCCTGTACGACTCGGCACAAAAAAAAAAAAAAAAAAAACAAAAAAAAAACATATCCGTGCGTCATGCGGAATGGCGCCCCTCGCGTCGGTCGGGCGGGATATGGAGGGTAAACCGTTGGGTATTATTATTATTATAAGAACTGAAACGTACAATTCACATTTTCTCCATTTAAAAAAATTGTTTTTAGATACTATAAAATACTTATGTACTTAATTTTAGATTTGTATTTATGTAAATACATGAGACCTTTTTACAAAGCAAACGAAACCATTCCATTAATATTACGCAGGGTTGCATTGAACTATCGTATGATTTACTACATTTTCCTGTGTGCATTGAACTATCGTATGATTTACATTTTCCTGTGTGAATTTTTGGCGGAACGAAATATTAGCAATAAACGAATTGAAAGTGAAAGTGTGAAAAGGACGGAAGTAATATATTTTAAACCTCAGAGTGAGAAAAATATCGCAATATTCATATTGAACGCGTAGCAAACGTGTAAAACTAGTCTGCGATTCATCAGACCATCAATATGAATAGCCATCCAAATATCGCGATTCATATTGACAGTGTAGCGTATGCCTATGTAAGAGAATGTCGATACATATTGCATATTATTGTCCCTTCAAATTTTCACACTACAGCTGTTTTCTATCAATAACAGTGCATCGGAGCAAAATTTTTTTTCTCTGGGTTTGCTTCAAGGCTCTGATCAGCATACAAAAAATGATCCGCTCCGTAGCCCAGATCAATAGTTAAATAGCCTTGTTTGTATATGTACGCAACTATCTGAATTAACCACAGATAAGATGTTGTCAGCTTAATATTTTTCGATATAGCTCGATTAAGTTCCCAAATATGCCAAAATAAGCACGAAATGCATTTTGACCGTAAATATGCATTTTAGGTCTAAATATGCATTTGCATATGCAATATGCATTTGCATATTTTTAGCTTCCCTAGTTATCAGTCAAAATTTTTGCATATTTGTTAAGGTCATGCTTAACCACTAGCGCTATTTTATTACTTATTCCGAATGTAGTATATGTAAGTACAGTACAAGACTAAAGGAAAAATTTGCCTTTTTAAAATCACTAGACGGTTAAAATATTCTAGAAAATTATTCGCCATAAAATTTCACTAGGGGACCCCTCAATTAAAATCTTTGTGAAATGAACCTAAAAGACCACAGCAAGCGAAAAACTTATATTCCTCGGAGTGTTAAATGTGTTCAATTCCGGGTTCTACCGAAGCGATCGAAATACTTCTTTTACAAGAGATGACTGATTTTTGACCACGTTGAGCATGCAAGCAAGGAAAAATATTAGGTAAGCACTGTGTGGAAGTGACCCTAATGGTAAACATGGGGATAATACGATTATATAGTTGAGACCCGGAACTTTTTTGGTCCTTATAAGGCCTAATGTAGATATGTACACAAACAGATGGTGCAAATATCAGTTCAAAAAGTGTGGACCATGGAATGCTGAAATCAGTGTTTAAAAAACTGCAGTCGGAATTAGCAAAAGTCGTGAAATGTTTGATTTTATTTGATTTTGATATTCGTCGCTTTTTAAAATGACGATTTTGCCTGATTTTGATTTTGCGCTGATTTCATATTGCTCAAAATCAAAAGCGGCCTGATTTCAAAATGGACGATTTTGCCTGATTTTGATTTTGCGCTGATTTCATATTGCTCAAAATCAAAAGCGGCCTGATTTCAAAATGAACGATTTCGCCTGATTTTGATTTTGCGCTGATTTCATATTGCTCAAAATCAAAAGCAGCCAAATATCAAAATTAGCGATTTTGCCTGATTTTCATTTTGTGCTAATTTTGATTTTGTGCTGATTTCATATTGCTAAAATCAAAATCAGCCAAATATCAAAATCAATGCTTTCACAGTTTTGCTATTTACGCTTACATGAACACATGTGTTTATGTACATAATTTCTTACCCTCTGTATTACGTTTGTATACATACATATGTATGTATGCACATGTAAGCGTAAATAGCAAAACTGTGAAAGCATTGATTTTGATATTTGGCTTCTTTTGATTTTAGCAATATGAAATCAGCACAAAATGAAAATCAGGCAAAATTGCTAATTTTGATATTTGGCTGCTTTTGATTTTAGCAATATGAAATCAGCACAAAATGAAAATCAGGCAAAATTGCTAATTTTGATATTTGGCTGCTTTTGATTTTAGCAATATGAAATTAGCACAAAATCAAAATTAGCACAAAACGAAAATCAGGCAAAATCGCTAATTTTGATATTTTTTCATATTGATTAACTGCGACTTCTGATTTTTTAAAAGCGGAATCAAAATCAACAGAAATGAAACTTATGCCAGTTTTTTAAACACTGGCTGAAATGGCCCTTTTTCGCCAGCCAGCCGGCGTTTTGGCCGCAATAGTGGCCTTCGTTTCCAGAACCCCACCTAAAACAGTTTGATGTACCTACTAAATCAAGGTAATAAGCTATCGGTATGTAGTAACAATAAACACTTAATACACATTCTAAAATAACTTTTTAAGCTTTTCTTTAACTGGTTGTTCTTCACAAGCAATTCTGCAAAATCTCTCTAATTGCCATTTAAGCAAACTTTTATCAATTTTCTGCAAATACTAATAATCATATTTCACCGTTTACTAGAGATATACATTTATGTTTTTTGTGTACATATGTACATATATTAATTAGTAGGTACATACTTGTGTGTACCCAACGAACACTCAGATTAGATACCGATTAGAGAATGACTAGAGAACTAGCTCTTTAAAGTGCAGACATTGGTGACTTATCTGTAACCTTATAAAACAGCTGATTCAACCAACTTTACGACAAGCAGTGTTACTAGTCATTGGTGCCTTATCGTAATTCTGTAGTCGTATCGTTAACTTACAGACCAATTGGATTTTGGTTAGCAACCCTAAATCCGTAAACAGCTGACACTTGTGAAAGCAGATATAGGAAGATAGGCGCATAGGCGAATACAGAAACTTCTTTTTTTATTTACAAAAGTAGATTATAATATCAAAATCAAAGCAAATTCACATCATGGCCAATAATAATGGGCCAGTCCCAAGCGAATTCAGATTTTAACACGGAGAAATATTATTTTGACATTACAATCTACCAATTACAATAACAAAATACATGGGAAATTTCTGAATTTGCCTATGCGCCTACCTTCCTAGATGTTTACGGATTTACGACACCACTAACAGCTCACATGTATAGCGATAAAGTTACAATAAGATTAACGATAATGAAATACTTATAAGTCACCAATGTCTGAACCTTTACTCCAATCTGTAACGTTAGCGGATGAATAGAGAAATAATGAGGAATTATCCGATCGAGAAAATTACAATGCAGCAATCCAAGTTCTGCAATTAGATTCTAATGAGAATTTGTATTTATTTCAAAGGCATTACTTCTCTAATCAGTTTCCAATCTAGTGCAGTTTTCCACACTCGCTCTCGATTAGAGTATATTTAGAGAATTACAGTAGTTATCTAATTTAGTCGCCACAAATTCTGTAACGTTGGAGTTTGTGTTTACTGGGAATATGTGCTTATCGTATGTGTGTTTTTGCCAACATCTTTGCTTGCCATATGTTCGTACAAGCAGTTAATTTCATTCCTTTTCTGTTATCGCTGCCTTCAGCAAACAAATCACGTTTCGCTCGTTCGTTCGACTTATTCATTCTTTCTTCATTCATTCAGTTCTTATATTTATTACGTTTTGCTGAGGTCAGTTTCGATTGTAGTGCTTGTGTAGTAGAAAAGCAAGAAATAATAAATAATTGGATTTGCTGATAATGACCGCAGAAGCAATAATTACAATATTTATTGTTATATAACGATTTTGAAAACGAAAGCTTTTATTTGATTTATTAAATCACAATAATTTACATTTGAATAGTTTAATTATACAAGCAATTAAGAAATATTAAGATAAATACCGGAAGGTAAATGCATTCGTAAGTATGTATTTATGATGAATTTTTTAGATGTTCATATATACATATAAATGTATTCAAAATTTTGCCATTAGCAAATTTTAATCTTAAACGAAGTTAGGATTTCTAAGTATATACAATTCATAAGCTAAACCGACTTTACATAGAGCTGCGTCAGATAGATGTAGATATTTCAAAAAAAAATTGTATGAGACAACTAACAATTTAAGAACTGCTCTTCCAATTAAATTACCTGTAATTATAAGGTAGATAAACACTTAAAAATATATACAGTATGATATATGTGTAACGTAATCATGCAGGGGGTACAGAGCGGATGGGCGGAGGCCTCCGGTCTTAGTGCAAACCCCTCAAAGGCAGAGCTGATGCTTTTTACCATCTGGAAGAAAATTATATCTGTCCTATAACAGTATTCGATACAAACTATGAGACTCTCTAGCAATGACCGGGGAGATGGTATACTCGCTCAGATATTCGATGTTTCAGTTTTCACAGACGGATCCAAGATGGCGGGCGAAATGAGAGCTGGTATCTTTGCAACCTCCATATTAAATCAGGCTGCCGGACACGACGCACGTTTTTAATCAGAAGGCTTGGCCATAAAGGAGGCCTGCAAAGCTTTACTTGCAGCTGAAAGTGCCAGTGTCTCGGATAGTCATACGGCTCTGGGATCTGTAACGGTATCATCAAGCCTGCTCAGGCAGTATAGGGAGTGGTGAGTTAGCCCGGCAAATTTGGGTCTTGATGTCGCAGAGGCGGAGGAGGTTATTGCGCTCCTGTGTTTCAAACAGATACATTCGGTAGTCAAGGATTCCAGGTCTGAGAGGCTTCTTAGATACCTAAACTCTACAGGATGGATATAGACTGTAGAAACTGCCCTGCTTCCGAGTTGATATTCTTCTTTAATCTAATTCTAGATTTTTAGTCACGAGTCGTGGTATCAAAACGGCGCTTCGATGTTAATTGGAGCCATTAGGACTCGCTACTCTAACCAACCATGCTATATAACTTACAAATTATATATATAATCTATATATATATAAAAATCAAGCCCATTTCTTTGTCGCCGGCTTTCGCCCAAACGCGTGGAGGGATTTTGACCAAATTTACACACCAGCTTAGTACCTTGCCCTAGATGGTTTATATACATATTTTTTTCAAATCCGGAAGTCGGTTCCCGAGATATAGGTCAAAAGGTCAAAACGTGGATCCGGATTTCCCCTGAATATGTTTGGACGATATTGGTGTCAAATGAAAGGTGTTGAGCAGAGAATTTACACAGAATAGTACTCATTGTGATTCCTAGGTCGGGTCTCCAGATATGGGTCAAAACGTGGACCCCGATGACCCTCGAATGTTTCTGAGCGATATTGCTATCAAATGAAATTTGTTGAGCAGAGAATTTACATAGAATAGTACTCATTGTGATTCCTAGGTCGGGTCTCCAGATATGGGTCAAAACGTGGACCCGGATGACCCTCGAATGTTTCTGAGCGATATTGGAATCAAATGAAAGGTGTTGAGCAGAGAATTTACACAGAATAGTACTCATTGTGATTCCTAGATCGGGTCTCCAAATATGGGTCAAACGTGGACCCGGATGACCCTCGAATGTTTCTGAGCGATATTGGTATCAAATGAAAAGTCTTGATGAGGACTTCAGCACAGAACTATTATAATTGTGATGCCTAGCTCGGGTCTCCAGATATAGGTCACAAAGTGGACCCGGATGACCCTGGGATGTTTTTGAGTGATATTGGTATCAAATGAAAGGTCTTGATGAGGACTTCAACATAGAACAATTTTATTTGTGATGCTTAGGACAAGTCCCCAAATATGGGTCAAAACGTGGACCCGGATGACCCCGGAAAATTTCTCAGTGTTATTGGTATCTAATGAAGGGTTTTGAGCAGGGATTTTACATAGAAATGAACTCATTACGATCCCTAGGTCCGGTCCCAAGGTGTGGGTCAACACGCGGACCCGGACAACACCGGGATATTTCTCAGGGATGTTCGTACCAAATGAAAAGTGCTGCGCAAGGCCTTTACACAGAGATGAACTGATTATGATTCCTAGGTCTGGTCCCTAAATGTGGGTCAAAACGTGGACCGGGATGGCCCCGGAAAATTTCTGAACGATTTTGGTGTCAACTGAAAGGCAGGGCTTTTACATAGAGATGAACTCATTATGATTCCTAGCTCAGGTCCCCAAATGTGGGTCAAAATGTGGATCCGGATGGCCCCAGATAATTTCTCAGCGATATTGTTATTTAATCACGGCGCATGACGATTCCTAGGTGGGATCCCAAGGTATGGGTCAATATGTGGACCCGGATAAAATCGGGATATATCTTAGGGATATTGGTACCAAATGAAAGGTGTTGAGCAGACTCTCATGTAGGGCCGTACCCATTACGATTTCTTGGTCAAGTCTCCAGATACCGTACCCATTATGGTTCCTAGGTCAAGTTCCCAGATGTGGGTCAATAAGTGGACGCGGATGAGCCCGGGATGCTTCTGAGCAATACTGATATAAAATGAAAGTGTTGACCGGGTCTGCTATATAGAGATATTTTCATAGTGATTCTTAGTCCCGATACCCAATTATGGGTAAAAGAGACGATTCGGACGCCACGGAATGTTTTTAAGCAATGATGGTATCAAATGAGAAGTGGAATGTAGGGTATGTCATGCTAACCCAGTTCCCTAGGGAAAGGGGAAGAGTAATGAGACTAGGAAAGGCAAAGGGACGGAAAAGGAGAGGGAGAATATAATAAAAATGGAATGAAGAGGATGGGGAGAGAGACAGTAAGACAGGGAATTAGAGAAGGAATAAGAGGGGGGAATAAAAAGAAGAAAGACAGATAAGGAGAGGTAAGAGAGAGCGGTAGAGAAAGGGAGGAGGAAATGTGATGGGAAAGGAAACGGAAATGGAAGTAAAGATAAATGGAAAGGGAAAGAGAAAGAGAAAAGTAGAGGGAAAGGCAGTTGGAGACTAATACGAAGAAAAATGGGATAAGAACATGAAGAGGGCCAATTTATGAAAATATAAATTTTTTCCTTCACTTTTTTTAAACTTATCTGAATTGTGCTGAGCTCTGCAGCCCGAGGTAATTTCGGTTTCTAGATACTTCCAACATATTTTAAAGTGATCCGTTTTTCGCTTCAAGTACCTATAATAGGAAGTGGGACAAAGCAAAGCTTGGCCGGGTACAGCTAGTATACATATATAATAGAAGTATGTACATACATAATTAAAAATTAATTTTTATATTTATTCCTTACACTCTCACGGCAATGAATCCATCGGCCCCGTCACTGATCGCACTACCTAAAATCCACAAAGCAGGAACACCTATGCGACCAATAGTAAACCATAAGTCGGCACCAGGATATAGACTATCAAAACATCTAAACAAGCTACTAACCGAGAAACTAGACCTATCCAATAAATACACAGTCAAAAACACGACGGAACTAGTCAACAAACTGAACAACCTGAACGTACCCAAGGACTCAAAACTGGTATCATTTGACGTGAAGGATCTATACCCTTCGATACCAACGACAGAAACACTAAAAACTTTAACTAAAATACTGACAGAGAAAACGAACAAAGACATTGCTATAGAGATAGTAAATACGCTGAGAGTAACCCTGGACCAGAATTATTTTAAATTTGACAATAAAATATACAGACAAACTCACGGACTAGGCATGGGTAGCCCCACATCAGCTATCCTTATGGAAGTATTTATGCAACATTTGGAAGAAATTTATATGGAAGAACTGACGGCAAATTTGGGAGTAAATTTTTATGCCAGGTATGTAGATGACATCATCTGCCTAATATCGGGAAATAAAGAAGAACAAATTTTGGAGCACCTCAACAGCCAACACAAAAATATAAAATTCACTATGGATACAGAGAAAAATGGAAAAATCAACTACCTGGACCTAACAATTAAAATAAACAAAGAGACTAACAAATTTACTTACGAAATATACAGAAAACCCACAGCAACAGATACAATAATACACAATAAATCTAACCATCCTCAACAGCACAAGAACGCCGCTTTCAGACATTTATTAACACGACTTGAACGAACCCCGTTAGAAAAAGAAGCTTACAACAAGGAACTGAGCACAATATACACAATCGCAGAGAACAACGGATATCAAAAAAGTTTAGTGAAGAAAATACAAAAAAACATAAATTCAAGAAAGTCAGAAACCAAAGAAAAAGAAGAGAAGAAATGGGCAGTCCTATCATATACCGGAGCAACATCTTACAAGTTGGCTAAAGTTTTCCAAAAATATAACATTAATGCAGCATTTAAAACGAGGAACAATATGGGAAAACTTCTACGAAACAACATGAACAAGGAAGACCTCTTTGACAAACAAGGCGTATACAAATTGACTTGCGAATGCCAAAACAGTTATATAGGACAAACAGGACGCCAAATCAAGACGAGATATCGAGAACACATAAGGGATTACAATAAGAAAATAAGAAAATCATCAACGACAGTGGAATCAAATTTCGCCAACCACATGGCAGAAAACAAGTGTACACCCATGAAAATAGGAAAAACAGCTAAAATTCTCCACATACAGCATAAAGGAAGACGACTTAACATATTAGAAAATATGGAGATATACAAACAAAAAACATTCGTAGGTGAAATAATAAATGAACAAATAAACACCGCATCGGATACATTATTTGAACCGCTTAAGCTACTATACCCGAAAGAGGACAAAAGACCTAAAATCGACATAAACAAAACAACACGCAAACGGACAATAACGGACTTTTACCTACTTGGTTAATGAGGGTACAATAATGAAAATATGACAAAAAATAGATTTGCATACCTAAACACACAACACAGACTCACACACACACACACGTCACCCGAACGCACGAATGCACGAACACATCACATGAACACGAAGTACCTGAACAAAACGACGGAAGTTAGTTACTATAAATACTATCGAACTTACACAAAATAACTCAGAACGAAAGAAGACACTGAAGATGGCGCATATTAGCCGAAACCGGTTTGTCTCCAAACCAAACTTGACAAGGGATGACGGAAAATCCTTCCACAATACACCTTAACATCTACTTAAATATCAACTTCGGACATTTAACAAAATTATAATTACTTAAAGCATAGCTGTAATTGAAACCGCAACTCCCATTTCCTTATTATTTTTGCGCGTCTGCTTTGTCAGTCCATTCAAAAAAGCAATCCATTTGTCTCACTCCCCTCAAGGGCACCCAAAGGCAGCCTAGAATAACTAGTAATTCATTAGCGAATTTACTTTAGCTTTGAAGTGGCGCCCTGCCATAACATGTCAAAATGGATTGTGAAAAATAGGAAAACAAAAGTAGAAGAAAAAAAAAACAAAAAGTAGTGAAAAGTAAAAGAAAGAAAAAGAAAGAAAAAGGAAACATAGGTAGGGTACGCCGGAAATGACAATACACAAACATCAAAACAAACAAGACAAAAAAAAAACGAAGAAAAATAAAAAACAGGAAACAGTCAAAGCAATGAAGTATGAAGGAGGACCTATGCAGCCGCGCAAACATTTCATTCAGGCTAGAAAAAGCACGCAGCCAGTCAAATAAGCAAGCAAACAAGAAACTCCTTTTTTGAAGCAGGCAACTTCAACTTTTTGCGTCACAATCAAAAGTTTCATTTTTCATTGCAACGGCCAGCCAACGCACAGTGTACCCACCAAAGCAAAGCCGCGCATTGCAAAGAAATGTTTTAAAGAAGGAAGTGGAGGTAGTGGAGGGGGTGAAAAGGCGTACGACAATTGCTTGAATTCATTTGTCAAATGCAGCAACAGCAGTGACTTGAAACATAATTGAAAGAGACAAAAAATGAAGTATGTATGTAAGTAAAACCAACGAGAAAGCAAAAATAGCAAAAAAAAACCAATAAAAGCAACACTGCTATAGGGAGCTAAAGCTAAAGCAATGCGACACTGCGTAGTTCATTTGACCGTTTCCGGTAACGGGACGCCGACTAACGAATGAACAAATTAAAGCAAAACATACATAAGTAAAAATTAAAACTAAAAAATTAAATGTATTTATGTACATATATATATGTATATGTATATGAATGAATTAGTTGGTGAATAAATGAATTGTCAACATAACAACACACAAAAAGCAACGAATACGCTTGAAATTTGATATTAAGTATGCAGTTGTGGGTGGAAAGGAGTGTGGTGTGTTAAAAATGTACAACAATGAGCGAAATTAATTTCATTAATGCGCTCGTTGTCAGCTGGCGGATCAACTGCCATCGGGCACAGACTAAATAACAGACTGTGTAGACTGTGCATTATTTATGACGTTATGAAGCAGGAATATGAAAAGATTTATCATTAAACATAATTTTTTTTAAGTGCTGGTTAAATTACATTGGCAATTTGCTGCTGCAAAAATATTTTTATTTTTAGAAGAGGGGAATGGTCCGATTTGAATAAATTTTTGCGTGTCTATTAACACAAGTTATAAAAGTGTATAAACCAAGTTTTGTCATAATATCTCAATTATTTGTCGAGTTATGGGCTCCGAAATCTCGTAGATTCCTTTGTCTAAAAATAGGTGGTGCCACGCCCATTTGCCAAGATTTTTCTATTTTTTGTTTCCGGTCTATTGTGGAACTCATGCCACAAAATTTCAATGAATTATCTTTATATTTGACAAAGATATCGCTTAAAATGTTTTTATTAGGTCACTTTATAATACACATATATAAAAGTGAGCGTGGCCGTCAACCGATTTTAACAATTTTCCTTCAAAATGTTTGCCTAGGTAAGTAAATAATACGTACCAAATTTCATCGATATATCTTCAATGGTTTCTGAGTTATGACATATAAAACTTTCCATGTTTGACCCTTAATAAGTGGGCGTGGCACCGCCTATTTTCCAAAATTTCATCAAATTTCTTCCTAGGGGCTTGAGCTAAACATGTGGGTAAAATTTCATCGCTCCAGCTATATTAGTGACTGAGATACCAAATTTCCGATTTTGTCTATATAGGAAAAGTGGGCGTGGTCATGGTCCGATTTCGCCAATTTTCAATACCAACCGTTCCAGTCTCGATACAAACTTGCATTTCAAATTTCATCACAATATCTCAATTTTTGCGCGAGTTAGAGTGTTTACAGACGGACAGACGGACGGACGGACATGGCTCAATCGATTTCTCTTTTCACCCTGATCATATTGATATATATAAGTCTATATCTATCTCGATTATTTCATTCTGTTACAATCCACCGTTATGTGATTAAAACTATAATACTCTGTGTACTAGTACAGCTGAGTATAAAAATAAAATAAAGTAAAAACAAACATTAAATAAAATAAATTAAAATAAAAAATATATTAAAATATATTAAAATAAAATAAAATAAAATAAAATGAAATGAAATGGAATAAAATAAACTAAACTAAAATAGCAAAATAAAATAAAACTAAATTAAAATAAAATGAAATAAAAATAATAAATAAAATGAAACATACTAACAAAATGCAAAAATTATAATAAATTAAATTGAGCCTTTTAATACAACTTTTAATTAATTTAAGATTCACCTTAACATATCGGTGCACGTATTTTCGTTTCACTCAATTTTCAAACTATTTGAATTTCTAATTATAACAAGCAACCTAAATCCAATCAGCATTATCAAAGAATACACCAAATAAAAGATTACCCGTACGCTCTGTCGCGTCAAGGATAAAACAGCTGGACCCAAGCTTGTACTATGCAAAATCAAATAAGTAACTTTTTGCATACATTTTAAAACACATATGTAAATGAGCAAAAAAGAATTTAAACGCTGTAAATCATATTTGTGCAAAACAAAAAAAATGAAATAGCTGAAATTATGCTTTACAATGTTAAAATAACGCTTTGTGGCCATAAAGTGGCGCATACGAGCGGATTAAACATATTAATGTGCTAAGTGTTGTGGGAATGCAAGAGGCAAGTTTTTTAGCGCAAAAAGCTCAAGAACTAGATGTGCTTAAAAAGCAAATACATAAAATAAATGTCGATGTAAATATGTGGAAAGCCAATTTTTAGCACATCTCTTGATTGCCCCATTGGGTGAAATTAGCACTCGTAAGTGCTGAAAGGCTTAACACAAAAAAAGTTTAAAACGTATTGACGTTTAAAAGCGGGTTGTTTTGTAAAAGTGTTTGGCTATTAAAGTTGAGATGGAAAAAAAATATTAAGCTAACTATCCTAGTGAGATTCATGTTGAAAAGAAAACCGATAAATGGTTCGAGCGTAAAAGAGCAAGAGTTATAAGGGAATAAAATAGAATTTAAATATGCTACAACACGTTTACTCAAGCGCAGATAGCGGGCTGGAGGAATTGATATAAGTACATATATACTTATATAATGTATAAGGTAAAGGAAAACGCTCAAAGTTTCAGCAATAAAATACAGCTCTGTACGAGAAGATTAATGCGCAAATGAAAGTTGTTCGGTGGCAGCAAAATTCTACCATAAGTTCGCTTTAGACTAACATGTGTATGTACACCTATATTAAAAAAGTTGTAAAAAATCGTTCAATTTAAACATAAAACAAAATTGAAATGTGAATAACCCATAACAGCTCACGCTTTCATGCACTGCCCCAAGTCAACCAACGTCTACACATCCAAAAAAGGACGCATTTCTATTTGCACCTTTTAGCGGCTTAAGCTAAAAATAGGCACAAAACCTTAAAAAAATGTTTAACTACTGTCTAAAATATCAAATACCGGACGGCTCCACATCGATTACATCGACCCCGATCATTGAAAATTGGTACCGTCGACATAATCCATATCATCATCATCACTATCATCATCATGAGCATCATCATCATCAGCATCACCTACATCATCATCACAATCATCATCATCATCTTGATCATCATCATCACTGAACTGCTTCTAATTTTCTTATCCCTCTTCTTCTTCTCATCATTCTTCTAAACTTTATATACATACTAGTAAACCCGGCCACGCGATGCTGTGGCTTTCAATTACACTGTGCGACAATTTGAGGGTGGAAGACCACTTTTCGCCACATTTGAAACCTTTTTGATATATCTTCATAGCTACTGGTTATTTTTATTTTCTGTGGACCTAGATTTTTTATACATAGATTTTGACCAAGGAGCCCCATAGTGAAGTTTTGTGCCGAATATTTTTCTAGACTATGGTTACCTTAAAGCGACCTACAAAAGGCCATTTGGCGCGCTCCTCCTCTTCTTTCTAGTTCTCTTTCTCTTCCCCTTTCCCCTTTATTTGCGCTTTATTTTCCCTTTATCCATTTTATTTTTCATATTTCCTCTTTCGCTTCCTGTCCTTCGTCATATCCGTCCCTTTCATTTTCCTCTTCCCTCTCCTTTTATTACCCATCTTCAGTGCCAGGCCTTGCATGAAACTTCAAATTTAAAAATGAGATAAACTGTAGCGTAAAAATGGATTATTGAACGGTGGCAACCCTTTTTGAAAAATTTCTATTAAATTGCTCAATATCAGGTCAAGCCCCTTCATATGGTACCAATAATTTTAAAATCAAACAAACTATACAGTAAAATTAAATTTTCAAACATCTGGCAACCCTTTTCAAAAAAATTAAACCTTCCTGCACATCTACAGGTCAAGCCCTTTCATCTGACACCACATTTTCGAAAATCGGTATAACGGTGTAAAAGTTATGGTGCTTACAAAAAATCGCTTAGCGTAATATATATAAAGATATATAAAGATATGTAGTATGTATATGTACATATTTATATTTTCACAATCTCACGAAATGCTCGCTTCTAACTGTGACAATAACTGATAAAATTGCTAATAGTAGTTGTAGTTGGAACTACATAAATAGAACGGGACTAATTAGTCCCTAAAAGTGATGTAAAACGGGAGTAGTCGCCGGCGATTGAGCACCAAACGCATGCCGGATTATTAGCACTTCTTATACATACATATGTAAATATGTGATTATATAAACATCCACAATAACAACAAATACAACAACAAATTGTGCCATTTTATTCTGCTTTGCATTCTGCGTGAAGAGTTTTTTTATGAGAAACATGTCCCAATTTAATGATATTGTGGGCAAAGCTTTCATGCTTGACTGACCACCAACGTGAGTTGTTATAATACTTAGATGTTGATATGCTGAGCATATTTTTGAAGGTCGTTTTTTACCTTTTTACGGACAAAAAGATATTTGATAGACCTTTTTCCAGTTCATATAGACATCCATACATATGTTCTTACTTATTTGTGCACCTTTTTTAGCGCTTCTTTCCTTACTTTCTTCCTTTTTTAACACATGGCTTTTTTTCTTTATTTTATTTCACATGCGTGCCTACATTTACGCCCCAGTTTAGTATTTATCGCACTGATGCGCAATTTTTCTTCAAGTAAATTTTATTGTTCCTATTTTTATAGATCATTTCATATTCATTTTATTTCATATTATTTAATGAATTGTTATTTACGCACGTTTTCCACTTTTTCTGCTGGTTGAAAATGGTGAAAGGATATGTTTAAATTTATTCGGTAGTGGGGTTATGAGGCCTTCTCTACGTGCTCCTTAGACTTCTTCCCATGTCGTGTTCTTGAAGATTTCGTTTAAGAGCAAGACTATTTCCCGGCTTTATTGTTGGTTCCTTCAGTAGCAAGTTTATTCTTCAGGAAAATGGAATCAAAACAGTTTTTTTTTCAGTTTTAATTCGTTATCCTCTGTTGTCCTATCATTGATTGATGATGTCAGGGTTTGTTGCATTCAGTCAGATAAAGTCCTTGGTATACGGACATCTAAGTCACCACATACTCCTGTGTACAGACTACTTGCTCTTCCAGTTCTTTTACCCTTCTTGGTAGTCATAATGTTTTCCGTCGACACAGAACTTTATTGCAGAGCAAATTTTTTTCTTAATCATTAAAAAAATCTATGAATTAAAATTTAAGTTCTTTGCTTTAACCGCTTTTCTTGTTATCACAAAAAAAATTTACCAGCAAAACTTTTCTAATAAATCTCACAACGAAAATCAAATGTACCTCAACTAAAAGCGAAAAATAAAAACGAAATTGAATATTTCAATCTATGCATTAGAAAAGTAAAAGGACAGTAACAGGATACGGCTACCTTTGGCTAACTTGATACGAGCAATTCCACTAATTGACTCACTTCAAACGGCCGACACTGAAAACTGAATACCAAACTTTATGCACAACAACAACTAAAAACAACAACAAACTTCAACCAAAACAACAGCAATAGCGTTTGAAAAAAAAACAACAACTACAACTTGAAGTTAAAAAAGTAAACTGATATGAGCGAGATTTGTGATATTAGAATGTCAGATAGCGGCATGAAAAAAAAACGAAGCGCCAAAAGAAGGCGGCCGGGCTGACGGCCGGCCAGCCACGAAAGCCAAAATGTCTGACACATTCACTTTATTACCTTGCTGTTATAACGCTTGTCGTCAGCAGCACCTGAGCATTTCAGTTGCGGAACTTTTCCTAAAGCCTGCCAAATCATATGCGAGTGATGGGCGAGTAATGGTGGACTGCGCGTATTTCATTCATAGATAAAGGTTGGCCAAGCAATTCGACTAACGAATTGTTACATTTGCTTGGAATTTTCGCCACGTCGCACACTGGGTGATAGCGGCCAAAAATAAAATCGAAATTAAAGTATTAGCAAATCAAATTTTTTTGAAAGTGATTGACAGATATAACAATTTGTAAAAAAAAAAGCTTATATAACATTTTTTGAGTCTCGTTTTGTTTAGCCGTACAGGGTGTTAAAAACTGAGCAAAAAATAGGTCCTTTTATTTCTCAACAATTACACCTTATACAAAATGCTGTAACTCATTCAATTATTAACGTATGTAATCGAGTGATACATCATTACATAGATATTGATTTGGCCTTTTAGAAACAATAAGCCTTTTGTAACCAGCGGTAACTCTTAGATTTATATGAACTTTCAAATATTGACAAAAAAAGTCGTAAAAAAAAATTTTGCTCAACTTTAAACAAAAAAATAAAAAAAATAAAAAATATGACCTCCCCAATTTTTTCATATGTTTTGAAATGATATATTTTTAATCAAACTGCGTTTTAATTCTTGAAATCCACCTGCGCTTTTCGCTTAAATAATCTTTTTCCCATTTGACTAAAAGTGCCTTTTTCAAAACGCAATAATTAGGCTACTTTTGACATTATGAAAAATCTTATTCTTAGGCGACTAATCGAATAGCTTGTTCACCGTGTTGTAGGCAATGGTTCACACTTTCAAATTATGAAAGAATTTTTTTTATCAGCGTTATCATTATTTTTTTGCAGCATTTTTCTTTTCGAACAGAAAAAAAAATTGTGTAAAAATTGGAAAATTTCAACATGAAATAAAAAAAAAATACAAAATATGACCTCTCCAAATTTTTAATATTTGGTGCTAGTGAACGTGCTTTATAAACAGGTGAAGAAATCTTAAAAATTCGTTTGCGCTTTTTTGTTTTATGAACTTTTTTATGGAGTGAGTTTTTCTAAGTTTTCATACATTTTTCCCATACAAAATCCCCAAAAGTATGCTTCAAAAAGTATTAATAATTTTGTATGGGGAAAATTTGCCAAGTTAATGAAACTTAAACAACAATTTCTCCAATTCTAATAAAGATATCTGAAAAATTTAAACGCCATATTCAGGGGGATGGTTTATGCTTTCTAACGGTGTATTTGATTTTGAATAAAAAAATATTACATACAAGATATTAAGCAGGGAATATAGTCAAAAACGTGTTTTTTTGCCTAATTGGACATGAATATCTCAAAAACTAGAACCAATTTGAAAATTCTGACTTCAGATTCAGATTCAGCACACTGAAATCCTTTAGAAAAGTATAGTTTCATTTGTGGTATAAAAATTTTTTTAAATGTGATTTTTTTGAAGGAAAATTTTATGATGAATGCTTATAAAATGCTCAAAAGTGCATATATTTTTAATTTTAAAACCATGGAATACTTTGCGCTTTTTCCAAAATGATTACTGTATATTATGTATATTTAAAAAATGTGTGCTCTTATTAAAATTGAGCATTTTAGCTATAATAGTTAACAAAATATTGAAATTTCAAAAATACCGTTATATGGGAGGGGGGTGTATTTGTGGGCCGATTTTGTTCAAATTTTCACAGTTTACTATCTTCAATCAAGAAAGCTTAAGTTCCGAGTTTAAAGTTTCTAGCTCAATTATTACTATTTTTGGCCGCGTTTGTATGGAGGTGCCCCCACTGTGCGTCGCACATATGTAGATTTTACGAATTTATGCGGCCAAAATTGAAAATTTTAAAATTGGTGCAAATACAAAATCCAAAATCGGTCTATGTTTATAATAGACCGGGCGATAATAAACCGGTCTTCTCGACTTTTATAGACAACCAGGGTGCACCTGCCACTAGTTGAAACTTATTATTCTCCCACTTTTTCGATTTTTTATTTTTTACGTATTTTAAGTAACCTATTTTTAAACGTCAATATTTTTAGTTTTAAGACAGTTATCAAAGTAAGCAACATGGATTCGAGTGCTTCGGGTAAATAACATTATTTATTGAAGAAATCGTCAACCTAGCATAATAAAAGACCCACCATTTTGACTCTTTTAAGCATATTGCGTTTTCTTGAAAAAATATTGTTCGTTTTTGAATTCAAAAGCATTTTAGTTATATTATCGCCTCCGATCGCCTCAAAATTTTTATGCGTTTTAATACTAGGTAGTCTTTTCTTATGGTTCTGATTAAAATCAGCTGCGGACAGGTGCGGCTGTGGTAAAAAAAGATACATTGAAAAAATGTCTAAACATTTTTTTTTTTTTTCATTTTCATCGAAGATTCTCCTGGTTCATCTGGAAAAAAAATTAGTTACCCGTCAATTTCTCTACGGAAAAATACAAAGCCAGAAATTATCAACATGATAGATGAAAAATTGGCCTATTTGGAAAATTACATGCTTTCGTATTTTTAGTATTTCCAATTTTTCACAGTCAAGGAAATACTTATCATAAAAAGGGGCTAAGAATCCTAAAACTACATTTTTTAGAAGAGTTTTCAGTATGCAATTTTGCAGCTCATTAAATTTTAATATAATAATAATAATAAGCAACATTCAACTTTTTGAAAATTTTCATTGGCTTTTCGGAAATTTTAATTGGAACGGTCTCACGTACATATAAGGCATACACCCTACAGAAAAAAATGTCTAAAATCAACGGATTTTTATACAGCATTGAGAATTTCACTTTTTACACTAAAATTGGTTGGCTACATAACAGTACACTTAGAAATCTCCTCAAAATTTTCTATAAATTCTGGCCTTGCTATGAAATTTTTAATCCACCTTCAGAAATTTCTACGATTATTCGGCTTTTTTCTATAAGCTCAGAAATCCTGCTTAAAACGTTTTTTATTGAAAAATTGTCTATATTTTTAAACTAAAATAAGAAAGTAAAATTTTCGACAGAACTCTTTGAAATAAAAATAAAAACTCTGGCGTATGATTTTTTTTTTGAGTCACTGTATATATTGTTCAATAAAATCGACTTTTAACACAAATTATTAAAATTTTGCATTAAACAAGCAATTTAGAATAGATGTAGACAATAAAATATTTTTGGCCGCATAAAACTTGAAAATCTACCTATGTGCGTCGGCAACAATGCTTAATACTTATAAATAAATAATGATATTTTATTTTTTTCATATATGAAAGACCCGGTAGAATTTAATAAAATCTCTATTTCCAATATTTTAAATCCTTTCTTATTGGTCTTTCTATTTAATTTCATAGTAAATAGTATGTACAACATACTTCTCTAAAAGCTATGTCACTGTGTCACACTTTGTACCTCCGCAGAGACCGCTTCTAATGACTCTATCTCACGGTTCAGCACAACTCCAGCTGCTTCCTTAGCTTTTTCGGCCTTCCTCTTTTCCAAAAAATCTGGCGCATCCCATGGCTGTGCCTCTGACGAGCCAAGTATTATAAATAACAAATTACCAAAAAAGGAAACTATTGCAGAAATTCCAAATAAAAGCTGCCACTTAGAGCGATCATGCTGAAACAAGAGGTAAGATGGAAGAAATCTCAATATTTGTACATATATATGTTAGTATATGTTAGTATGTATGTGTATCATATACTGCGGAAACATACATCATACTCACCTCATCTGTTACTATGAATGCAGCGATGAGTGGAGTAATCAACGCTACAATCGAACCAAGAGAATTTGCAATGCCCATTAAAACGCTTGCGTGATTTGGCGATAAATCAAGCACAGAAAGCGTACAACCAATGGTTGTGCCAGCTGTACAGCCAACACTCACAACAAAAAGGATAATAATGAGTGCCGCATTTGTGTCATCGAGAAAGCCAATGACGACCAATAGTGCTGCTGGTGTCCACATTGCCAACGTGTTTGCCGCTTTCCTTAACGCCGTTATCCCCAACCAATCCTTTTTAACAACCCAGAAACCGGCAAACATGAAAACATATGACATTACCCAACGCGCAATATATGGTAGAGAAGAGTAGAGGGCATTGCTGTTCATATTCATATGTAATACACCATTCAGGTAAGTTGGAAGTTGCGATTGAAGTGTATTATCGCTCCATATATCGGCAAAGAATACAATAATCAATGTCACATAAGCTACTGATGTGAGCATTGCATACCAGGGTATAGGAATTTTCTTCTTATGAAAATCATTATCACGGCTCAGTGATGTCTGTATATACTGGCACTCCGCCTTCGTTATATATGGTGATGAAGGTGGATTTTTTGATCCAAATATTAACCATATTACACACCATGCGAGACAGAGCCCACCAGAGATATACGATATACCTGGCCAACCCAATGAACTGCTCGCGATTAAACCACTAAATAGCATAGCTGAGACACTTCCACAATTCGTACTGGCATAAGTCAGAGCACCGAATAGATAACGCTCCTCTTTAGGGGACCATTTAGCTAAGTGATCGTTGACAGAGGGAAAGATAACGCCCTGCGCGAGACCCTGCATGACCCGTATGGCGCAGTAGGCCTGCCAACCGCCAACTGTTACGATGTAGGGTGTAAGTAAGCTGGAGATTGCTGAAAAAAATGTGGAAGCCAATAATACAGTTTTTGCGCCAAAACGTCGATTTATAAATCCAGCGGGAAATTGTAAGAAAAGGTAACCCCAATAAAAACTAGATTGGATATAATTTTTCTCCTTCTCTGTCCAGTCGAATTCCTGTCAAATATATGATAGATTTATATAGTTTAGTTTAGAAATTTTGTTGTATAAGAGATTTCAATACCGGAAAATCGGGATTTGTTGTTGCTGCATTCGTCATTGCCACCACAATGACCGATATACTCAAGCGACTCATATAAATACACGCTATATTCCAAGAGAGCAATATGATCTGGATATGGCGAATGCCAAGGCGTGGACCTGAAGAAGCGTAAATAAAAATAAAGACAAAATTATTGTACAAAATTGTGAAATTTTATGGCGAATAACTTTCTAGAAGATTTTAACCTATAAAATTTTGTTTGCTTGCTTTTCCGACAGGGTAGGATTATGATGTATTGTGGAACGATATGACGAGGGATGACGGAAAATCGTTCCACAATACAACATTTTAACCCTCTATCCGCCGGTCAAAACGATCTCTTCTTGGGGGTGTAGCGGGTTAAAGTATTCTACGAAATTAAATCTCGTGCAATTTTACTATATGTTTCTTAACAACACACAGTGGGGGCACCTCCATACAAACGCGGCCAAAAATAGTAATAATTGAGCTAGAAACTTTAAACTCGGAACTTAAGCTTTCTTGATTGAAGATAGTAAATTGTGAAAATTTGAACAAAATCGGCCCACAAATACACCCCCCTCCCATATAACGGTATTTTTGAAATTTCAATATTTTGTTAACTATTATAGCTAAAATGCTCAATTTTAATAAGAGCACACATTTTTTAAATATACATAATATACAGTAATCATTTTGGAAAAAGCGCAAAGTATTCCATGGTTTTCAAATTAAAAATATATGCACTTTTGAGCATTTTATAAGCATTCATCATAAAATTTTCCTTCAAAAAAATCACATTTAAAAAAATTTTTATACCACAAATGAAACTATACTTTTCTAAAGGATTTCAGTGTGCTGAATCTGAATCTGAAGTCAGAATTTTCAAATTGGTTCTAGTTTTTGAGATATTCATGTCCAATTAGGCAAAAAAACACGTTTTTGACTATATTCCCTGCTTAATATCTTGTATGTAATATTTTTTTATTCAAAATCAAATACACCGTTAGAAAGCATAAACCATCCCCCTGAATATGGCGTTTAAATTTTTCAGATATCTTTATTAGAATTGGAGAAATTGTTGTTTAAGTTTCATTAACTTGGCAAATTTTCCCCATACAAAATTATTAATACTTTTTGAAGCATACTTTTGGGGATTTTGTATGGGAAAAATGTATGAAAACTTAGAAAAACTCACTCCATAAAAAAGTTCATAAAACAAAAAAGCGCAAACGAATTTTTAAGATTTCTTCACCTGTTTATAAAGCACGTTCACTAGCACCAAATATTAAAAATTTGGAGAGGTCATATTTTGTATTTTTTTTTTTATTTCATGTTGAAATTTTCCAATTTTTACACAATTTTTTTTTCTGTTCGAAAAGAAAAATGCTGCAAAAAAATAATGATAACGCTGATAAAAAAAATTCTTTCATAATTTGAAAGTGTGAACCATTGCCTACAACACGGTGAACAAGCTATTCGATTAGTCGCCTAAGAATAAGATTTTTCATAATGTCAAAAGTAGCCTAATTATTGCGTTTTGAAAAAGGCACTTTTAGTCAAATGGGAAAAAGATTATTTAAGCGAAAAGCGCAGGTGGATTTCAAGAATTAAAACGCAGTTTGATTAAAAATATATCATTTCAAAACATATGAAAAAATTGGGGAGGTCATATTTTTTATTTTTTTTTATTTTTTTGTTTAAAGTTGAGCAAAATTTTTTTTTACGACTTTTTTTGTCAATATTTGAAAGTTCATATAAATCTAAGAGTTACCGCTGGTTACAAAAGGCTTATTGTTTCTAAAAGGCCAAATCAATATCTATGTAATGATGTATCACTCGATTACATACGTTAATAATTGAATGAGTTACAGCATTTTGTATAAGGTGTAATTGTTGAGAAATAAAAGGACCTATTTTTTGCTCAGTTTTTAACACCCTGTACGGCTAAACAAAACGAGACTCAAAAAATTTTATGTAAGCTTTTTTTTTACAAATTGTTATATCTGTCAATCACTTTCAAAAAAATTTGATTTGCTAATACTTTAATTTCGATTTTATTTTTGGCCGCTATCACCCAGTGTGCAACATATTTCTATACGATATGTATTTTATCCCTTTTCCTTTACTTAAAACTCACTCAGACAAAATTTCGCAAATTTAAAATGGCAATAAAAAATTTTACCTCAGGGAGCAAAACGGATAGGGGGTTTTGAACTTTCATTCCGTGAAGAAATTATTCCGCCCCCAGAAATGCTGTCGCACAGTGTAATTTTTAGAAGGCAACTTAATACTATCTCGTTCCCACTTATTGCATGGATAGTATTTAAATCATAATTTCATTTCATTTCATTTTTTTAAGTGCTCACCTTTTTCAATTGCGCTTTCAGATTTATTTTCATACATTTCTTCGACGAATTTAATGCTAACGTTAATTTATTTATGTAGTATTTTCTTAAACAAATAAATTTTGTCTCCACCGTTCGACTTGTTTCACCGAAAACTGATCTTCAACTTTTAAATTAAAGCGTAACGTTTGTTAGTAAATCATTATTGATGTAGTCTTATCGGAATTTCTTCTAATCTTGTTAATTTTTTTCTTTATTTATTTATTAAAAGTGGTGTCGCTGTGACATAGTCGTTAAGTACTCGCCTTTGCATGCAAGAGATTCCCGGTTCGAATCCTAAATCGGGTGAAAGCTTTTTTAGTGACCGCTTTTGTGTAGCGTGGAGAGTGCTTGCCTACCATGCCGGGGGTCGTAGGATGGGATGGGGGTTGGCCCCAGTCCCGCCTCGATATTGGGCGGCATACCCTCTGAGTGTATGTACCTACATACGTATTTCTGCCATGCAAAAGCTTCTCACAAAAAATGCATTCACAGTTCAGAGCGAAAAACGAAAATTAAGGAGCATGGCTCCAATTGGGAGAGAAGCTCGGCCTTAAAACTCGTTAGAGTTATATCCGCCTCAGTGTACTCTTATATTATTAAAATCCAACATTCAAAATCGATATTAATTTAAAGATATACATACTCGTATGTATATGCACTTAGTTTTGTAGATTGAACAATTTCTCCTGTCATAACATTTTATCTTATCTAATAAACTGTCAGCTCTTGGCAGTTGTGCCAGACAATAGGGGCATTTCAGTTATTACATCTGGGTCTGGGTTAAGATAAATTTTTACTGAAACAATCCGGCTCATAATGAAAATTGGCTGCACTTGGAAAAAACTAAAAAGAAGAAGAAACATATACAACATATACCCAGCAGTAAAAATCGGAAATGAATCCTTTATGAATCACTGATGAAATTCATCATGAGGAGGCATCAGTGAATACTTTCATATAAAGGCTGCTGAATTTTTTCAAATAAATGGTTTGCTTTCCTCATGCCTATATGACTCCGTTCGGAGCCGGCATAAAACTGTCCAATGGCAGGAAAAAAAAGGAGCACACCTCGAATTGGGAGAGAAGCCCGGCCATAAAACTCGTCAGAGTTATAATAGCGCAAAAACAATTCTTCTGTACATTGAAAAGAGACAAATACTCCCTCAAAAACAATTTGATTGACTTTAAACTTCAAACTAAATGAAAATAACCATTTTAAAAATTATTTTTTTGGAAATTTGAATTTAAATTACTGAAATAAATTATGAAACTCAAATGGCGGGATAGTATGTATTCCATGTTATAAGGAGAAGCCAGTGCGCAGTATAATTAACACGCTTTTATTAGTTTCACCTGTATGTATGTATGTATGTATGTATGTATGTATGTATGTAATTTCTAGTTGCTGTCTAAATATATGCAACACATTTACTAATGAGATTAGGTTATAACCACCGCTATGTTCCAACAGATGGCGCGCGTGTATTTATATTTTTAAAATATTCACTTATTTTCCTTCCGGACTTCTTCTTTCCCCTTACGGCCAAAGCAGAAGCTCACAAGAGGCAAATTTGAAATTTGTATTTCCATATATTTTTTATTTTAAATATAATTTGTTTTATAGTTGTCAAATTGAAAACTTTGTCAGAAAAGCTGCCGAATGTCAAAAAACCTACCGAAACACAAGCTGGCTCGTTGGTTTTTAACCGCCTAGATGGTATTTCGTTTGGTTTTTTCAATATAGCTTGCTCGCTTGCACCAACGCAAAACGATAGTGATGAATATTCAACAAAGAATCATCAATAATCATTTAGCAGTGAAACAAATTTACTGCAGGGTATATCTATATATATGTATACATACACAAATGTCACTTTTCAGTTCTGCCAAATCAAAAAAGCACTGTGCTGCCAAATCAGCACGGAAAAAACAAATCGAACAGGGCGGATCAAAAATTGAACCAGCAATTTATCTGGTTTAATCGAGCTGAAATCTTTGTTGTTGCATTTACGTGGAAAAATTTTTATCTGGGTTAGGATCACCGTATGTGAAACACGGCTAATGTAGACAACAGAGATCTAGGCATTGGCGCACACACAAATATTTGTGTTAATACATGTTGTAAAATCTATGAATATTCGTTTATGTACATTGCGAATGTTTGTTAACAACTACTGATTATGTTTATAAACAAGCAGTGTGGAGACATTTCCCTAAAAGCATGCTGTGGATATTAGCTGAGGTTTGTTATACTCAGCTCTACTAGTACACAGAGTATTAAAGTTTTAATCACATAACGGTGGATTTTAACAGAATGAAATAATCGACATAGATATAGACTTATATATATCAAAATGATCAGGGTGAAAAGAGAAATCGATTGAGCCATGTCCGTCCATCCGTCCGTCTGTAAACACTCTAACTCGCGCAAAAATTTAGACATTTTGATGAAATTTGAAATGCAAGTTGGTATCGAGACTGGGACGGTTGGTATTGAAAATGGGCGAAATGGGATTATGACCACGCCCACTTTTACTATATAGAAAAAATCGGAAATTTGGTATCTCAGTCACTAATATAGCTGGAGCGATGAAATTTTACCCACGTGTTGTGCTCAGGCCCCTAGGAAGAAATTTGATGAAATTTTGGAAAATGGGCGGTGGCACGCCCACTTATTAAAGGTCAAACATTGAAAGTTTTATAGGTCATAACTCAGAAACCGTAGCAGATATATCGACGAAATTTGGTACGCGTAATTTACTTACTTAGGAAAATGTTTGGACGAAAAATTGCCAAAATCGATTGACGACCACGCCCAAATTTATGTATGGGAACTATTAATGGGCCTAATAAATATATTTTAATCGATATCTTTGTCAAATATAAAGGTATGTCATTGAAATTTTGTGCCATGAATCCAACTATAGACA
This sequence comes from Urophora cardui, assembly GCA_960531455.1. Taxonomy (NCBI): domain Eukaryota; kingdom Metazoa; phylum Arthropoda; class Insecta; order Diptera; family Tephritidae; genus Urophora; species Urophora cardui. The sequence goes on along the minus strand of OY482670.1, from coordinate 35,573,559 downwards.
TAAAACAAAAAATAGAAAAATGTTGGGAAATGGGCGTGGCACTGCCTCTTTTCAGACAAAGGAATCTACGAGATTTCGGAACCCATAACTCTACAAATAATTAAGATGTTATGACGAAAATCAGTTTTTACACTTTAATACCTTGTGGTAATACATGCTCAAAAATTTAACGAAATCGGTTTATGACCACGCCTACTTTTTAACAAAGATATTTCTGGAACACCCTTTGGGAATTTGTAACGTGACATCTTTGTAACTAGAAGTCATAAAGGAATGAAATTTTGCACTAACAATAATATTTATATGCTTAGTTGGATGATTGATAAAAATTTTCAAAATGGGCGTGGCTACGCGCCCACTTTGTGCGGCACTCGATTCATATAAAATACACCCTAATCGAACAAACGCAAACAAACAATTAAAGCATACAGCTGAGTATCTAATGTTCGATTCCACTCGAACTTAGGCTTCCTTACTTGTTAGTTTTAGTTTAAATACAGAGAAAATGCAATGATTTGAGATTTAAAAGGTGCCTTTGTTTAATGTGTGCATACGTAGGTCCACTCCCCAAATATAAATTTAAGTAAAAATTGTCTGGACGAGTTTTAATTTTTTTTTTAATAATTTTCCGTTCGATATTGAAACCGCCCCCCCAAAATATTTTTCTGTGGATCTAGGAATGCAAATTTTGAGGACCAACATCGATACATCGATATTTTTCGATGTTTTTTTTTATTGTGGTTCTTCTTCCCTTTCTCTATCTTTATATATGTATATCTCTATCTCTATATCTATATCTATCGCTATATCTATGTATCTCTATATCTATGTATATCTATATCTATCCCAATCACTATATCTACTCTATCTACTCTATCTCTATATCTACCTCTGTATCTATATCTATATCTATATCTATATCTATATCTATATCTATATCTATATCTATATCTATATCTATATCTATATCTATATCTATATCTATATCTATATCTATATCTATATCTATATCTATATCTATATCTATATCTATATCTATATCTATATCTATATCTATATCTATATCTATATCTGTATCTATCTCTATCTCAATATATATCTATATTTCTATCACAATCACTATTCCTATCCCTCTATCACTATCTGATTTGAGACCAGACATTTGCATATATGATTCCATGTGTAGGTACATATAATATATGTATGTAAACAAAGTGATGATGTTGAGGACCATAGAGCCAATAAAACCATTAGTTGGCCACACTTGATTTCAACGTTCTTCGTCGTATGCTTTATGAGAAAGATTTTGCTGTGGAGATTAACTTTGTGCGCCTAATGTTTTTTTTTTAATTTCTTTGCAAATTTTTTAAGTACACAAAGTTAAGCGTGCAGCCGCAAGCCCAAAAGTGCAAACCAAATTGACTTAGGCTTTAGAGGGATTCCCATATTCTCTACCATTTTAGTTCTTCTACTCCGCAAAAAGGAAAACAAAAAAAACGCTCTTCGCTGCCAGCACTGAAAAATCTCTAAAACTCATCATTCTTTCTGCGCTATTCACGATTTCGGATGCTCATATCGGTTTGGCTTAATCTGATTTTTTGGCTTGCAGCCCAATTAAAATAGTTGCGTGCATTTACCGTTCTAGAGCTAAAGAGCGACACAGAACGAAAGAGAAAGAAACAAGAAAAATAGAGAAAAAAAGAGAAAGTTGTATATTACTAGTTAGTTTTTCTTCTACTTACTAACTTTTCAAAGTTTCAATTGTCTAATGGCATTTCGTTTCGCTTCAAATTTTCATTGAGTTGTGGGCGTCCAAACTCAACAGCAACGGAACTACGCTGGCATCACACACACATTTATTTAGCTCTGTATACTTACTTCTAGATAAACTCTACTAAATTTGGTTAGCTAGCAGCTTCCGATAAACTTTACTGGCACTTCTTCAGCCATTTTCTTATTCTTCTTCTGCCGCCTACAAATAGACGCCTATGGCTTCTTGCAATTTCGCAATGTTATACACAAGACCTTTGTCGCACTTCTCCGTCTTCTCAGTTTGAATAGTTTTCTCTTTCTGCCTGCACTCTTCTTTCACTTGGCCATTTGTTCTTACGCATCGAAAGTCAATGCAAGAAAATGATCATAAATGCAGCTGCGAATGACCAACGCCTTTTGGTTTTGACTTTTGAAGTTTTACGGCGCCTGTCTGTACTTTTGTTGCTGGGATTTTTGTGGTACGTTTGTGGTGAGCGACAGCTGGTGATATACAATGGTGTCCTAAATGTTCAAGGTAAGACATAATTGAAACATCGTTTTCATGCTTTCAAATGCGAGTTTGGAAACAAAAAGAATGTACTCAAAAAACTGCTCGTATGTAATGCAATTTTCAGCAGATAAGATTTAAAATGTTAAATCCATATACAACAAACTTCTGCCGGGAGCCATTCCATCCACCAACAGCAGACATCATTGATAGCTAAGTGGCCATTAAATCCCTTGGCTTCTTGGTCTTGTTTTTGGTCCTGGCAGTGGTTTTCGTTAATAAACTTGCAAAGCAGAAACCCCGAACAAGCTTCTTCCTAATAAAGAGCGTTAAGGGAATTACCTGCATATAAGTATTGGAAAGTAAATTCTCGGATATCTATTCCTTATTGGTAAATAAACACAATTTTCGCAAGAATACTATAGAAGTTGCAGAGTTAATGGAATCTTGATCGTTCTTAAATTGAACTCAGTTTCATTCTGCTGTGAAGGTATCAAAATTCTAATGGCATACAGTGCCATTTTTTTGTAATTAAGGTAACACTTGCATTTAGAAAAGAACATTGTTACAACTTCAGGGCATCACAGAGCGGCATTTCGATAGCCGGTAAAATCGACATATGCCAGCGTAAGCCATTGCTTGGTGTTATCTTTAATCTAAGTACTAGTGTTCTACCATGGGAAACTTAAATTTTCAACTAGTGCAGACTCACATATACACATCACGCTATTGCAACCCTTCGTTGTTCTGTCGTTCGTAGGTATGATTTTGTGCCGCAATGGCCGGCATTGACAAAAAATACTTCAAACTTTGCAATGCCCCCACACATTTTACATACATACATATGTACATACAGACATAGGAACATTTATTCCCCATTGACCGCATGAAATGAAAAATTTCAATTGAATTCATTTGGTTATTGAAGAGAAATAAAGAAAAATGAAAAACGAAAAATAGAAGAGAAGAAAGTAGAAAGTAGAAGTAGAAGAAAAATTGCAAATAATCTAAGAAATGAAATATAAATCTTAAAGGAAATCTCAACAGCTGCACGCCAAGGATTTTAGTTCAATGCAAATCAGGAAAAAAAAAATCAAATAAAAATAAAAGTTTCAAAGAAAAAGTCCGCAATTTTTCGTTAAAAGCTAAGAAACTTATTGAATAGCGAGTGAATATCCCGCATTCAAAGCATGCGGGCGCAACTGTCTACCTTGTTTTGGTTCTTCAAACAGAAATGTCAGATTTTTGCAGAAAATATGGTTGAGTTCAAAAATAAAAAAAAAAAAAAACAAGGATATAAAAGAATCAAAAAAATTCAAGAGTATTTTTATGGTGCAGAAAATTTGCAAAAGAAAAATTGGCAAAACTTCAACTGTCAAGCAATTCACTCATTCCACACTCTGCTCAATCTCTCTTCTCAACTCGCTGGGCCGAAGGCCCCCGTATCTCAATCAATTTAGTAATACCAAGTGTGGTAAAATTTTTTCCTATTGCATTTAGTTTGATTTTCTTCCATTTTGCTTGCTTTCTTGCTTGCATTCAATGCATTTGTGTTAAAGGTAGTTTTTGATATGTGGGTTTATGTGCAGGAGTTTGTAAGTTTGGGAGAGGAAAATGTACTCGTAGGCAGTGATGCCGTTTTGATACAATCGTATCAAATGTGATACTTTTTTAAGCCGAAGATACGTAGATACTTTTTATTTTGCCGTAGAACAAATTTGATACATTTTTAATCCGTATCAAATAATTTTGATACAATTTAATCAAAATCAAAGAATATTAATCGATTCTTTTTCATTTTTAAGATTTTTTTTTTTAAATTTTAACAACCTGTGAATGCCACGGAAAACACGTATTGTGAAGGTCTTTGAAAATACAAAAAAGGGCAATATTTTATCAAACTTTATAGTAGGAATCACTGCCCATGGAAGGAATGAGCACGGCTCACTAAAACTAGCCACACATGACGGCAGAAAACGCGAGTCTTCATGTATGCACATTGCCCGAAATACAAGGAAATCGAGGGTTTTTGTAAAAAATTTTTGGTGATACGAAAAAACATGGACGTATCAAATTTTTATACGGGTTAAAAGCTCGAAAACAGCTTTGTTGATTAATTGAAGTGTTTTTTCCAAAAAATTTTCGGTGATACGAAAAAAACCATGAAGGTATCAATTTTTGATACCAAATCTTTTGAGGCTGAGGCAACACTGCTCGTAGGTGATATAGGCAACATAGTTGCTCTGATGACGCCAAGCATGTATATATTTGCGATGTGCAGATATGAATATTTATGTATGTATACCCATATGTATCAAGTATGCAAGTTATGCGGAGTAGGTAACATAACATATATATATACATATATACTATATAATAAAGATCACGAATTTCGTCACGTCGATTTCAATGTCACGGCTAGAGTTTTCTATTTCTCTATCTCCCCCATTCAGTGTGGAGCGTTATTTTCTGGGTGTTTTGCATATTAACCCAGCAAACAGTCGGAGTCATAAGGAATCAGAAGTCAGAAAGAAGGAGTCAGAAAGAAATTCTAAACCGTAGCGTTTACACTCGTTATGAGCTCATTTTTAGTCCGAAGTGTATGTATTTCTGTTCTTACTGTGGTCGCCCGATAAGAACCTAATTTCATACATCATATGAGCCTGAATAAGAGTCATAAAAGACTACTATTGTACTCATATTTATGTGTTATTTTTGAAATTTTCCTTACCCTGGCCTAGTTCTCTTTATCTTCCCTGCATTCGGTTTCCCAGTACAAAAATTCATCTTCACCCCCTCTGCTTCTCCTCTTCTCTCATTGTGGAACCTTCTCCGCCTTCACTGCTTAATTTATAGTGTTTGTTATTTGTATTCACATTAAACATTATATTGATCTTTGGTGTTGCTTTTATACTTCCGTTCTTAGAAAAAGCATCTATGAATTACAATTATTATTTAAAAAAGAAAAACAAGATTATTAACTCATATTTCACACATTTTTCGAACTAATATTTGATTTCAAAATCTTAAGGCTTATGTTATAAACATATCGCACACTAAATCAAAAAGCGTTACAACTCAAAATTCAAAAATTTTCAGGAGAGGCAAAAAACTTTTTAATTTTTATAGGCAATGATATGGGAAAAGGCTGCGTATAATAGTAATTTCTCAGTTAAAAAAGACTCTGATGGAAAAGATTTTTTGGCAGCCGCTAGAGATATATTTTATGGAAGAAACCCGACTTCGAAAAATTTTGAGTTGTAACGCTTTTTGATTTAGTGTGCGATATGAGTAATCCACTTTCAAAACTGGCTATGTGAAATTTTTTCAATATTGAGTTTTTTATGGATTATGTAACAGTATTTAAAGGCGTATAATGTCCATTAAGAATTTATTGGAAAAATAGATTTTATATGTACATATTCAAAATCCTATTTTTGTTTTTTTTTCTACTTTGTGGCTTAATATAAAAAAATCACAGAGGGATTTTTGAGAGTGGACTACTACATTAAAACATTCGGTTTGGTTAGTTTATACAGCGCTCTCAGAGTTTGTTTCGATTTCGGGCGGGAAAAAATCAGACTGCGCAAAGATTAATGAATTATATGGAAAGATTGCAGTATCGCGGGAAAAGGTTATAAAATCTAGATTCCCTTTCCTGGATTTGAATTTGCCGTAACCTCTCCTTATTTGTTCATATTGCATTTCGCGATGAACTAAAGACACAATCTGGGAAATCTAAAAGTTAACGCGTAACTTAAATTTATAGACTTTATGCAGCAATCACTACCTTCAATTCTAACACTTAGCTCAAATCTCTTAGGTATAGAGTAGGGATTCCAATTTTTCCGATTTTTGCGATCCCGGGATTTTCGAGATATCTTTTTATAATCCCGGGATCCCGGGATTTGTCCCGGGATTTGGACTTTAATTATTTTCCCACATTTTGGGATTGAAAAAAGTAAATATATATTTCGAGGAACGCTACAACTTTAAAGTGCAAAGAAAAAATTGATTTTTATTGCCATTTTTATTATTTCATTAGTAACAAAATAAAATAGGAACGTAAACTCATAAGAGTTACTTTAAAAAACGCAACCAACAAAGACAATTACTTACAAAACATTTGCCTTTACAGTTGGTACTTTTAGGATATTAATAATAAAGCTTGTGATCATTTGATAACTTCCAATAAAAAATTTTAGAATTTAATGACGTACTCCGTTTAAGCGAATATTTCCAAGCTTGCCGAAAAATACTGAAAATTAATGCAACATTTGAAAAATATTAAAAATCGGATGCAGAAATTTTGAGATGAATTCCGAGTATACAGCAGCGTATTTTATTTTAATACATAATTAGGGGATTCACAACCTGTCATATTGCGTCATATCGTCATAAGTCATAATATTTTGTTGTTGCATTCTAGGTTATATGTGTACTAAATAAATACAACTCTGCACTATATGTTTTTGAGTCGTCGTATTTGATCAGCTGTTTTTGTTTACTTCTTCACAGGGCTTCGGAAAAGTCTTTTATAACTATTTCCGTACAATATTTTAATAAGACATATGACTTTATTACACTTTGTGAATCACCTAAATGTGAAATTCTAAAATAAAATTAAACTTTTTCCTGGTTTTTGCTAATTTTATTTTTGAAATTTTTTTTGCATTTTCTTCCATTATTTACTTTTCTTGGGAGGAAATTGCAAAAATCTTTGAGAAATAAATGGCCAAAAATCAGGAAATAGAAATTATCAAATGAATTTTACCACAAGAATTCTAAAGATTTTAAAAATACCTAACATACGTTTCCTTACAACGCGTATTTCAAAACAAAAAAATTAATTACACTAGTTTACAGCCAAGAAATATCTAAAAATTCAGGTATGGGGGAGGATAGGTATGGCACTGCTGAGCTGGGAACTATTTTTTTTAATGTTTTGTATTGTTAGATTTTTGAGATAACGGTAATTCGGTGTTTCTTTGGTTATCACTTCACTCAAAAATTATTCTCGGAAATCACAAATGCGATAACCACAATTAAGCAGGCTAATTTTTAAAAGAATAAAACTTCCCTGAATTTTACAACTTCCTACAAAAAGCTTAATTTTAAAATCAAAATTTTTTCAAAAATCGCAAGTAATTAATAAAATCTTGATTTCGACCAGCTGTCACTCAGCGAGGTAATGTCGAATTACTACAAGTTGTACATCGACAATTTTAATTGTCTTTCGAACGAGGTACTGCTTGTGATTATCTCATTTGTGACTCCCGCGAAAATAATTTTTCAATGAAGTGATAACCAAAAAACCTAACCATACAAAAAATTAAAAAAAAATAGTTCTGAGCTCAGCAGGCCCATATCTATTCTCCCCCAAACCTGAGATTCTTGGTATTTTTTTAAATTATTTGTAGTGTTATTAAATCAAAAATATTAATCCTTACTTTGCTTTTTTTATTCTGGCAAAAATGTCAAACATATTCTGCATTTTCTTCGGACTGCCAAGTTTTTTTTATTCTCTTCCACAAAGCTTCCACACATTTTTTAGGGCTGTTTGTTCTATAGACAAAATGTAAAACTGGCCCGACTAAGGGGCAACATTTTCTGTTCTTAGCACAAAAGGGTTGCATTATTTTTGTTTCATTTATCACATGAAAAATGTACCATTTTCATAGGGCACAGGGCACATGTTGGTAATGCTGCCATGTAATAATGCAACATTTTCGTTCAGAATAGGAAACGCTATCTGAGACCAATAAAAATTATATAAAATACAATTTTTCTTTGCTATAATAGGGCAATATTCTCTCTTAATTTTATCCCGAAAATCCCGGGATGAAATTCTAGCAATCCCGGGATTTCCGGGGAGTCAAAAAGGGCGGGATCCCGGGATCCCGGGATTGGAATCCCTAGTATAGAGAAATCGTTTTTTTTGTACTGCTTTTCTTAAAAATTGTCACTCTTCCAAAATTAACAGACATTTGGGTATCTAAAACTCACTTCTAGGAAAACTTAAACTTGCATAACTTCCTTTCAGTTCACTTATTTGCTGGCTGGCTCGCTGGCTGCTTATTTGTTACCGGCCACTTTAATTTGGCTAGCCAACTTCAAATGCAGAAGTGCTAAACTGACCGCACGAACTAAGAAGAAAGAGAATGATCGCCATGGGAGTGAAGGGGGAGCAGTGTAACTTTCTAGTTGAAAGGTTTGCGGCTGCAGAAAACCCTTTCCTTCCTTCCTTCCTTCCTTCCTTCCTATATTCCTTCTACTTAATCACAATGCCTTATTTTGTGTGGTCATCTGCGTACACATATACATACATATGTACATCGATATCTCAATCGCCATGTGCTTTAGATTGCGGGTATCGCTGGTGGCTTTTCGCTTCTCGGTCAGTTAAGTTCATTGTGTGTGTTTGAGTGTGTGTGGAGTAACACAGTCGTTACTTGTTTGCCGCAAAAGTCTTTGATTTTTAAATTGGAAAACTTCTTAAGAGTGTTTATTTGTAGAACTACCATACCAATATGTATCTGATGGGCAACCATAGATGGCCGTTGTTGCAGCATGTGCACTTGAAAGACAACAGACAGACGGCAAAGTATAAAATAGTGTAAATTATGGCTTCATAACAACGAAACCGCAGTAAAGTCGATATTTAGTAACGCTTACATGTATCACATGTAGGATCATAGCACCGGATACACAAAGGTGAATTATTCTGTTAAATTAAATGGAAGCATTTTAGTTGTGACCCAAGCTGGCCAGCTGGAGCGGTTGTACTGAATGAACAGAAAGAATTTAAAGAAATGTGCAAATATCAATTTAAAAATGTATTCTGTCAGCGTGGCGAAGAAAAATGAACCAACAGGCATCTAATGTATGCAGCCTCACGTCCGTATAACGCCATCATCAAGGACCAATTTCCATCCGTAGCTGAAGAGTAACTACACATTGACACAACTTCGTTTGAGTTTCTGTAACCGCCTCAATTTCTACAGATCCATAATCGATCCAGATAAGGATAATCTCCTCCACATTTTTGCATGCTCCCTTAAGGCAACTCATCCAACATCGCATTCGCTCTAGTCGAACCCCATCGAAATTTAACATTACTCCCGACTTCCATTAGATAATTTCCAAGACGGCTAGTTCTATAGTTACCTGTACTAAGCAGAGCTACACGATGACCAAACCAACAACTTATTTTCACGACCGATTGCCTTTTTTCTCAGTTATTAATTGAAGGTAAGCATATTCCCGTAAAATATTTGAATTTAGATGGACACTTCTAAAAGATATAAGAGAGAATGGAATATACACTACCAGCCTTTTGCTGGAACAGCAATTTAATACATGATTCCCCGAGAGAAGCGAGTTGGAGATTTTAGTTGATTTCGGTTATCCAACAATCCAAAACTATATCGACAGCTTCAAACCGCACAATAGATTTGGATGTGTGATTTTCTCTAAGAAGCTCCATTTCAATATTGTATTTGCTTCCATCAGACAAGTGCAGTGTTTTACAGGCTGATCTCGGAAGGAGCTCTTCCGGACAAACTCTAGAACTATCTTTTCTTTGTCACTAATCACACTGAATTATAGGGAATATCTAAACAAGCAGAAAGGTGCAGTCTGAACTTTTCTAATTAATTTTGTATAAGCTTGTGGAGATCTACAAAAGTAGGGCTCCTTAGTGGGACCACCTGTAACGAACTAAATTGGCCTACTTGTGCCTCCGGTGCAGTTTGAACTTTTCTAATTAATTTTGGATAAGCTTTTGGAGATCTAGAAAAGTAGGGCTCCTCAGTGGGACCACCCATAACGAACTAAATTGGACTACGTGTGCATATACTTATATACATATAACTATGCCAATCGCAAGCTAAGATCCATTCAAGGGAGTTGAATCTTTTTCTGTACCAATGTGACTTTCTTCTATCTGAAGTGCATTCATCCACTCCCCAAACGCAACCCTTCAATAAAAGCTTAATCAATAAAGAACAAACATCTGCTTGCTACCGGATTTGCACTTCAAAGAAGGCTCTCCCTCTTTCTCACTCACTCATTAAACACTCCAACGAACAAACTTTGTTTCGTAAATTTGCGCTTTAATATTTTCATAAAATCCACTTAGTGCTCATTCACCTGTAAATAAATTTTGTTAAAGTTTATGCACAAAAGTGCGCACCTACATAAATAGTAAATAAGTGTGTATATAGCTTGCTATCAAAGTTGAGATGGAGAAGGCAGAGAATGTAGGAAAGTTGACTGCTAAATAACTACTTATGACAGCTTTTACAGGTAAAAAAAAATATGAAAATATGCTTTGACAACATGCAACAGCTACACTCAGGGAAAAAAAGTTATAAAAAACATATGAAAACGTGCTTAAAATGGGCAAAAACTTATTTAAAAGTGATGTAAATACCAACATTTTTATTCTAAAAATATTCATTGTAAAATTTTTAAATCAAGAAAAAACATTTTAAATTTAAAAATATTTATTTTTATTTTATGCACAATGAGAAAAAAAACGCTGCAGTGTTCTCTATATCATTTTCTCTTCCGGATTCGAAATTGTATCCAACGGCATTCTCTTCATTTTCTCTCAATCCGAGTCCGAAAAATATAACCTCCGCTTGTTCTCCTCTTCTTTTCTACTTCGCCCTAATTATTTACTACCTTTATTTCTTATTCTTCTTTTTCTTCTTTATTTTATATTCTCCTCCGGCTTCGAACCATAACATCAACCTGAAATTCGATCCAATCATCACATAGTGGAACATTCAACATTATAATTAATTGTAGTAACATATTCCTAAAAAAAAATCCATGAATTATATGATATATATTATCCATGAATTATATGATATATTATATTATTGTAAGAACAAAATTAAAAAAAATCGATTCTCATTATTGTTTTTATTGGATTTTTCACAAAATATATTTTCTCACAAAAAAATTTTGAACAAAGAGCGAGTTTTTGAATCAACATTCATTTTCATTTTTATTTTAAGTATGTTTCTTTTTAAATCCAAAATGCATTTTTACATAAAAAATTTCTTTCTTAATTCAAACGTTTAATTTTTAAATTAAAAATTTTCATTGTTAAAATAAAAATGGTTTGGTTTAAAACGTGCATTATGAAAACAAAAATTTTATTTTTGATTTTAAAATGCTGTTTTTTTTCTGAGTGTACGACGAAAGTATTATTATAGTAAAATGAAGTAAGCGTAGGTGAAGAAGAGGAAGAAGAAGAAGAAGAAGAAGAAGAAGAAGAAGAAGAAGAAGGGGAAGAAGAAGAAGAAGAAGAAGAAGAAGAAGAAGAAGAAGAAGAAGAAGAAGAAAGTGCAATCAAAGTGAATAGGCAACACTAACAACTAAAACAGCACCAGCGGCAGCACTGGCAGCACAAGTGGCAGCACCAAGCCCAATTGAGCGCAAAATTAGTTAGCTGGTAGCTACAACATGGAAGTGGCTGCTAAGAGTTCTGCTGCTGCTGGTCCGCCACTGGACATAGTCAATGATGAATGTGTGTGATGGAGCAGCTAGAATCCACTGCAAGAGCAGACAACACGTTTTAGTTTTTATGTTTAGCGACTGTCGCCGCTGCCCACGTCATTGATTTCCGTTGTCTGGCTGCTATATTTTAAATTTATTGTACTGCTTTCCTTGTTTTCTGTTTTTGTTTTTTTTAAGTGCACCTTTTTAATATGTTTTGTTGCTATAAAAGTTTTTGTTTCCAAGTACTTCCTATTTAATATTTTTATATTTATCCTTTGCATTCTTTCCGCTTTAACTCACTTTCCTCGATTTTCACCGTTTTTGCCATTGCTTCAAGGTTGCCGGTTAAGGCAACCACTGCCGACTGTATGCAAGTTTGTTGTTCTTGGGTTTTCTATTTTTTTTGTTTGTTTTTTTTTTATATTTATGTAGAATGAAATATAGCTGCCGTCAGAGCTGAGTCCTTCCACAACCAATCTTATTATTGCATAATCATTTTAGTGCATTCGTGATGTAGTTGTGACAGAGGGAGAAATCTAAACGAGAGAACAGCACCTGCTCGTTATAAAGGTGTTAACGCTAGCGATTAGCCTCCTAACTGACCACAAAAGAAAGTATATAGACCACCTGCACTTTTGCAAAAGTTATATGGATAAAGAGGTGTTTGAAATATTACAACATCTCCCGCACAAGTGTTCGTCATATTAAGGACGGAGGCTGATATTCATGGAGTCCTATTTTTCCAGCCTCTTAGGCGATACCTACAGTCAAGAAATTTGGAGTATTTATTCGATGGTTAATGTAATGGGTCTTTAGATGGCCTTAGGGTACTAGAGGCGCCCTCGCTAGCAGCCATGGCTTACCATCTGTGACCTCTCAAAGAGCAAACTAAAACTAACTAGTTGATGTTTCCATAGATCACTGCAAATTTAAAACTTGGCATCAGTCTCTGGCCGCTTTATCACAGAGCGTAAGAGATTTTGTAGCACCGCACTTGGAAAGAAAGCACAATTTCCCTTCGTTCACAACACTTACAGACACCCATATTTGCTCTTTGAAGGCGAATGCAATTCTGAACCAAAGAAAAAAATAGTTCAATTTTTTTTTTACTATTTTTTTTTGGAATATCGCTCATTATTTCCAAATGACGTGCAGTTTAATCCTCAATCGGGTATATACAGCTCAAATCCACAATGACTTGGCAATCCGTAGCTACTTTTGCTCCTTATCATAAATATTTTGCATTATTTTAAAACCAATTAAATTTAAAAGCAATCTACTATATCTCACTGTCTGTCTGGCATTGCCAGCCGCACGACTCGCACCCCCACTACCACCCCGTCTTCCCCACACCCTCTTCACTTGTTCACCATATGGCATTTTCCCTCTTTCTCTACCAAAATAATATGCTCGAAGCTAGAATCACCAAACGATGCAGAAGACATGCTTTTAAGACGGCAACCCCAAGCTAATGTCGTCAATTCAATTAAGTAGTTCCCCTTACTTTTCATATATTCGCCCGTAGCGCTTAGGCGGCATTGTAGTTCTTGGTTAAGGCTGTGGTGGTAGTACTCCCATCTATAGCTTGACTGTGGCTGTTGATTGTCAGGCAGTCGTCGCGTGCATTGCCCGCAGCCAATTTTGCCATTTACGTGCTTTTTCACTTAGCCACGTTACTACCGACTGCTTTTGCGTGCAATTGCGAGTGTTGTTGTTGTTGTATTGCATACCGTCATTTTTGCGGCGCAGGCAAGGAAAAAATGCGCACGTAATAAGATTGTCGCGCGTCGTCAGCTAGCTGTTGTTTTTGTTGTTGTTGTGTCATTTGTTGTGGCACAATATGAATGTTCACCAAAAAGCAATTGCATTCCGTTTGCATTTTTATGCTACTTTGTTTCTTTGGCTTTGCCTTTGTTTGTTTTTCTGTATCTAGTAGATTTTTTATTAACTTTTTCTTACGCTTTTCCTGCATCTCAAACCATTTATGTACATTTTTTTCTTTTTCTGATTTCTTTGTTTGCTTGTTTGCCTTCCCTTTTTACCACAATTTATTAAATTTTATAGTTTTTCATTCGCTGACCAATGTTAACAGGTTTATTGCAATGACCGCTCCTGCATCATGGCAAACTAGTAAATGTATGGACGCTTCCATTTGTTACAATTCTAACAAAAATTGCTGCTCGTCTGCTTTATATTTGTAGGTAATCCTTTTCAACTATTTTTGCTGCTTTTTGTGAATTATGAATTTCTTTTTTTGTATTTTTTTTCTTCTTCTGTTCTCTTTCTTTTGTGCAACAAATATCAAATTAAAATTTCATTTAGCCAGTCTGGACATTTAATTTTGGCAAAATCAGATTTGCACAATTACATAGCAAACAATGGCAGAATAATTAGTATGTTGCGTATACGCCATGGTGCACTTTAAAAAAGGGGCGAAATAGGGATTTGCTAGGATGTGTGCATCAAAGTTATTATTTATTACAAAATTGTCGTAATTTCTAAGCTCAGCTTAGCATTTATTTGAAATTTAATTATTCAAAAATTTTGTTTAACTTGTCTTACTTCCACGAGGAAAAAGTAATCTTTAAATCAGAACTGGTTTAAAGAGCATTGGCATAACGAAAAGAGCATTGGCATAACGAAATAGGAACCACCTAGGAGTCGCTGGTGTGCAGTGCTAGCACAACAACATTTAGAATGAGAAGTTTCATTATTATCTAATGTGTATTATAGGCCTCTTGGTAAATACATGCATTGCAAACAGAGCAGGTTACACATGCGATAATCGATGATCGACATACTCTTCTCCTTCTTAATTGGCGTCTATATGATTTCGTTCAATAAAGCGCGCCAATTGTTTCTTTTTCGTGCTGCCTGGCGCCAATTGTAAATATCAGGAGAATACGATTCAGTCTGATCTTCCCAACGCAGTGAGTCTCCTTTCTCTTCTGCCTTTAGAGGGTTTCGATAGAAATACCTTCTGAGCTTCACGACATGACCTGCCCAATGCAGCCGATAGACTTTTATCGCTTATCATTAAATTTCCGTCTATGCTTGTCAACTCTAACACGCAAAGGTCCAAAAATCTTCCGAATAACTATTCTCACGAATACTCCAAGTGCCGTCTCATCTGATTTTGCCATCGTCCAGGCTTATGTGCCTTGATCGACACTAACAATCGCTTCGTACAGCACAACTGATACCAAATAGTAAAAAAAATTTTCCAGAATCATCCGAAGAAAATCTTTTTGGATAAAGTAATAGCGCAAACACATCTCAAACTCATTAATTCATTAAGTTGAAACTCTGGACCCAAAGAAATTGATTTGATTGCCGCGCTTTGTGTGCGAGAGCATCTGAACAACCTTCATTGCGAATTTGGTTCTGTCATATCTCAGTTGAGAAGGTTGGTCGCAACTCTTAATTACGGTAACTAGAAATATGTCATTTGAAAACAACCACAACAACATTTTCTGACCAACAAAGTGGAAGCAAAAACTATGTGAAAGATGAAAGCTAATGAACTTCACCGACTATAAAACTAAAGTGAAGGGCTCTAAAAATTATACTCGTACTACGAATTTAACACAATGAAACACTATGCTAAAAATTTTTAAAAGCAACTTTAATCATTAAATACTATTTATAGCATTTACAAAATCATAACAATAACAAACTCAATTAGTAAGCAAAATATTGCCTGCGGCTAATACCAATTTAAGATAAAATTTCTGCAAGAATACACTTTACTCAATTATGTATAAGTATGTACTATATTCCCAGCAGTATTCGAGGTAAGGAGGTGCATACTCAGTATGAAAAATACCCTGAAACTGAGTTCAAATTTCATTGCTGAAAAAATAACTGAACACGCAGTGAAGACATCAGGTGTGCTGAAATATAAGCTATGGAAGTTCTCGCTGCGTATTCAGACCTTTTTTCATACAGCAAACTCTCCCTTCTCGTTCGGCAGTTTTTCGGTAGTTGATTTTCGACGCCACCTCTATATAAAACGAAAGGGAAAGTCCAGATTTCAGAACTACATTTCTACTGAGTATTCAGTAGGAAATATGTGCTGTTTTCCAGCTGATAAATACTGCTGGGTTTCCTAGCTCATCCTTTTAATATTTTTAACAAAAAAAAAACACAAGAAAGAAATGTAAGGTAATATGTTTAAAAAAGAAAGAGAGAGACAGAGAAGACAAAGCATTTTTTTAGCTTAATAAAATGCGCATTGTTTAAAAATGATAGAAATTTAATACGAAACAATAGAAAAATCAAAACTGCTACGCCACGTGACACCAAAATAATGCGCATATAAAACGAGCCATCAACTGTTGCATGACAAAGTATATGTATACATATGTATAAAATTAATATTTTTTTTTACATAAAGAAAATAAACTGAGACAAATTAAAAATCTAGCGGTAAGCAGGAAATATAGAAAAAGGAAAATATAGTAAAAATAAGGAAAACTTTACGCAAGTAGTAAATTGTGATTTCGGGTGGCTTGTTATAGTTTATAATGCACTTAATTGACCAATATATTTGAATATTAATTTATAAAAAAATTTATAAAACAGATGAAAAACAGCGGCCACCCCGGCAGTGTTTGGCACAACCGGTTTCTCGCCAAAAAATTAATTTTTCTTTGTCAATGACATTCAGTAAGCTAAAAACTGTAGATCATTCCTCACAATTTATATGAATATGTTAAGGAGCACAGCCCGAATTGTAGGTTAGGCTTGGCATAAAACTTTTTAGATTTTGGATCATTAACACTATTGCCGAAGGTACTTAGTTTTACATTACGTTAAAACGTCCTATAACCCAAATCACAGACTGCTTCTTCGACAGCATTCCGATATACATTTGGGGAGTGTTTTTCAAACTAAAACTACAACAACAACAACGACAACTTAATATCACACTCAATACAGTTGCGACCATTTAAAAATACATAATTTTTACACTAAACGGTATAACAACGGGAAAGAAAATATATGGATATGTATTTAAGGAAAAGTATTGTTGCAGTAATTTCAAAATCATACAAAACTACAACAAAAGAAAAAAAGAATAATTTCAATTTCAAAAAATAAAGCAAGCTTAGTGTCAACGCCACATTAACGTCGAGATAGCAATGACAGGCGGTCGCACGCCACTCAACACGATTCACCCGTCTCACACCCTCTCTGTCTTCCTAAGTCTTTCTTTATATTTCTTCCTTCTCTTAACGATTAGCCACGCCGCGAATATGATATGTTACTGTAAGCTTCTCTTGTATGCAAATTTCTGGCAGCATTCGCCGATTTTGGTTATTTATTAAAAAATTAAGAACATGAAAAAATAATAAAAAAGAGGTATGCAGTGCCACTGTGCGGAGATTGTAAAAGGAAGTAGACAAAAATACCCTGCAGGGAACTCAATAACTAGTGAGCGAAATTTCTAGTTCCGAAATAGCGAAAAGGTGTTAAAAAGGAACTAGCTACATTGTAGTTAAACTCTCACCAGTTCGGAAGGAGTGAATTGAGTCACCATTATAAGACACACTGTGATTTGTATGCAATTTCGAAGTGACAAAAATTCTATGGAAATTTTTCGTTCGTTCAATTGCCGTAGGCTTTGTATATTTCTGCAATTCTCAGATGTTTAGTGAAACATTTTATATAAAGAGGTTTCTATTTGCATCTTGTATGAAATGAAATGTTCCCCTAATTATGCTTTTTCGATCCCTCAGGCTTATTTTTAATTTTTTTTTATTTTATTACTTTTTAAATATTGTTGTAAATTTTTAATAAATAAATAAGTAAATAAATAAAAAAATATTAGTTTAAAAAAAAAATAAAAAAAATAAAAATTATCATCCAACTTGACACCGACAGGATTCCAACCCGCGCCCCTCAGATTGAAAGGCACATGCGTTAGCCAGTCGGCCATCGCGCTACTTGCACGAAGTCTGTCAAAGGCTGCACTTAAGCGGCAGATGTAAAACTGTAGAATTTGTAGGTACTTGTAGCTACTTCAGAACTATCGAAATTGTGCCAATAAGCGAACAAGTGAAAACTGTAGAATTTAGTACTAGTTCGGAACTATCGAAAATGTAGTGCAGAGAGTGACAATTGACACCGCCTAGGACATCGCCGTGTTAAATTCGTCAGTTGATAACATGCAAAAGAGATTTAGCTCGCACCAGTAGTGTCGAAAAATGCACTAGAAGCGACCTAGTTGGGAACTAAAGATTTTCCCTACAGGGTACATATGTATAATCAAAAGGAAGTGTATAAGGACATGTATAGGCGTGTGTTTTTGTATAAGAGTTGCTGGAGTTTTTCAAAAATTAAATGAAAAGTGGCGAAATTATGCAAAATAAAAATGAATAAAATAAACAAAGTGAATTCAGATATACCTACTCACACATGCATTCGTGGATATAGCAGAAGATTTATTTTTACGCATATTTTGCAGCAACATACTAAGGCAAAGCACAAAAGCATGAGAAACGAGATGCAAACAGTGTATATTTTTAAATACTAGCAAATACCCGTCCCGCTTCGCAGCGACGAACAAAAGCTTTTATGTTATAATGGGTCTTTCCCTTTACCTTTACCTTTACCTTTACCTTTACCTTTACCTTTACCTTTACCTTTACCTTTACCTTTACCTTTACCTTTACCTTTACCTTTACCTTTACCTTTACCTTTACCTTTACCTTTACCTTTACCTTTACCTGGCCGCTGTGGTGCAGTGGGTAGAGTGCTCGCCTGCTATGCCAGAGGTCTCGGGTTCAAACCACGGTCCGAGCCAAACAAATTTTTCTAATTAGTAAAAATCCAATTATTGGGTTTTTTAAGAGCAGCGGTCACCTCTCGGCAGTGGGCGGCATACCCTCCGAGAGTATTTCTGCCATGAAAAAAAGCTTCTCACAAAAAATGCATTCGCCGTTCGGAGCCGGCATAAAACTGTAGGTCCACCCAATTAGTAGGAAAAACAAAAAGGAGCACACCTCGAATTGGGAGAGAAGCTCGGCCATAAAACTCGTCAGAGTTATAATAGAGCCATTGTATTATTATTATTATTACCTTTACCTTTACTTTACCGGGACCGTCCACCACCATCCGGGCCCACTACTTCAGCCATCTCTGGGAAACAACTTTAGAAATCACAATGAAAATAGCTGTATGATGAAGCCCTGCTCAAGGTCTTTCATTTGCTACCAATATCGCTCGAAAACGTTCAGGGGTTATCCGGGTCCACGTTTTGAACCATATCTGGGGACCTTACATATGCATCGTAAAGAAAATAACTCTATGTTGAAGGCCTGCTCACCTTTCATTTGCTACCAATATAGGTCGGAAATATTCAGGGGTCACCCGAGTCCACGTTTTGACCCATATCTCGGGACCCGGCCTGGGCATCGCAATGAAAATAACTCTATGCTGAAGGTCTGCTCAGCACCTTTCATTTGATACCAATATTGCTGAAAGACTTGCTGGGTCACTCTGGGTCCACATTTGGGCCTATATTCCGGGAAGTTCCCACTTTTCCGAAAGTCTGTATACCCTATCCCCAGCGCATATACCATATGAATCTACTGTGAAACTGTGAAGATCGGTTGATTACTTTGGGAGTCCATAAATAACACACACACACACACATTCATTTTTATATAATAGATGAGCATGCATGTTTGGCTAGGATGCAGCTATGAATTTTAAATTAGAAATATGAAAATAAAGCAAATATTACTGTCTATTTGCCACGCCTTTTTTCCGATGTTTTTTATAACTCGTCTAGCTTTGTGAAAATATTTGCTTGTTTTTGTGAGAATTAACAGAACAAATACAAATACTTAAACATGCATGCATAGACATTTATTTATTCAATAACACGCACAGAGATTTTTAAAATGTTTAAAAAAATTACCAAGGGAGTTATGCTGTTAGCCGGATAGGTATGTATGAATGTATGTATGTACATTTGAATGTACACAATATACAACTGCCGAATGCTAAATCTAACTTTAATGCAGACATAGGCAGGTCATAGCACTTTTGTGCGAGGTCGATTCACACATACATGCGAACCAATATAGCGGAAATCACTCTGCCCTCTCCGACACAATCTTTCTCACAACTTTGCCGACCACTGCTTTAATGTCTCATAGGACGGACGGTAGGTAACTGCTTCTCTGCCCTAAAGTTTGCATGAATGCCGTTGGGTTCAATAATTCCCACGTCATGCGGTTCTACGTTCCGGAATGTCTCGTGGTTACTCAGACCAAGGGATGTAAATTCAGACCCCGAAAAAAGAGATTGTGTGGGAGAGCGCAGGGCACGTGCGATGTTTCTCACTTACTCACATCACTCAAAATGGATCTGTTGTAATTTCAGTCAACCCGTTTTAAGTTGATATGCCATCTCATTTCCTTCTCTTCTATCCCATTGCTCTCACGTATGGAAACTAGTGAGTTCAATTTCATGCTCTCTTCCTAAATTCAAACTGAAGCACATGCTGATCCCAAAATGTACAATTTTGCCAGTCTTTGCCCAGAGAAACGTACCGAAAACTTGAGTCTGAGCTTTTTTTATTGCCCATTTACAAATAGTCTAATTTATTTATTTATTTTTCGATAGAATGTGGCTATTATCTGAGCATAATCATCCACGAAGGTATAGGCGAATTTGGCATCGCCCTCTCATTGAAGAATGTTGATAGAGTGCTTTCCACGATTCGTTAATATCCGTGAGTCAGTTGTTTGCAAGTACTAGGATTAGAATGTGGATTACCATTTTGTGCGATGAAAGGAACACAATTTCACTTGATATACCCGGACCAATACTTTATTCCTTCATCTTAGAAATCTTTCGATGGTTCTGTGTAGAAAAAAATACCCATAATATTCCGACAATATCGACAATAAGCTCAGATACCCTGGTCAATGATTCGAACATAAGCAATGTTTCATTACAAAAGAGTGTCGCATTTAATATCTGGGTACTGCTTTTGTTCCCCAACTCTACCTCTTCTACCTACAGATACCTTGTTCAGGAAAATGCACGCGATCCCTTTGGGCTAAATTGCAGAAAGCTTCAGCAATTTCATTTAAATATTTCGCCGTAAGGCAACGCTGCGAATTGAAATGTAAATCTGCGCTTAACATCCACGGAATCTCGCTGAATCCATTGTGACAGCATTTATCTCTCTTGCACTGTTTGTTGAGGCAACGCCGACAGCAACAGCACTCCAGTTTTCCGCTACTACCCACGCACATCCCAACCCGCCCACAATTTGGCCAGCCACTTCCAGCTGCTCATCATAATTCTTCGTAAATTTTATTTTATTGTCTGCTGTAAGATTTATGTATTTATACTTTTCTGTGAAGTGTTAGAGTTTTACCCTGCAAAAATCATTGGATTATATGGTCCATTTGTTGTAGGTTGGAGTACTTTCAAAGTGGCCACTAACATAGCCCAATCGACCGATTCATGTGTCTGCATCGGTTCGTAATTAACCGAACATAAAAAAACCAAATGTTTATCGCGACGACGACGATATGTGTATATATACATACATAACTACATACATAATAGTGGTACTCATTTAACGTCGTAAACTGATGGCAATTGTTGCAAACTTCGTATAGTGGCAATGTCGCAAATCAGCTGATCAATTTTATATGCAATTTCTTTTGCGATAAAATGGCAACTACGCGAGACTACTTTCAATGGCATTCGTTGTATTTGTTCGCAAATGACAGTCAGCTGTTAGGCAAAGCGCGCTTTTTATTTTCAATGTAAAATGGAAAACGTAAGTAAATAAAATTGTGATTTACTTTATTGTGCTGCTAATAATAAATAAAATTAGAAAGTTCTTTTGTTATTTACACAACTGTTTATTTGTAGAAAAAGCGATTGAGGATTAATGGCACTTTTCGGTGGACAGAACAACAAACAAAGGATTTGGTGGAAAGTGTCTTCGAAAATGTTAAGGTCAATCCGGAACAATTTGAGGTAATATTCTTAAACTAATTAAATTTAAAATTGTTTTGATAAGCTTTTCTTATGAACTTATTACAGAAGCCAACTGCTCAAAAATTTTACTATCGCATCAAGGAAAATTCACCAAATTTATGCAATATCAAGTGGGACATAATGCGCACAAAAATGAGGCACCTTAAGAAAAGTTTAACGACCGCAATCAAGTGGAAAGGCCAGACAGGTGCAGGATTGTTTGAGAGTGGAGATGTAAAAAGTGTTGATGAATTCAAAAGACGTGTCCGTTTTATGATCAACTGTATGGAATATTTGGACGAGGCGTAAATATACAGCCACCAGCCATTTACCAGACCAAATTCAGTTGTATCGTTAGAAAATGACGGGTCTTTGTCACGGGAAATTGATCTCGAATCATCTGAAAGTTCACCTGAAAATCTATTTGACAGTCCACCTGTTATATCTTCTCCAACACTTTCGGATAACCAAGCAACTGCGTCCTGTACGCTCGCATCATATACTTGCACACAAAGCAATATACCTACACCAGCAACAACAACAACTACAGCAAAACAACAACTACACAAAAAAGAAATTTAAAGAGACCCAACAGCTCGAGCCCGTTTGCCTTGTTATTTGACATTCAAAAGAAAAAGGTGGACTTAGAGACACAAAAACTGGAACTTGAAAAAGAGAAGGAAGAAAACCAATTTAAGTTGCAGAAGCTTCAGCTGGAGAAGGAAGAGAGAATCGAGATGGAGAAACTGAGACTGGAGCACGAAAGATTGAAAAGTGCAAATATCTAATTTATGTGTTTGCTAACAGACATGGGGTAATGCACTACTACTAAATATATTAGTGGTATTGGCCACTTTTTCCAATAAATATAAAATGTGTGAACTATTTTTTTGTTTGTTTTTTTTTTTAGTGCATTACCACCATGTGTGCTTATCATAGCACCTAGTGATCGAAATAAATATATATGTGATGTTTCAGTTTTTTTAGTCATACATCATATATATATATATGTGAATACCGTACATATGTATGTACTTTTATTGAAGTGGAATATAATTTGAAAAATAAACAAAGTAATTGAATTTTCAGTACAAACTTATTCACTGTTTGCATAATTTAACATTTCGCATATTGTTTGTCGCATTGCCTCCCCTTCATTAGTTCGTGCGCTTGGTAATGACTCGGTAATACCGTGGTCCGATTCTTCAAGTTGATAATCGAAATGATCGTCTTGTTGGAGTATAATATTATGAAACAATGCGCAACAAAGTATCCATTTGTTAACTTTTTTCATTCCATTTTCATCTTTAATTTGAAGTCTTAAACTTTTCAAGCTGCCAAACCTTTCTTTTAGCATGCCAAAGCAGTGTTCAATTCTAATCCTATAACTACTAAATGTTTTATTAAAAAAAATTCGTTTGTGCTGAGTTTGTTGTGTGGAATTTTCTCTAAATGGTGTAATAACAGTACGAGACAATTTATAGGCACTGTCACCTGCGATCCATTCAGCTCCCGTAAAAAATTTGCCAACTTCATTTGACAATTCGCAGTTATTGAAAATACGTGCATCATGCACACTACCTGGATAGCCCAATACTAAGTGCCTCATTTGCAGCCTACTATCACACACGGCTTGAACCTTAACAGAATAGGCTTGCTTCCGTGAGAAGTACGCTTCTGGATCTTGTGAAGGTTTTTCCGCCAATGGAATTTCAGTGCCATCAACGTATCCTATGCAATTAGGTAACTCATTCGAAGTTTCTGACACGATCTTTTTGCGTTCATCGGCATTTGGCCAAAATAGATACTCATCTTTGTATTTTAATATGGCTTTAAATATTCTTTCGGTCAAATTCTATATATATAAAACACGGTTGGATTTTTATTATGGGAATACAATGACAAGCTCTCACCTGAATGATACCACCATCACTAACTCCAAACAAGCCAGCAATCTTCGAGATAGTAGCTCCTTCCCCAGATGCACCTAACCGATACAAAACAATTGCGAGTTGTGTTTCAAGTGAAAACTGCTTGCATGATCGCGGCTGGTTAAAGAGTTGATCTTCTTTTATTAAGTTTAAAATCACATCGAAAGTTTTCCAATTTACACGTGTGATCTTCCTAAATCTGCTTTCATCGAGTTCCCACAATACTTCTTGTAAAAATATCTTACACTTAGGTACGCTGTTTTGAACAAATGGTACACTATATCTGTATTCATCACCCAGAGCAAGTACGATCAATAGTTCATCCAATATTTCATCTTCTTTTTCTTGTTTTTCTTCTGCCAAATAAATTAAAACTAGTATCGCCGGTGGTCGAAATTCGGCCATGCAATTTATTTTTTCAACTTTGTATTGGTACAAAAATTATTCCCTGATTTGCCCTTTTGATCACGGTCCGACGCGAAATCATGGTCAAAATCAAAGCAGATCTAGGAAGGTAGGCCCGGTGGTGAGCGCTTTTAAATTAAAGCGACTCTTCAACTGTGTTTACGATATTTGTAAACACGTTTACGATATCTATTTATCTTAACTAAAAATTTTATTTATTAATTATAAAGAAATTAAATAATTTATAGAAAAAATTATATGCCTATGCACTGCTCCTGACTCATAAGAACACATCCATATCAATTTTATGTGGATATGAGTATGTTAAATGTGCAAAACAGCCTGGCAATTGTTTGTATGGGAAAAATTTTAGCCTATTAATATATAGATTGTTCATATATAATACGTATACATATACATTCAGAAGAAGAAATTTAATTGCCACCTTCATCCTCGCAAAAAAATTCTGCAATCATCAAATCACTTAGGGCTGTTAATTCCAATAGTTTAAGAAGCTTTTGCTTATCACTTATTTTCGGCATTTTATTTTTGACAAATAAAAAACAGCTGACTTATAAGGTTTTTTCCATGGGGGTGTTCATTTAATCTCAGTGGCAACTTTGCAACTTTGCCAATATTATATAAATGTCATATTAAATGAATACCACTAATATATTTATATATATACAGATATGTTTATATATATACAGATCATTCGTCGTCGTCGCGATAAACATTTGTTTTTTGTTGTTATGTTCGGCTCACTGTTAGGTACTCCATCAATTAATCCGATGTAGGTACTTCATGGATTAATTTGATTGTTATGCGGGACTGGAGTATATACTCCATTGCAATGACATGCAATGTTAAATGGACCATATTTTTTGTATGAAATGTGGCAAGTTATGTAGTAATCTGTTGGTCCATGGCGAGCACTCCATGGATTAGCGAATGGAGTACTCGGAATTTTTGCAGGGTAGTGGCTTAATATTTATGTGTGTGTATATGTATATTTGTATGTATTTGCGTTTGGTGTGAGCTAAAGTAATTGTGCATGACCGCTTTTGTGCGCTGCCGAGTGTTAGAATAGGATTAAAATAGCTGGCATTATCAGTTGCTGCATTTAAACATGGTTGTTTATTTGAATGAATGCGTACATACACACATACATAAATACATGCATAAACTGTTTTGTCTTTGTTTTGTAAAGTGTAAAATTAAAATTATGCATAATCGTTCGCACATTGTGTGCTTCTGCGAAGGTGAAAGGAAGGAGCTTATAAAAAATGGCGTGTTTAAAGGAGCAGAAAATAATTAATTGCGGCTGAAATCAGCCTTTTCTTGCTCGAACGTAAAATTTGGGGAATGCCTACGGCTGATGATTGGCAAAACAAGGGGATATGCAATTGCTGCAGATCTGTACACCAGAAAGTGCGACTGCGAGCGGGCGTCTGTCTTAATACAATTCTCGCAGTGTGGATAGTGTGCTGGGCTTGAAAATCAACACCACTTGTAAGCCACTTGAAACCGAATTCAATGAAAAATCAAAATAAACTTCGGATGAGACAGAACGAAAGAAGACACTGAAGATGGCGCATATTAGCCGAAACCGGTTTGTCTCCAAACCAAACTTGACAAGGGATGACGGAAAATCGTTCCACAATACATCAAATTCCTACCCTGTCGGAAAAACAAGCAACCAAAAAATTATTCGGATGAGACCTCCCTTCTTTAATGACGACCAATGCAAACTTTTGAAGGGCTATGATTTGAATGGTTAACGGGGAATGTGCCTGTGCTCAGCTGGTAGATTTCTGCTTGAGGGAAAAGCATAACATAATCGCTTTGGTGCGGCTGAGGTCACGTTAATCGAATGAAATAAGATGCCTCGGTCTAGAATGTATTTCTATTGACACCCAACGGAGGCAGCAGCGGAAGAGGGAGGCCCACACTGTGTTAAAAAGGTGAATATGTGACTAACTTCGTCTCACTTGGTGTTTCCAATTGGCGCAAGATATCTGAAGCTGAAAAAATTGGCGCGCTAAAACTTAAAACCTTCGCTACAACTGTAGACGGACAGACATTTGCGTTGCCCAAACAATTTATTGGACTACTATCGAAATCTTTGAGGTTCCGAAAACATTATGAGCTACTTTTAGAACTTTCGCTTTGTTAGATGGCAATCTGATTACATTGGACACTTTTGCATCTCACTGAGTGTTTGGAACACTGCCCAGAGCAGCCCTGTATTGCATAAATGGGTCTCTCGGAAACGATAGAAGATATCTAAAGGTAATGATCATTACTCTCCTACATTTCAATGCTTGAATATTTAGAAGCAAAAATCCTTCGGAAAAATTATATTTCATTATTTGATGATAAGCTGTAGGGGCCCTAAAACAATAAATACATACATACTTTAATTCTCAACGCTTAACTCTGCCTAAAATTAGCTCTGCCACAAACATCCATCAAGAACTCGTCAAGCATGTACTTGAACTATCAAAACTCATAAATATACATATAATCCGAATTCTGCAAACATTAAGTGCCCAATTATATAGTCACTCAAGAGCATTTAGTCTTGCGGAATAAACTAATAGATTTTTAATGTGCAAATCACTTCCAAATTCAACAGCAGCAGTCACTTAGTGTCAGCGGCAGACAAAATGGCAGCGCAACGGCGCAGCGGGATTGTGGAGACGTGTTTTCATAATTTGCAAACGTTTAACGTGGCATACATATGTACATATAAGTCAAGGCGAAAATTCAATTTAACTAAATGCCTACCAAAGTAACCAACAGCGAACTACATACATATGTACATACATACATAAGTGATATTCAGAATTATGTGCCAGTATCACGAACAACGAACGAACTACCGAAACGCCGAAAGCCACGGTGCCGAACTCGTCGAAAATCGTATCAGCTACCCCGTCGATTCGAAGTTAAGTGTTGCCAACTATATGAACTATGTTCGAATTAGGGTTACCAAGTGCTGATGGAGGGAGGAAATAGAGAGTGTTGAGCACTATCTATGCCACTGCCCCGCACTGTCGCTATCCAGGTACCGCTTTCTCCATAAACACTTTTTCGAGTGCCTGGCGGAGATGGCATCTAATCTTATCATACTTTTGAATCTAATTTTTCCGGAAAGGTTTGTAAACAGGGATAAGGAAGCTAGGGCTCCCGTGTGGTATCACAATGGGCCACCTCGGCCTAAGTGTGTCCCCGCTTTCATGAATTGCGGAGACAGCCACCTCAACCTAACCTAACCTAAGTGCTGATGCGAAATTGAGCGGGTTTTTCTCAGGTTTCTTATCTTTTTGATGAAACCAAATACATTTTTACTTTATTTTACTAAAAACAATTTATTTAAATAATAAAATAATGGATTCTATTGCGATAGCAGCTTTATTAGTAGAGAAAGAGGAGCAAAGGATTTCTCTGAACGAAAAAAGTTTTTGAGAGATCATAGCAGTCCTTTTACTTTAAGTAAACAAGCGTAAATTTAATTAGAGGCTGAAAATAAAAAAGTCTTAATTTTGCGTGAAAGAAATCTTTACCTTGTCCTTTTTCATAGAATTATTTTGAACTACATACATAAAAGCACATTGTATACAAAGACAAGGGAAAATTTCCAACATTTTTGAGAAGTAACCCTCAGCCGACAGAACTCCCTTTCTGGAGTTAGATCTGGAGAGATTACAGTCATATCATTCACAGAACTTTTCCTGAAGGATTCATTGAAACTTTCTTAGTGGTTTGAAAATAAATCCGGCGGGCGCATTATACTGAAGCCAACCTTCCACCACCTGCAATATTTATTTGAATGCGTCTTTATTGAGACGAAAGTTTTTACTGAAATGGTAAATTGTTGGTAATACACATTCATAATTCGTTAGTTGCTTTTTTATAGTAGTCAAACAATAATTATCAACTTCAGAAAATGCATTATTATTTTGGGTGAAAATATATTTTAATTTCCAAAACCTACATACACACGTAAATCACTCTTCTTATCATTATTTCACAATTTTTTCTTTGAAGTTTTTCTTTGCATATAACAGCAATTCAATCGCGGTGGAAAATGCAATGGACCCACGCCATGTTTGTTGCTTCTCGCGACTGGTTGATTAATGTATTTACATACATTCACACTCATTAACACTTATTACAACTTCATACATGCATTTACATAATTTACTTAAACTTTTATTGTAATTTTTGATATTTTGTTAATATCGCCGCAACCAAATACTTGCGGCAAATTTCGGCACGAAAAACTGTCAAAATTTTCCGTCATTCTGTGTTCATAATGCCGATTTACCGAACTTCGAAAG
Organism: Urophora cardui; assembly: GCA_960531455.1. Lineage (NCBI taxonomy): Eukaryota > Metazoa > Arthropoda > Insecta > Diptera > Tephritidae > Urophora > Urophora cardui. The sequence goes on along the minus strand of OY482670.1, from coordinate 35,545,090 downwards.
ATTCGTCGCGCCGTCGCACAGTGGGGGCACCTCCATACAAACGCGGCCAAAAATAGTAATAATTAAGCTAGAATCTTGAAACTCGGAACTTAAGCTTTTTTGGTTGAAGTTAGTAAACTGTGAAAATTTGAACAAAATCCACCCACAAATACGCCCACCTCCCATATAACGGTATTTTTGAAATTTCAGCATTTTCCTAACTATTATAGCTAAAATGCTCCATTTTGATTAGTGTATACATTTTTGAAATATAAATCAAATGCGGTAATCATTTTGGAAAAAGGGTAAAGCACTTCACCGTTTTTAAATTAAAAATATATGCACTTTTAAATATGTTATAAGCATTTATCATAAAACTTTCATACAAAAAAATCGCATTTCAAAAAAATTTTATACCGGAAATGAAATTACACTTTTCTAAAGGATTTCAGTGTGATAAACCTGAGTCTGGAGTCAGATTTTCCAAATTGTTTCTAGTTTCTGAGATATTCATGCCCAAATAGGAAAAAAACACGTTTTTTGGCTCTATTCCCTGCTTAATATCTTTTATATAATTACTTTCCACTCAAATTCGATTTAACCAGTTGAAAGCACAATCATTACCCTTGAAAACAGCGTTTAGTTTCTTCGAATATCTTAATTAGAATTGGAAATATCGATATTTAAGTTTCACCATTTTGACAAATATTCCCCATACAAAAAAATTTAAACTTTTTGAAGCATACTTCTGGGCATTTTGTATGGGAAAAATGTACCAAAACTCAAAAAACACCTTCCATAAAAATGTTCATAAAACAAAATGGAGCAAACGAATTTTTACAATTTTTTCGCCAGTTTTTAAAAGACATTCAGGAGCATCAAATATTAAAAAATTAATAATTAACGCTGATAAAAAAAATTACCTCATAATTTTAAAGTATGGACCATTTGCTGAAAGACGATAGAGAAATATTCGATTAGTCGCCTAAATATACACGTTTTTCATAATGTCAAAAGTAACATAATTAATGCATTTACAAAAACACAGTTTTAGGCAGATGGGAAAAAAATTATAAAAGCAAATGGAGCAAGTGGATTTTTAAAATGAAAATGCAGTTTGATTAAGAATATATTATTTCAAAGCATAAAAAAAAATTGAGGAGGTAATATTTTTTGTTTTTTTTTATTTTTTTATTCAAAGTCGAGGAAAATTTTTTTATCATCGTCATTTTTTGTGAATATTTGAAAATTCATATAAATTCAACAGTGAGCGCTATTTACAACTAAGTTATTTTTTCTGAAAGAGAAAATCATTATCTATGTAACGATGTATCATTCGTGTATGTAGGTTAACAGTTAAATGAGAAAGAGCGTTTTGTATGAGGTGTGTTCATTGAGAAATAAAAGGACCTATTTTTTGCTCAACTTTGGGCACCCTGTACGGCTAAACGAAAAGATACTCAAAAATTTTTATATAAGCTTTTTTATTACAATTTGATGTATCTGTCGATCTCTTTTTAAAAAAATGGTTTTACTCATACTTTAATTTTGAATTTATTTTTGGCCGCAATCACCCATTGTGCGTCGGTTGTCATAATGCCGATTTGCCGAAAACGTCATTTCGGTAACGCCGACGGTGTTCGTGATAGTGGCAATGATTTCCTTGACAATGTACTGATAGAATTAGGAAAAGACGCCAAGGCAGCGTGTAAAAAATAGAAGAGGACCAGAAAGTTTATTAAAAGGCTGCTACTTACTTAAATGTGCCAAGGAAAAATGTTCGCCTTATGTTTTGAGCAAAGCCTACACATTTCTCTAGGTGGGTATGGTACGTTACGTCAGACTAACATTAACACTTCAAGTTAGCAGCAACAGTCACAATCTAAAAATACCTGCCAAGAAATGCCGAAATGAATTGATAGAGAAAAAGGTCACATACGATGTAGATGGGAAAAGGTGAGCAAGAGGTGCGTGTTCATATGTACCTACTCGCATACCTACCCACGCATGAGTAAGTATGTATGTGAGCGCCATCCGTGAAGCAATCAAATTGTAATCAACACGCAAATGGCATAAATTGTGTGCAATCTGGTGAAACTCGATTAGAAATGGGGGAAAAGGGAGGAGAGTAGCTGCAGATATGAGTGAGTATGTGGGTATATCGACCCCTTTGTGCGACTTTATCGTAAAGGACAAAAGCAAATTTTACAGGAGAGCATTTTTTTCGTTTTTTTACTACTTTTTATTGGAATTTTGAAACGAAATTGAACACGTGATTAGGTAATTAATTAATATACTGAACCTGATAATTTTTTTCTTGAAAAAATGTGTAGTTTGCGTAAAAATCATAATTTTGTCCCTTACGATAATTTTCGCTCTCAATTTTTTATGAATTTGTTTGAATAAATGTCCCTTACGATAATATCACAGTCCAACAACATTTTTGCAATAGAATAGCCATAGTACTTTTCTGAAAGGGGACGTCATCCTGATCACGTTTGGGGAACAAAGTTATATCACAGCTCGTCTCAGTTTTTTTATTCGCGGTTAAAGTTTGGGAGGGTCATACACGGTATTTATACCGCAAGTACAAGCTTTTTCAGAGATAGAGCTTTTATGTCAGAGAAAAAGTTGTTCCTAATAAAGAGCTCAATATTTCGTCCCTGCATTCCGACCCACCACCAACCCCCCTTCCGCTATTTTTTTGACATATTTCGCGATTTTTTTAATTCCCGAGAAATATTCCTTCCTAAAATATAGGGAGGGTGTGGGAACAACAAAACCTCATTCGAGCTCTCATTTAAGCAGAAAAATAAGAAAAATTAGATGTTTTCAAAAATCCGATTTATGTATTTTCATAGTGGTCGGGTCAGTTTGTACTGACGGAAAAACCCTACTTCGTTTCGGCCACAGCTGCATTCTCTGGTCAATTCTGAACAGAAAAGTTCATAGGAGCATAGTTCTAAAATGAAGTTTGACCCTCCGAATTTTCGATTTTAGATAGTCATCCCTAAAATTTTTTATATATTTGTTGAAAAAATTTAGTTGAAGATACTTAAATAAAATTTTGATATTTATTTGAGTTGAACCCATTCGTTGGCCGACACATCATTGAAAAATTTAATAAATTTGATTATTTTTGAGGGAAATACATTAATTTTATTTATATTTTATTCCATACGTTTGTGTTTTTAATGATGGGATAATGGTAATATAGTGAGTATTGTACTCGCCTTCCATTCTAAAGTTTCCAAGTTCGATTTCCGGCAGACCAGGACCGATCTATTGGGAAAATTGCTTTTTATAATATGTGCGTTTGTTGGAAATTTGGTAAATAGGTAGATTATTTCCTGTATTGTGACGGAGCAATGGAACGAGTGTGGTGAGTAAGAGAAAGGGGAGAGGTAAGTGAGCAGGGAGAAGGAGAGATAAATGGAAATATAAAAATTTTACATTATTCCGATAAATCAGTGGTTGGATAGAGCAACATCTGTCGGCGTTTCTAGTCTAAAATATAAAACTGCACATCGAACGTGAATTTGAACCAGCGACTCCCAATCAATAAATGTCAGAAAACCCTCCAAAAACAAATTATATTGCAGATACCGTTTAAAGGCGACACAAGAACAGATAATACTATTGCTAATTTTTTCTAAATAAGTAAGTATTTTTAATCGCTAGTTTTCATTATTTTCCATCCAAGTGGGGAATTCTCTTATTTCCATAAATTACTAGTAGCTGGGTGGTCGAGCTCAGACGTGATTCCTTTCCTTAGAAAGTATTCTAGAAATATACAAATATCTAATCAAGTAACTAACCGAGCCAAAAATGTATGTATAAAATTTCACTCAACTCAGTCAAACCGTTTTCGCGATAGTTTACAAAGCAATTAATAAAATTAGGTTATGTAGAAATTCCACAGAGCAATACTTTAATTAAAATACGTCGTAAAATACCATACAGTTTTATGCCGGCTACGAACAGCGAATGCATTTTTTGTGAGAAGCTTTTTCGCAGAAATACACTCGGAAGGTATGCCGCCCACTGCCGAGAGGTGACCGCTGCTCTTAAAAATCCCAATAATTGGATTTTTTCTAATTAGAAAAATTTCTTTGGTGTTTTGCTCGGACTGGGGTTTGGACCCGATACCTCAGGCATAGCAGACGAGCACTCTACCCACTGCACCACAGCGACCATAGGTATACTATCAGTAAAACGAATTTCCTCCAAATGAGCCGTTCCCGAGATAGTAGTGGATATACAAATATATAAATAAATTAATATACATACAAATATACATACAAGAACAACTCGTTTAAGGTTATAAGATAATCCAAACATAATCATGGTACCATGGCTAGGTACATTACGCTTACAATCCCCTTCATATTCTATTTTAAATTTCAAAACAAATTATACATAAAATTACTTGCTAGCTATATTCAAAATATTTTTTATATGGGCGATACGATAAATTCGGAAAAAAGTGTAGATTGTCCCTTACTATAAAAAATAAAGCCAATTTTTGGCACAACTATAAGGATTTCAGCTATAATATTTTACCAGGTGATGCGCTGACGGATGTAGATTAAACTTGCATCAAATAGTGAAATTCGAGAAAATGACCCTTACGATAAAATCGCGCAAAGGGGTCGATATTTGTATACATAACATACTGGTATATATTTTAACTGTTCATATGAGTAAGAGCAATCGACTTGTTACTAACATTTTTTTTTTATCAACTAAACACATTTATGGAGTGAAAATCACTTGAATATACTGTATACGATTTCATGCACTTGTGTTGTCATAAATAAAAGTATACTTTATTAATGAAAGGTTCATTAGATCAATTTATAAGAAATAAGTCTTTCTATTCTGCTCCTTCTCTCCTAAAAGAATATCACTTAACCAAGTGATAGTGGAGAAGTTGCAAGGATGATGAGCAGGCCAGCAGAGAGCCGAGCCGGGCCCCTAGGACAGTTCGCGTTTACGGGCCCCCTTAAAAAATAAACTCAATCTAATAAAAAAATAACATACAAAAATTGTTCAATTAAAAAGTAAATATTTCTGAGAAGCTTGGTTCACCACCTTACCAATCGCGGTACTTTGGAAACTCTAAATCAAAGTTGATTTTCCTCAATTTTAACTCACTTTTCTAGGATTTGCCCATGTATAAACAAGGTAAATATTTGATTGGATGCTTATAATTTTAGTTTGATGATTTGGTTAAGTTAAACACTTCAATTTTAAAACAATTTTTTGTAGCAACAAAATACCTACATATGTATGTATGTATCTATGAAATCCTAGTGCTAGTACTGTCAATACTTCTTTGCCCTTCCGGCCCCCAAAAACCTTCCGGGCCCCAGGGCGATTTCCCTGGCTGCAACCCCCCCCTCTCCGCGGCCCTGATGATGAGGAGGATAAAACCATCTCGAGCACTTTAGGTGGAACTGTCTGGCTTTGAGCGGCACTAAGTAGAGGGTGATCCCGAACTTCTTTAGCTTTCAAATTGGTTTAAAGCGGCGGAGTAAACTGTAATGTAACAAATGCTCACACTGTGCAAAATGCCAAAATTAGCTTATAGGTACATTTGTATGAGAGTTTTCATGATTGACGCTAAAGTTTGGCGAAAAATTCGCAAAAAAAGCAGCTTATAGGAAAGTGTGATAAACACGTGCGCAACTTACAGCAGCAAACAAATCGATTACCGACGGAGGTTAGATGTAGGTATGTAAATGTACAACCAAATATACATACATATGAATGTATGTATGTATAAATCTGCAATGTATAAGGCTATAAGCTTACCACGAATGATTGGTGCTGCATGTAGCTGTTGCGCTGAGTGTGGAAGTAGTCTAATTTCCTCTTTTATGACATTGTTGTTTTTTTACACAGTTTAGTTTCTTCAAGCATTAGCTAATATTGCTAAGGTTTTTTTTTTATTTTTCATCAGCCCCTTCATTAAATTAAAAAAAAAATGCTGTACAGTGGCGTAGCTCGATTTCTCGTAGTACAAGTACTGGCCTGGTTTGCATATACGTACATTAGATAGGGTTGGTCCCCATACGAAAAAAAAAAGTTGTAAAAGTCCGCCCCTAAATTTGAAGCTTATGTTGAGAGGGTTAAGGGACACAAAAAAAAATTTTTTTTGATCCCGCGAAATACCGCCGAAATCGTTTTTTTCTTGTAACTCTGTTATTTATCATCCGATTTTTAAAATTGATACGTCATTATTTTCGTATTTCGAAGCTCTATATTTTCTTCTAATGTCCTTTTGCACTCTGAAGTCAAATAGCAAAGTTACAATATAAAAACTATTTCGGCGGTATTTCGCGGGAGCAGAAAAAAAATAAATTTTTTTTCTTTAATCCTCTCAATATAAGCTTCAAATTTAGGGTGGACTTTTACAACTTTGCATATACTGAATTGCTTAAAAAAATTAGTTAAATAATTGCTACGTTAAATAACTTCTTTGTGACGTAACTTCTTTGTTTATTAATTGAGTAAAACCGTTTCAAGGCAACATTGTTATGAATTTTTAAGCACTTTCATTTGGCAATACAAAGAGGATAATTCATGGACATACAAATAAGTTAGCTGACATTAGAAGGAAATGTAGAGCTTCAAAATACGAAACTAATGACGTATCAATTTTAAAAATCGGATGATAAATAACAAAGTTACAAAAACAAATTCGGCGGTATTTCGCGGGGTCAAAAAAAAATTTTTTTTGTGTCCCTTAACCCTCTTAACATAAGCTTCAAATTTAGGGGCGGACTTTTACAACATTTTTTTTCGACCCTATCTAATGTACATGCGTATATGTATGTACATATTTACCTCTTACTAGCAGGGATTGCAAATATTCGTAATTTTTTTAATTTTGACTAAAAAAATCACACTGAAGGAAAAATGCTAAACGCAAAAGAAGTATACACACACCGTAACGCAGACTACATCTAGGTGAATTAACTTTTGTTTTTTTTTTCGATTTTTATAAAAAAAATTATTTTTAATCATTATTTTCTGAATTTTATTTTTTGCTCAGAAAATAAGTTTTTTTTTTTTGAGTTTCGTGGCAGCTGTGGTGCAGTGGGTAGAGTGCTCGCCTGCTATGTCAGAGGTCTCGGGTTCAAACCACGGTCCGAGCAAAACACCAAAACAATTTTTCTAATTAGTAAAAATCCAATTATTGGGTTTTTTAAGAGCAGCGGTCAGTTGGCGGCATACCCTCCGAGAGTATTTCTGCCATGAAAAAGCTTCTCACAAAAAATGCATTCGCCGTTCGGAGCACACCTCGAATTGGGAGAGAAGCTCGGCCATAAAACACGTTAGAGTTATAATAGCGCCATTGTATTATATTATTATTATATTTCGCTTAGAAAATAATAGTTATTTTCTGAGTTTTATTTTTCTGCTCAGAGAATAAATGTTTTTCAGTTTGATTTCTGATAGAAAAATAAAACTCAAACAATAAATCTTACTTTTCAGTTTGATTTCTGATAGAAAAATAAATCTCAAAAAATAACTCTTATTTTCTGGGGGAAAATAAAACTCAAAAAGTAACTTTTATTTTCTAATCGAAAGAAAAAACTCAAAAAATACCTTTTATTTTCTGAGGGAAAAATTAAACTCTAAAAATAACTTATATTTTCTGATCGAAAAATAAAACTCAAAAAATAACTTTTATCTTCTGAGGGAAAAATAAAACTCTAAAAATAACTTATTTTCTGATCGAAAAATAAAACTCTAAAAATAACTTTTATTTTCTGATCGAAAGATAAAACTAAAAAAATATCTTTTATTTTCTGAGGGAAAAATAAAACTCAAAAAATGACTTATATTTTTTAAGCGAAAAACAAAACTCAAAAAATAACTTATTTTCTGAGGGAAAAATAAAACTCAAAAAATAACTTTTATTTTCTGATCGAAATATAAAACACAAAATTACTTTTATTTACTGATCGAAAAATAAAACTCAAAAAACAACTTTTATTTTCTGAGCAGAAAATAAAACTCAAAAAATAACTTTTATTTTCTGATCGAAATATAAAACACAAAATTACTTTTATTTACTGATCGAAAAATAAAACTCAAAAAACAACTTTTATTTTATGAGCAGAAAATAAAACTCAGAAAATAATGATTAAAATTCAACTTTTTGAATACAACTCATAACCGTTACAGTCCCTGCTTACTAGCCTTAGTTGCTGTTAATGGCACCTCAAGCACAAAGCCGGATGCATCGGCTTCTAGTTAATAGCATATTTAATTTTATAGAACTTGAAAGCTGATTATAGACAATAAGTATTTATAAAAGTTTTGTTTTCCACACTTCGTAAGCTGCCATTAGTGCGCTAATTAGATTCCTTAACCAACAAAAAGGATATTTATAGTAAATGATATAAAGGTATCAAACAAAATATGGATGCAACAGATTTCTTTCGGTTTGACATTGATAAAGTCGTATTTAAAATAACAAAAGTTATTTTCTAAAAGTGTTTTAGTCATTCATACCTTACTTAAGGTTGGCGGCTGGTATCAATTGCCGATATAGCGACATACACATGCTGATATCAAAACTCCCATCGCTGTACCATTATTCCCCATTTATAATTGGCAAATAAAGCGTATCAAATGCTCTGCTTATGTATGTATGCACTACACCTTTTCCAGTTTAGGTTCAGAAAGTTACAACTGAAGTTCATAAAATTACAATTACGGCGCTTTCTTCGACTTGAATTAAGTCATCCACAAAATGCATTTTAATACAACTACTCACTTTATGGTGATTGGATTTAGCTATATTTCTGAATTGATGACTTCAACGCAATCAAGCAAGCTCTAGGGCAAGACCTAAGCAAATGAGGACAAGAAAAAATGACGTGTATGGTTGCCCAGAGTACAGTGCGGCATTAGTTACAGGTTAAAAAAATTATAACCGCTACTCCGAAATAAATTCCCAAGTCCAAAAAGTAAACCAAACTGAATAGATCACTCTTAAGGAGGTTTTTTTCTAGCAGTTATTTCTGCACCCAATGAATAGTGGTAGTGCTACAATGCATTGAGCAATTTTTTCCTCGCGTTTTCTTTTCTTCTTTGCTTACTTATAAACATCTTATAACCAACTGCTTTTCTTTCATTTCTTTTTCTTCTCATTTGCAACTTACACATTTTTTGGAATTAAAAATATTCAAAAAAGCCTTCCGGCCTTTTCTTGCTCACCACACTTTTTAGATATTAATCTTTAAGAATTCCCAAATATTCACAAAAACCTTCAGAAATCTCGAAGGCGCTCCCAGTATTAAAAATTAATTTCTTTGTCTTGCGTTATTTATCATTAGCATAGAATTATAAAATGCACGGAAAATTTTAGTCTCCTTCTTCCCTTAATTTTAGAAAATTCTTTCATTTATGTACATACATATATACGTATTACATAATTATGCCATATTTTTTTATTCACTCCAATAAGTAAGCACTTTTAAATAATTGGGCACCGTAAACAATTCAATTTCGTGGCGATAAACCATCAAAGCGTGGCCAAAGGACAACAAATAAAAATAAATAAATGTAAAAATAAAATAAGCATCTCCTTTTGCGTATCTATATAATAAATGTCAAATTGCTATAATAAATATTGGCAATGACAATAAAAGACAAAGGAGTGGTAGAGGGAGGGAGAGGGGGTAGGATAAAACAACAAACAAGCGAAAGGACGAAGCGGATGTGCATAAATGTATGTGTGCTTGTGTATTAAATATTTGTACATATATAAGAAATTGCCATTTCCTGGTGATAAGAGATAAAAAGTATACAAAAAAACTACGATAATGTGCGAAGGACTCAAAAGGACATTTTGGTTTTTTTTTTTTTCACTGAAAAATCATTTCAATTTTATTTAATTTTCTTTACTTGTTTATTTATTTATTTTTTTTTTTTTTTTGTGAATGATCTGCCACTGTGAAAAATCAAAAGCTTCAATGGCCTACCACCGATGCTTATTTATTAAGTAAATAACAAATAAATGAATAAATACGCCGGCAATGGCTAACTGAGGGCTAACGTTAGGCTGCTAACCATCATATTACACAATGGAGATTTAAAATGTGACACATAAAGGACAAAAAGGAATAGCGACTACGCCAAAGAGAAAATAAATGTGGCAGTGTAAGAATATTGTGGCGCAAATGAAATGAAGATATAACAAATTGTAGTCTAATATTTATTTTTTGTTGTTGTTTGTTTTTTTCGGACAGGGTAGGATCAGGGAAGGGAAATGGGTTTTCTGATTTTGTACTAATTGAGCAAGTAAAATGTACCAAATCAAAGGAAAATGTACCATCATTTTTGGTAGCATATTTTTTCTAAGGACTTATACTAATCCCAAATTATATCTTCTTCTTTAGCCATTAAAAATATTACTGCTTTTACAAGCAAAATCTTTCCTCTAAAAATAACATTACAAAAGCTTAAATTCATATAAATTTTTTATTAAGTAAAAAGTTACTTAAACTAAAATTATTTTAAATACAAGCCCCATTCAATGCAAACATATTTCATAAAACAAAAACGTTTTAGGTATATACTCAAATTTCTAAATTTTTTAAGGCTCTCATGTTCTGCTAAAGCTCTAAACTCAGCATTTACTACGTTTATACGTTGGCAAATTCATGAAATCATTTCATGAATTTTCACTGTATAAACGAAATTTCATAAATTTATTTGTTCACGAAAATTATTCACGAATTTCGCCATCATTTCATGAAATTATGAAGTACAAGTCCGGCAATGCCAAACCAACAGCTGTTCATTCAGTCAAGGCAGATTTAACAGGTAGGCTCGGGGGCGAATTCAGAAATGTCCAATGTATTTTGTTATTGTAATTGGTAGTGTAATGTCAAAATTATATTTCGCCGTGGTTAATTTCTGAATTCGCTTGTGACTCGCGCATTCCCATTGGCCATGATGTGAATTCGCTTAGATTTTGACATTATAGACTACCTTTGTAAATAAAAAAAAGTAGTTTCAGAATTCGCCACCGACTCTACCTGGTAAATCTGTCTTGACAGCTGACCTCGTTAGAGCGTTGCCACTTTTTAAAAAAGCTGAATTTCATGAGTTCATAAATGCTGCATAAACGAGACCATTTTCGAATTCATGAAATTAAGAGTTCACGAATTCTGCCGTGTAAACGTAGTAATTAATTTGCTCTATTTTGTCAAATTCACGCTTTGGAAATGACTCTAAAATCAAAGGGACAATACTATTTGTTTTGTTTTAATAGATTTGGGATGCAGTGATGTATTATTTGACAAAAATTTACCAAATATGTCAGCGTAGTACCTATGTACTTTTGGTACCGGAATGTACCAAAAAAAGTACAATTGTACCACATTTTCCATCCCTGGGTAGGATTATAGTGTATTCCAGAGGTTGCAAATAATCGTTATTTTTTAAATTTTGACTAAAAAATCATACTGGAGGAGAAATGCTAAACGCAAAAGAAGTACACGGATGTAATCACCGTAACGCAGACTACCTCTAGGTGCATTAACTTTTATTTTTTCGAGTTTTATAAAAAAATTGATTTTTAATCGTTATTTTCTGTTTTATTTTTCGCTCAGCAAATAAAAGTATTTTTAAATAAAAGTTATTTTTTGAGTTTTATTTTTCCCTCAGGAAATAAAAGTTTTTTCTGAGTTTTATTTTTCGATCAGAAAATAAAAGTTATTTTTTGAGTTTTATTTTTCCCTCAGAAAATAAAAGTAATTTTTTGAGTTTTATTTTTCGATCAGAATATAAAAGTTATTTTTAAGTTTTATTTTTCGATCAGAAAATAAAAATTATTTTCTGAGTTTTATCTTTTTGCTCAGAGAATAAAAGTCTCTTCAGTTTAATTTTAGCTGCAGCTGTCGATTTTGGCCGCTGTGGTGCAGTGGGTAGAGTGCTCGCCTGCTATGCCAGAGGTCTCGGGTTCAAACCACGGTCCGAGCCAAACAAATTTTTCTAATTAGTAAAAATCCAATTATTGGGTTTTTTAAGAGCAGCGGTCACCTCTCGGCAGTGGGCGGCATACCTCCGAGAGTATTTCTGCCATGAAAAAGCTTCTCACAAAAAACGCATTCGCCGTTCGGAGCCGGCATAAAACTGTAGGTCCACCCAATTAGTAGGAAAAACAAAAAGGAGCACACCTCGAATTGGGAGAGAAGCTCGGCCATAAAACTCGTCAGAGTTATAATAGCGCCATTGTATTATTATATGTCGATTTTGGCACATTAATACGTAGGTAAAGTTTATAAATAAAAAAAATTAAAAATTTATTTACCTATTTATATGGCGAAAATAACTTTTATTTTCTGGGGGAAAAATAACTTTTATTTTCTGATCGAAAAATAAAACTCAAAAAATAACTTATTATTAATTAATATCTAGCACCCAGCCAAAAAAAAAATGGAATGTTGAAATAAAATATTAATTTTGGACGTACACGTTATATATACCTATATACACTGTATAGTATGTATGTATGGACATGAATTTGCAGAAAGAGAAAATTTAGAAAGCGCATACATATTGCTTAGCTTAGTAAAGTGGATAATTGAGACGATAAAATACATTGAGGGACATTAATAAAACTACTTAATGCCATAATTATTGTGATATATGGAATCAATCATAAAAAATAAAATGCGCAATCAATCAAGAGGATCAAAATGAAACTAAATGAAGAATTTTTTTTCTAATTTTTCATGACTAGTATTTGGAATTGATAAATTATATGCTTATTAAAAATTATGACTCAATAAATCTTTGTGCATGATTTATTGAGTCATAATTTTTAATAAGCATATAATTTATCAAATGGTTTCCGAAAATTACAGCATAATTGTGAAACATTGCCTGAGGAGAATAATGTACTTTTCGAAAGAAAAAAATCATTTCAAACACTAGGTACATATATACATACATATGTATATAATACAATCTTATTTTTGTGTTAAAGTTGCCACCTGCTCGAAAATTGTAGTAAGTACAATATTTCAGCTAACATGGTTATCAAGCTAAGCACTTTTCTTAAAGTTTAAATATTTTTGAGGGGTTCGCCATTCATTTTAAAACTAAGTATAATATTAATAGATTAGAAAATAAATATAGTAAAATACGCCCCAGCGTCAATTTAAATATGTATCATCATTCGTTTCAAAACTATTTTATTTATGTATGTATATTTGTATGTATATATCAAGGACGATCAGCATCCTTTGTATTGCTGTGAGTTAGAAAAAACATAGTAAAAATTAAAACTTTTAAATTACACATAATCATTCAAATAAACATGAAAAGTAGATACATACGTACATACATATGTAGCTATAGAGTGAATGAAACCCCAACTAAAATGTAAAAAAAGCACACTAAAAGTCACAATAACAACTTTTATAATTGCGAATTTTACTTTAAATTAGAAAAGCACAACCCACCCAGTGAGACCGTTTATCGACACATATTGGTTAACTAAACAGAAATAAGATATCGTATATGAATGAATATATAGATGCTACCCACGCCTGAGTATATACATACATACATATGTATATGCATGTACATATGCACCTAAAAATACAACCTTTTAATGTTCAGACATTGGTGACTTATAAGTATTTCAGTATCGTTAACCTTATCGTAACTTTACCGCTATCCATGTTAGCTGTTAGTGGTGTCGTAAATCCGTAAACAGCTGACACTTGTCGAGGCGGATCTAGGAAAGTAGGCGCATAGGCGAATTCAGAAATGTCCCATGTATTTTGTTATTGTAATTGGTAGATTGTAATGTCAAAATAATATTTCTCCATAGTTAAAATCTGAATTCGCTTGGGACTCGCCCATTACTACTGGCCATGATGTGAATTCGCGTTGATTTTGATATTATGTATAATCTACCTTTGTAAATAAAAAAAGAAGTTTCTGAATTCGCCTGAGCGCCTATCTTCCTATATTTGCCTTCACAAGTGTCAACTGTTTACGGATTTAAGGTTGCTAACCAAAATCCAATTGGTCTGTAAGATAACGATACGACTACAGAATTACGATAATGCACCAATGACTAGTAACACTGCTTGTCGTAAAGTTGGTTGAATCAGCTGTTTTATATGGTTAAAGATAAGTCACCAATGTCTGAAACTTTACACTTACTATTGTAGCCATTGCCATAATAATAACTGTGTATACATATATGTATATGTATTTAGTCGATACTAAAACGTTTCGAAACCAACTTACCTGCCACATGTCGCCGCAGTCAGTGCGGTTGGTTTTATTGGAATGATTTTGTTGCATATATTGCTAAGTACAGCTGCTTTTCGCCCACACCTGTATATCGGTATGCAAGCTTGGATGTACTTTGGTAACAACAAAAGACTAAAATATTAAGGTGTTGTCGACAACTCCGTGCATATTGCTTTCACATAGTCTTATACACGGGACTTCCTCCATGTGGACGCTCATGAATGATGGTAAACTAGGATATTACATACAATAATAATAATAAAGGTATGTATATACATATGGCTTGTGTGTAGATATGTATGTAAATACATACATATTTATCTACACATACGTACATACTTATATGTAAATATGTATGAGGAGTTATGTTGAATTACTATTTTCTTCTCTTGTCTAAAACTCCACTATTCATAATGTTGCTATTGGATTTTCGTTGCTGCAGACGAATTGACTAAGCATCAAGCGTACATATGCACATATGTATGTACATGCAAACCATACCTGGGTAATACTGAGTAGTAATTGGACTATTACGTACTGAAATACTTTATAGTTTAATCTTGAAGTAATGAGTCCGTACTAAGTACTTTCAGAATATTCAAGTACTAGTACAAGTACAAGGAATTGAAAAAGAATTGAAGTTTTAGCAAATACTTCAAAATAAGTGAAAAGAATTTAAAGTACTTGAAAATAATTGAAAAATGTACTTGAATCCATTTTGCAATTCTTTTCAATTACTTTCAATTACTTACAATCGACGACGGAACGTCAAGTTGAAACCAATACTTAAAAAAAAACTAGAGTGCGTCTACTGTCTGTACCAAGGCCGTATCTAGGGGGGGGGATGGCAGGGATCAATCCCCCCCCGAAATTAATGCGATTAATTTTTTTTTTATAATATAAATATGCTTAATTGTATTTTTTAGAAGCATAGAAATCATCTAAAAAGTTAGTCTCAATTATTATTTGTATCTATGTATGTACTAGCAAGTACCCGGCTTACTTCGTTGCGCCGCAAAAATTAAATATACTGATGTTTAGCTTTGAGTAGAGTGTAAAAATGGGTTACACATTCATATTTTGTGCTTGTTTTCTGCAAGGAATGTAATATACCACCCTCCTTTAGATGAAATGCAAACACTTTAAAATTAAACAACGTTATAAACAATACATTTATTAACAACAAAAAACTCAAAGTTATAATAATTCAAACAACGTTTGGTACCTACACAGAGCGAAAACCACATAATAATAGAACAAAAGTAAGAAGATATCTCTATAGTTTTTCTTTAAGAAGAATCCCTACTTACTTTTAATGGGATAGTCTTTTTAATAAAATCAAGAAGAAATCTTCGAATATATATGTGGATGTCTCCTTGAATTAATAAAGAGGGCGTTCTTCTTATTTTTATTAGGTTATCTAATTAAATTTATTATAAAGTTAGTCTTATATACATACATACATATGTAAACTGAGTTAGCGGTTCACAGTCGACAACAATAATGCGTAAAGAAAAGTTGAGTAGAAAGTTTTTTATTTATTATAAGAAGGTATACTTTTAAATAAAATTAAAAAGATTTACCTCCCAAAAATAAAAAGAAATCTCTATGGAAACATCTTCGAAAAATTGAGTAAGAAGTTTTCTATTTATTGTAAGAAGGTATACTTTTAAATAAAATTAAAAAGATTTACCTCCCAAAAATAAGAAGAAATCTCTATGGAAATATCTTCGTCTCTGACTTCTGTCCTCTTTTTGGGCCACGAAGCTGTTCAAAGAGACAATCTTCTTATTTTTATGAGGATTATTTGGCTCTGTGTACATTAGTAGGCAAATTGGTTCATAAACTAAGGTACATCTTGTTCATAAATTAAAAACTTCCGTGAACACAACATTCTTTGTTTTGTTGCCATTTCCAGGTATAAGAAAACTCTGGTTTTGTGGTGAACCAGTTCGCGACAGAGCGACATACATTTGACCATGAGAAAACACCTCGTTGCGAAGGTCTACCCCAATATAGCTAAATGTTTGCCTTGGGACTTACAAAAAAACGCAAATTTCACTCATACGACCCATGAAAAGGGAAGAATGTTCCATATAGTTTAAATCCGGTCTGTAGTTAAAGGTGACAGGTAACAAGGTCAACGGAAATAATGTCAATTGACCTTATTTCCCACCCGGTTGGGAAATAAGGTCAATTGACATTATTGCGTTTTTGGAAAACGCAATAAGGTCAACGAAAATTTGGAAATAAAATAATTGACCTTATTTCCCAATCCAAATGGAAATAATGTCAACTATGCTTAAAACTTGTTCATTCATGAAAATATTTGCTGAGTTCTTCTGCAAACCCGTTATGAGTACCGTTTGTTAATGAATGAAAATACAATTTTACAATTTATGTTACTACAAATTAGTTGATAAGTGAATTTAGTGAAGTGTGGTCGTCGAAAAAGAGTTGCCAACACAGCAAAAATATTTCAATAAATTATATAATAATGTAAAGTATGTTAAATATCTAGTTATACAAAAATTTAAATACAAATGTATATAAAAACTATGTCTACTTGCCTTATCCTGCGGCATGGCAAAAAAGTAGGAAAATGAAAATTTGGAATTAAAAATCGCGCCATTTTTTATTCCAAATTTTCGCCTGCGGCGCTTAACTTTTCTAATAACAGCAGCGACGCGAACCGACACGGACCGATGCGAAGCTAAATGCTCGAAAACGCAATAAAGTCAATTGACTTTGTTGCGTTTTCCAAAAACGCAATAATGTCAATTGACTTTATTGCGTTTTCCAAAAACGCAATAATGTCAATTGACCTTATTTCCCACCCGGGTGGGAAATAAGATCAATTGACCTTATTTCCATTGACCTTGTTACCTGTCACCGTAGTTAAATGCTGATTTCGTATGAATCGCCACATGTCTCCTCTGCATTCCACGCAACCGTGAGTTCTCTAAACTGCGCCTGTTTCCAGAAGATATAGATAACTGCGGTTTTGCTTTTGGCATGTCTAAGAAATTGTTTAACAAAATCATAAACTTATAATTAACTTAATTGGGTAAGAGCTTAATTTAAAATTTTACCATTGAAATTAATGGTGATTTCGTTTCATCAAAAAAATGCGCATTTTTGTTACACTCTTCAATTTTCCGTTTTCGTTTGCAAAATGAAGGTAAAACGTCAAACAGAATACGTCTTCTTTCTTTAGTGGTTTTATTAGGCTAGTGGATCTAGTGGTAATTTAGTGTAAAAAAACTACATAGGTTTTTCACTTGCTACCCTGTTTTCGTTTCCTAAAAATGTACACTTCAGTGGTGTAAAAAACTCACACTTTTTACCCTCTGAAGCTTTGACAGGGTAGTGGTTGCACTGAAAATCAGACGAAAATTTTATTTGACAGATAAATTTGGTGAAATTAATTGGATTTTGCAATAACAATTAAATATGGGTGATAAGCGAAACCTAATTATTCATGCACATAGCATAGCAAACGGGGCAGATATGTATGTAATTTGAATTTGAAATGTGTTTTTTTTTTTAGTTAATCCCCCCCCAAAATTAAATCCTGGCTACGGCCTTGGTCTGTACTGTTATATTTTTTCTTATAATTTTATTGTTGAATTATGTTTTAAATTAAATTTAATTATTTATTTATGTTAAATTTCAAATGCATTTTGTTAAATAAACATAATATGGACTAAAAGCGACATGTAAAAAATATAAAATATCGTTTATTTTGGTAATTTTTTTTAAATATTGGTTTCAAGATTGTAAGTAATTGAAAGTACTTGAAAAGAATTGAAAAATCGATTCAATTCTTTTTCAATTCCTTGTACTTGTACTTGTACTAGTACTTGAAAATTTGGGAGTGCAAGTACCAGTACCAGTACAATTCTTTTAAAATGTACTTGTCACAAGTCGTACTGATACTTGATACCCAGGTCAGATGCAAACATATAAACACAAAAAGACAGTGATGAGAAAAATGGCAAAATAAAATGTTAATTAAACTTTATGGTTGAGGGAACATAATATAGCGCACAAAGATTATAAGCAGCAGTTAGTACAACTCTAACATATGATAGTAACAACTCCTTCGTCGCCAATGTGTTTAGTGTTTGTATGTGTATTTTTTACATGTCCGTAATTGTAGTTGAACATGTGATAAAAATCACTGCATGACTGCCGACAGCTTTGCGGTTGGAATAGAAGACAGCAGGCGTCTGCAGAAATTACTTTTATTATTCACATGTACTTGCATACATATATACAAGCACATAACAAGCATAAGTATGTTTCGCAGGCGGATATCGTTAAAGTAATTACAGAAGTGTTTCTCTACTTTTTTGGTGTTAAATGTTGTACTATGTTTGTGGTTTGTATTTAACAGGTGCTCATACATACATACATATGTCTTTACTATTTCGGTAGCCAATTCATTTGAAGTTGTGAAAGTGCAAGACTTAAACGACGTAAGCACGGATAATTTGTAAAATTTTGTAAAATTAATCGGTGGGCTTTAAAATACACGTAATTGTTGTTGTTTGAAAAGAGAAAAAATATGCGTTTCAAGTATATGTACATACATACTTGCTGTTGTAGTAAAAACAAAAAAAGGGTAACGGCAAAGTTTGAAGGTGTGAAAGTCTGTCTTAGCTTTGAGAAGAAGGCGTTTGATCACAGTAAAATTCTTATAATGTTGAGATGTATGTGTGTATAGCGATCAACAACTCATCACTGCCTTGAATATAGGTACTAGAAGGCTGCACGAATGGATTCGAAACGGCCAACAAAATATTCGCGGCCGTCCAATTACAGTACCTACTTGTTTCTGTCGTTTTAGAATAAACGCAAGTAGAGCACAACCATAAACAGAACCAATACAATTACTTATTCGTAGCGACAATTACATGAACTTAAAAAGGTTCTGCAAATAGTGTACACTACTTGCGAATACTTCGAATATAATCGAAATATATGTATGTACATACATATTTTCATAAACACACATGCAGACGTTGTGTTCAGCAAAATTACGCTGCTAGTGTGAGTGTGTGTATGTACATATGCATACACACTAGGCCGGGTCGATTGGTGGGGGCCAAAAAAAAATTAATGGACACATCGCAATTATAAAAATTTGGGTAATTTCAAGCTTTTTTGCCCAAGAAAGCATATGTCTAAAATAAATTTCGAACCAGAGCTTTTTATGATCTACATATTTCTAACTGTTCTATATATTTTAAAATAACTCGGTAACCAATACTTCGATTCTTTTGATTTTTTCGGCATTAGTTAGGAAACTTATTTGGCATATTAAGGTGGTTTTATGAAGGAAATAAAGGTCTCCCGAAATTCGCGGAACAACCCGATTTTCATGCGAATATAATACGGAAATCTATACCTAAAATTTTTCCTTAATATATTAAAATTTAGAGGTCGTGCAAATGCCTCCAAATTTCTTTCTCCTTTTATATCAGTGATGATACATAATTATTTTCAAAGTCCTTAATGAACAAGAAAAACATTTCTTATCATTAAAAAATGGAACATATGTTTGTTGGGCTTTTATTTTTTGGTCGACCTTAATGCCATATGCACATTAAATAAACAAACAAACCAAAGAAGCAACAAGGTTTTGCGAATACTTCATAACATGGTTATTATTATGTTCTATTCTGTCGTGGCGAATAGTGTACACTAATTGCTCCAACAGAGCAAATAGAAATAGTATTTGTATTCCAAATGAAAAGTATGGGTTTTATTCGTATCTGCATTGAAATTGTGCTGTGTATAATTGTACAATGCATAGAGTATTCGAAAATATAGAAGAGGCAAATGGTATTGTGCAGAGGTCTAATAGGTACAAAGTGGCACATGGCGCATGAGCAACATAATTAATATCGAATCACAATGTCACTCATACGCAGTGTTGACAATAATACTGAGTAGTTCGCTATAGACTGGCGGGTATACTTTGCTTAACTGCCATCTATGCGCGAATATCAAAATTAATTAATTTTATTAAGAATTATTTAATTAAAACAAAAAAAAAAACAATTAATGAGTTTTCAAAAAAAAAACGTAAAGGACCGGTATCGGTCCAAATAGTAATATCCGAGTGTATGTCTGTCACGAAAAAGCTGCTCACAAATAATTCATGCGTGCACACAGAGCCAAAAGACCACCTAAAATGCCCTGTAAATCAGAACAAAGTTTAGCGGATTTCTCTACGCTTTCTCTCCAATAAGATGCCCGTCTTATTATGACTGGATATCTCATTTTAATAAAACTAAGTAGATATGCTGTAAAACTAATATAAAAACTTTTCAATATTATTAAGAAGATAACCCGTGGATTTTAGATGAAATCATTTTCAGTAAAATTTAATGGATAACCTATAAAACTAAGATGAAAACCTCTTATATAAAAATAAGAAGATGACTCCTAGAATAAATATGGAAACCTTTTCACATAAATTTAGCAGATAACCTGTAAAATTAAGAAGAAACCCTGTTTAATATTATTAAGAAGAGAATCTTGATTTTCATCGGAAAACATAATTAGTCAACTAGTATTTTCCTAGGACTTATTCAGACAAAGGGCAACATTTCATTTCATATAAGTGCAGATGGACATAATAAACTCTTTATACCAAGTGCTTCACTAATCGTTTGAGAATCGTAGAAATGTGCAAAGCCGTAGTGAAATTTACGAACGGAGGAAACACATAAGAGCTCTTTTAAAAATAAAAAGTTTTCCTTTTTAATTTCTTGAACATGTTATTGCACACATACATAAAAAGTGGCTGATGCAATAACTGTTATGCATATTTCTAGGATGTACGAGTATATCCATACATGTACGTACGTTAAGACGTTTATAGCAAAATTTTAATTAATAAGGGCTCTTTTAAAAATAAAAGTTTTCCTTTTTAATAAATTCAAAAAGGTTCTAGTAAAAATTAGAGGATGTCCTTATTGATTTGCTTTATAAAAAATTTCTCATAAAAACAAGCAGATTTCTTCTAACAATTTAATTTTTTTGACAAAATGACATAAAAAATTAATAAATAAGAAGCATGATACAAGAAAGAAGGTAGTGTAAACGTCAAATTTTTGTCGCCATATTAACCACCTGACAATTATATGGATTATGACATTTCGTGCTGCCATACCCAGTACTAAAAATCCTCCATTTATGTTATTTTTTATTTCCATGGTAACCATGTCATCGATTGCAACAAACCGAATTTTTCTAATTTGAATATTGATATATATATATATTTTTTTTTACGTGGTAAATTCTTCATAATATCAGATCACAAATAATTATATAAAAAATAAGATTTATTCTTAAAATAACTTGCGGCAAGTTTGTGGAATATAGTACATACTACAATCTCACTACACGTCCTGTAAATTTCATTGAAAGATTTCAGTGGGTTAGAAATTATGAATATCGGCACGACTTATGAACTTGAAAGATTTTTTTGCGAAGAATCTATTTCAGAATTAGGTAAATAATAAAATAAAGGAAAATAAAATAAGTAACGCAAGTAAAAACTAAAGAAAACTGCAACATAAAAATTTAAATTAAATTTACATTCTTATATATGTAACTGCTAAAAAATTTTGTTAATAAATATATTTTTTAAATATATATATATATATTTTTTAAATAAATATATATATTCTTGTATAAAACATTGAAACCAAATATGTATATATATGTATATGTACGTAATAAATAATAAATATAAAGAAAATTAAGAACTCCTACCTTATTCATAAAAAATCGAACAGTTTTCAAATATTGTGTAAAGGACGTTTTGATAAGATTTTTTGACTTTAATAACTGCATAAATCTATTTTATTTTTTATGAATAAATATTTTTCATTTTCGGTGAAAAGCTTTTTTTTCAATATATTTAAAATATTAAAATATACTCATTTCATCGGCTGATTGTTGTCTTTCATTTGTTTTGTTGATTAGCACCATTTCATTTAAAATACCAAATATTTTGTTCAAATATACCCTCAGCCAAAAACTTTTGATTGGGCAACGCTATCCTAAATTTTTGACTTAAAATAAGACGTCAATAATCCATATTATAATCAAAAATGACAATGTCAAAGTGAAATGAAACTACCTTGTTTGTTTGTATCATGATAAGAAGTTATCTCCTCGTTTTCAGACGGTATCCTTTTCAATAAATTTAAGAAGAAATTCAAGCTAAAATCTAGAAGATTTTCTAGCAAAAATTTCTTCAATTTTGTCTCCTCTCGCTCTCCTTGGCCAAATAGCTTTTTTAGATGGCAGTTTCTTTGGTTATAGGTGAACTTTTTGACTCTGTGCATGCGGGGTCAACATAAAACTGTAGGTTCGCCCAATTCGTCGGAAAAAAATTTAAGGAGTACACCTCAAATTGGGGAAAAAGCTCAGTCTACGGCCCGTTACAGTTATATATATATGTATACTCGCCAGTGTATTTCATTATTAAATTATCTTGCTTGTTTTCTCTTATTTTACTTCATTTTTTATTTTATTCACAATTCACAGACAGCAAAATGACCTAACCATTACGCCCATGGGTATATACTTAGGTACTAATGCAAACATGGAATAATTTTATTTGAGTAAAATAATATTTCTATGAATGCACAATTAAATTGAATTTTGCAATGTTTATTTGACACAAAAGACAACATACATATATGTAAGTAAATATGTACTGATAAACAAAGATACAAATGCATATGTATATGCATATTCCTATATATGTTTTTAAATTAGTCAATATGAAAACAATCCAAGAACAATAGCCAACTAATACGCTTAAATGACATATCATGTTTGCATGTGTGTACATCATAGATGCCCACACAAATACAGTCTCATTTTGTCGTAGTGTTGATGCATGGCGTTTGGTAGCTAGAAACGTGAGTTGCCACTTCTCTGTAATGGCACCGAACTGAGGTGTTTTTTGTTTGCTAATGATGATTTTAGGCTAATGATAATTTTCCATCTTTGTTATTTAAAATACTTGTACGTAAATACATCTCACACTCAAATGATAAATATAAATATACAGCCTTGCCCAAAAGTATTAGACACCAATGTTTCTGTAAAAATCATATTCATACGTATGTATATGGAAATATAATAAATATCCCAATATGCAAAATACATTTGTTATAACTTTACAATAAACTTACTTCAGTAAGCAAAACGTTTCGAAAATCTTTAATATAAAACTTGTAATTCATTTAATAGTAACTGCTGAATCAACGAAAAGGAACCCTAATTCTATAATTGCATTTCACGTTTGGAAAGAAATTCTTAATAAACATTTTTATACAATGTTTTGTAAACGTGAGGAGAAAAATTTCTCCCAAACAAAAAAAAATGCGCTACTCGGGACTCGAACCTACACATACATACTCGTAATATGTAATGCATTGCACCAGGCAATCATGCATAAAATTACAAGCATAAATACATGCACATTTACCTATATAAATACATGTAAATATGTAAATGCATATGCTTCTCATTGTGCTTATGCACAACAATATAGGCTTGGAATTACACGAAAGCTTATATGGATCTATTACCATATATATATATATACATATTACCATATATACACAGTAAAAATGATAGTTTATTTCTAATATCATTTGGTACTTAATTTAATCATTCTTGGAATTAAATATGAATTTTAATACCAAAAAATCTTATTTTGAAACTATGAGAAGTTTTACAATTTTATTTAAACCAAAATCGTTTAAAAATAAAGTCTTAAAAAGTATTGAAATTCTCTCTTTCTCACTTTTGGTTTGAAATCAAAACCAAAAAAATATTAGTAAAAATTTGTCAAAATATGTAAATATATACAAATGGGCAATTCACAAGCTGTTGTAAAGTATTGTAATGTTGTATACTGGTAAAGGTTTACAATAGGTGTATCAGTAGGGTTGATTTTTCTCATACAAATTTCAATACAACCAATACAACTGGGCAGCCTATGTTTATTGAGTGTGCTATTTGATTTGTTTTTTATTCTGACAGTTTGTTAAAAAAAAATTTAAACAAAAATATGGAAGCGGTGAGACGAAAAAAAAACAAATTACTTGCATCGTGTGTATCATATATCAATTAGGACTTGAATCCGCCGCTAACACATCTAATAACTGTTTTTCGCTTTCGCCTGGCATTTTTTTTATTCAAATTTTTGTAAACAACAAACTGTAAACAATAACGAAATACAACAAAACACATACGAGAGTCTGTTCACAGGTACTGCGTTCTTATGCACATTTTCCTTTACAACATACAACTTTACAATAGCCAGTGAATTGCCCAAAAATTTTATTAAAGTGAAATGGGTACGGTGCAGAAATTAAATTTATTAAAACAAATTTCCCGAAAAGCGAATTCTTCATGCCTAGTGGAACAATTGTGTCAAGTAAGTAATACAGGAAATTAAGTGAATATATTGAGGGTAAATTTTGTTTTATTTTTTTCAGTCTTGAGGCAACAATATGTCTGCAACACCGCGATGGTGCCGAAATTTCTCTGGCAAAGGCCAGTAGCTGTAGCAGTGTTTTTACTGACGGTGGTACAACTCGACAAGGGAGCAGCCCATCCTATTATCTAGGAATACAAACAACAAAGTCTATGTGATATTTTCTATCGTTTTAATATTGTGTATATGTATACTAGCTGACCCGGCAGACGTTGTTCTGCTAAAATTTATTCCCATGAAGCCTAAAGAAAAGTCTTTGATTACCGTATTGCTAACCATTATCTTAGAGTCCATCTTAATGACTACATAATGATAACAAAAAATTGTCTATTCTCTGAATAAAAGTTATAGTTATATTCGCCGCGACAAACCTACTTCCCCCGATCCCTATCTCTATCTCAATCCCTATCTCTATTTCGGTCTCAATCTTAATCTCAATCTCAATCTTTATCCCTATTACCATCCCTATCCCTATTGTCAAGAAAGTTCGGTTTAGGCGTGTAAAACGCCGCAATACCCACGCACGCCTAGCACACACACTACTTTTATTTTGTTCAAACTCTTGTTTTACCTTTTTATTGTTTTTTTCCAATTAATTATTTAAATTAAATTGTTTCTTTGTTTTAGTCACTTTATTTAGTTTTACTTCTTATGTTGATGTAGTTTTTGTACACTATCTTACTTTATAATTTTTTTTACTTATTTTTCCACCCGGGCCGTCCAACCAGTTCGCTGGTAAAATCAAAAGTGACAGAAGTGAAATTTGTCAGGCGGCTTCTAACATAAGCTGTCAAAAAAACCATTACCCGTTTTCATTCTGTCTCTACACCTGTTGTCCATTCACAATGGGCAACAAGTGCAGCGACAGAATGAAACAGGTGGGTTCAGTGGTTGATGTTTTTAAGTTTATGAAGGTGGGCTCTGCTACACCATCCCTCCTATAGAAAAAAAGGATTGAAGTCGTCAAGTGGTCAATATTGCCGTCTTCAATCTTTTTTTTTTGATATTGAGTGATCAAATTGGTGTGTTTGAACGAATATTGGTTAGGATGACCATTCCTTCCCACATTGCGTTCAAACAGAACAATTTAAATAGACATTTTAAATAATGATATTTTTGAAAGAAAAAAAATATATATGTGATTAAGCAAAATATAAGTTGGAATTAATTTAGTGACTCGAAATGTTTGGACGCTGCGGCTATACTTATTTTAACCTATTTACTTATTTAATTAACAACACTTATTTTTATTTTACTTATTTATAGCTTATGCTTATATTTAATATATGTTGCTATACTAAATTTTTATATTATATTCAAATAAATACATACATATATATATATAAATATTAGAACTATAATTTATGTATGTTTGCAATTCATATTACTTGTATAAATTCATATAAATTATTTTGTACATTTTCTTATAATTTTTGTTTTATAATATCTTACACATGTAATTTTTAGATACATATATATAATTATTTATTACTATTACTATGGGCTATTTTATATTTTGTACCTCGTAAAATTAATAGTAAAGAAAATTGAAAATTTCTGGCATTTAACTGGTTCAAAATATATGTGAAAAGTTTTCTTTCATTTTACTTTTCTTACACGGTTTTTATGAACCGTTTTTAATTTATTTTTCTCTTTGTCAAATACAGTGACGTTCACGCCGTCTACTGTTTTTACCTCGTGAGGACCTTCATATATATTATCATGTTTGAGTCTTGGCTCTTTTTGGATTAATACAAGGTCACTCTCTTTAATTTGTAATGGCCGGGAATTTTTATCGTATTGATTTTTTGTAGCAAGTTTGTGTTTGGAAATAAGTTCTTTGGCTATTGTATGAGATTTTTGCATACGGAATTTTGCTTCTTTAGCATAATTCTCTGCATTGTATAACGGATCTATTTCTGACTTCTTTACTTCATTTGGCAAAATTGCTTTTTTTCCAAATACAAGTTCAAATGGAGTAAATTTGTTGTCGAAAACAGTATTAGGGGTGGTATTGTACCAAAAAGTGAAATACTTCAGATAAGTGTCCCAATCTGTAATAGTTTCATTTATATAAGAACGGATGTATTCATTGAATACCCTATGATTTCTTTCTATTGTACCTACGGTCTCGTGGTGATGTGCTGTTGAAAAATTATGATTTATTTTTAAAAGATTAGTAAGTTCTGCAAAAATTTCGTTTTTGTATTCTGTACCTAAGTCAGTTCTGAGTTTTCATAGTGCCATACACAAGTATAAAACTTTCAAAAATGGCTGAGGCTACTGTTTTAGCACTTTTATCTGGGATAGCTACAGAAACTAAGTATTTTGTCAGATCACAAATAATAGTAACAGCGAACTTGTTACCAAATTTAGATTCTGGCAATGGTCCTATGGTATCTATTATGACTTCTTCAAATGGTTTGCAAGGTGTTGCTGTTAAGACAAGATTTTCTTTCGTTTGTGGTTTAACTTTATTTATTAAACACTGTGGGCAATTTTTAACAAATTTTGAAGTATCGCGTGTCATATTTTTCCAAAAATATTTGGTACGAATTTTCGCGTACAATTTCTTTGCACCACAATGTCCTCCACTAATCGGGTCGTTATGATAAATTTGTAAAAGTTTTTGTTTCTTTTCGTCGTCGATTACGACTTCAACAGGATCGATTAACACAATCTGTAATGTTTTTAAAATTTTATTGCCATGGTCTTTAAATTTTGAAATAGAAAAATGTTTAAAAAATGCATCGTTTTTTGGCCATTCAACTTGTTTAATACCACGATTGCTAGCTGCTAATTCCAGCTTCGAAAGTAACGTATCGAGATTCGTTATTTCGTTAACATTCGAGACATTAATAAGTTCGATTTTCTTGTGTTTTAAATGTGCACAAACTTGTAAACTTAAAATTTTACCATTATTATCATATTTAATTTGTGTTTTTATGCGCGATATCTTTTTTGAAAAATCATGCGCAAATTTATCATAAACTTGTAGCTTTATATCGTTATCTGCAGAAAGTGACGTTGTTGGTGTTTGTGGTTGTTGCAACTGTTTTGTCTTTGAACGCGTTTGTACAGCAAGAATGCTTTTTGTCACGTCTTTTAGTTCGTTCATCGTAATACGTGAAAGTGCATCTGCTCCTACGTTTGATTTACCTTTAATGTATTCAATCGTGAAATTATATTCTGAAAGTTCCAATCTTATTCTCGCTAACTTTGACGAAGGATCTTTCATGTTGAAGAGATATACTAATGGTCTATGGTCTGATTTTACTGTAAAATGTGTACCGTACACATAAGGTCTAAACTGTTTAATTGCAAAATGTATAGCTAACAACTCTAATTCGATTACGGGTTTTTTCTGTTCCGCATTGTTAAAAGATTTAGACGCATAGCAAATTGGTAGGTCATTATTATCATGGTTTTGACTTAATATAGCACCGCATCCGCTTTTAGAAGCATCTACAGTAATTATAAATTCCTTTGTAAAGTCAGGATATTGCAAAAGTTGAGGAGACATTAGGGCGGATCTCAGTTTTTCAAAGGCTAATTCACAACTATCATCCCAAACAAAATTAACATTTTTACGGCTTAATCTATTTAGAGGTGCTGCTAGCGACGCAAAATTCTTTATAAAACGTCTGTAATAATTTGCAAATGCTACAAAACGCCTAACCGCGTCTTTGTCAGTCGGTTTCCTATACTTCTTTATTGCGTCTATTTTGGAGTCGTCTGGCAGCAAACCCTTAGACGTGCATTTATGACCTAGAAAAGTTACCTCAGAACGGAGAAAATTGCATTTATTGGGATTAAGTTTTAAATTAAATTTGCGACAAGTTTCAAAAACTTTTTCTAGATTTTTAAGATGGTGTGTCTCACTACAACCGATGACGATAACGTCGTCAACATACATGAATGCCTGATTTGGCGAAATGCCTGAAAAAGCTATTGACATCATACGGGAAAAAGAGTTTGGTGCTATATTTAAGCCAAAAGGTAAAACTTTCCATCGAAATGCTCCGCGATCGGTACTGAAAGATGTTATGTCCCTGGAATCGGTGTGTAATGGAATCTGGTGAAAACCGGAAAAAAGATCGAGCGTTGAAAAATATTTCGCTCTTCCTAAATTATCCAAAATGTCGTCGACTCTTGCGAGCGGGAATTTATCAGCTATAAGTTTTTTATTGACTCCTCGAAAATCTACACACATACGATACGCTTTTTGACCATTTGTAGCTTTCTTTGGGACTAAAATTAGCGGACTATTATAGTTGGAATAGCTAGGTTCAATCAGATCGTTATCTAACAATTTATTTACTTGACGGTTTATTTCTTCACGCTGAGAATACGGTAGTCTATAGTTTTTAATGTATACTGGGTTATTGTCGGTTACTCTTAATTTCTGTTCATAAAAATTGTTTAAAGTCATTTTATCGGTATCAAGCGCAAAAATGTCGCCATATTTTATGCAAAGATCTAGCAAGTTATTTTGTGAATATTTGGGAATTTGGTTCTTTAAAATTGATGTTAATTTTTGTATTCTATTTTCGTCTTTATTGGTTTTATTTATTGAATAAACATTGTAATTTGAAATTTTTTCTGTATGCAAGCTATTTTTCTTTAAATGAATTACCTTATCTGTCGTCAGTGGCGTAGTAACGGGGGGGGTTTTGGGGACAAAACCCCCCCCGAAAGATTCGTTTTGACCATAAAACCATCTTTGACTTTATTAGCATACATTTCTTTTTCAGGAAAAAATCAATGAGAATAGTAATTTTTCGAAATTGGTAATTCGAAATTTAGCGCTTTTTCACGAAGTATTACTTATAATTCTAGCGTTTGTTGAGCCGTAGGAAAGTGCAAGAACCGCAGGAATTTTACCACAATT
The DNA here is from genome assembly GCA_960531455.1 of Urophora cardui. Lineage (NCBI taxonomy): Eukaryota > Metazoa > Arthropoda > Insecta > Diptera > Tephritidae > Urophora > Urophora cardui. The sequence continues at coordinate 35,515,379 of OY482670.1, read as the reverse complement.
TACATTCTTTGTACTTATATTCGCTCTTTTGTGGTAAAATTCCTACGGTTCCTGCACTTCCCTACGGCTCAACAAACGCTACAATTATTATACGGTATTGCTTTTATTAACATGCTAATAACAGAAAAGTAACGCCAATTATTTAAATTTCAAGTTTTCTTTCAATTACTTATCATCTTAATCAAATAATATTAGTATAAACTACAATGGGAATAAATATGCAATGTATAAGAGTATCTGAACTTGAGATTTTACTTAATGTCTGTCAAAATGGAATATTAAAAAACTAAATTATATAAGAAAATTATTATTTATAACCGCAGCACATAGGTAGAAATATTTTATTGTGTACATCTATTCCAAATTGCTTGCTTAATGCAAAATTTTAATAATTTGTGTTAAAAGTAGAGCTCTCGATTTTTTTTGAACATTTTCGAGTAGCCCGAACAGTTGTTGTTCAAATGCTCGAAGAGTTGTTTGTTTGTTTATTACCCGTATGTTTGTACGGGCATTTGAACAATTCGGGTATTTTGAAGTTTGTTTTTTTCTTTTGTTTATTATTATTTTTCTTTATATGTAGTTTTTTTTATTTTTGTTTTTCCGATACACATTTTTTTTGTTTGTAAGCTCGAATGTTTGTACGGGCATTTGAACAACAAACGGGCTTCAAACAAAAACGATCAGATCGAATTGCTCGATACCCGGGTATCTAGGGCTCTAGTTAAAAGTCGATTTTATTGAAAAATATATACAGTGACTCAAAAAAAAAATCATACGCCAGAGTTTTTAAATTTATTTCAAACAGTTCTGTCGAAAATTTGACTCTCTTATTTTCGTTTAAAAATGTAAACAATTTTTCAATAAAAATCGCCTTAAGCAGGATTTCTAAGCTTATGGAAAAATCCGAAAAATCGTAGAAATTTCTAAAAGTGGATTAAAAATTTCAAAGCGCGGCCAGAATTTATAGAAGATTTTGAGGAGATTTCTAAGTGTACTGTTATGTAGCCAACCAATTTTAGTGTAAAAAGTGCTATTCTCAATGCTGTAAAAATTTTCGTTGATTTTAGTAATTTTTTTCTGTAGGGTGTTTGCGTTATATGTACGTGATACCGTTCCAATTAAAATTTCCGAAAAGCCAATGAAATTTTTCAAAAAGTTGAATGTTGCATATTATTATATTACAATTGAATGAGCTGCAAAATTGCATACTCAAAAATCTTCTAAAAAATGTAGCTTTATAATTCTTAGCCCCTTTTTATGATAAGTACTTCCTTAACTTTGAAAAATTGGAAATACTAAAAATACTGCCTAAAAAGTTAACAATAATCGCTGCTAAATATCTGGGTTACTTTCGAGCATCACCTACATTAACCAAGATATGCGTTAGAAATATAAACATTAAAATTAAATATAAAGCACAAAAAGAAAATTATTGTAGGTACATATGAAAAACCCTGTATCTAGTAGTGAAGTGCGGCTATGTGCGACGTAAATTTTTGTCGGCTAACTACTAATTGTACTAGATATCATGTCCGAGGGTTAATTTGACTGAGTCTGACAGAGCAACATAACAAAACCAATTTTTAACATGAAAAAGAGTGATAATTTTTTTTTAAATATCCCAACTTTAAAAGCTTAAAACTATAAACTTAGAATTATTGGAAACCAAGGATATTATTGAAAAGTGTTAATAATTACTTGAACCTTTAGGATTCATCACGATTACTTAAATGAAATGCTTTAAATAATAAATATTCAAGTTGAAACTAGCACATAAAAATATGTAAGAAAAAAACAAAAAAATTAACTTCAGATATGCTAAGTTGCGACCATCTGGGGCAAGCGCAGAGTATGGGGTCGGGAAAAAGCGATGTATTATTGTTCCCCATTCTATTTCCAATATGTGGGTATGTTTTTTTTCTGTAATTGTAACAATTTTACAAAATTCAATTTTAAAGGCCCTTGGCAACTCACAATCTGGCATGTCAAGCAGTGTGTATGTGTGTTTTTTTGTGTGTGTTAGTGCAATCGGCAGTCGTCGTGCTACACGTTCTTGTTCGGGCTCGCGTTGATGAGAATCAAATCTTTTAGATATTTGCGTCAATCACCCGACACTCACACATATGTGTACTCTTCTTAACATTCCAGATTTTAAGTGGCCAAGGCCCTTAAGAGTTTGATATATGTATTATAAGCGATATTTGTATACTAAAATGTTAAATTATTGTCTGAAAAAATTACATTTCGCTAGCCTAGAGTGCAAACTGTGTAAGTCCACTTTTATGAAAAAGTGTATTTTTATGTAGAACGCTAGAAAAATCAAATACGCACCGCGCTAAACAAGTCTGAGATACTTGTCATATTTCTACTCGTTGTTATTCAGTGATACGCAAATTGTGTAAGTCCAAAAAGCGAAAAAAATTGTGTAAGTCTAAAATATTTATATGAACAGAAATTTTTTTTCATTTCGATTTTTTTTTTTCTTTTTTGTTTTTTGTCTCTCCTACAAAGTTTTAAAAAAGGACTTACACAATTTGCATTCTAAGCTAGCGATTTTTATCATTTGTAAAAAAATTTTTTTTTGGTAATTTTAATTTTGGTAAATTTTTTACATTGGCTGTGACCCCCCCCGAAAAATTCTCTAGCTACGCCACTGTCTGTCGTGTTTATCACTTTTACTACTGGGTTATCCGAATTAACAATACATTTCGTCGTAAACACACCTTTTGCAATTTCTTGCGAATCCACGAAAAGTGGCTGGGACGATTTTCCTAAATCAAAAATTCTAAAAATTTCACATCTTGGGGGTATGATACAACTGTCGCCTTCCGGCCCATGAATAATTGGTATCACAACTTTTTCATTGCCTACCCAAAAGGAAATGACGTTCGTTTCATAATTAATAACGCACTTGTTAAGTTTTAGAAAATCCTTGCCCAATATGCCATCTGATGGAATGTTAAAGTCTTCATCTACTACATGTAAGGTATGTGTTACGGAAAAATTAGAAAAGTTTAAATTTGCATCAATTTTACCCAGAGTAGAAACAGTATTAGCGGTAACACCGGTAATATTAATAATGTCATTTGTATTTAATGGGAAATTGTTATCAATGCTAGATATTTTTACTAAGGAAATGTCGGCTTGTGTATCTACTAAAAAGGAGAAAAATTTATTAGACTGGTTTATTTGTAATTCTATGAAATCTGAATAATTTAAATTTAAACAATAGATGCCTTTTATTTTAGAAAAACCGTTTAATTGCTTAGATCGCTCTCCCTCAGTGTTCGCTCCTGAGGGGCATCGTAGTTTAAAGCGCGCACATTTGCGTTGCTACCTCTATTGTTGTTGCTATTGTTACTATTACTGCTGTTGTTACTATTACGGCTATTGTTATTGTTACGCGAATTTGCATTACCTCGATTGTCGCTATTTTGCCGAAAATTATTACTCTGTCTATTTTGGTTGTTGTTGTTGTACCTGTTGTTATTGTTGTTCCTATTGAAATTGTTGTTATTGTTGAACCTATTAAAGTTATTGTTGTTATTGTACCTATTGAAGTTATTGTTGTATCTGTTGGCATTATTGTAGTAACTATTTCCATTATTTTGACGAAAATTGTTTTGATTGGAAAACCTTGAACGAAAAGCTAAAACCTGTCTTTCTGTCGCCTGAGTATTCTGTTCTACGATCATCTTTGCTACTACGTCTTTTGCATCAGTGAAGGAAGTCGATGCCAGAATTGCTTTCACTAAGTCAGAGCGCGTATTTAATCTGCAAACATTTACTGATTGCTCGACTGCCATTTCGTGCGCCTTAGCCTTCGACATGCCTTCAATTATTAGAGATCGTTCTAGAGCGTCAGCTAGTTCTTCTACACGTTTGGCAAAATCTGTTAAGTTATTATTGGAAACTCTGAGTGAAGCTATTTTTCCTGCAACTACCTTGGAATTGTCCGGCTTAATACGAATTCTAAGAGCGTCTTTAATGTCTTGTATTGATGTCACATTAGTCGGAATTGCTTCCCGTGCTTTTCCTTCAAGTTTTGATTTGACAAAAGATATAAGAGTTGTCTCAAGGTTTGCTTCTGCTAGACTTTCTATTAATTCGATTTTGTCTAGGAAGGAATCTAACGCTAATGGATCGCCAGCGTAATTTTCTCTTATAATCGTGGCGCAATAACTGATAAAAGACTTCTTTTGTTCGACTGTAGCCATATCGGAAAAGTTATTAAATGGTTCTGAAAAGTTCGATGAAATGTTCTCTAAATTGTTGGGTGAGCTAGTGGCTTTTAGTAAATCGTCTGAAAAAGCTATTGAATCTTTAAAATCGTCTTCAGATTCAGGATTCTCTATATTGAAATCTTCTATGAGCGCCAGAGGATCTGACGGAATTTCTAATTTGATGTCTAATTTTTCGAAACACTCTTTTAATTTCTCCTTGTTACGTGCGATTCTCGATAGTACTTCTGAAAGATTTTCAACTTGACTTTTCTTAACGTGTACCAAAATAGCATTAAACGTTTTTATTAAATCTTCTTTATATTCCTTAAGCTTTGACTCGTTTGTTGTTAATTTACGATTTTGCAATATGCGTTTAATAACTTTCTGAAAATTCTCTTGGTTTTGCTTAAAAACTTCGACAAAGTCTGTCATAACACGATAATGTTAAGAAAAGCACAAGTCGCAATTGACAAAAGCACCAGTCAAATCTTCAAAAGCACGTAACACGATAATTGTAAAAAAAATTTGTAAGCCGTTTCTAGTTCACCACATCTATTGAGAATTCTTGAAAATGTTGACTATTTGTATGATTTGCCAAAATGTTGAATTTGAATTGATATTATGCTGCTATTGTTGTTGAAACTTGTTGAAATTTTGAATGATTCGCCGAAAATGTTGAATTGTAATGGAATATTAATATATGTATAACCAAGCCTTTAAAACTGTGAAAAATCCTGTAAAATTTAGAAAATCCTGTAAAATATGTTTGTTCCAATTTAATTTCAAAGAGTTAAATATGTTATACTGGCCATGTGTGTTATTTTATTCGAAATTGAAAAATCCTGTATTGTGACAAAGCTGTTTTATATATATATCACGGACGCACCGCTTTCATCAAAAAAAAATGTAATTGTTTTACGTGACGGCCGCACCGTGGCACAAGCAAAAAAGATATATTTTAACGTGACGGCCGCACCGTTGCACAAGCAAAAAAAGTTATAGTTTAAATATTTACGGACGCACCGTTTTACAAGCAAAAATGGTATTTCAACGTGTCGGCCGCACCGTTTCACAAGCAAAATGTTTTATAATTATGAAAAATGTATTAAATTTTCTCCAAGTTTCATGTATCTATATGCATATATGCATGTACACATACGACGCAAATTTATTTGATCCACCCTAATGTGCCACTGTATGTATTTATATACATATATGTATGTATGTACACATACGGCAAACGTTATGTGATCACTATTAAGGTGGAACCGTATGTATTTATATGCATATACATACACACACTTTTGCAAAAAAATTTTTTGTTTATATTGTATTAGAAGAAAATGGAAAATGTATTAAATATAGTATAGTATATACGTATACAATTATGATTCAAATCTAAAGATGGTATTTTTTTTGCCAGATTTAAATGTCATACGTACATACATATATACTAATTGTTGAAAAATTTATTTTAATTATGTTATTTAAATAGTATTTAATATTCCATAAACTGCACAAATTCATATACATATGTATGTAAGACTGATTTAAATTGAAATGGAATATTATGAAAAAAAAGTTTGTACATACATACATAATTATCTACATATTCTAATCCATCATACATACACACATAGTACATACATACGCTGTCTTCGCTGCTGCTGCCCTCAACGCCAATTTGCTGCTGTCGTCACCGCCAACGTTGCTGCTGTCGTCAACTCCAATTTTGCTGCTGCTGTGGTTATGTATATGTACATATAAGATTGCCTAATTCGCCAAGGTGTACATAAATGAAATGGCGTGCCGTTATGAAATTATAACTGCAAACGGATGATGTGTTCTTCGCCGTTATGGATAGAAGGTGGCGTTGCTTTTTCGGCCCATGTGGGTACAGTTTTGTACAAAGTTGTTTCCGAGCTTTATATGTATTTTTTTTTGTATGTGGTATTGTGCCGTATTCAAAAATTGTATGTGGCTCGACGCCAGAAAATATGTAGATATGTATGTTTCCAACTTGCATATGATGATAATTGTCGCCAAATTCAAAAATGGCATAACTTTTACATACATATGTATGGTGTTGTGCGTTTTATGGCTTACGCCACAACTTAAAATTTGATGAATTCATTTACTTTTTTTGGAAATTTTTTTGATTTTGATGTTTTTTTTTTTCTTTTAGATTTTGATAATTTTGTATTTTTTTTGTTGTAGATTTTTTAATTTTTATAATTTTTTTTTTGTGGTTTTCTCATGTTTTTATATTTTTTTTTGTAATTTTTTTCGGTTTTTATATTTTTTTGGATTTTTGGTTTTGATTTTTTCTTTTCATAGATTACGATTTTTGTGCAAATTTTTTGTTTTATTAAATTTTAATTTTTGCGGGCACGGGCACTCCCAGGGGGTTTTTTCCTGGAGCAGGCCATTCTGACTGGCTTTTGGCCACCAGTCACGGTCGCCATGTCAAGAAAGTTCGGTTTAGGCGTGTAAAACGCCGCAATACCCACGCACGCCTAGCACACACACTACTTTTATTTTGTTCAAACTCTTGTTTTACCTTTTTATTGTTTTTTTCCAATTAATTATTTAAATTAAATTGTTTCTTTGTTTTAGTCACTTTATTTAGTTTTACTTCTTATGTTGATGTAGTTTTTGTACACTATCTTACTTTATAATTTTTTTTACTTATTTTTCCACCCGGGCCGTCCAACCAGTTCGCTGGTAAAATCAAAAGTGACAGAAGTGAAATTTGTCAGGCGGCTTCTAACATAAGCTGTCAAAAAAACCATTACCCGTTTTCATTCTGTCTCTACACCTGTTGTCCATTCACAATGGGCAACAAGTGCAGCGACAGAATGAAACAGGTGGGTTCAGTGGTTGATGTTTTTAAGTTTATGAAGGTGGGCTCTGCTACACTATCCCTATCTCTATCCCTATCCCTATCCTTATCCTTATCCTTATCCTTATCCTTATCCTTATCCTTATCCTTATCCTTATCCTTATCCTTATCCTTATCCTTATCCTTATCCTTATCCTTATCCTTATCCTTATCCTTATCCTTATCCTTATCCTTATCCTTATCCTTATCCTTATCCTTATCCTTATCCTTATCCTTATCCTTATCCTTATCCTTATCCTTATCCTTATCCTTATCCTTATCCTTATCCTTATCCTTATCCTTATCCTTATCCTTATCCTTATCCTTATCCTTATCCTTATCCCTATCCCTATCTCTATCTCTATCCCTACCCTTTCCCTATCCCTATCCCTATCCCTATCCCTATCTCTATCTCTATCTCTATCTCTATCTCTATCTCTATCTCTATCTCTATCTCTATCTCTATCTCTATCTCTATCTCTATCCCTATCCCTATCCCTATCCCTATCCCCATCCCTATCCCCATCCCTATCCCTATCCCTATCCCCATCCCTATACCTATCCTTATCCTTATCCCTATATCTATCCCTATCCCTACCCCTATCCCTAAAGCTACCTATCTTTACCTTACTGGGACCGTCGATCACCATCCGGGCCCACTACTTTAGCCATCTCTGGGAAACAGCCTTAGAAATCACAATGACAATAGCTGTGTGTGGAAGCCTGCTCAACGCTTTTCATTTGCTACCAATATTGCCCAGAAACTTTCCAGGGTCACTCGGTCCCACGTTTTAACCCATATCTGGGAACCCGGCCTAGGTATCGCAATGAAAATAACTTTATGTTGAAGGCCTGTTCAACACCTTTATTTTGATACCAATATTGGTCGAAGACTTGCTGGATCGATCTGGGTCTTCATTTAGGCCTGTATTCCGAGAAGCTTCCTTTTTTTCGAAATTCTATATACCCTACTATGTGCACTAACACCACATGAATCTACTGTGAATATTTCATAAAGGACGGATGGTTACTTTGGGAGTTTATAAAGGACACACATCCACAGATGCACACATACACACATACACACCGATTTTTCCAATTTTCGGACTTTTCCGGAGAGATTTTCCAAAATTTTCTTCCGTACGAACCATCTCCTCGAGAATACGAACAACTGACAAAAAATTTTACAGAAATCGGCCGTTCTCATCTGATGAGGTTAGTAACATTTTTTACACCATTTTTATATATATAGATATATATATATATATATATATATGAAATAAAATGAGCATTTCTACATACATGTTTTTGCTTTGGATTTAATACCAAAAAAGTATAGTATTTATTCCAATTTTCGGATAGTATTAATTTTACCAAGAATAATTTCTGTCTCTCATATTCTCTTCTTTTTTTTAAACCAGAATGGTTTTAATTTTATACTTTTTGGCATTGCTATATATAAATAACAAAATGGTATTAAAATTAAACTAAAATTTTTACTGTATATATATATGTACATTAAGCCGTATCACGTTATATGGACAAAAAAAAAAGTTTAGTGTGTGTCAGTTTTATTTGAACACTTATGTCGAAAAAATATTTTTGGTGTAAAAATTTTTTTTTAGGCCCGCGTTAAAAACAGCTAAATCGCGTTCTTTGTAATAACTTCCTTATTTGATGTCGGATCTCTATGATCTTAATGTCGCAGAAAAGGTCTCGCTCAGCACTATATTTGGCCCATATAATGTTTCGACCTCAAAGGTTGTCCTGAGTTTTACCTTTAAAAATTTTGGAGTTACTATCCCTAGATTTTTTTATTTTTATCACTAATACAAAGCTCTCAAAAAACCATGAGGAATCCCCCAAAGAAATTCTAGCCTTTATTCACAAACAAAAAAGTTATAACGTTGTAAAATGAAACACTTGTTTTTTTTATAAAAAATTACCACAGAGAAACGGCGAAACACGTCAACTTAAGTGTATGCACTCCCATTTTCGAGATATTTAAGAAAACATTTTCAGTTTTCACATACAAAGCGATCCGATGTGGGGGCGTATGAGTAACTATTGTTGAGGTAATAAAAATAAAGAAAAGGGGAAAAAACTATACGTACATATATGTATATAAAATGCATATGAGAAGGAAGAGAATTCCCTGCACATAAATTCCAATTTGTTTTAAACGTTCGAAACCTGCACTGAAAAAACAACTTACCCAGATTATGGAAAAATGGGAATGTTTCGGCGCTTAAGACACATTTTCATTGTTTTGATGTACAACTTTCTTTAAATCAAGGAATAAAAACAACGTTTTGAAAGAAAATTTTATTCAAAACAATGAAAATATGTCATTAGCGGCGAATCATTCTCATTTTTCCATAATCTGAGTAATTTTTTTTTTGAGTGTGAGCAAAGTAATATAAGCGACGAAGAATTCACTTTCAGAGCTCTGAAACTGCTTTCATAAATATCTCTAAATTTGGAGGACATCGTCATTTTTGGTCTCGGTTATCATAGATAAGAAGATGTTTTGGGGATTAAAGTAAAGTGTGTTGTTTTCAATTGTAGGCTGAATAATTAACTGCATTTCTAGGAGCAGACGACGCATCCAGCGCAAGTATTGATAATACATTTAGACTTCCGTTGTCTCTTCTTAGGCGCGTATAATTTTACAACGAACTATAGCAGTTTTTCTAAATAACTTGGATGATTTTACGATACGCACGGATGCAGAAATCGTGAAGCCGTTGTAAGCCAGCGCGTTGTGCTTAGAGATCCCACTTGAATACTTACCAAATCTTCACTACAGCCATTATCATTCAATATAAATAACGTTGATCAGCACGAATAGTCCAATCATCAATAATTTTTGGCATATCATGTATCCAGTATTGGTAGCTGTTCCATCGCGGTACAAGATTCTCAAGTCAAGCGAGGACTTAGAATACTTTTTAATCAAAAACTCATACTATATGGCGTTACTGCCTCATATAAATAATAACTTGGGATAATTTTTCAAAAAACAGGTTCTCTGATTTTAAAACGGTATAACTTTTTTGTTTGTGAGTAAAGGCTACAACTTCTTTAGCGGAGTCCTCATGGTTTTTTGAGAGCTTTGCATTAGTGATAAAAATAAAAAAATCTAGGGATAGTAACTCCAAAATTTTTAAAGGTAAAACTCAGAACAACCTTTGAGGTCGAAACTTTATATGGGCCAAATATAGTGCTGAGCGAGACCTTTTCTGCGACATTAAGATCATAGAGATCGAACATCAAATAAGGAAGTTATTACAAAAAACGCGATTTAGCTGTTTTTAGCGCGGGCCTAAAAAAAAATTTTTACACCATAAATATTTTTTCGACGTAAGTGTTCAAATAAAACTGACACACGCAAACTTTATTTTCGTGATACGGCTTAATGTACATACATATGGATATGTATGCATAAGTACAAATGTATGTAAATGTATAGTATTTTTTAAGGTTATATCCATGCATGTTACATGCACTTTTGTGTAAGTCATTAAGTGCTCTCTTTACGCACACACATTGATCCTCACAGTAAAAATTTTAGTTTAATTTTAACTAGAGTGCTGCCTACTGTCGAAACTCGACAGTCTTTCTAGATGTTTTCTTATGACTAAAGTGCAACTATAGTTTTTGTATAATTGCTTTTTGTTGTCACTGTTATCTACCATTTTCTTCTTGTTCCTGTTGATGCTGCTCCTTTTGTTGCTACCGTCGCTGCTACTATTTTGTTGTTGTTGTTGTTGTTGGTGTTATTGTCGTTACTCGTCTTCCAAATTCTCCTACATATCGTCGGTCCCCTGCCAGAAACACGAATGTGAAATTTTTTCTAAGTGCGGTATCTGCTCTTCATCGGGTATATATTGATATAATAACAATTAATATTTGTATATATGCTTATGTACATACAAGAACATATTAGCCGTGTTTCACATACGGTGATCCTAACCCAGATAAAAATTTTTACATGCAAATGCAACAACAACGATTTCAGCTCGATTAAACCAGATAAATTGCTGGTTCAATTTATGATCCGCCCTGTTCGATTTGTTTTTTCCGTGCTGAATTGGCAGCACAGTGCTTTTTGATTTGGCAGAACTGAAAAGTGACATTTGTGTATGTATACATATATCTACATATACCCTGCAGTCAATTTGTTTCACTGCTAAATAATCATTGATGATTCTTTGTTGAATATTCATCACTATCGTTTTACGTTGGTGCAAGCGAGCAAGCTATTTTGAAAAACTAAACGAAATACCATCTAGGCGGTTAAAAACCATCGAGCCAGCTTGTATTTCGGTAGGTTTCTTGACATTCGGCAGCTTTTCTGACAAATTTTTCAATGTGACAACTATAAAATAAATTATATTTAAAATAAAAAATATGTATATGGAAATACAAATTTTAAATTTGCCTCTTGTAAGCTTCTGCTTTGGCCGTAAGGGGAAAGAAGAAGTCCGGAAGAAAAATTATACTGCGCACTGGCTTCTCCTTATAACATGGAATACATAGCTATCCCGCCATTTGAGTTGCATAATTTATATCAGTAATTTAAATTCAAATTTCCAAACAAATAATTTTTGAAATAACTATTATTTTCATTTAGTTTGAAGTTTAATGTCAATCAAATTGTTTTTGAGGGAGTATTTGTCTCTTTTCAACGTACAGAAGAATTGTTTTTGTATTTTGACTTTCGGTGGGTTTTCCAAACCAAAAATAATACAATAATACAATAATAATAATACAATGGCGCTATTATAACTCTGACGAGTTTTATGGCCGAGCTTCTCTCCCAATTCGAGGTGTGCTCCTTTTTGTTTTTCCTATTAAATGGGTGGACCTACAGTTTTATGCCGGCTCCGAACGGCGAATGCATTTTTTGTGAGAAGCTTTTTCATGGCAGAAATACACTCGGAGGGTATACCACCCACAGCCGAGAGGTGACCGCTGCTCTTAAAAAACCCAATAATTAGATTTTTACTAATTAGAAAAAATTTTTTGATTTTTTTGCTCTGGAGATTTGAACCCGAGACCTCTGGCATAGCAGGAGAGCACTCTACCCACTGCACCACAGCGGCCAAACCAAAAATACCAGAGAAAAAACGTAGTGTCATATAGGCATGAGGAAAGCAAACCATTTATTTGAAAAATTCAGCAGCCTTTATATGAAAGTATTCACTGATGCCTCCTCATGATGAATTTCATCAGTGACTCATAAAGGATTCATTTCAGATTTTTACTGCGGGGTATATGTTTGTATATGTATATACACAAGCAGCTGTCTGCCATATTTTTCATTCAGACGCCGTGAAAAAAAAAAAAAAATTATGGAAGTAACACATAAATTATGAGTATAAAGGTCATATATTTAAATTATATATAAATTTGCCTCAAATAATTCTTGATCCATGATTTTTTATTTTGTTTTTTTTTTACTTTCTCATATCACAAATGGTTTGTTGATATTTCTTCTTCTTTTTACTTCTTTTCAAGTGCAGCCAAATTTCATTATGATCCGGATTGTTTCAGTAAAAATTTATCTTGACTCAGACCCAGATGTAATAACTGAAATGCGCCTATTATGTATGTGTTTACGCAAGAATTTAAACTTATATTAATTGTTATTACATCAATATATACGCGATAAAGAGCAGACATCGTACTTAGAAAAAATTTCACGTTCGTGTTTCTGGCAGAAGACCGACGATATGTACTTCTTTCTTTCTATTTCTGCTCTTTTCTTTACTCAATTTATTTCCTAATTATTCTTTCTTATCCTTTTTAGTCCTTGACTTTGTGTTTTTGTTGTAGTGCTTTTGCTACCTTTTTACGTTTCTACTTCTTTGAAACTACACACCACATCCAGCCAAACATGTTCACAGTTGCATGATAAGTTTGGTGAAAACGCATAAAGTCCGGTATGCTTGCGCATTGATACAGCTCTGTTGTGTGCAAAATAGGGATTCCAATTTTTCCGATTTTTACGATCCCGGGATTTTCGAGATTTTTTTTATAATCCCGGGATCCCGGGATTTGGACATTAATTATACAGGCCGACAAAATTTCCAAAAAATTTTCTAACTCAAATAAAATTCTACTTTTCTAAAGGATTTCGGTGCCCTCAATCTGAATCTGAAGTCGGATTTTCGGTAATACTTGTAGACTTTGAGATATTTATGCGATTTTTTGCTATATTCACTGCTCAATCTGTTAAATTACTTACTTTCATTAAAAAATGATTGCAGCTATTGAAAGAACGATCAATTCTCTTGAAAACAGCGCTTTGCTTTCTCGGGTTTCTTATTTATATATCTAGAAGTATATGTTTTTGTACAATAAGGTATTTTTCTTCGAAATCAACGGCAGAATTTGTAGCGCTGTTTTAATCGAAATCAAGTTTTGTAGCTGCTCTGCAGAACTATTTTTATTTCAGTATAGAAAATATATATGTACATAGTAGGCCACTGATTGGAATTTTTATTTCAGTCACGCAAAATTTAGTCGTATTTTCGATAAATTAATATAAATTAATTCACTTATTTCATTCTAACGCACAGTTTGTTGTTAATATAATAAACTGCCTAAAAGCGGGCTACAAAATTTTTATTTGCAATATTGCAAGTTACAAGCAAGATATCCGAAAAAGCAAAACATTGGGTGAGTTTCTAAGACTGAGCTGTTGTGCAACTGTTGAGTGTTTGTCTTAGAAACGCACTGTTGAGTAATTCCGCTCAGCTCAACAGTTGGCAACTTTTCGCCATTTTTTGCATCACAAATTTTCTTCGCTACTTGAGCTCAACATGTTGTGTAAAGCCAAACAGCTGATAAATTCATCAAACCGTTTCTAAGACGTAGCTGTTTAACTCAACTGCTACACAACTGTTGGCAACTGTTCAGCTCAACAGTTGCGGAGCAGCTTTTTCTTAGAAACTCACCCATTGTCTTCAAGAGAAATGATCGTGCTTTCAATAGATTTAATCAGTTTTTAATGAAAGTGAGCAATTTTAAAGATATTGAGGAGTGAATATGGCCAAAAACCGCGTTTTTCGCTTCTTTGGGCGTGAATATTTCAAAAAGTGCACCGAAATCCTTTTCAAACGTAGAATTTTATTTCTGTTAAAAAAATTTGTCGACCAGTATTATTTTCCCACATTTGAGGTTGAAAAATTAAATATGTATATTTTTTGAGAAACGCTACAACTTTAATATGCAAAGAAAAAATAGATTTTTATTGCCATTTTTTATTATTTCATTACTAACAAAATAAAATAGGAACGTAAAATCATGCTTATTATTTAATAACACTTAAGAGTTACTTTAAAAAACACAATCAACAAAGAAAATTAAATACATTTGGTGAACAAAACATTTTCCTTTATCCCTTTCAGACCAGACGCTAAGCTAGTGGGAATTTGTTGGTTATTTTTTTATATCCACAGTCTTTATGTGTTATGAAAACATATTCATCTTGTATGATTTGATGTTTTACAGTCCTTAATGGATTTTCAGGACTCGCACAATTGATGCATCTCGGTCTGTTTTCATTAAAAAAACACGTATCCACATATAATAACCTTTCTGATTAATTTTTTATTTATTTGTATGGTAGGGCATAAAACATTTGTTTTTCTTATTCATACATAAAAATACATCGCATTTCATGCATCGTGTACGTGTGCGCGATGTACACCCTTTGTGACGACACAAACGTGGGACTTCAAATCCATTTCTTCCGGCCAGTGGTAATAGCCATCCAATCGCTTTTCGTCACACGGCTGATCGGCTGGACGATATCGTTTTGAAGATGGAGCAGCAGCAACATGGTCTGATTCAGATCCAGAGGACCATTCCACGTTCTGATTTGTTTCAGCTACCACCAAAGATTCAGCGAGATCAAGTCGAAAACTCAGCAAATCTTGGATATCTTTTGGTTGCATTCCGACTTCCTGACAAGCATTTCGATACGCCATCCAAGCATTACAGCACTCCAAATCTAAGAAATGGATAACTACCTTAAGTTTCCACTTCTGTGTTTTAAATGTCCGAAAAGCTTCCATTTGTTGGTCATAAATGTCGACACCACCCATTAATTTATTGTATTGCCCAAATATATTCCGTTGTGCGACTTGGATGAATTGTTTCTCCTTTTTGCACCAACGGTGAACGTGATTCACAGGGCTACCCCCAAATGCGGACGAGGCCAATACAACTGACTTTGAGTCTTTCCATTGTACAACAACTCTTTTATCATCTGGTCCACAGAACTCCTCCATATTGCTTCTATTCATTTTCTTGTCATTGGAGAAACTGACACATTTTGCACGATTCCTCATTATCGTTCCAGTCCCATAAATTTCTTTTTCGAGAAGTTTTTCTAACAGTGGCAATATTGTAAAATATCTATAAAAAATACTTTTGATCCTTTGAATGCAGGACCGAGACCAATATTTTCCTCTGGTAGAGGTGTTGTCTTGCCTCGGTAAATCTCAAAATCAAGGACTAGTCCTTCTGACGTGGTCAAACCCTCGTTTTTCATGCCAACACCTCTTGGTTTGTTGGGCAAACTCTGACGTACTGGACAGCGACCAGTACAGGGAACCATTTGCTCATCAATAGAAAATCTCTCCCATTTTTTCGTGAAATTTTTAATTTTGGTCCCGTACTTCACCATCGTCTCTAAAATCAGGTGCAGCCGAATCTTCTAGCACCGCCAAAATGTCTTTATCTGTAAGCACTTCTGAAAACAAAATTGGTTGAAAACACGTAATATTTAATGACTTCAGACCGAAAGCGCACAATTGATGCATATATTAAACATTTGGCCTAAAACACATATATTTTGCACTAATTGATCTCAACTAATCCAAAATATTAAAATTTGATATTTTTTTTAATTAAAATATATGCACTTCACTTTTTTTTGACAAGTAATATTTTACAAATAAAAAATGCCCGACTCATTTTGCTCAAACTGAACTGTGACAAAATAACTTCGCCGATATTCAAAAAACGGTAAACCAAATAACGGAACAATGTAAGAAGCAATTTTAAAAAATAATCAGCACAATCGATACACAGAGGTTTATCCAACGTACGTTAAAAATTAGTAGAGATATGGCTTTCCAAACTTACCCGCACAATCGTTACACCACGGTCTGAAAGGGTTATAGTTGGTTTGCGATCATTTGATAATTTCCAATAAAATTTTTAGAATTTAACGACATATTAAGCGAATATTTCCAAGCTTGCCGAAAAATTCTGAAAATTAATGCAACTTCCGAAAATATTTAAAAATCGGAGGCACATATTTTGAAATGAATTCCGAGGATGCAGCTGCTTATTTAATTTTAGTAGAGTAATGTAAAACTATCAAGTCTAATTAAAATTTTGTTTGCATTTTCTTCCATTATTTACTTTCCATATGGAAAAATTCCAAAAACCATTTGGGAAATAAATGACCAAAATCAGGAAATAGAAATTATCAAATGAATTTTACCACAAGAATTCTAAAGGCTTTAAAAATACCTAACGTACGTTTCTTTACAACGTGTACTTCACGACAAAAAAATTTGATTATTAAAAAAAACATCAAAAATATCAATTCTTACTTTGATTAATGGACTTTTTTATTCTGGCAAAAATGTCGCACTTTCTTCGGGCTGTCACATTTTTTGTTCTCTTCCACACAGACTCAACACTTTTTTAAGGCTGTTTGTTCTATTGACAAAATATAAAACTGGCCCGACTACGGGGCAACATCTTCTGCTCTTAGAACATTGCATTATTTTTGTTTCATTCATCACATGAACAATGCAACATTTATAGGGTACAGGGCACATGTTTATAATGGTGCAATGTAATAATGCAACATTTTCATGCAGAATAGGAAATGCTATTAGTAGGGCAACCAAAAATTAGCACAAGCAAGTTTTTTTCTATGGTAGCTATCACATAATGCTTAATTTAGGGTAGCTTTTAAGAAAAATTATACATTCTGACCTACTTTTGATAGAGCTAAAAATTGCCAAATACATAATAAATGCTAATTTATGCTAATTTCACTATTAAATGAAATTACAAAAAAAAATCGGAAAAAATATGTCACGGATTTTCTGCTCTCTGATTGGCTAATTGCTTCAATTTGTCAATTGAATTGCTCCAGATATGGTATGTATAGACGTCGGGTAATTTCAACAAAATTTTATTGCACATCTAACCCCCCATATATATTTCGTTTAATCTTCACAAGCAGGGCATCGGGGCAAAAGTTTTGTTTTTCTTTAGCTACGTTCCTGCTCCATTCTCAAACATTTTTTTTCCTGGCTCTGCTCCTAACTCCCAATTTTTTTTTTGCTGCGAGCTCCGCGCTCGCTCCCATTTTTTTGTTGTGTTGATCGGGGATGCCGTATGTGGCAATATGAATTAGATTTTTTATACCGGAATCCAAATTTGGCGTTCGGTCGGCCGCGCTTTTGACAGGTGAGTAGAAATGTATGGAAATATATGAAGCAAATCGCATTATGAACTCAAGCGTTTGATCGTAAAATTTTTGTAATATCGTATGTTCATTGGAACCCTGTATAACGACTGAGTTGAACATTTCTCTACTAAGTCGGGCGTAAATTAAAATTGTTTTTTTTTTTGATGAAAAATTATGAAATTTATGAAAAAATTCAACAAAATATATTAGTGGCAGTGAACACGTTTACAATCCAACGTCTAATATCGAATGTCAGTGTGAAGCGGCTTTGAGGTACGATCAACGTGCGACCGACCTAACGCCAAATTACGATTCCGGCATATTGTCTTTCTCTTTTGAAACATGTACCTAAGAGTTTACATTTTGTTACTTTATTTTAGTTTACTTTACTTTGTTTTATGTTTTAAGAAAATGAACTGAAATAAAATAATTTTTAAGGCTAATTTTTTAAGTTTAACGACAATTTGAATTAATTTGTTTTAAAACATGTACCTAAGGTTTACATACATTTTAATATTATATTTTTTACATTTAAAGAAAATAAATTGAAATAAAAAATGTTTAAAGCTAAAAAGTGCCAATTCTTTAAGTTTAACGGCAATTTTTTGGCGCCAAAAAAGCATTTTTTAGAGCAATTTTTTGGTTGCCCTAGCTATTAGTATACAGATCTGAGACCACTAAAAATTATATAAAATACAACTTTTCTTTGCTATAATAGGGGAATATTCTGTCTTTATCTTATCCCAAAAATCCCGGGATAAAATTCTAGCGATCCCGGGGTTTTCGGGGTGTCCAAAACGGCGGGATCCCGGAATTCCGGGATTGGAATCCTTAGTGCAAAAGCATGCAACAACAACCACACGGCAATTTTCCAACGACGATTGTGGACGCATTTTCCAACCAATTTTCATGAAAATTGGCGCAGTTCTATTTGAGAGCAATACCTTTCTAATGGTGTACTTAGTTTCGACGGAGAAGATGGAACAAAATTTATGTTAGCGTATTAATAATATAGATAGATACCATTTTGGTATTTATATATAACAATGCCAAAATGTATAAAATTAAAAACATTCTGGCATAAAAAAAAAAAAAAAAAAAGAGAATATGAGAGACAGAAATTATTCTTGGTCAAATTAATACTTTTTTGGAATTAAATCAAAACCAAATCTTAATTATTTTTAGAATATTTTTGGTATTAAAAATAGTTGAAATGGTATAAGATCTATCCGAAAATCGGAATATATACTATACTTTTTATACTCAGCTGTACTAGTACACAGAGTATTATAGTGGATTGTAACAGAATGAAATAATCGAGATAGATATGGACTTATATATATCAAAATGATCAGGGTGAAAAGAGAAATCGATTGAGCAATGTCCGTCCGTCCGTCCGTTCGTCCATACGCACTCTAACACGCGGAAAAATTGAGATATTTTAATGAAATTTGGAATGCAGGTTGGTATCGAGACTGGCACGGTTGGTATTGAAAATGGGCGAAATCGGACGATGACCACGCCCACTTTTCCTATATAGAAAATATCGGAAATTTGGTATCTAAGCCACTAATATAGCTGGAGCGATGAAATTTCACCCACGTATTTAGCTCAGGCCCTTATGAAGAAATTTGATGAGATTTTGGAAAATGGGCGGTGCCACGCCCACTTATTAAGGGTCAAACATTGAAAGTTTTATATGTCATAACTCAGAAACCATTAAAGATATATCGATAAAATTAGGTATGTGTAATTTACTTACTTAGACAAATGTTTTGACGGAAAATTGTCAAAATCGGTTGACGGCCACGCCCACTTTTATATATGGGAACTATAAAGGGGCCTAATAAAAACATTTTAAGCGATATCTCTGTCAAATATAAAGATATATCATTGAAATTTTATGGCAGAAGTCCAATTATGGACATAAAACAAAAAACACAAAAATTTTGGAAAATGGGTGTGGCACCGCCTCCTTTTAGAAGCACTATTATACGAGATTTCTTAGCCTATAACTCGACAAATAATTGAGATATTGTGACGAAACTTGGTTTATACACTTCTATAACTTGTTTTAATAGACACGCAAAAATTTATTGAAATCGTTTTATGACCACGCCTACTTTTTAACAAAGATATTTCTGGAACACCCTTTTGGAATTTGTAACGTGACATCTTTGTAACTAGAAGTCAAAAAGGAATGAAATTTTGCACAAAGAATAATATCCATATGCTTAGTTGGATGACTGATAAAAATGTTGAAAATGGGCGTGGCTACGCCCACTTTATGCAGCACTCGCTTTATATAAAATACACCGTGTTTCCATCAAACGCAAACAAACAATGAAAGCGTACAGCTGAGTATCTAATGTTCGATTCCACTCGAACTTAGGCTTCCTTACTTGTTTGGTATTAAATCCAAAGCAAAAACATGTATGTAGAAATGCTCATTTTATTTCATATATATATATATATAATAATAATAATAATACAATGGCGCTCTTATAACTCTGACGAGTTTTATGGCCGAGCTTCTCTCCCAATTCGAGGTGTGCTCCTTTTTGTTTTTCCTACTAATTGGGTGGACCTACAGTTTTATGTCGGCTCCGAACGGCAAATGCATTTTTTATGAGAAGCTTTTTCATGGCAGAAATACCCTCGGAGGGTATGCCGCCCACTGCCGAGAGGTGACCGCTGCCGCTTAAAAAACCCAACAATTGGATTTTTAATAATTAGAAAAATTGTTTTGGTGTTTTGCTCGGACCGTGGTTTGAACCCGAGACCTCTGGCACAACAGGCGAGCACTCTACCCACTGAACCACAGCAATATTACAACGATAGAAAATATCACATAGACTTTGTTGTTTGTATTCCTAGATAACATAGCTGGGGAACTTCGATTAGAATTAGAAATCATTTCGATTAGAAAAATTAAGTAATCTAATCATTAGATTTTTTTTTTGATCATTTATATTTTGATTACTAATTGATTAGATTACAGCTAATCAAAAATCTAATCATGATTAATGACGATTGGCATATCTAATCAAAACTAATCAAAACTAATCAAAAATAAAATCAATTAGATTTCTCGATTAGTTTTGATTAAATTTGATTAGATCAACTGATTTTGAAATATTTTTTTTTTGTCATTTAATGCATAGAGTAACAAACTTAAAACTACTTTTATTCAAAATTTCATCGTAAACATAAACACCAAAATACTAGTTGAAGTATAAGAATTAAAGGCAAATTCTGAAAAAATGCTGATTTAAATTACATACATAAGTATCACAAAAAGTTTATATTTGACTTCATTAGTACCAACTTTTCAAAAGAAAAGTCAGACAATGAATTCCGTCTTGGGTTATTGACTATGCCAGCAAAAGAAAACGCTTTTCGGGAAATTTGTTTTAATAAATTTAATTTCTGCATCGTACCCATTTCACTTTAATAAAATTTTGTATATACTATTTACATATTTTGACAAATATTTTTTTGGTTTTGATTTCAAACCAAAAGTGAGAAAGAGAGAATTTTAATACTTTTTAAGACTTTATTTTTAAACCATTTTGGTTTAAATAAAATTGTAAAACTTCTCATAGTTTCAAAATAAGAATTTTTGGTATTAAAATTCATATTTAATTCCAAGAATGATTAAATTAAGTACCAAATGATATTAGAAATAAACTATCATTTTTACTGTGCTGTTGTTGCATTCGAACAGAATGCAATCAGGCGAGCGCACAAACAGAGCCTTCGGTCTGCAGCATTCTGCATGCTCCTGCATTTAATACTAGAGCAACAGTATGTTAAGTGTTACACTCACATAACCAAAAATTATATCAGAACACTATAACATTACGTAACATATCCGATAACACTCACTTAAAATAATAATATGTACTACATACTAATAGTAACAGTAACAATAGCAACATAGTTAGGGCCGGTTTCACCATCTCCGGTTAAGTGCGTAACCGAGGATTTATCTCGGTTAAGCAATTTATTTGACAGCTCGCCATACAATTTATGTCAAATTAACCACCGGTTAAATTCACCGCAGATGGTGAAAACGGCCCTTAAACTTCGTAAGTACATAAATACATAGTTCATATATGTATGTGAGTTGAATGTCGAAAACGGTTACAAATTGATTAGACGGTTTTATTGGGAGTGTACTGCGACTTTTAATTCATATATTCCCTGGATTATTTTCCAATTTATGTATTTGTTAACCTGCCCGTCGATTTCCAATCCATACAATTCGCTTAATAAGCCTAAAGCTCAGCTTAGGTTGGTGAAAGAAGTAATTTCTAAACTCAAAAAACTTTTTGTGATTTTCATATCACAAGCGCTATTTAATACTTTACGATTTCCTCAGCATTACTCATCCCTTAATCCAAATGAAATGGAAATTGCTTTGTATCGTTTGTTAGGAGCTTGCAAACAAGATCTCGCATTTCAATTAAATAAGTTGGTATGTATATTAACACGCCCCAATATATCGACTTTCTCATGTATCAAAAAAATACACATATAACAGTATGCAACTAAGTAAGTTACAACATTACATGCCATAATATAATCCTCAATGCAATTGCTGGGCACATGTTTACATGCTTTTCACACAACAGGAACAGAACGGCGCATACATAACCCCACCAATTGAATTCGTCGTGTACTGTCTTAACGCACTCAATTTCCTGTGAGTTGGCGAATTAATAAGTCAGACGCACCCATTCTTGTTTAGGCTTGGTCGCTAGTAAATGTACTAGAAATATAGCTCATTTTGCTTGAATAGTAATTGCATTAAAGTACTTCTTACATAAGCATATGTATGTACATATATAAAACACATATGTAAAATGCCTGCATACATGCATGTGGAGATTTGCATGCAAGTTTGCTTAAACGTTTGTGTACTTATTGACTTTGTAACATTCTACTGGCCCACATTTGAGTCATTTAATTAAATTGTTTGCTGTTGCCTCATTTAGTGTTTATTAAGCCCACGGTTTTTGTAGTGGTGTGCGCTTATGTGCATAAGCACCCTGCAAAAAATGCGATTAATCCGGGACGTGTCCGGGATCAATCGCAAGGGAGCATGCGACTAATACAATTTTACATCCCTTTATATGGAGTGAATTGATCGCATTTGTTCGAGCATGTCCTATGAAGAGACTAATTGTTCAACTTGTATACCCGAACGGGTACCAATGTAGATTAATCACTAACATACCGAACGGGTACAAATGTGGATTAATCGCTTTCATCCCCAACGGGTACAAATGTAGATCAATCGCTTTCATCCCGAACGGGTACGAATGTAGATCAATCGCTTTTATCCCGAACGGGTTGAAATGTAGATCAATCGCTTTCATCCCGAACGGGTACGAATGTAGATTAATCGCTTTCATCCCCAACGGGTACAAATCTAGATCAATCGCTTTCAGCACAAACGGGTACAAATGTAGATTTTTCCTTAAAAAATTGTAAATGTTCAAGCATATTTAAATAAAGATTATATAATGTTTTATACTGATTTCAAACCGAAAATTAATGTAGTACATTACATTTATAATTTAACAATAAATTTTTGTGTTTCACACACACTCAATTAACAAGAAGATGTCACTTTTAATTGCCCTTTTACCAGTTGAATTTTCTTAATACTCGTACATGTGCCTTCCTGTTTATCTTAACTCATTATACATAAACCTTATAAGGAGCCTGCCAACTGAGTCAGTGATTTTTATGTATTGATCGATCTAAAAAATATTGAACTCACGCCAGTCTAAATTTTTTTTTATATTGAAAAAAAGTTCGAAAGCCCCTGAAAATGTTGAAAAAAAATTATTCTTATATTACGACATCAAATTTTTGCAAAAGTTTGAAGATACATTCATACACATTTCAGAAAAGTTTATCCTTTCCGAGTAAAAAAAATTCCAAAATTAAATTAAATTTTTCAAAAAGTTTGAAGACCTCTCGAAAAAATCATTATTCTTAAATGAATGGAATAACAGATTTTGCAAAAAGTTTGAAGGACTCTTAGAAATTTATAAATATTAAGTCTCTCCAGTAAACAGAATTTCTGTAAAGATAATCGAATAACTGAATTTTACCTAAAGTTTGAAAGCCTCTGGAAATTTCATTAAAAAAAACTATTTTTGTGGAAAAGAAAGCCTTCTAAAACTAATTTAATAATTTAATTTTACAAAAATGTTGAAAGCTTCCAGAGGGTTTAGAAAAATTTAATCTTTCCGGAAACTTTTTTTGTTTGTTTTTACCAGAGATGTAGAATAATTGTTATTTCATTTTGAAATTACAAAAAAGTCTTACAAATTTTCCTCAGAATCATAAAAGTCTTTTTTCAAATTTGTCTCAATATAAAAGTCTTTGAAGATATAAAATAAAATTTCTCATTCAAAATAATTACAAAAAGACTTAAAAAAAATATCTCAGAAATAACTATTATGGAAAGACTTTTAAAATATGTTTCTTTCAATAATAATTATTTTTTGATTTATATTTTTTCTCTTATAATAATTACAACTCTGGTTTTTACATAGCAGTTTAATTCTAATAATTACTTTTATGTGAATTTTATATGAGCTATTGTCCAGTTTTTATTAAGAAAAATTTTTAAAAATTTTTTTGGTAGAAGTTATGCATCCATTTCGGAGATCACCGCATCTCCTCATCAGAGTTCTTAGGCGGCCTCGTTTTTTTTTTTTTCAAATAACCTAAACATAATAAAAAGTTGATAGTCTTCGGAAATTGTAGAAAAATTTGGTCCTTGAGAAAAGCGTTGAATTATTGAAATTAATTCGTAGTATTAAAGTTTGAAAAAATCTGGAAAAAAAATTAAATAAAACAATTGTATTTCGTATTTCAATAACGAAAAATTGTTACGAATTTGGCCTTAAAGTTGTTATTTTTAGTTGGAGGACTGGCATTTTTTAGGAAAAATTCGTACCAGTTTTTCGTTATAGAACGGTGCTATTATTAGGTTCGTTTCTTATTAGCTAGTTATGGATAGTTATCCAAGTTTTTACTGGCAAATCATTTCTTGATTAAAAAAATTAGCAGAATAGTACAAAAGCGTGGGATTAAGAATCATAGAGAGCTCCAAATTTGAGCAAGTAAAATTTTCACTAGCTCGAATTGTTTGCTTTTAAAAAAAAATAAACCTAGGAATATATTTGATTTTATTGCTCTTGAAATCTGGTGAATTTTTAAAATAGAAATAAAGAAAATTAAATTTTTTAGAAAAAATAACCATTAAGAGTCAAAAATAGCATAGAAATTATTAATGGCTAATTCTTACTATTTTTCCGTTTCCTGATTTTCTGTTCGTTTCGCTCTTTATGAGCATAATTCTTTCCGTTTTTCTCTTTTCATTTCTTGACAGCTAGTTTAATAAGGAACAATGCTATTGTCAAATTGTATTAAAAAAATGGAATTTCTGAAAATTTTAGGTAAAATTAAAATTGATGTGGCATTTAATCATATCACACGCTATGTCTACGGTTTAGCTAGGTTTGACCATATATCTAGCTGGAGAACTCGCCTATTAGGCTGTGAAATTTTCAGTTATCTTAAAGCCCGAAACTGCATTTTCCTGTACCGACTCATTATGTTGAAGCAGCCTAGTTACCTGTATGATAAACTAGTTTTCACAAGGTCTCTCAGAACTTCTGACCTCATAGTGCCAACTTATAATTATTTGGCGTCCGCACGGCTATTTTTCGTCAATGCTATTCGAATATGGAATTCTATACCAGAACCCACGCGCAGTAGTCTAAGCAAAAGCAACTTTAAAAGTCTTATATATGCGTATTTCAGTTAACTAGTTGAATAAAATTGTGCTATCTAAGGTACCTGATTTAGAGCGCTTTCACATTACTCGGTGCGGTATCGGATCGACATTTGTTGTTTTTACCGAAAGTATACCGAAAGCTTACCGACCACATGTATTTCAATTGGCACTTTCACACTAGTGTTGCATACATGAAATCGGAGCGGATTAATTTCGGTATACCGCAACGCGGTAAGACCGGTCAGTAAAATTTGAGGAATTACTGCATACATTTTTGCGGCGTAATAAAAGAAGAAGAATAAAGTCAGTGAAAATCTCGTTTCGGCTATAAATTTTGCAAGCTATAATACCTTCGTGTTCACTGAAAGACATTATTGTTATTATTGAGTAATTTGTTGAATTTTAAAATTTTATATTTTCAATTTCCATATTTGTTTTCCAATTTTCTGCCGAAAGTATTCCCACAAGTGTGAAAAACACTGCAACGCGGACTCGTTTCGGTAAGATGAAAATACCGAGAAAAATTTGTCGATCCGAAGTCGTACTGAGTAATGTGAAAAGGCCCTTAGAGTCATTATGTTAGTTCTAAGTTTATGACCTAATTCTTAATGTTAAGAAATGTTAAAGTTTTTTCCTTTTCTTGATTTTGATTTTGATTGATCTTGATTTTAATATTAATTTTGATTTTAGTTTATATCTTGACTGATTTTATTTTAGTTTAAAGTTCATCTATATTAATCTTATTGATCCTTAATCTTATTCATCCTGTCTTATTAATTGTCTGAGTTTTATTTATTACTATTATTGTTATTTGCTGTTGTGCTATAAAAGATCTATGATCTTACTGTACTAATGATTTATTGCAATAAATGAAATGAAATGAAATGAAATGAAATGAGATGTAAATTGAAACTTTCTGAATAAGAAGCAAAATTAATTGAATATCATAATACCTGCATAATTTTTATTTTGCTAAAATTTCACCAATATTTGTCGGGAGTCTCTACGCATCAACGTATTTAATTATTCGTTAATTATTTTGCAAAATAACTACAGTAAAAGTGTTTTTTTGTTTGTGTAACCATTTCACTGGCCTTTAATGTAATTGAATAAGGAACATTGGCAACCCTGCCGCTAAAACAGCTGATTGGCTTTAACAGCTGAAAATCCATATTCTTCTGATAAACATGTAATTGCAATTACCTATTTGTGGCGGAGGAGAAGCTTCTATTATAATAAATAGAAAGTATTCCAGTACGAATTATACCCAACTACAACAAATCAGCAAGCACAAGAGCAGTAAAAATGGAAAGAACAAATTTGCTCATCACGCTTCCAATCCTTGGTAAGTACACATTGTGCATGCGAACACTTATCTTCTCATTGGAAAATATTTGAAAATTTTACTTGCTTCTTTCAGTTGCACTCCTTAGCACTGTCACTGCCGAAATGCCTGCATTTAAAACAATATTCCGCTTCTTTGGCAGCGGCAATGGTGGCGATGACAACAATAGCACTCGCACGCTAAAGGACTACACACAAATGACACCGGAGGAGTTGGGTCCATCGCGTGGTCAATGCCATTATGATTTTCTGCCCTACATAACGTATCGTGAGCATTTGTATTGCGTCCCAGATGATCTGCATATCCTGCATTTACTGCCAGCCAATTTAATGGAAGCAATACGTAAGCCACCGATAATGGTGCGTTGTCTACAAATGGAACGTCCAGAGAATGCTACACGCAATGACAATACATTGCTTATGATGAAAAGCGTTAAGGATATAGTGGCACTTTTAAAACCCATCGGCAATGCCACCAAACGTACCGAACCGGGTAGTTGTGTATTTGTACTCTTCTACACCGCATCCAGTTTGGGTTGTGCTCATGTGGCGCCTTTTGCCAATGTATTGCCCATAATATTTCCAACATTACGCTTTGCCGCCATCGATGCATACGAATTTCCCAGTTTTAATACAGAATTTGGAATTGTCGGTTTACCAACACTGCTGCTATTCCATCAGGGCCGTCCCATTGTGAAGTTCTACAGTGATGTTGGCACCTTTCATGCTTTTGTTACACGCCATACGGGCATCAAACATTTGGAACCGATACCAGATGATTTGGAAGTGACTGGTCCATTGCCTGTGCAGCCAGTACAACAAATCGATTATGTACTCATATTGGCTTGGGCATTCATTTGGTTGTGTTTGGGCTATTACTTTACAAAGTCGCGTTTGTGCACACAAATTGTGGAGATGATTAAGCGGAATTGGCGTGAATCGGAGGCGCGTATGGAGCGTTAATGGATTATTTTAGATTTTAATTTGTTTTTTTTTCTTTTACGAATGTGTATACATACCTAGGATTCTCATTATATTTAACTTGTAACTATTTAAAAATAAAACCCAACTGTTGCTTTTGATGTTTTAACTAGCAAAAAAGAAGCAAAAATTCTTATAATTAAGAGGTAATAGGCGCCGTAAATTCTACCACAAATATATTCTAGTGTTTTCTTGGTAATATTCCAACCGTGCAACACCCTAACCATGTCAGCATCAAACTTTGATTGATTTGGGTCTTTACCTACCTCATATTGTTGTTGTAATAGCAATACTAACACTTGCCTAGGGCACAATAGATCAATAGGTAGATGTACAATCCTCAACACACGTCGTTTCCCCTTTACAAACCATCATCCACTTCACCGGCCTCATCTTTGCAGCCGCTTTTTTTTTTAACCTGGTACTATTCAAAAGTAAAACATGCCTTATTGTTGATAATTATTTTTATTTATCTTTATTATTATTATGTATGTATATTGAACTTGTAGTATGTGTTTTCTAAATACATATATCGCAAGATTTCACATTTTGCTCATACTATAACTCACGCAAACGCAATTAATCAATCTTTTTAACGATTTACAGCTTTTTTGCTTGCATTCTAAGTTTTTTTTTTATTTATTTTTTTTTTTTTTTTTTTGTTTCAGAAAAATTTATTATGTGTCTTATGCTAAAATAAAATTGTAATACATTTTTAAATCAATAGCGTATGATGAAAATTATATAAGCTAAAAAAAAACAATCGAATCAAATTCCAATTCAAAGATGTGCGAGAGCTTGAAGAACTTTTACAACTCATTTGTTTATTTGTTTCTTCAACAAGAAGTCTTTTATGTACTTGCTGAAAATCCAATTTCTGAACATACTACATACATATTAAATTCGATATTTTGTGTGCATAATTTTACTAATACAGTGGAGTCTGTATATAGTGAACCTCCGCTATAGTGAACAACTCGATATAGTGAACACCGAAATATTTACATAGAGTACTCTAAATAGTGAACTATCGAAAGCTTCTAAATAGTGAACAAAATTTTAAACGCAACGGTAAGCAAAAGTGACAAAAAAAAACATAAATTAACCAGAAATATGTATGTAAAATCGGGTATTCCTCGAAAATGCTCATTTTATATTTATTCCTAGAAAATCTCATTCAATTTGATGTCAGTGTTTATTTGTTTCCTGTCGGATGCATACCGCTTCTGAGTGAATGTGTGCTGTTTTATCTGTTTCTAAAAGTTTTTATGTGTTAATAAATTAAGTTTTATTATGCCTGCGAGGAAATTCCTTTCGTTAAAGCAAAAAGCTGAAATTGTTGGGGAAATCGAAAGAGGCACTAGTGTTTCATCCTTGGCAAATACGTATGGTGTAGCCAAATCCACAATTTTGAAAAAAAAAAATTCTCGTAATCGCATGACCTGAAGCCAACACTGATTTGCTGGCTACTAGCATTGACAAGCCTGCGCGAGAACGTGGTCCAAAAATCACTTTCCGAACACAAGAAGCAAACATCTACATATTCGCGAATTCTTTAAATAAAAATTCATATAAACATTTGTATTTTCCAAAGTATTAACTAATTCCAATGATATGTTAATCTTACATTTACAGACATAAATTTTTATCAAATAAACTATGTTATTTAAAAAAAAATGTCAACCTTAATATAGTGAACAGTCTGGATACTATGAACAGGCCGTGCAAAAATTAGTTCACTATATCCAGACTCGACTGTAATTCATTTTTTTTTAACACAAAAAGGTGTAAAGCCGTTAATCAAGTTTTTTTGCTTCGCCAATGCAAATTGGCTATACTTCTTTTAATTTTTGTATATATTTTAAATTTATAATTGATTCTTATTTGAAATTTAATAAAAATATATATGTTTATAGATATATGTATGTATGTATTTTTCTTACATTACATGTTTTAATACATTGTTTTTTCTTATGTAATTTTTAGTTGTCTGAGAATATATGTTTAATTAATTTAACATCTGCGAAAAGGGTTGATTTGGATACAAACAAACAGTTAGCGACCTCTTTAGCTGTTTTAGCATAAGATCATTAAATTTCAAATTTATCTAAAATGGACTTCTTGTTATTCGCCAAGTGGTGTGTGTAATTTTTATTCTGAAAGTTAAATATCTGTAGGAAATTATTCAAAACAGATATTAAGCTTTCGCAGTAAAGCGCCCAGATCGCAATGGAAACAAGCAGCCATGTTTTTGGAGGAAATATTCAAATTTTTCTTAATTTTATTAGTTTTAATTTTAATTTGTTTCTTCAAAACAATCGCAAAAAAGTTCTTCAATGTGCATACATTAATTTTAGAATTTCATATACATTTGTATGTATGTTTTTCTATAGCAAAATCAGTAAATTTTGTGAAATCCACGATGTGATCAGCTGCGTCTTTGCTGACGCTCGAACAACAAAGAGTCACATTTATAATAGAATTCAATTTTACCATTTTGTAAATTTCTTTTGTTTTTGTCATGTGTTACTAACATAATTTATTTGAGGATTGTGTGAAAGAAAGGTTTTTTCTATAGTTCTATATATGTATGCATTGGTAGATTGCTACAAATAATGATCGCGGTTTAATATTATGTGCTATTCTAAGTTAGCGTATCTTCAACGCATTTTAATTCAGTTTATTTCATATTGTTTGGTTTTGTCTTCTATTTCATTCTTGTTGACCACAATTACTTAATGTGTTAAGCCCGCCTTTTTTTTTTTTATTTTCTTATGCACGTTGATGTTTGAAATTAAAAGCAAATTGTTTTCTTTTAACGCGCGTATTTACTAATTATACATTTTTTTTAAATCGAATTCAATACTACTACCCTAAATAAATCAATGCATACGCCACCAACTGCATTCTGTCTGTCTGCTGTCTCGCTGCAACACACACACCTACAAGTGCGCTTAATTTTTCTTTTTTTTAATTAATTACTTTTAATAATTTTAATGCTTCGATTTGTGTGATTTAGAGTGTGTAGTCTTAGCTGAACCTGCTGCGGCTGCTGCTGCTGCACCTTTACTAGCTGCTGGATTAACCACCTTTTCGGCGGCTGCCGGTGCTGTGCCGCTTTCGCCTGCGGCAACCTCATCATCACTTTCCTCCTCAATAACTGCTGTTGGCTGTTGCTGCTGCTCTTCGTCCTCATCATCGTCAAGTATCTCGGTTATGGTCAGCGTTTGTGGCTGGTGGGGCTGTTGATGTTGTTTGGTATGTTTGGAACGATGATTGCGGCGTGCAGCCGAAGCATTATATGGATGGGGATGAACGCTATAAGAAAATTCATTTTAATTAAATAATAAATATTAATGACGAATTGAGAAATTTTTTGTATAAAAGTACGTATTAAAAAATAAATAAAAAAAATGAAAATAAAAAAAAAAAAACTAACTAAAAATATGTATGTTTGTATGCATGAAACAAATGCTAAAATGCAACGAATAAACAGTTTGAAAACCACTGTGAATACAATAACGCATTATATACTACGATTACGAAAAGCGCATGAAGAAACATGCATTTGGCGGGGTAAGAGGAGAAGGTAAATATGTACATATGTGGACATTCAAAAGTGAAGGTTTTAATCTACAAACATACATGCGTATGGCCGTGAGCGCATGGTTAAAGCGGAGCGCATGAGACTGGTTGGATGGAAGGATTTATTTATTTGTAGGAATGAATAACAAAAATTATGATAAAATATAAATTTTTCAGAAATTTATTACGAAACGGCAAGTTCTTTATTTAAATAAAAGTTGAATTTTTCGTAAATTTTATTATTATCGTTAATGGCAATTTCTTTTATATTGTTTCTGCGAAACTGAAACACTGAAACTTTTTCAAATTGGAGCATACCGCATAAGGAAGGTTGGCATGTACATACATATACATTAGATGAGTTTTTTTTTGTATGGGATTCTTTAAACCTTCTCAGATCCTCCCTCCGGCACCGGAATATGAAAATAGGATGTTTTAGAGTAAGTAAACTGAAAAAAAAATTTCACTTTTCCAAAAACTGGATGGAGCTACACCGAAAACCGCGAAAATTCCCAGAATTTCAAGGTATGTTTAGATTTATGTCTGAAAAAAGTTAGGATTTTGCACAAGAAAAAAAATTGATACCCACCCATACGAAGAATTAACCGCTAAATCGAATGTCATATTCAGTTTTTTGGTACACTACCCAGGGAAGGTAATAACGCGGCCTAAAGTGACCATTTTCTTTTTTTTCTCATGAATCTTCAACTTCTTGCCCTATACTCTTCCCGAAAGCGAACGTTATTTTTTAACTAAATCACACGGTAGGCTGCGTTATTTAATGCGCTTTCCAGAAATGTATAGCTATTAAAAATCGAATAAAATTTGGATGAGTTCATCAAGTTTAAATGAAGTAAAGTCGGGTATAAAAGGGTAACATATCTTAAAATTTCTTAAATTTTTTAACAATTTTGCTCTTGAAGGCGGTTTTTTGGGTTTTAAGTGATAGTTTTATGTGGATGGATAACTCCACAAATGCAAAAAAAATAGAAAGGCCGAGACCGCGGATAACGGACAAAAAGTTGAGCCGGATGGTGCCAAAACATTTGTGGGCAATATGGGTATCAAAATAAAGATTTTACCTAGGACTTTAATGTAAAGTCAATCCATTTTGCTGTGTCCACCGTTTCGACACATATAAGTCAAAAATTAGACTCAAATGTCGCCGATATCCTTTAAAATATTCTGTAGTCATCCTGGACCACTTATTCGCCAGTATATCAGAAATTGGCTAAGAAATTGGCATGTAATAAGTTCCATATGTAAGCCCTAGTTAAGACCTTTAATTTGATACCAATATTGCCCAATAATATTTTGGCGCCATCCGGGGCCACGGTTTTTTCCGCTATCCACGGTCTCGATCTTCCAAATTTTTTTTTTACATTTGTGGAGTTATCCAACAAAATAAAACAATCACTAATAACCCA
This sequence comes from Urophora cardui, assembly GCA_960531455.1. Taxonomy (NCBI): domain Eukaryota; kingdom Metazoa; phylum Arthropoda; class Insecta; order Diptera; family Tephritidae; genus Urophora; species Urophora cardui. The sequence goes on along the minus strand of OY482670.1, from coordinate 35,482,603 downwards.
AAAAACCGTCTTCAAGAGCAAAATTTAAAAAAAAATTGAGAAATTTTAAGGTATGTTACCCTTTTATACCCGACTTTACTTCACTTAAACTTGATGAACTCATCCAAATATTATTCGATTTTTAATAGCTATACATTTCTGGAAAGCGCATTAAATAACGCAGCCTACCGTGTGATTTAGTTAAAAAATAACGTTCGCTTTCGGGAAGAGTATAGGGCAAGAAGTTGAAGATTCATGAGAAAAAAAAGAAAATGGTCACTTTAGGCCGCGTTATTACCTTCCCTGGGTAGTGTACCAAAAAACTGAATATGCCATTCGATTTAGCGGTTAAATCTTCGTATGGGTGGGTATCAATTTTTTTCTTGTGCAAAATCCTAACTTTTTTCAGACATAAATCTAAACATACCTTGAAATTCTGGGAATTTGCGCGGTTTTCGGTGTAGCTCCATCCAGTTTTTGGAAAAGTGAAATTTTTTTTTCAGTTTACTGACTCTAAAGCATCCTATTTTCATATTCCGGTGCCGGAGAGAATATCTAAAAAAAAACTCATCTAATATACATATATCTATCTAGTTGCATGTGATGATAAGACTAAAAAGAAGTAACACTACTTAAATGATACCAATAGCCAGGCGACTTTTGGCACCATTTTGACCAAAATTTATTTAACAAAAATACATATTATATAATACTTGTCTTGAAAAGAAGCTTCAACGGCGTCAACATAAGAATTTACGTTACTGTTTATTCAAAGCCGAAATATATAAAACAAGCAAAAGCCATGACCGGAATAAATAACCATACGGTCAACAGCTACGTGTCCGGTATACCTTTCGATTAGAGACCAACCACCACCAGTAGCAGAAGAAAAAGAACTACCGCGAGAAACACGAGTTGCACTCGCGCAACTCCGTTCTGGATATTGCAGTAGACTGAACTCTTACAGGTCACGAATTGATTCCAGCATACCGAATGTATGCCGAGCATGTGGAGAGTCACCACACGACACCCAACACCTCTTCACGTGCCCAACTAAACCGACTCAGCTAACACCAATGTCCCTTTGGACACATCCCATTGAAGCAGCAACATTTATGGGTCTCCCGTTAGATGAGTTTGACGATAGTTTGTGAAAAATGTGTGTTGCCTAGGCGGGGCTTAGTACTGCTAATACAACAACAACAACAACAGGGGGCTTAGCATATACGCGTGGTAAGGAATGCCTGTCGTAAGAGGCGACTAAAATCCACCAGCCTAGAAGGTTGATAAAAAACCTTCGGGGAGTGTCTTGGTAGCTACAGCAACAACAATTCAGTTTGTTCCGGTACTCGAGACCCGACTGATAAATGAAACTTTTTGCAAAATATAGTAGTACCAGCAGTTAATCTAAATTGAAAACAAATCTTGGGGGTGAGTCACATGAATTTAAACCTTGCTCATTATTTTTTACCACTCCTGCATCAAATGAACGATATAACCTGAAAAATCAATCAATAAATCGCAGAACTTAATTCCTCTAAATGATATAAAATAATGCTTATAGCTTTTGTTATCGCCGCTAGTTGACTACTTCTGCAAGAAACATACCAACAAAATAAGCGGAAGCCAGCGAAAAGTAAATGTGCTGCTATTCATTGCTTCAACAACGGCGACGCCAGTAGATATTAAGCTGCCTTATATTTTCAACAAAATGCGAACATATTTACAGCACTATATGTATGTATGTATGTATGTACAATTTAATTGTTGGCAATTAGTAAAATTGAATTATTACGCAGAAAACTGAAAGAAGCGATTCTTTTTTTTTTTTTTGAGTAATGCTCTTTGTATTTCGAAAAAATCATTACTTTGTCGATGAATTAAGTTAACATCGCAGCAGCGCCTAATATTAGTCATAAAACGCGTTTGCTCTAGCTGCTTTGACGCTGATTGTTTTCAAGCTCACTTCTTTGTGGTTGCAAAGTAAAAAGTAGACCAATAAGAATTGATTTATTCACATCGATGAATTCATTTATAGTTGTTGTTTGGTTGCTTTAATTACTCGCTGTTTAGATCGCTATTCGTATTGGCAATAGTATTTGTTGTATAGCTTCTTACGTTCCATTCTTGAAATTATTGCGTTGCGTGCGCAAGCAAATTCTCGCTTCTTGTTGTTATCTTGACTTAATGCGTGTTGTTTTTTTTTTTTTTGTTGATTATTTCTTATTAATATTTGGGCGATAAAAACGTGGATTGTATAAACGCCAATCACTGTTGGGTGAAGCGTGAATTTTAATTTTTTATTTATCATTTTTTTCTTGCTTATAATTGGCAGTTGTAAAAAGCGTAGCAAGGGAAATATACATACATAAGTACATAATGAGCGCATTATTTAGCGAAGCATAAGGCTTGCAATCTATTTAGCAATTGGGACATACCTACCAGTTTTAACTAGATAGCTTATATTATGTTCATACATGCCAAATGCATTGAGCCAATTTAAATTACATTCTTTAATTTGGTGTTCACGCATATTCAATGAAAAAGGAATACATATTTAACTATTACATATCCCAGCCTATCACTTTCGGTGTGCTTGAAAGCAGGAGCGAAGTGCGACTCCCAAAATATAGCCACAAGGGAGTGGCTCTGGTATTTGGGTCGGCTTTCAATTAAACGAAGCACACCCCGAGAAAAATCACCTTTTCAGCGAGTAACAACAAATATCTCCTAAACTAAAAGCCTCCGGCAAGTTTTGATTACATTTCTGAGGTCTGCGATAGCCCCTCTACCCCACTGACAAAGTAATTTTTTTCGGGTCGTGCTTCCTTAATGGAAAATTTTCCCCAGTATTTAAATTTTTTAAATGAGAAATGGTTTTATATACCAAATAAAATAATAGGCTTCAATCGGAATCATGAGATTTCTTTTAGTCGGTAAAATTGTAAAAATATATGTACTCCCTGGTTGGCTAGGATGGGTTATTTTAATGAAATTTCACTTCCATTTCCCTTTCACATTTCGTGCTCTCACTGAACACACCCCAACGTTGATGGAGATCTACTCAGAACATGCATAGAGCTTGTGATGGAATTATTACAAATTTTTATTTTCGCGAAGTACGTAGTAAAAAATAGCTTCCAAGAGGGTTTTGAAGAATTTAGTTACAAAACTATGCGCTCCTCAAACTAAGAACAATATTCAAATATAGGCGTAGTCGTTGTGCGTAGAAATTAAATAAGATAAATTAATACAAATATATGTATGTATGCAAGTGGACTCGTTAGTTGATAAACAGTGGCTAGGAGGGGTATACGAAGATCTACGTCATCCATTTAAGTGGCATAATATTAGCTACAGTCATTTCTTCTAGATACTTTTATTCTCTTGTTCGTTTCTTTATTTTTTTTTTTTTGTTGAAATTAAACTATTTTGTTTGGCACAAACCTTGTCGTTGTAGTGTAACTGCGATGATTGCTCGGCGTAGTGGTTAACGGCGATGATGGTGGCGTACGCAATGGACGACGAGCTGTTATGCCACTATTACGATAAAGATGCTGATGTGGACGACGCATTGAATTCGATGGCAAATAGCTATTGTAACCGTTACTATTGTTGTTGTTATTAGTAGATGCGATTGTCGCAGTTTTGCCTGTGTTGCTCGGCGAAGTAGACAACTTATCGGCGAGCTCATTATTGTTGGTGTTGTTGGCATTGGCGTTGCCGCCAGTGGTAAGCAACGAATCAGCCGACGTTGTCGTAGCGCTGTATTTAGAACGAAGTACGAAATTCGAAGAAAATTATAGTAAAAATACATTTTTTTTTTCAAGCGTAGATATTTAGTTTGTGGTTGGTGAAGGGTGATGATTTTTTAACGATTATTTTTTAATTTGATTTTGCTGAAAAATGCGTGGTGACGAAATTTTTTGTTTTTTTGCAAATTTCAACTTGTTATCAAGTTTTTTAAGCAAATTAATAAACGAGTGAAGTAGTGAGCAGCGTACTACAACTTTTCGAAGTTAAGCAACGTAGTTCATTGAAAAAAAATGTATAGTATATAAAAACTGACTGAGTTTAGTATTTAAATTTTTTTTAGTTTCTTTTTTATTAAATTTATGTAGTTTGCAGGCAGTCAAAAAAGCAAACAAGCCCGCCCAAATCATTTTCAAAGTTGATTAAACCTTTAAAAATTGAGGTTATGTACGAAGTTTCCAATTTTTAGGGTCAACATTTTTAGCTTATTTTAAGGGAGGCAAAAAAATGTTTTCCTACCTAAAATCATTGTATGATGATGCGAAGACAAGAGAAAAAAAGCGTTTCCACGGTAGTCGGGTCTAAGTACCGGAACGATCCGGTTAAGGACAGGCACTTTGGGAGTGTCTGTCGTTGCAACAACATCAAAACAAAAAAGGAAATTTCGAAAATGAATGAACAGAATCTTTAATTGAATGCGATTTTTTCTTATTTATATGAAGTTATAATGAAAACATGAAGCCTCTTACACTTCAATACTTTCCATATTCTTTCGAGTTGGCGGAACATTAAGGAGTGGGAGAAAGATGAAGTGGAAGCAATAAACATTCACTATAAAAGAACTAAATCTATTTGAATATGAAATAAGTAAGCTTTAAAAAAGGTTAATGTACATATGGAAAAAATAGAAATGACCAACAAAAATTAATAGAGAATTTTAAAATACTGTAACCAAAAATTTTAGCGATATTTAAATTACATAATGGCCTACCTCATTTATTTGGTTTTGGTTTTTGCGCAAATGGCACCCGGCAATTAATTTAGTGCATTAAGCCATTCAAATATTAGCAGTAGTAGACGTGTGTTGATTGGGAAGTTTTGAAATTTTGAAAAACAAAATACCAAGTCCATTAAGTACGCCAAAGCGTTAACTGCTCTCAGCTTATAGTTACTTTTATTATTTTTTTCGCGTATACAAGTTTTATTTATGTTAATTACTATATATGTATGTATGTAAGTGTGTATATGTGAAGATCACTATTTTGTTTTAATTCTCAGTTTTAATATGCATTTATTTGGCAAATTGCTTTTAGACAAATCGCTTATTGCTTTCAGTTAATTGAAATGTTTTTTTTTTATTTTCTTTTGTTCTAGGTTATTCTTTTGCTAGTTGTGGGGAATGATAGCAGTAGTGGTTGTACAAATGTTACATACATATGCATATGTACATTTTTAGTAGTATGTAGTTGCAGTGGTAGTATATTATGATTATGCTATTCGAAGTTAAATTCAATCCTCAATCAGATTTTTCATTGGTTTTTTTTTTTATAAATTTGATTCTTATATTTTATCATAGCTGCAAGTAGACACAAAGTAACAATGTTTTGTTTTAATAAAGCATTAAAATTGTCTTGTTTTTTTTTTAGCTTTGTGTACGAAAAGCGAAGGGAAATGGCGTAACAGAGAATATTTAGGAGTTAATAAATAAAAAAAGCATTAGTAAACAGAAAAAAATTGCCGACGAAAACAATGCAAACAGTTTTAAAACTAAATAAACGTAAATTTAAGATACATATCGCACATTTTATGCAATAGGGATTTAACGCGAAATTTCCAATTTCTGGGATTTTGCCATATATTTCAATAACTGGGTCGTGCCTTTGAGTCTAGTCTTATAAAATATGTACTCAAAAAGATAAAAATGGCGGAAATAAAATTGATTTTGTAGCAAGGTTTATCCAAATAGAGGTTATATTACTTCCGTTTTTATTTGTGTGTTTTCTTTAAAAATGTCAATGTGAAAGAGAAGAGAAATGAATTTCAAGGTAAAATTTTTGCCAATTCGTTTTATCTGACATTCACACTTTTTAGTATACATACACAATTCCAATCAGCTTATCTACTGCGATATCCTTCTTTAGATAATTCTTGTTTTGTAGTTAGCCGTAGAAGGAAAATATTTGAAATTATAAAAGTTTGTTTGCGTTTTCCCAAAAAAAATATTTTTTGAGTTAAAACCCTATTGAATAAAACGTGCGATATATTTTATTTGGATTTGTGAAGGGAAGGAGGAACATTTAAAAGGAATAAAGTGTTTTTGCTATTAAAATTTATTATATTTTATTATTAAAATTTACAGTTTTAATAAGCGCATATAGTTTGAGCCACTGACAGAAGAGCCTACATATGTACACTTCTAAACAAACTCACTTTATTCAGATATAAAAAATGGTTAACTAATATTGCAATAATTTTAACTTGGATAATTACATTTTTACCAATTCTTTGCCCCTACAGCAAGTAATTATGCCATTGGAAAATGTTACAATTTATATTTATCGCTTTAGTAGCAATTTAGCAATTATCTCCTCTTCTTATTATATCAATTTATATTATACAATTATACACAGCACATTTACAAAGAAAAAAAAAAACAAAAAAAAAGAAAACAATGTTAGTTATCAATATTAAAATTAACAAGAACATAATACACAACTACAAAAAAAAGTGAATAAATCAATCCGTGTTTATACATATTTTACTTAGTTAACTTACCTATTTTGTTGTTGTGGTGGTGCTGGCAATGCTGGGAATGCTTTACGATTTTGTCCACCATGATGATGTCTGCTATAATGACGTGGGCGCACATCATCATCGCCATCATCATCGGCCGATTCAATTGTAATCATCTCCTGTGGACGCGCACCACGCACTCCACTCAAATGGGCGCGATTAGTGAACTCACGATCAAAGTCCTCGGCTTCATCTTCATCTAAATTTATAAACTCTTGACGCTCTTCCAATTGACCCGAACGTAGATCTTGTTCTTTTTCAATAATATGTGCACGTTCGCCAATATGGTGACCGATTGCCATTTTCTTCATACCACGTCTGGAATCTTCAACGGTTTTACGTGTCTCACGTATGCCACCCGGTCCGGTTTTTGTACTACTGGTGGCCTGATAGATTTGGGGACGACCATCTGGGCCAGATGACATTGTAATAACTGAACTGGAGCAATACGAAGCGCCATTGGGTGTGCCAATATCTGAAAGTAACAACAAATATTCGGTTTTTAAGTGCATTTCAAATCTTTTTCAGGAGATCAATAATCATGTCAGCAGCTTACCTGCGCTTAGTAGTCTATTTATATTGGGCATTGCAGGAAATCCAAAAAGACCGCCCATTGGACTAATAGCATTTTGATTACCGCGTTCCATAAGCGCATTCTGTTGGAAACCTGTATCGAATGGTGCCATCATATTGAATGGATCGGGCATGAAGGAATTCATTAAACGATTCATTGAACGCATCTGTTGGTTCATTACGTTCATGTGATTGCTAAAGATGGAAATAAAAATAAAAATAAAAATAAATTGAATGAAGTTTAGTTTTTTTTAATTACATATGTAATACATATATAATAAAAAAAATTGAACAATGCCTACGGATGGGACCGTCGCCGTGTACGTCCGGACATTTTCACACAAAATTTTACTGCTTTCGAATTTGGTTATAAAAAAGATAAAATCGGGCGTATAAAACAAAATAAATTATGAAAAAAAGTTATCTGACTTGAAACACAAAGTTACCCAAGTCGAATGTCAATCTTAAATTAATTTAAAAACGAAAGATGTATGATGGTATGTACCAGCAGCCAGAGATTCACATGGAAATGCTCTTATAAGATCAATTGGGCGTAGAAATATGCATGCAATACGTATTGAAATGAATAAATCCAGATACATTGGGAAAAAGTCGAGATATCATGACGTAGTGCCATAGCGTAGATGGCAATGCAAAAAAGCAAAATTATCGATTTTTAAAACACGATTGTCGATTTCGCTGCCGGCGCCTTCGCTGGCTGAGAACGTCAGCATCGGGCGTCCGTCACAACGTCGCGTTTGACGCACGCAATATGCATGCTTCAGGTCCCTGCAAAAAAATGTGCGATTAATACCGAAAGATATTTGTACCCGTTCGGGATGAAAGCGATTGATCTACATTTGTACCCGTTCGGGATGAAAGCGATTAATCTACATTTATACCAGTTCGGGATGAAAGCGATTAATCTACATTTATACCCGTTAGGGAACAATTGGTCTACAATTAGTCTACATTTATACCCGTTCGGGAACAATTGGTCTACAATTAGTCTACATTTATACCCGTACGGGAACAATCGGGGACTAATTGTGGACCGATTGTTCTCGAAAGTGATCAATCCGGGACAAATATCTTTCGGTACTACACTGCTATTCCGAGCGTTACCGGAAAATTACTTTACTGGTAATTTATGTTGCTGAAAATTGTTACCGTCTTTTCAATTGGTATTCTGGCACAAATGGTAACGCTGTCAAAGCATTTCCATACGGACGGAATGGAATCGGGCTGAAAATGGTAACAAAATGTTACCACGTATTGAGGTGGTAACTTAATTTTCTGCTGCCAGAATACGAAAAGTGTTTAAAGTACAAGATTCTTTATTTAACCAGTAAAGTAAATTATGTTAGATACCACACCGGAATAGGGCCGTTAATCGCACATTTTTTGCAGGGTTTCTACAAATTATTTGCGTACATTAATAATGGGGTTATCAAACATATATATGCATATGCAAATGCATATGGTTCTTTTGACTGCAATTTTTCCACGAACTAATTCATTTAGCCATATTTTTCTTCAAACTCCCTGCTATTTTATCTATACATACATAGTTGGGAACTACAAACAAGTGTTTTAAATGTTAAGCTTTTCATCTCCAAATTTGTGTGTAAATATGTACATACGTAACACTAAAATTCGGTACGTATGTTTAACTAAAAATTTTCTTTAAAGTGTCAACGGAGCACCCGTCTTGCATGACGAAAATCACACAAACTTACCCCATGAAAAGGTCATCATCGAAATCTCCCATCAATGAGCCAAATAGCGACATTTTGGTATATATTTTATATGCAATCAATACACTATTGGTTATTCTCAACGGTTATGCTTTTTATTAGCAATAAAATATTTGATATCAATTAAAAACAATTTTTTTAGCAGTTCTGTGAAAACGCGTCTTCACTTTCAGATAACTTCGTTAAAATTTTCTAAAAATTTCTGCGTTGTGCCGAGCACGAACGAGACAGATATACGACACATTGATGTATTTATGTGTATAGCTGAATGTGTCTAAAATAGAGCAGGGTTGCAAGAAAGTGTCCGATTCGAAATTCGAATATCTGAAATAAATATAATCGAACTACCTATACAGATTTATACCAGGAATCATATTTTCTTGTCCATTGGCATATTTTGAAAAATTTAAAAAACCTGAATATAATTAATATTATTTTCTTAATTAAAAGTCAGAACTAACAAAGTGATCAAAAAATTAACTTGCAGCAACCCTATCGGACTAAATCCGCACAGTTGCATTGGAAACTTCTTACAGCCAGAAAGAGACAACTAGTGTGTTGAAATATTTCAATTAGCAACCCAGTCCGTTTACTTTTTGCGCGAATTCTTCCTATACCCGTGTAAGAGCGAGTTAGCTAGTCTCCCTGAATTCTTTTTCACTTTACCCAATTCGAGAATTTTCGAAATACATATTTAAATTTGTTTTACAGTACAGCTTAAATAACACGAACAAATGCTAAGTACAGAATTAGGAAAATTTGTCGTTTTCTCGTTTATTTTCTTTTATATACCAGCATATGTACATATGTATGTATCCACGAAATAGAATTCGTAAGGGTTAAAAATTGCATTGAATTATAAATTTTACATATTTTCTTATGACATAATAATACAAGTATATGTCGAAAATTGGTTTTCATATAAACAAAGCAGAAAGCATCATTCATTTTATTATTACTTTTTTTCGAGGGCCCAATTAGCTAATAAATATTTTGAAGGCCTTTCAGTATACATTTTTTAATGCTTTAAATAAATAATATGCTTATAATTTTTATGTACATATATATACATTTTTTATTTTGCATGAAAATGTCTAAACTTTGAACAAAAACATCTTTTTCATACTGGATTTTTGGCCAATTTAATTTTTATTTGCATTTAAATTTGGTAACCCTATGTATAGGGAAAAGTGAGCAAAGCTTAACGAAATGTGTATTAAATTACTGTTTTTCTGACTTCTTCTTCTTCTCGTTTTTAACTCGCCGTGTACAGAAGAATGTCATACAAAGAAATATTTGACTTTGAGTTTGACATTCAGATGGACAAAAACTTAAAGCGAATCGAGGCGAATATTGCCGAATTCGTCCTGCCATTACCATATAATGAATTTGCCTTGTTTGTAAAGAAAAGGCACTTCATCGTTTTAAATTTTTGAATTTAGAGCTGTATCACTTTATAATTTAGAGTGAGATACATACATATGGATGATATAAACAATATCAATTAAATTGGGCAAACACTAAACAAATTTTCATTAAAGTTTTACTAAAATTTTTTGAATTTTCTGAGTATTCCGCTTCGTAGCTCAGTGACTTAAAATTCACTAAAAAAATTCCGAATTTTTGGCAATTTTGAAATTTCATCCATACAGACTTTTGAACGTATGTTTCACAAAAAGACTTCTAGTAAAAAAATTAGAATTTTGATGAAATTTCGTTTAATTTACCTTATTTTGAAATTGAAGCAAAAATTAATATACACATTCATTTAATTACATAAATATATATGTATGTAAGTATGTATACAATATTTATGTTGTTTATGTCACTTATTTAGTCATATTTGACACTGGTTTTCAAGCTTTTCAAAATATTTTTGCCAATCTCATCATGTTCACTTAGCAAAAAATAAAATTTATACGGATATTAGGAGTATAGCGAAAAAGGGGTATCTACGGAGCCTTCCGTAGATAGGGGAACACCAAGTCAAAAAAGGGGTAGAATCCCCCCAAAGGGGTACATCTGGCAACCCTAGTTGCGCGATGTTTTTACTGCTCATTTTTAGCCCGCCGTTACTCGCGCGGGGTGTAAATTGCACCCCAACACTATTAATTACCGTCATACATTTTTTCTGGTTGTACCAGGGCCGCAATTTTTCTAATAGCTGACTATATTTACACACTTTATTAGTAGGTTAATGTTGGGTAGTTTCGGTTTTACCATTTAGCTAAACGGAGCATCTAAAATTCAATTGGGGTGTCTGTTGCACCCCGCGAGTAAACGCGTAAAAGAAGTGTTCAATAGTTCATATATGCAATATCTGCAAGGATTGCACTACCTTGGAGTGAGTTACCGTTCTACTTCTTTTTATTAAGAAATAACTTATGTTCATTATTATTACTTGCTAAGAAGGCGAAAATCTGCTAATTTTTCACTCAGTTGAGGGTTCTTATAAAATGAAGTCTTATTTCTTAATTTTTTGTACCTTGTTTTATGTCTAAAATTGTTCAATAAAAATCAATCCTTATTTATTAAAAACATATTAATTCGTATTTTCGCGACCTTATATACGGACATGGGCAAAGAGAGCTCTTTGTGCTGCGAGCGTAAAAAAATGTATACGTACACAAGGCAGATCTAGGAAGGTAGGCCCGGTGGCGAATTCAGAAACTACTTTTTTTATATGCAAAGGTAGAGTGTAATGTCAAAATCCAAGCGAATTCACATCATGGCCAATAGGAATGGACGAGCCCCAAGCGAATTCATTCATTTTGACATTACACTCTACCGATTACACTAACAAAATACATGGGAAATTTTTGAATTCGCCACCGGGCCTACCTTCCTAGATCTGCCTTGTACGTACACAAATGCAGAGCATAATTATTTCAGCGAGGAAACGATTCAGTTCGCCTTCAACAGTGATGGAAGCAGGTTGGTGCTTTTTTTTTGTCCGTAACAACAGTGGGCGACTGATGTATGAAATTTTTTCAAAATCTTTAAGATTGGTTGGGAAATTGATTATTTTTTTATTTTAAATATTCTCAATAGTGTTAAATAAAGCCATTTGAAATCAAATGAAGTATTATTTTTTATGCCATTTTCAACTCTTTAAAATTGAAAATGGGTTAATTTTTTATGCTTTTATATTGAAATTGCAATTAATTCGAATGTGAATCGAAATAAATCAACATTTATTTTTTATTAAATTTGTATCTACAAACATACCTATTTTTAATATAACCTCTATTTTCATGCTATAAAATCTGATATAATTAAATTTTCATCAACACACGAAGTTACGAAAAATTTTTGAATTTTGCCTCACTGTGCAATTTTAAGCACACTACTGCATGCTCACGCTCTCTGCTTGTTCGCTTGTGGTGGTGCCCATGCTTGCTTATATACAACATGTATTAGTAATCGGTCCGTAAGTTTTCACAATTCCAAGAAATAATACATTTTAGCTTGGGGTGTATATGACACCCCGCGAGTAACGACGTCCTAAAATAAGTGCGCGAGTAACGGCGGGTTAGTGGATTTTTGGCTTTGATTGAGTAAACAAATAACAAAAAAAAGATATTAGGTTTGTTTATTATTAGCTAGTTATGAATAGTTAGCCAAGTTTCGGCTGGCAAATCGTTTCTTGAGTCAAAAAAATAGCAGAAGAGAGCCATAGACAGCTCCAAATTTCAGCTAGTAAAATTTTCACTAGATGAACATATTTGCTGCCAAAGTAAGAAACAGCTGTTGAAAAAAAAAACAAACGAATACTTTTGATTTCATTACTTTTGGAATTTCCTGAATTTTTGAAATTGAAATAATGAAAATTACATGTTTTTTTTAGAAAAAATAACCATTAACAGTCCAAAATAGCTTCCAAATTATTAATCGCTAAATTTTACTATTTTTCCGTTTCTTGTTTTCTGTTCGTTTCGCTCTTTATGAGCGCAATTCTTTCCGTTTTGCTCACTTGACAGCTAGCTGATAATTAAATAAGAAACAAACCCATTATATAATGAGCAGGGACCGAAAATAACGGTTATTTTTTTTTGTGTGGTGAAAAGGTTACGCAAAAATAACCTTTATTTTCTTTTGGTCCTTAATAACCATTATAAAAACCAAAAAACCGTTTTGGGCCTGAATAACCGTTATGGCAACCAAAAAACTGTTTTGGGCCTGAATAACCGTTATTCAGATTTTTATTCTTTTTTGGTCAGCAATAAAAATCAAGCCTATTTACTTGTCAATATTTCTGGACGATATTGGTATCAAATGAAAGGTGTTGAGCAGGGCTTATACATATAGGTGTATTTGTTAAGATTCGTAGGTCGGGTTCCCAGTTATGGGTGAAAAAGTGGACCCGGATGCCCTGGAATGTTTTCAGCAATATTGGTATAAAATGAAAAGAAGTAATCAGAGCTACAATCCCTCCTCAACACCTTTCATTTCATACCAATATCGTCCAGAAATATTGACAAGTAAATAGGCTTGATTTTTATTGCTGACCAAAAAAGAATAAAAATCTGAATAACGGCTATTCAGGCCCAAAACAGTTTTTTGGTTGCCATAACGGTTATTCAAGCCCAAAACACTTTTCTGGTTGCCATAACGGTTATTCAGTCCCAAAACGGTTTTTTAGTTTTTATAATGGTTATTAAGGACCAAAAAAAATTTGTTTTCTCATGATAATGGTTAAATATGACTTTTACCCCATTTCTCTTATAACCGTTACGTCCCTGATAGGTGTCATTGCTTTTGTTGTTGTTACTGATATATATGCCGTCCGTAAATAGTTACACTTATCCTATACCTACCCAAGGGTAACAAATATAAATTTTGGTCCTGATTGACGAAGTTTTAATTGTGTTTCACGGGGTCAACATCCAGATAGCCATAGACATATATATAGTACTTCTATATTGATAGTATTCTATCTGTGCAATGTGTATGAATTCATCCAAAAATTTTGTGCAACTGGCAGTTCTGCGCATGCGCCTCAATTACATTTAATGTCATCTGTGAATATGTGTGACAAATACATTCAATTGAGTTCAGAGGCATTTGAAAAAAAAAATTGAAAGGCATCATTGTGTTCTAGGGGACATATACCCCTTTGATTTTAGTTTTTGAATTTGTTTATAATTAATATAAGAAATTTGCCACATTTATTTTGAGATGCAAACTTTTGTGAATTTTTTTATGAAAATTAGTGGAAATGTTCTAGAAAAATCTATTTTCTATGCACTCATATTTTTATGAATCGCGGCGGAAAGCGTTCCATGTTAAAATACTGTGGTCCGATCCATGGGCATTATATCAAAAAGTAGAATTTTGCCGTTTGAGGGTTATGTTTGTAAAGTATGTACGTTCGAAGGCCGCCAGCACGGTGATCTAAGCAAAAGTACTGCGAATTTCTAAACTGAATAGCAGGAAAATTTAGACAACGAACTTTTGGACACAGCAACATATGAGGACCAAAGTTCAGACTACGTTACTCTCCAAACCGACCTCAACAGGGGACTACAGGTAATAATATAACAAGACGGATGAAAGAAAGGACTACGAACCAATCGCTATATGTTCCACATATTTACAGCGGATAAAAGGTGGACGGGTGGGAGCTGCAGTGTTTTTTTCCTGGAGCAGACTGGCGGTCACATACTAACAGGGCACTGTCATCCCATCTCAAGATGGGACTGGCGCAAAGTCAGGCGTACACGGCATGCATCGAACCCGATGCTGACTATAAAGCCAAAAATACCAGCAAGCTAAAATTCTAGAATTAAAATTGTATTTGTATTATTATATGATTTTTAAAAGTATATATGTATACATACATATTGATGTAAGAAATCTATCTATCTCTCTATTACGTATGTAAAAATATTTTATTTATTTTATCCCTTTTATTGTCACAAATATAGCACCGCTTCGACATTTTTTAATTTTTTAATACGAGAATCAAATAATAAATATGTAAATTCCCTATAATTTTTTTTATGTGCCGTCACTGCGGTTTATTTTGAATTCATATGTAATTTTTCAAATTTGATTGCTCGGTTTTCTCTTTCTTCTTTTATATGTCTGTACTGTAATGTAGGCTGATGGAACTCGTAGGTATTACGAATATAGGAGTACTATATATATGCGGTAATTGTTGACCGTTCATATTAACTGTAGTTTTTCAAAAACGCATGTCTAATAATGCCAATAAATATGTACATACATATATATATATATATAGATAATGTAGATAAACAATCTTGGCCACTCCATATCTACCCTGCAGGGAAAATCTCTAGTTCCGAACTAGGTCGCTTCTAGTGCATTTTTCGACACTACTAGTGCGAGCTAAATCTCTTTTGCATGTTATCAATTGGCGAATTTAACACGGCGATGTCCTAGGCGGTGTCAATTGTCCCTCTCTGCACTACATTTTCGATAGTTCCGAACTAGCACTAAATTCTACAGTTTACATTAGTTCGTTTATTGGCACAATTTCGATAGTTCTGAACTAGCTACAAGTACCTACAAATTCTACAGTTTTACATCTGCCGCTTAAGTGCAGCCTTTGACACACTTCATGCAAGTGGCGCGATGGCCGACTGGCTAACGCATGTGCCTTTCAATCTGAGGGGTGCGGGTTCGAATCCTGTCGGTGTCAAGGTGGATGATAATTTTTTTTTTATTTTTTTAACTAATATTTTTTTATTTATTAAAAATTTCCAATAATATTTAAATAGTAATAAAATAAAATAAATTAAAAATAAGTCTGAGGAATCGGAAAAGCATAATTAGGGGAACATTTCATTTCATACAAGATGTAAATACTTAGAAAACTCTTTATATAAAATGCTTCACTAAACATCTGAGAACTGCAGAAATGTACAACGCCGACGGCAATTGAACGAACGAACAACTTTCATAGAATTTTTGTCACTTCGAAATTGCATACAAATCACAGTGTGTCTTATAATGGTTACTCAATTAACTCCTTCTGAACTGGTGAGGGTCTAACTACAATTGATCTAGTTCCCTTTTGACACCTTTTCGCTAGTTCGGAACTAGAAATTTGGCTCACTAGTTATTGAGTTCCCTGCAGGGTACATACACACATATGTATGTATGTACGTATGTTTACCTTGAATATTTGATAGCAGTCTACTAATGACGAAATAACCTCTATAAACATGTCAAATTGAAGTCTAAAATCTACCTATAAAAACTAAAATTTTTGCAATATAAATTATTTCGGTGTATCTATTTTTCATTTTGTCTGAACTTATTATTATTTTATCTACTTTAGGGGTTTCCTAACATTTTTTCCAATGTTTGACGTAGGTGATCGATTTCTTTCTGTCGACTTTATATAACTGGTCCTTAGTCCATAGTGTTACTTCATGATATGTAAGTATGCTAAGATATTTAATGATATTTCTTACACTTGCTTTGTTCACCAATTTAGTAATTAAGTACTTTAATGGCCGTTTACTCAACCTCTGATTAACGCTAACCGGAGGATGAAGGTCCGGTTAAGCTATGAACTGCATTATCCACCGCCTGTTAAATGTATGGGGTGATGAAGTACATAGATAATGATGTTTAACCGGGCTTTAACGCTAATCGGAGGATAAAGTCCGGTTAAGAAATAGACTGCATTATCGACCACATGGTAAATGTGTGGTTTGATGAAGTCGATAATGATGTTTAACCGGACTTTAACCGTGGTTAGCGTTAATCAGGTTAAGCACTTAACCACAGATTTTTGTCCGGTTAAGTAATTTATTTGACAGCTCACCATACAATTTACGTCAAACTAACCAGCGGTTAAATTAATCAGATGTTGAGTAAACGGCCCTAAGTCTTACAAAAATATTTTCTTTTTCCTCAAAATGCTAGCGCGTATTGAAGGCGGACAGATTAGGTTTACATTTCAATAGGTAAAGTAAGTACCTAGAGTTGCTTGGAACATTGTCTTAGCGTATTTAGTTGTATTTTCTGCAAAACAAAAGATTGGAGTGGCTGCCGAAAAGCGGCATATTTAAGCCAGTATATAGGCCCGTTGTGGTTGCAAAACAAGAAGAAAAGATAAATATTAAACTAACAATTTATTGACTTTCGTGTGTTACATATTCAATTTACATTAAATATTTACACAACTGCTAGACTACTCTACTATAAACGTATGATATCTATGTATAAACCCGCTTCCGGGCACTATATTGCAGAACTGAACTGCGTACAGTTAAAAAATTTCCTTCAAAGTAATACAAGTAGTTCCAAAGAAGAAAAATCGCTACAGAAAAATAAAGATGGCCTTTAAGTACGTTTTCGTTTTATCATTGCTGATCGCAATAACCGGCACCTTTGCCGCTGACAATGCAGCTGGTGTGGCCAGCACGGCTTCACCACATCCTTATGCCGTATCCATTCAAGGATCAGATGGCACTCACATATGTGGTGGTGCTTTGATTAGCGCGAATATTGTCGCTACCACTGCACAATGTTTGGCTAATTACGACGTTCCTTCATTGGTAGTACGCTTGAGTGATGGCAAAATCATTAAAATCGCAGGATATACATTCGACGGAGCTTACGATTTTGTTACAAATGAAAATGATGTGGGTCTCTTGAAGTTGGCTCAATATGCATCAGTTAAACAAATAGCACCAGCTAGCTCTCAACATAAAACTGGCACTAGCGCTACAGTTGTCGGTTTTGATTCAAAGAATGCCTTGGTGCAAGGTCCTGTCAGCCTTATAACTTACACTGATTGCTCATCGAAAAAGTACAACTACTATGAGAAAGGTGATCTGTTCGGTACCCAACTGTGTGGCTTGTCTGGCAATCCTTGCTTCGGTGAAAGTGGAAATCCTTTAGTGGCCAATAATAAATTGGTTGGTTTGACTTCATGGGCCTATGCTTGCAGTAATAAGAGTCCAGCCGTTTACACAAACATTGCCGCATTGAACTCATGGATTGCAAACACATCGAAGAACTTGTAAATATCTGTTCTTTAAACTGTTATAGTTCGTTAAATAAATTTAATTATGTTAACTAAGCGATGATTAATTTATTATTGCTTATGTATAATAATATATATAATACAATGGCGCTATTATAACTCTCCCAATTCGAGGTGCGCTCCTTTTGTTTTTCCTACTAATTGGGTGGACCTACAGTTTTATGCCGGCTCCGAACGGCGAATGCATTTTTTGTGAGAAGCCTTTTCATGGCAGAAATACTCTCGGAGGGTATGCCGCCCACTGCCGAGAGGTGGCCGCTGCTCTTAAAAAACCTAATAATTGGAATTATTATTAATTACCCGCACGGGTAAATGAAAAACATCACATAAGCGTACAAATATGTAATACATACGTACATATGTACATACATACATCTATTTATTCCATTCCATTTCTACGCTCACACCACAAACTCTCACTCTCACTATCCCTCAATTTTTCTGCACTATAAAGTACATATATGTAATACATTCATACATCAATTGATTGCATTCCATTTCCTACCACCTTTGAAATGGGTTTGAGAAAATGGAATTTATCAAATTGAGAATCAGCCCAAAATCCCATACTAAAAATGAGCCTTTTTGTTTGAGAACGCTATCAGGGGAAATTTGAGGTGCATTTGATAACAAACGTTTGATATTTGACAATAGGGTTACTTTTCAAATTAACCTCAAATTGAAAATGAAGAAAAATGTTTATTGGGATGGTTAATTCGAATTTTAAGAACATTCTAACGTATGTATATTACAATCTAAAGACCTAATAAAGATTTTTTTAAGTACATATTTTAAATTAACACAATTATCAATTAGTTTGTAACCCATTATGAATGAAATACTATACAGTGGGTTGACTATATTTTAATAGTTATGTTTTATTATTTGAAATTAAATTTTTATCCATTCATCTCCACTACCCGTTTGACTTCGCTCACTCCAGTTGATCGTTAATCCAAGACCTCAAACTCTCAGCATACGTATAAACACTTGGATATCCCGCACGTGCACAACCACGACCCCATGACACTAATCCCACCAATGCACCATTATATACCAGCGGACCGCCAGTATCACCTTGACACACATCACGTCCACCTCTGCTCACATAACCCGCACAGATCATACGTTCGGTTACTTTACCTTTACCATAAATAGAAAGGCATTGAGTTTTGCTAACAATCGGTACTTTAATCTCCTCCAAGTTATTTGACGAAGGTCCAAATTCCTCACGATAACCCCAACCGGCAACTGTAGCTAAGCTGCCAACAGCTGGTGGATGTGTACGTATACTTATGCTACGCAACGATGCACGTTTACCATCCAATTCGAAGGGCGAATCGACAAAGAAAATTCCGATGTCATAGTCAGCTGTGTAAGTTGAAAAATTTGCATGTACAATCCATTTAGAAGCGATATATTGTATGCCATCCGCGCCTTTACGCCAATTAGCGCCTGCAACAATCATAACACGATCACCTTCAACAACATCGCGTACGCATTGGGCGGCAGTGAGTACAGCACGTTCTGAAATTATAGCACCAGCACATTTGTGCCAATATGGCCCATTGACTGCAAGACGATAACGTATGGAGACTACGTAGGGATGTTTAGCAATGTCCACTTCATTTCCACCAATTATATGGGGTTGTATTCGTATGGCGGCAACGGTATTGAGCGACGGAAACAAAGCGATAGTTGTGTATAATGTAATAATGAAGTTTTGACCTTGCATCTTAGAAGTTCCAATAGCATTGTTCTATAACTAACGAAAGGCTGTGACGACTAAATTTTAATTACATAATTTGTGGTTGGGCTCTCGATATTAAAAAATCTACATACATATGTATATATACATACATATACATACATATATTTTAAAATTTAAATATACAATGCACATGCTTACGTACATATGTATGTGGATTAGCAGGTTTTGGAATGATTATTTCTTTTGGTTCCGATAAGCTTATCGGACCTATCAATAAGTATGTACCTACCTGTATTAAGATTAGATTTACAAAGTTTAATAATTCCAGACCATTTACGTAGGTACGAACTTTCATAAAAATGTTTAAATAAAGGACTTCAGAGTCTTGCAATCCTTAGAACTAAGAAAGCTCTATAGACAAAGTCGTATGAAACGACCGTGTAGAGGACTAAACAGCATTGTTTTCCATTCAAGCATTGATTCTAATAATGTGGCCGCTGTGGTGCAGTGGGTAGAGTGCTCGCCTGCTATGCCAGAGGTCTCGGGTTCAAACCACGGTCCGAGCAAAACACCAAAAAAATATTCTGATTAGTAAAAATCCAATTATTAGATTTTTTAAGAGCAGCGGTCACCTCTCGGCAGTGGGCGGCATACCCTCCGAGAGTATTTCTGCCATGAAAAAGCTTCTCACAAAAAATGCATTCGCCGTTCGGAGCCGGCATAAATCTGTAGGCAATTAGTAGGAAAAACAAAAAGGAGCACACCTCGAATTGGGAGAGAAGCTCGGCCATAAAACTCGTCAGTGTTATAATAGCGCCATTGTATTATTATTATTATTACTTCTAATATATTCATAACTTACAGCTTAAATCATGTTCAGACATGCAAAATTAATTGAGTCAATGAAGGTTTAAATTTCAACACAAATTACACTATGCTTCAAAATGAGGGTTCATCTCTCCGTAATTGAAACCAAAAGGAAATAGAAGCTTACTCCTCTAGTAATTTTAATTTTTATTTGCCTGTGCTTATGCCCTTGCCTTCGAGGTGGCAGCAGTATCAATAACAGTAACAGAAGCAAAAATCAACAACATGTAGGTATTATGTAATATCTTTTTGTTATTTGTTTGCGCAATCAAAGCCAAAAATTCATTAAAAATACGCCTCCAAAATTGAACAGAAAATCACGGGGCAACATGTGCCACCGCTTAAAATGTACATGAAATTGTACCAAAGCGCCATTTTATGTAAAACAATGTACATATGTATGTATGTAAGTATGTATCTATATGTAAATCGCATTTATTAACTTCACAATTCATTTCGTTTTCCACGCGTATATACTATGTATCAGGGATGGGCGATTTTGAATAAATTTTTATTCAAATAAAAAATGAATTTTTATTCTTCATTTTGATATCCTTGAATAAAGAATAAATTTTTATTCTTCATTCCGGCGCCGTTGAATAAAGAATAATTTTGTATTCTTCATTCTGATACCCTTGAATAAAGAATAAAAATTTATTCTTCATTCTGATACCCTTGAATAAAAAATAAATTTTTATTCTTCATTATGGTGCCCTTGAATAAAGAATAATTTTTTATTCTTCATTTTGATACCCTCGAATAAGAAATAAAAATTTATTCTTCATTCTGATACCCTTGAATAAAAAATAAATTTTTATTCTTCATTCTGACGCCCTTGAATAAAGAATAATTTTTTATTCTTCATCCAAAATTGGTTGAATAAAAAATAAAATTTTATTTTTCATTCAGATAATTTTGAATAAAGAATAAATTTTTATTCACGTTATTCAAATTATTCTTGGAGGTCACCCAAAAAAATGATTTTGCGAATATTTTTCCGAATACGAACCAAGTATTTTCCCGAGTCACAACCGAATATTTTTCCAAATACTTTCCCGAATCCGAACCCAAATACTTAACCGAATATTTTTCTGAATCCGAACCGAATATTTTCCCAAATCCGAAACCGAATACTTTCCCGATTCCGAACCGAATACTTTTCCGGGTTCGAACCGAATACTTTTCCATGTTCGAACCGAATACTTTCCCGAGTCTGAACCGAATACTTTTCCGGGTCCGAACCCGGTAAAGTAACCGGTTCGGACTCGGAAAAGTATTCGGTTCCGTTTTGGTAAAATATTCGGTTCGGACCCGGAAAAGTATTCGGTTCAGACTCGGGAAAGTATTCGGTTCGAACTTGGAAAAGTATTCGGTTCGAACCCGGAGAAGTATTCGGTTCAGACTCGGGAAAGTATTCGGTTTCGGATTTGGGAAAATATTCGGTTCGGATTCGGGAAAGTATTCGGTAAAATATTCGGTTCGGATACAGAAAAATATTCGGTTAAGTATTTGGGTTCGGATTCGGGAAAGTATTCGGAAAAATATTCGTCTGTGACTCGGGAAAATACTTGGTTCGTATTCGGAAAAATATTCGCAAAATCATTTTTTTGTGTGACCTCCAAGAATAATTTGAATAACGTGAATAAAAATTTATTCTTTATTCAAAATTATCTGAATGAAAAATAAAATTTTATTTTTTATTCAACCAATTTTGGATGAAGAATAAAAAATTATTCTTTATTCAAGGGCGTCAGAATGAAGAATAAAAATTTATTTTTTATTCAAGGGTATCAGAATGAAGAATAAATTTTTATTTCTTATTCGAGGGTATCAAAATGAAGAATAAAAAATTATTCTTTATTGAAGGGCACCAGAATGAAGAATAAAAATTTATTTTTTATTCAAGGGTATCAGAATGAAGAATAAATTTGTATTCCTTATTCAAGGGTATCAGAATGAAGAATAAAAAATTATTCTTTATTCAACGGCGCCGGAATGAAGAATAAAAATTTATTATTTATTCATGGGTATGAGAATGAAGAATAAAAATTTATTTTTATTTTTTCGTTATTGAATTATTCAAATTTTGAATAATGCCCATCCCTGCTATGTATACATATTTTCAACCACCACAACACTCCCAATCCACTGTTTGAAATGTGTCAAATTCGTATATACACCGAGAAAACCACCACGTCCGCAGCCGCTACCCCACGATACCAAACCGACCGCTGCGCCATTAATCACTAAAGCGCTGCCAGCATCACCTTGACAAGCATCGACCACAATATCACTGGAACTAACATCTCCAGCGCACAACATCGCCGTGCTGATGCGTGCCTCACCATAAGCCTCCTTGCAGTTTTCCTCACTCATTAAATATACATTAAGCTGTTGCAATAGATCCGCTTGCTCCATACCGCCGCTTCCATCCTCTAGTGTAACGCCCCAACCAGCCACTGTTGCAAGGGTGCCTGCCTGTGGTAAGGCGGTGGGCAAAGCGATCGATGCAATCATCCACCAATCGTCAAACGTTAGCGGTGTTTCCAAACGCAAGATGGCCAAATCATTATCGATAAACCAAATATCAAAGTCGGGATGTATGATAATTGCATTGACTAGTGCAACGTAACCAGTATTTTGCGAGCGATAACTACTACCGGCCACAATTTGTATTTGTTGTTGCTTCAAACCGATGACACAACGTGCGGTTGTTAGCAGATAATGCGTTGAGTAAATGGTGGCCGAGCAACGATGTATGTAGGGTGCCGTTGAGTTATGCTTGTGGCGTAATGAAGCCAAATATGGCACATTGGATATATCCACTGTGGTGCCACCATTAATACGCTGCTCGGCTGTGACACCAAAACTCAGCAAAATGGCTGCTAATAAACAGCTGAAGAAGCTTAAAGCCGCAGAATTTAAAGAACTCGGAAAACGCGTTACCATTTTTTACTCGCGCGCAATTGAAGAAGAACTAATTGTTCATGAACAAGCTAGTATATTTTGGTTGAAAATTCATTAATATCGAACTTGCAGTAAACTATTTATCACATCGATTTATCGAAGAAATACTATTTATTCTAAGATAATATATTATTTAGTCGTTATCGCATTTACTTTACTAAACAAAAGAGATTTTAGCTTTTATTATTAGATTTAATATATCAGTAATGAGTTTTGGGCCGAAATTCACAGTCAGTTTCTAACTGACTTTTTCGTGTAATTTATCTTCAATACAGAACATAATATTATTCTGTCAAGGCCAACAATGAATCACACAACATTCCGCATATGCGTCGTCCACTTACCCATTACGCTACAACTGACGTCCTCTGGAGATAAACTTGTAAGCTTATACACTATACACATTAGAGTACCTAAAGTTACAGAATTTTCTCGCTGATAGTTTCAGGAAAAAAATAAGGTATACAAAATAACTGTACCTTCCTATAGGAACCCGGGAATAAAAAGATCACTGAATGCAATGTTTATGCAGCCAAAATGAAAACTAAGCTTGGACAATTTTTTTGAATATTCCTAAATAACAAGCGTATGTATGTACATATGTATGTATGTCGGGGCGTATGAGTAACAATTGTTGCTTAAAAAATTAAAGACATACGACTTAGGGA
Organism: Urophora cardui; assembly: GCA_960531455.1. Lineage (NCBI taxonomy): Eukaryota > Metazoa > Arthropoda > Insecta > Diptera > Tephritidae > Urophora > Urophora cardui. Next base: position 35,458,507 of record OY482670.1, on the reverse strand, counting down.
TTCCAATCCCGGGATCCCGGGATCCTGCCCTTTTGGAAACCCCGAAAATCCCGGGATCGCTAGAATTTTATCCCGGGATTTTTGGGATAAGATAAAGACAGAATATTCCCCTATTATAGCAAAGAAAAGTTGTATTTTATATAATTTTTAGTGGTCTCAGATCTGTATACTAAAGCATTTCCTATTCTGCATGAAAATGTTGCATTATTACATTGCAGCATTATAAACATGTGCCCTGTACCCTATAAATGTTGCATTGTTCATGTGATGAATGAAACAAAAATAATGCAATGTGCTAAGAGCAGAAGATGTTGCCCCGTAGTCGGGCCAGTTTTATATATTGTCAATAGAACAAACAGCCTTAAAAAAGTGTTGAGTCTGTGTGGAAGAGAACAAAAAATGTGACAGCCCGAAGAAAGTGCGACATTTTTGCCAGAATAAAAAAGTCCATTAATCAAAGTAAGGATTGATATTTTTGATGTTTTTTTTAATAATCAAATTTTTTGGTCGTGAAGTACACGTTGTAAAGAAATGTACGTTAGGTATTTTAAAAAGCCTTTAGAATTCTTGTGGTAAGATTCATTTGATAATTTCTATTTCCTGATTTTGGTCATTTATTTCCCAAATGGTTTTTGGAATTTTTCCATATGGAAAGTAAATAATGGAAGAAAATGCAAACAAAATTTTAATTAGACTTGATATTTTTACATTACTCTACTAAAATTAAGTACGCAGCTGCATACTCGGAATTCATATCAAAATTTGTGCCTCCGATATTTATCTATTCAGAAGTTGCATTAATTTTCTGAATTTTTCGGAAAGCTTGGAAATATTCGCTTAATATGTCGTTAAATTCTAAAAAATTTTATTGGAAATTATCAAATGATCGCAAACCAACTATAAAGGAAAATGTTCTGTTCACCAAATGTATTTAATTTTCTTTGTTGATTGTGTTTTTTAAAGTAACTCTTAAGTGTTATTAAATAATAAGCATGATTTTACGTTCCTATTTTATTTTGTTAGTAATGAAATAATAAAAAATGGCAATAAAAATCTACTTTTTCTTTGCATATTAAAGTTGTAGCGTTTCTCGAAAATATACATATTTAATTTTTCAACCTCAAATGTGGGAAAATAATACTGGTCGACAAATTTTTTTAACAGAAATAAAATTCTACGTTTGGAAAGGATTTCGGTGCACTTTTTGAAATATTCACGCCCAAAGAGGCGAAAAACGCGGTTTTTGGCCATATTCACTCCTCAATATCTTTAAAATTGCTCACTTTCATTAAAAACTGATTAAATCTATTGAAAGCACGATCATTTCTCTTGAAGACAATGGGTGAGTTTCTAAGACAAAGCTGCTCCGCAACTGTTGAGCTCAACAGTTGCCAACAGTTGTGTAGCAGTTGAGTTAAAAAGCTACGTCTTAGAAACGGCTTGATGAATTTATCAGCTGTTTGGCTTTACACAACATGTTGACCTCAAGTAGCGAAGAAAAATTGTGATGGAAAAAATGGCGAAAAGTTGCCAACTGTTGAGCTGAGCGGAATTACTCAACAGTGCGTTTCTAAGACAAACACTCAACAGTTGCACAACAGCTCTGTCTTAGAAACTCACACAATGTTTTGCTTTTTCGGATATCTTGCTTGTAACTTGCAATATTGCAAATAAAAATTTTGTAGCACGCTTTTAGGCAGTTTATTATATTAACAACAAACTGTGCGTTGGAATGAAATAAGTGAATTAATTTATATTAATTTATCGAAAATACGACTAAATTTTGCGTGACTGAAATAAAAATTCCAATCAGTGGCCTACTATGTATATATTTTCTATACTGAAATAAAAATAGTTCTGCAGAGCAGCTACAAAACTTTATTTCGATTAAAACAGCGCTACAAATACTGCCGTTGATTTCGAAGAAAAATACCTTATTGTACAAAAACATATATTTCTAGATATATAAATAAGAAACCCGAGAAAGCAAAGCGCTGTTTTCAGGAGAATTGATCGTTCTTTCAATAGCTGCAATCATTTTTTAATGAAAGTAAGTAATTTAACAGATTGAGCAGTGAATATAGCAAAAAATCGCATAAATATCTCAAAACCTACAGGTATTAACGAAAATCCGACTTCAGATTCAGATTCAGGGCACCGAGATCCTTTAGAAAAGTAGAATTTTGTTTGAGTTAGAAAATTTGTTGGAAATTTTGTCGGCCTGTATAATTAATGTCCAAATCCCGGGATAAATCCCGGGATCCCGGGATTAGAAAAACAAATCTCGAAAATCCCGGGATCGTAAAAATCGGAAAAATTGGAATCCCTAATACGACTGCAATCGATTGTTTTCTTGCGAAATTCTATGAACAATTAGAAAGAAAGAAATTTAAATGCTTATAAAATCCGCAGGTTTGCAAATATGGGTACTCTAATGTACATATTACATACAAACATATATTTACATATGAATGTATGTTTGTATGTTTGCCGATAAGTAACAATTATTGCCATAAATTGTTCAAAAGTGTCATAAATTATAGTTTTTATAAACCACAGAAGGAAAAACCACTTGAAGATAACTCTGTTCAATAACAAAACATTGTTACGATTTTTTCGTAAAAAATGACAGTTCTCCATATAAAAATGACACCTTTTATGAAAAACTCGTAACAATTTTTTGTTATTGAACAGAGCTAATAAATGAAATATCATTGAAATATCCCATCCCAGCCAACCACAGGAGTCCAAATTGCCACATTATTAATTTTTACAATTTTACCCTTTAAAAAAGTCTCACGAAATAAATTGCCAGGTTGATTTTACTTAAACACATTAAGAAACTGCAAATAACACTGGTCGACAAAATTTCAACAAATTTTTGTTACAGAAATAAAATTCTACTTTTCTAAAGGATTTCGGTGTGCTGAATCCGAATCTGAAGTCAGATTTTCTGTAATACATACAGTTTTTTAGATATTCATGCCCAAAGAGGCGAAAAACACGTTTTTGGCTATATTCACTCCTCAATATCTTTTAAATTACTTGCTCATTTTAAAAATTGATTAAAGCTTTTGAAAGCTTGGCCATTTCTCTTGAAGACAACGTTTTAAATTTTCGGATATCTAATTCAGGTACATAGTAATATATGTCTCTTGAAGAAAACGTTTTAATTTTTCGGATATCTAATTTAGGTATATAGTAATATATGTTTTTGCACAATAAGGTATTTGTCGTCGAAAACAACGACAGCATTTGTAGCATCTTATAGGCGCAATCAAATTTTGTAGTTGCTTAGCAGAATAATTTTTTTTACGAAGCCACTTCCATACGTCCATAATATAATAAACTGCCTAAAAGCGTGCTTCAAAATTTTTAATTATTTTTGTATGGAGAAAATATTGCAAAACTAATCAAGATTAATATTCAATATTGCAAGTTACAAGTAAGATATCTGAAATATTAAAACGGTTTCTTCAAGAGAAATGCCCGCGTTTTCAATAGCTTTAATCAATTTTTAAAATAAGTAAGTAATTTAAAAGATATTGAGGAGTGAATATAGGCAAAAATCGTGTTTTTCGCTTCTTTGGGCATGAATATCTAAAAAACTGTACTTATTACAGAAAATCTGACTTCAGATTCGGATTCAGCGCACCGAAATCCTTTAGAAAAGTAGAATTTTATTTCTGTAACAAAAACTTGTCGACCAGTGTTACCCATCTAACGATCTTTAATGATATTTCTTACACTTGTATTGTTTCGTAGGCTTAGCAAATTTACTTGAAAGAGTTGGGGCAAATCCAACAGCTTGCACAGAGTCTCAATGGCCGAGTGTGTTTATGCGTTGGTAGGGATGGCAAAAAAAATGAAATAACCGATTAACCGCTTTTTAGGTTAATCGAAAGCGTTCGATTATTTATCGCGAATAATTGTGGGGAACTAACCGATTATAACCGTTTTTCGATTACAATTATTCCTTAAAAAAATATACATATATATAATAAACGAAAAAAATCGTAATTTATTAGGAAAAATCGTCAAATCGTCATTGCTTAGAAAAATCGTCTAAAGGAAGATAAAATCGTCTATTCGGCAACGCTGGCTGGAGGGAACATTTATTGCGGTTTTTTTGATATACCTACTCACAAAACCGTAGGTAACCGAATTTGGACTCGGATGAAAAGGCGGAAATTCTCAACTTCAATTATTTCCTTTCGATTATTTTCGACTTGAAAGGAAAAAGGTTAATCGAAAAAATAAGCAAAAGGAAAAAACCGATACATTTTAACCGTTAACCGAAAGAAATTAACCGATTATAATCGTTTTTCCGGTTATTGTTGCCATCCCTATGCGTTGGGTCATTGCGGCTGAAGATGGAATGGACTCGGGTTCAATCCCCGGTGCATCCACTTCCGAAAAGAGTGCTGATGATCGAAAATGGTTTTTCGTGAAATAGCTATACACTCAACCTTCGCTGTAAATAGTTGTTGAATTTTTTTCCACTTACCCCAACAATTAAAAATTGAATTAAAAAATAAAAATTTCGTGCTAAGCACTAAAAACTCTTTCAAGTAAAATTGTTAACGTTGTTGGTATATAAATAAAAAAAAAAAAAAAAAAATACATACCAACAACAAATGTTCATTGCGAACTGCCAACAAAAATTCAGCACGTTTGGGTAGAATATATGCAAAAAAGCATATACACACTAACGTTAATGTTGAAAATGAAAAAGGCAAAAGTGGGGCAAATCCAACAGCTTGCACAGAGTCTCAATGGCCGAGTGTGTTTATGCGTTGGGTCATTGCGGCTGAAGATGGAATGGACTCGGGTTCAATCCCCGGTGCATCCACTTCCGGAAAGAGTGCTGATGATCGAAAATGGTTTTTCGTGAAATAGCTATACACTCAACCTTCGCTGTAAATAGTTGTTGAATTTTTTTCCACTTACCCCAACAATTAAAAATTGAATTAAAAAATAAAAATTTCGTGCTAAGCACTAAAAACTCTTTCAAGTAAAATTGTTAACGTTGTTGGTATATAAATAAAAAAAAACAAGTAAAAGCGCGGCTGTCTTCGGCCGTACCGAAGACTTCATACCTTTCATGAGTGGGGAAATGAAAAGTTACCTATGTATGTACATAGCCGGATTAAGTTTAATTTATAATTTTAATTCTGTGGGTTCGTTTATGGAAAGATTTATTAGAAAAAATGGTGTCTTGGCTATTTAAATGGAGGAGTTATACACCAAAATGTAAATATCTGAACAATCGGTTGTATGGGAGCTATATGTTATAGTGGTCCGATCTTGACAATTTTCGGTAATCCCGTTTGGGCCCATATGGGTACAAATACTTAAAAATTTCACGCCGTTAGCTGTTAAAATGGGGGAGTTATACACCAAAATGTCCATATCTGAACAATCGGTTGTAGGGGAGCTATATGTTATAGTGGTCCGATCTTGACAATTTTCGGTAACCCTGTTTGGGCCCATATGGGTACAAATACTTCAAAATTTCACGCCGTTAGCTGTTAAAATGGAGGAGTTATACACCAAAATGTCCATATCTGAACAATCGGTTGTATGGGAGCTATATGTTATAGTGGTCCGATCTTAACAATTTTCGGTAATCCCGTTTGGGCCCATATGTGTACAAATACTTCAAAATTTCACACCGTTAGCTGTTAAAATGGAGGAGTTATACACCAAAATGTGCATATCTGAACAATCGGTTGTATGGGAGCTATATCTTATAGTGGTCCGATCTTGACAATTTTCGGTAATCCCGTTTGGGCCCATATGGGTACAAATACTTCAAAATTTCACGCCGTTAGCTGTTAAAGTGGAGGAGTTATACACCAAAATGTGTATATCTGTACAATCGGTTGTAGGGGAGCTATAGGTTATAGTGGTCCGATCTTAACAATTTTCTGCAATCTCGTTTGTACATAGGTACAAATACTTCAAAATTTCAGGCCGTTAGCTGTTAAAATGGAGGAGTTATACACCAAAATGTGTATATCTGAATAATCGGATGTTGTGGAACTATATGTTATAGTGGTCCGATCTTGACAATTTTCGGTAACCTTGTTTGGGCCAAAATGTGCACGTCTACTTCAAAGTTTCATGTCCTTAGCTGTTTAAATGGGGAAGTTATGCACAAATTACATCCAAAAATTTCATGTATATCTGAATAATCGGTTGTTTTCTATATGTTATAGTGGTCCGATTCGGCCGGTTCCGACAAATGATCAGCTGCATATAACAACATACCTGTATTCCGAATTTCATTCAGATATCTCAAAAACTGAGGGACTAGTTTGCGTTCACACAGACGGACGGACAGACGGACAGACGGACATGGCTTAATCGACTCAGCTCGTGATTCTGACCATATCGGTATATATTTTGGTGGGTCCCCCACGCTTCCTTCTGGTACTTTCGACAAAAATTTTTTGGCACTAAGTTATAATACCATTTCATTCTCATGAAAGGTATAAAAAAAAAAAAAATACATACCAACAACAAATGTTCATTGCGAACTGCCAACAAAAATTCAGCACGTTTGGGTAGAATATATGCAAAAAAGCATATACACACTAACGTTAATGTTGAAAATGAAAAAGGCAAAAGTGGGGCAAATCCAACAGCTTGCACAGAGTCTCAATGGCCGAGTGTGTTTATGCGTTGGGTCATTGCGGCTGAAGATGGAATGGACTCGGGTTCAATCCCCGGTGCATCCACTTCCGGAAAGAGTGCTGATGATCGAAAATGGTTTTTCGTGAAATAGCTATACACTCAACCTTCGCTGTAAATAGTTGTTGAATTTTTTTCCACTTACCCCAACAATTAAAAATTGAATTAAAAAATAAAAATTTCGTGCTAAGCACTAAAAACTCTTTCAAGTAAAATTGTTAACGTTGTTGGTATATAAATAAAAAAAAAAAAAAAAAAAAAAAATACATACCAACAACAAATGTTCATTGCGAACTGCCAACAAAAATTCAGCACGTTTGGGTAGAATATATGCAAAAAAGCATATACACACTAACGTTAATGTTGAAAATGAAAAAGGCAAAAGTGGGGCAAATCCAACAGCTTGCACAGAGTCTCAATGGCCGAGTGTGTTTATGCGTTGGGTCATTTCGGCTGAAGATGGAATGGACTCGGGTTCAATCCCCGGTGCATCCACTTCCGAAAAGAGTGCTGATGATCGAAAATGGTTTTTCGTGAAATAGCTATACACTCAACCTTCGCTGTAAATAGTTGTTGAATTTTTTTCCACTTACCCCAACAATTAAAAATTGAATTAAAAAATAAAAATTTCGTGCTAAGCACTAAAAACTCTTTCAAGTAAAATTGTTAACGTTGTTGGTATATAAATAAAAAAAAATACATACCAACAACAAATGTTCATTGCGAACTGCCAACAAAAATTCAGCACGTTTGGGTAGAATATATGCAAAAAAGCATATACACACTAACGTTAATGTTGAAAATGAAAAAGGCAAAAGTGGGGCAAATCCAACAGCTTGCACAGAGTCTCAATGGCCGAGTGTGTTTATGCGTTGGGTCATTGCGGCTGAAGTTGGAATGGACTCGGGTTCAATCCCCGGTGCATCCACTTCCGGAAAGAGTGCTGATGATCGAAAATGGTTTTTCGTGAAATAGCTATACACTCAACCTTCGCTGTAAATAGTTGTTGAATTTTTTTCCACTTACCCCAACAATTAAAAATTGAATTAAAAAATAAAAATTTCGTGCTAAGCACTAAAAACTCTTTCAAGTAAAATTGTTAACGTTGTTGGTATATAAATAAAAAAAAAAAAAATACATACCAACAACAAATGTTCATTGCGAACTGCCAACAAAAATTCAGCACGTTTGGGTAGAATATATGCAAAAAAGCATATACACACTAACGTTAATGTTGAAAATGAAAAAGGCAAAAGTGGGGCAAATCCAACAGCTTGCACAGAGTCTCAATGGCCGAGTGTGTTTATGCGTTGGGTCATTTCGGCTGAAGATGGAATGGACTCGGGTTCAATCCCCGGTGCATCCACTTCCGAAAAGAGTGCTGATGATCGAAAATGGTTTTTCGTGAAATAGCTATACACTCAACCTTCGCTGTAAATAGTTGTTGAATTTTTTTCCACTTACCCCAACAATTAAAAATTGAATTAAAAAATAAAAATTTCGTGCTAAGCACTAAAAACTCTTTCAAGTAAAATTGTTAACGTTGTTGGTATATAAATAAAAAAAAATACATACCAACAACAAATGTTCATTGCGAACTGCCAACAAAAATTCAGCACGTTTGGGTAGAATATATGCAAAAAAGCATATACACACTAACGTTAATGTTGAAAATGAAAAAGGCAAAAGTGGGGCAAATCCAACAGCTTGCACAGAGTCTCAATGGCCGAGTGTGTTTATGCGTTGGGTCATTGCGGCTGAAGTTGGAATGGACTCGGGTTCAATCCCCGGTGCATCCACTTCCGGAAAGAGTGCTGATGATCGAAAATGGTTTTTCGTGAAATAGCTATACACTCAACCTTCGCTGTAAATAGTTGTTGAATTTTTTTCCACTTACCCCAACAATTAGCAAATTTAAGTTTTCGACATGACAGATATTGACTTAGCGAATTTAGCTATATTTTCTGAAAACCAAAAAGAAAAGATAAATAAACAAATAATAGTTTATATTGACTTTTGTGTGTTGTTTGATATGATAGACAATAATACTTACACATTCAATTATCATTAAATATTTACACAACTGCTAGACTACTCATAAACAAATGTACGATATATGTATATCGGCTTCCGAGCACTATATAAGACCATTGCAGAACTGAATTAGGTACAGTTCAAATTTGTATATCAAGGTAATAGTTCCAAAGAAGAATAATTGTTACAGAAAATAAAGATGGCCTTTATGTACGTTTTCGTTTTATCATTGCTGATCGTAGTAACCGGCACCTTTGCCGCTGACAATGCAGCTGGTGTGGCCAGCACGGCTTCACCACATCCTTATGCCGTATCCATTCAAGGATCAGATGGCACTCACATATGTGGTGGTGCTTTGATTAGCGCGAATATTGTCGCTACCACTGCACAATGTGTTGCTAATTACGACGCTCCTTCATTGGTAGTACGCTTGAGTGATGGCAAAATCATTAAAATCGCAGGATATACATTCGACCGGGCTTACGATTTTGTTACCAATGAAAATGATGTGGGTCTCTTGAAGTTGGCTCAATCTGCATCGGTTAAACCAATAGCACCAGCTAGCTCTCAACCTAAAACTGGCACTAGCGCTACAGTTGTCGGTTTTGATTCAAAGAATGCCTTGATACAAGGTCCTGTCAGCCTTATAACCTACACTGATTGCTCATCGAAAAAGTACAACTACTATGAGAAAGGTGATCTGTTCGGTACCCAAGTGTGTGGCTTGTCTGGCAATCCTTGCTTTGGTGAAAGTGGAAATCCTTTAGTGGCCAATAATAAATTGGTTGGTTTGACTTCATGGGGCTATGCTTGCAGTAATAAGAGTCCAGCCGTTTACACAAATATTGCCGCATTGAACTCATGGATTGCAAACACATCGAAGAACTTGTAAATTGCTGTTCTTTAAACTGTTTTAATTTGTTAAATAAATCTATAAATTTAATTAAATGAATATAAATTAAACGATGCATTAAAATTAAGATGTTCCTTTTGTGTCCTTTTGCTGGACATATTTAGGTAAGGTTGGTTAAAATCAGAGTTGTAATTATTATAAGAGAAAAAATAAAAATCAAAAAATAATTATTATTGAAAGAAACCCAATAGACCAAAGGGCTTGAGAATAATATTATAACAAGCTTACAAATATAAGCGTTAAGCTTGAGGAAAGCTTGTGTAAAGTATTGAAAAAGTCTTAAGAACAATTGTAGAGAAATCAAAACGGCACCCTTTTTATAAGCTTACAAATGTAATTGTAGAAAAATATTACTTGTGAAAGCTTGTTGTAAGCTTATAAATATAATTGTATGTATAAATAGTAAAAAAAAAAAAAATAAATTTTTATTTGCATTTTTTTTCTTTTTCTTTCCTTCTTCACCTTTACTGCAATGTTCTTTATTTTATATTCTCCTCCTGTTTCGGACCATAACACCAACCTGAAATTCAATCCAACGGTATCATACAGTGGTACATTCAACATTATATCGAACATTATTGAGGCTTTTATATTTCCCTTTTCGACGAAGGAATCAATGAATTATATGAATCATTGTAAAACCAAAATTTAAAAAAATTTTACAGCAAGCTTATACAATATTATTATTAATATTTTTTCAAGCATTCATTGCAAGTGTAAAGTAAGCTTATTGTAATATTGTTTTCAAGCTTGTGTTATAAAAACTGTATTGCAATAAGCTTATAATGGACCATTGTTATAAGCTTGTTCTCAAGTCCTATTACATTTCGCTTACATCCTGGTCTGTTGGGAACATATTTTAAAAGTCTTTCCATAATAGTTATTTCTGAGATATGTATTTTTTTTAAGTCGTTTTGTAATTACAGTAGAATCGCACAAAAGTTAACCAAACGGTCCCAAGGGCATTTAACTTTTCCGAAATATTAACTTTTCCAGGTGGTTTTTAAATTTGATAGAATACGGTAATAAACATAATTTTTGGGATATAACATATCAAATTTATTTGAATATCTCAGTTTTAATTATTACAAAGCATAAACCGCTGTGGTGCAGTGGGTAGAGTGCTCGCCTTCTATACCAGAGGTCTCGGGTTCAAACCACGGTCCGAGCTAAACACCAAAACAATTTTTCTAATTAGTAAAAATCCAATTATTGGGTTTTTTAATACCAGCGGTCACCTCTCGGCAGTGGGCGGCATACCCTCCGAGTGTATTTCTGCCGTGAAAAAGCTTCTCACAAAAAATGCATTCGCGGTTCGGAGCCGGCATAAAACTGTAGGTCCACCCAATTAGTAGGAAAAACAAAAAGGAGCACACCTCGAATTGGGAGAGAAGCTCGACCATAAAACTCGTAAGAGTTATAATAGCGCCATTGTATTATTATTATTAAAGCAGAAACTTAGATTTAATTTACGTACATAAGATTTGCTAGCCATCCATCACTTGCATAAAATTTTTTTCCAGGGTACATTTTGGCAAATTCAAGCTTAGCTCTTGATTTTAAAATTGGACCACTAATTGCGCAATTGCGTTGCCTTTGGTTAAAAACCGTTTATACAACCTTGCCTCGAGAACGGGATATTCCGACTTGTGCAAAGTTTTCTTGGTTGCCAATTCCTGTGTGCGTGCCACTGACTTCAAAATATCATATCGTTTTTTCTTTATTTTTGAGATGGCCACTTTAGATACATTATAATCTAATGCCAAGCGGTTTCGGTTAATACCTTCATCAAGTTTTCTTAAAATATCAGCTTTCTGATGTAAATTCAATCTAATTTGCAATGATTTATTCCGCTTTGTTGCCATTTTTAACGCACAAACTATGTTTACACCACTCAATAGTTCAAACGACTAACTACATTTGTACCTTGTGACACCGACAATAATTTTTTACACAGAAGTTCGGGGAATGCACGCAAATTCCAGGAATGCATAGAAACAAGGGGAATGGGCTTGTTTTTGCTGAGAAATAAACGGTTGGATTGGAAAAAAATTCGATAAGCTCAGAAAAGTTAACCAAGAGTTAACTTTTTAGAGCCGTACGTGGACGCTCCAATTTGGTTAACTTACCCGAAGGTTTAACTTTCTCGCGAGTTAACTTTTGTGCGATTCTACTGTATTATAAATGAGAAATTTTGTTTTATATCTTTTCAAAGACTTTTATATTGAGAAAAATTTGAAAAAATTCTTTGAGTAATTATTATCCGTAACAAATTGTTTTTTAAGTCTTCAAAGACTTTTTCATTGAGAAATTTCAAAAATATCTTTAAGTAGGTAATTATTTTGAGTAACAAATTTATTTTTTATATCTTCGATAAAAATCTTTCATACAATTTCAAATTGGAAATTTGCTTGATTTTGAAGTACTTATATGAAAGTTATTTTTATTTTATACTTATATGAAAGTTATTGAAAATTTTCTGAAACCTTTTTGAACTTTGTCTCAATGAAAAAGTCTTTGAAGATATGAAAAACAATTTGTTACTGATAATAATTACGCAACAACTTTTTTCAAATTTGTCTCAATACCCAATAAACACAGACGCGGGGATGATATCGCGGCGGATTCGAGGCGAGTTCGCGAAAGCAGATTTTCGCGAATGTAATTTCTCGGACTCGCCTCGAGTTCGCGGCAAGTTCGAGAAAATCAATTTTCGCGATATAATTTTTTTCTATTTTTTTAAGTTGTTTTGCACTAAAAAATCATTATAGTTCTGAAATTTTACATTTATACCTGAACTCGAATATCACAGTTCCGCAGATGTTATCGTGACGAATTCTAGGAGAGTTCGCGAAAGTAGATTAAATCAGTTTATAATCAAATAGATGCGAGTATGTAGAAAAACCAATTCAAAATTGTTTAAATAATGGGACTTTATTTACTGCTTAAATTTATTTGAAAAGCTTTTGTTATCGAATCGCTAATGAACAAATTTTCGAAACGCCGACGAACCGAGAATGAACAAATTTTCGAACCGCCAACGATCAGAGAAATTAAAAATTCTCGAATCGCTAGTGATAGGTGACATGCCTACGAATTCGGATTCGCCGATCTATCGCCGCGAACTATTGCCGCGATAATATAATCACAGAAAGCGAATTCGAGGCGAATCCGTTGTGTTTATTGGGTATAAAAGTCTTTGACGACTTAAAAATACATATATATTTGAAATAACTATTATGGAAAGATTTTTAAAATATAAGTTTCTGAATAATAATTATAGAAGATTTTTATCATTTTCATTAGGAAAAAAATGTTATCAAAAGACTGGTCGCGCTGTGAAGTTGTCAAAAATTTTTTCCTCCGTACTTTTGTGCTAAAAAAAATATATAATTGATCAATTTACCTCAATAATATTGTGAAAAAGTGTCGGAAAAAGTGTCGCAACTTAGTGTGCTATCAAATTAATATAAAACTGCTTTATTTAAACTCTAAAGCGTAAATTAAGTGTTATTGCTGAGTAGTGATGGGCGAGTCCGAGATGTTTTATTCGATTCTCTCGATTGTTGAAACATCTCGAATGCTCTCGATGGTTTTCATTCGTATTCGAGTCAAGTCGTAAATGGCCGTCAGTCGAAACAATCGCTAAAACATCTCGGACTCGCCAACGATTCCTCTCGTTTTCAAAGCAACCCTACAACATCTCGGACTCGCTGCAAAAAATACATAATATTTGTTTTTGCCGCTTGAATATTAAAATTGCTTTACAAAACATACAGAGTGGTACAAATCTATTGCCGTTGTTGCTACTCGTAAAATTCATTTGTTTCATAAGCGTCTCACTTCAGAAAATCGATTAATGTTTAAATAATTAATTATTATTATTATGCAGGACACTCTTTAGTTGTGATTGCAATAATGCAGCGTCTATGTATAGCATATTTTTCAATTTGGTTAATTTATTTATGTATTTGCCTCACTTCCATTAAAAATCCTACTTTCTTTATCAACAAACCTCATTCAGTTTATTTTATCAACTAAAACATATCATCAAAACAACAGCCGGCCCGCCGACTCGGAACAATCGCAAAAACATCTCGCTTGTGTAGTCGAGATGTCATCGAAACAACCTACGACTCGCCGACTCGGAACAATCGCAAAAACATCTCGCTTGTGCAGTCGAGATGTCATCGAAACAACCTCCGACTCGCCGACTCGGAACAATCGCAAAAACATCTCGATTGTGTAGTCGACGAGCGAGTCAACTTTTGACTCGATTGTGGTTTTGCAACGATGGCGATTCTCTCGATTGTCTAAACATCCCGGACTCGCCCATCACTATTGCTGAGTGATTGTGCATATTGTTGTTGCATTGATCGCACAATAGCAAAAGCTCCCACACACAAAACTCCACCACAAACCTCTTTTTCACACTAAGTGGTGAATTAGTGTGGACACAAACCATTCGTGTAAAGTTTCTACATAAGTATCAGAGCTGTAAAAAGCTGCAACCAGATTGTATTACAATCATAAAAAGTTGTACATATTACAAGCGCAGCCGGGTGCAAATGAATATAGTCTAAAATATTCGTTTGCACCAGCGAGATGCCCCTCAACCATACTCCTCCTAAAGTAGGAGGTTCCCAACAGCGAGATACCCAACAAGTCCAAGTGCGAGATGCCCAACAAGCCCAAGTGCAACTACAGCACCAAACCCCGAGATCCCTGGGTACACCCCAACAAATGTCCCAACATCTAACCCCATCCCGCCTGCCTAGTACCAACGTACCAAACGTACAACAGCAGATCGAAACCCTCCAAAGGCAACTGGAAATTCTCTATGCCCAACAACAACAAGCCCAGAAACCCCAAACTGCAGGAAACTTGACAACTGCTACCCCAACCGACGAATGGAAGATCGTCAATCCCAAACGCCAAAAAGCCCAAGTAAAAATACTGCCTCTAAAAACAGGCTAAACTTGATAATTATTACTGGCTTGGAAGCCGCCAACCAAAGGAAAATGAAAATGAAAACAGATTTGCCTCCCTTGAAGTTGAGGAAAGTAACCAACCAACTGAAAAAATACCCAAGCCGCCGCCAATATTTATAGACAAAGTTCTAAACATTCCCCTCCTAATGAGTTTACTACAAGAAGTTGCTCCAAACTCCTATGATCTAAAGCTCACAGGCAAGGATCAAGTAAAAGTACAAGCATCATCCCTGGATGCTTACAAAACCATAGTGTCACAACTGGAACAGAAGGGCACAGAGTTCCACACTTATAAAACAAAACAAGAACGTACCTTCAGAGTTGTTCTCAGAAACATGCACTCCTCAATAGACACAAAAGAAATTGTGGATTCTCTAAAAGATCTCGGTCACTCAGTCACAAACATTTGGAACATAAAACACAGAGTCACAAAAAATCCTCTCCCAATGTTTATCATTGAACTCAAACCCGCCTCTAATAACAAGGAGATATATCAAATTAAAAGTCTCCTGCACTCAAGAATTGCTTTCGAGCCCCAACACCCGAAGCGTGAAATACCGCAATGCGCCAACTGTCAGCAATATGGCCACATAAAGTCCTACTGTCGTCGAAAATCAGTATGTATAAAATGTGGTGGAAACCATCTCTCCGCTGATTGTAAGCGAAAGACAAGATCTGAAGATGTCAAATGCGCTCTATGTGAAGGTAACCATCCAGCAAATTATAAAGGCTGTATGGTATACAAAAACATCCAAAGCGCCAAATACCCAACTCTGAGGAAAAAAGCTCCTGCACAGCCCCAAGAGAAACCACAACAGCCAATTCAAACCCCAATGCAGATTGAAACCCCAATTCAAATTGACCAATACCCAGCCACATATGCTCAGGCAGCAAAGAAAGGCGTAACACCCCGCTCGAACCCTAATAATGCCATTCCAAATAGTAATGAAACCCACACCCCAACGCAAAACACTAACGAAATGCGAGAAATGATAGACTTACTGAAACAAGTCATGCAACAAATGACATCAATGATGAGCCTCCTCGTCACCCTCACGACTAAAAACTGTGCATCTTCAACCCGTTGAAAATTATCATTTGGAATGCCAATGGCCTATCCAAACACTTACTTGAAGTTAAAACTTTACTTCAGACCCACGATATAGATATACTCCTCATATCTGAGACCCACTTTACTGACAAAAGCTACTTCGAAGTACCTAACTACAAGTTTTACCACACAAAACACCCCAGTAACAACGCTCATGGAGGCTCAGGTATCTTGATACGGAAAAGTATTAAACATTACAGCACGAATTCATTCCGTACAAATGCTATACAAGCCACAAATATTGTCATTGAAGACCCGAGCGGCCAGCTTACACTCTCTGCTATCTATAGCCAGCCGAGGCACTCTATCAGCACTGCAGAATATGAAAATTTCTTCAAAACTCTTGGAAATCGATTTCTAGCTTGGGGCGATTACAATGCCAAACACACGTTCTGGGGCTCTCGTCTCATTACCCCTAAAGGAAGACAACTATATAATGCTATTAGCAATCTCAGTTTAACTCCATTCTCTACTGGAACTCCCACTTATTGGCCAACAGATAAAAATAAAATACCCGACTTAATCGATTTCTGCGTGGTGAAAGGCGTGAATTCTTCAGATATAAATTGCAAATCGTGCTTTGAATTGTCTTCCGACCACTCTCCAATCCTGGTAACAATTGATAAAAATTTTACACCGGCAGCGGAACATTGCAGCCTTTACAATCGGAAGACTGATTGGGAATACTTCCGACACATCATCACGTCTACTCTTGACTTCAAATTAGCCCTGAAATCTGCTGAAGATATAGAGACAGCAGTCGAACATTTTAACAGCTGCATCCAACAAGCTGCATGGAAATCAACTCCCACCCTCATCAGACAAAAAAGGACAAGCGTTACCCGCAACATACAAGCTAAGCTCAAAGAAAAGCGACTCGCAAGGAAAAAATGGCAACAAACCCGTCACCCCGACGACAAGAAAAGATTGAATGCTCTCACCAAAGAACTCAAAAATATCCTCAAAATTGAACACAACAGACAAGTTCAACAATATCTCAGTAATATTGATGCAACAGCTGCAACTGATTACTCCCTTTGGAAAGCTGCTGGTGGGCTAAAAAGGCCGATTTTCTACAATTCTCCAATACAGGGCCGTGCGCACGGGGGGTTTTTGGGGGTTAAACCCCCCCCCCCATGACCAAATCTAAGTTGCAATGATTTTGCAAAAATTTTCAAAATACAGTTTATAAATTTTGCATTGAATTTTGACTCATAATTTTTGACAATATTAGTTACAATAATTTTACGGAAGAAGAATTGGTAAAAGTTGCAAAAAATAAGGTTGGCCAATACATAAGTTCGGCACTTTGAATTGCACTTGGAGCTTTCCGAAATTACAAAGTTGTGTAGCATATGTTCGTTTGGCATTTTTAAAAAAATTGTACTGATAACAAAAAATGTTCATTTTGTGAAAACAGTGAGCAGTTTCAATTAACAAGTACTGTAAACAGTACACGGAAAGAAATTTGTATACTTGAATCAAGAAAAATGCTTTCTTGAACTCAATTTAGAAAATTTTTAGGGAAATAAGAAAAATTGACTTAATTATTACTTGAAATAAGAAATTGAGTTTTCCAAAAATGAGACAATTATTTTCTTATTCAAGAACACTAACAAAATCTATAGAAAAAAAATGTTGAAAAAAAATGTTTAAATAAATAAGAACATCTTTTCTTAAATTTACTTAAATGAAGAAAATCTTTTTGCTAATATCAAGAAGAATTTAAGAAAATTGTGCTTCGACGAATTGGAACAATAAAATACAGCGAAAAAAAATGTAAAATTAATAAGAAAACGTTTTCTTGAGCGAATTTTCTTGCTGAATTTGCATTTCCAAAGTTACATGTATTTTTTTTCATTTGCCATCCGCTTTGCATATTTCTGAATATTTTAGAAATTCTCAGATTGTTAGTGAAGCATTTGGTATAAGGAGTTCACTATTTGCATCTTCATTTATATTAAATAAAATGTTGTCATTTCAATAAACAAGTCCTAGAAAAATACTAGTTGACTAATTATGGTTTTTTAATCCCTCATGATTAGTTTTCATTTTCCTTATTTTTTACGTTTTTAATATTTTTAGAAAATATTTGCTTAATTTAATATTTAATATTTTCTTATGCCTCAGACACACATGTGGTATGAATATTAGAATATCAATATTATGATTTGGCTATGCTATGAAAATTTTCAATTAAACTACAATATGAGGGTGACACATATGTGGTATAGATCGAAATATTACTATACTACGATGTGTGTCTCTCGCATTACTTACTTAAGCTCGTATAAGAAAAGTTTTATTTGCAACAAAAAAATTATTTCTTAATTTATTTCAAAAAACAAGAAAAAAAAAACACTTACCCTAAGTAAATTATTTCTTATTTATTTAAAATCCAGTTTCACTTGAAGCAAGAAAATTTTTACTTATTTATTTAAAATCCAATTTTCTTGGATTTTCTTGATATTAAGAAATTATTTTCTAAGTTCAAAATCAAGTCTAATTTTTCTCGTCCCGGCATTGATTCTAGTAAAAAATTCTTTCCGTGTACTATTCAGGACCTGGTTAACTAGGTTTTCATGAATCATAATGAGTTTCAGAAAAGTTACAGAACATTTAAATTTATGGTGTATGGGTCTGGATATCTGTTTCAGCAAATATGTTTATCTTAGCGAAAAATGTATGCGAATGCAAACCAAAATTAAAAACCCCCCCAAGGCTAATTCCTGCGCACGGCCCTGTCAAAATGAAATAATAATTATTCTACATCTCTGGTTAAAATCATAGAATTGGTCCTTAGCGTTGGCAACATGGCTTTCGAGACATTAACATCGCTTAGAATATACATTTTTGCGAGCTTTAAGATCTTGTGTAAAATATATATATGTATATATCTTTATACAGTTCGGTGCGAAATTGAGTCAATGTTTAAAAAAACATAAATTTATGCCTTTTCATTATTTAATTGACATAATTTTAAAAACTTGTTTTCCTATTCATAAGAACCATTTTGAAGCCACTAGAATCCACCACAAAAATATTAAAATTTCGCGAAAGCGTATAAATTTAATCAATTTTAGTAAAAACAAGTAAGGCAGCCTAAGTTCGAGTGGAATCGAACATTAGATACTCAGCTGTATGCTTTAATTGTTTGTTTGCGTTTGATGGAAACACGGTATACTTTATATAAAGCGAGTGCTGCATAATGTGGGCGTAGCCACGCCCATTTTCTAAATTTTTATCAGTCATCCAACTAAGCTTATGAATATTATTCTTTGTGCAAAATTTCATCCCTTTATGAGTTACAAAGATGTCACGTTACAAATTCCCAAAGGGTGTTCCAGAAATATCTTTGTTAAAAAGTAGGCGTGGTCATAAACCGATTTCAATAAATTTTTGCGTGTCTATTAACACAAGATATAAAAGTGTATAAACCAAGTTTCGTCATAATATCTCAATTATTTGTCGAGTTATGGGCTCCGAAATCTCGTTGATTCCTTTGTCTGAAAAGAGGCGGTGCCGCGCCCATTTTCCGAAATTTTTATATTTTTTATTTCCGATCTATTGTGGAACTCATGCCACAAAATTTCAATGAATTATCTTTATATTTGACAAAGATCTCGCTTAAAATGTTTTTATTAGGCCACTTTATGATACCCATATATAAAAGTGGTCGTGGTCGTTAACCGATTTCGCTAAAATTTTGAACGTGTATTACTACAAGTAGTGAAAGTGTATACACCAAGTTTCGTCATAATATATCGATTATTTGTCGAGTTATGGGCTCAGAAATCTCATATATTCCTGCTTCTAAAAGGAGGCGGTGCCACGCCCATTTTCCAAAATTTTTATATTTTTACTTACTTGTTCTATATATTATTTTTGTTTGTCTACTAAAATAACAGTAATTATGTTGATTAATTACATCGCCAACACGCGATAGGTAGCCCAAAGACGTAGATGTTATGAAATCGATTCAATTCTTGATCAAGATGGAGGGAATAAGGTAACTCAGTTTGATCTTTGTGTGCTGTGGCACTTGCTCCTAGCGAAGAAAAAAAATCAGCTGATGTCATGCTACAGCCGCTGTTAGTGAGCCCTGATCACTACTTAATAAATATATGTACATGTACTCAGCAAGTTTTAAATGGAAATAGAGTGATGGCGAAGTATAAAGTTAAATTAATTTAAAGCGCGATAATTTTATTAACTTTTGGTTTGTTTTCTCTAATTTTTTAAATGCTCTTTTTTATTTTTGTTAACGTTAATATCGCGCCCTAAATCATTAAGTGACACAACTAAAAATTTTTTGAAATCGTTTTTTTTTATCATAAACCGGTACACAGGCGGTTGCCAAAAAAACTTTTCAATCGGTGTTCCATTTGACTGAAAAATAGCAATTATAATGAGCCTTTTCAACATCATTGCTTGTAAAGGAAAAAAGTTTTTTGGCTCCTGAAAATTTTTTAATTTTCAGTTGTGTCAATTTATGATTTAGGATACGATATATTGAAGTTAATTTTCCATTAAAAAATAATAAATGAAAAAAAAAACCATTTGTCTACTACGACGAAACAATCTGTTTGGTACTCTCAAAAGCACTTTGGTACGTTTTTTGGTACGAGGAAAAATATGTTAGTGGCAGCACTGAATGAGACCCGTTTCGAGCAATATGAAAAAAAAGCCAGTAGGAACCTCTCAGCCTGTGAAATGGCTAAAATGCGAGTGAGAAATCCAACATATTTCCTCTAATTTGTATCCTAGAAATTCTAGCCTATGACATATATTTATATGTATATATGTATATGTATTAGGGTTGAGTGAATTGAGGCTTTTTTTGAAATCATTATTGCTCTACCTGCAGAAAGTTGCCTTTCTAGTACACAAGTAATAGCTTAAACAGAACCAATCGCCGGGCGTGTTTTCTCGTGGTGCGGCGATGACAATTGTTTGCGAATATCGCCTAGTAAAACAGAATCAAGGCGAAATTGTCATATGCATATTTTTATAATTACATACAATGTTTCCTTACTTCTTCGATTGACTCTTCTCTTCTGTCCATATTCTAAATTTTTCCCGCATGAAAAAACGTATATTTTTGTTTTATTACATGTTTTTATCAAGTTCCAAACAATTTATTTGACAGGCGATAGCGTCCAAATTAGAAATAAGTCTATTCTGACGAATTTTCGCCGGGCGATTTTCGCCAGCGTTTTCGTTCTGTTCATTCTCACATACTGCCGTGTATTTTAATCGTTTGACAGAACGCCACGTCCAACGAAAATTCGTCCGACGCTGATTCTGTTTAAGCTATAAGACTGCAAAATATTATTAGTCCTTTATTTGGAGGTGCCCCAATTCCATTAAAAAATGGACAAAATGCTCCAGATGCATAAAATTAATTTGCTAATTTCTCCTAAAAATAAACGTCATTTTCCGATGAAAAATGTTTAAATCAGTGTATCCAAGCTTATACAAAAATTCCGAAAATTCGAGAATTTTTTTGGAAATTTTGGAAATCTCCTTGGATTTTTAAACGGAAAAATATTGGATAGGTATGTAGTGTTGGAGTAGGAAGTAATACTTATAGATTTTCTTTTGCTAATGACCTTGAAAAAACCGCTCCAACTTGCTAAACAACTTGCGTCCTTATTTGAATCTAACTAATATATTTCAAGCAAGAAGCAGTGGTGCTAGATTGAGGGAAATTTCCCTTTTTGAGGGATATTTCACTGCAAAATTTTTAAAGAGGGAAAAAAGGGACATTTTGTTGTCGCCCATATAAAAAAAGGGATTTTTTGGTTGCAGAACTGTTTACATACCTACATACGTATAATTTATAGTATAACCAGTGTTGCCACTTTAGCTATTCTGTAGCTAGATTTAGCTATAACTTTTGGCGGTTAGCTACAGATATTTGCGTTTAGCTATTAGCTATTTTTGTTTGATTTTTTTTTTTAAAGCTTAGCTATTTTTAGCTATTTTTCTTAATTTCTTTATTTTGCACATCAGTTTATCATTTTAAGCTAATAAGTCATCTGTGAGTTTATGAGAACTTGAAAATGTATACTGATCCTTTTGATTATCAAACTATACAAAAGTTGATAATCTGGCATGCCTCCTTATTTTACCGATTATTGGTGCATTCATATGCAAGGTTGATCAATAAGGTTTTCGCAGTGCGCAAAAGCAACTCTGCCATACATTTTGTTGTTGCCCATTTTGCTATCTGAATTCGCAAATGACCATTGGCATACGCTACACTGTCAATATGTATCGCGATATTTGAATCGGTTTGATGAATCGCAAACTAGTGCTGTACGTTCAATATGAATATTGTGATATTTTTCTCGCTCTGAGGTTCACAATATTTTACTTCCGTCCTTTTCACGGTGTATTCGTAAAATTTTTCAGAACTTTATTATCAAGTTAATTGAGCAACTCCGCCAACGCTTACCGCAGAATATTCAATCTTTAAAAAATATTGAATTTTTTTCTGTAAATAAGACAAAAATATTTGACACTTTCAAGGATGAAAAGGACCACTTTAACACGGGGGAAATCACTATTTTAGAAATGTAATGAAAAAAACTACACGCATACCCATGGAAGGGAACTACCTCTATAATAAAGTTTTGGGTAGACGTAAGAAAGCTTAGAAATGCTCTTAACGAAAATCGGTTGGAAGAACTAAAATTTTTTGTATTTAATTTTCTAATCCTACCGCTTAGTAATGCAGAATTAGAACGTAGCTTTTCTCTTATGAACGTAATAAAAACAAAGCAAAGAAATAGAATGCAATTATTTATGTTAAACTCTCTATTGACTGTTAGGTATGGTCTAAAAGGGCTTGAAAAATATTGTAATAACTTTGAAATTCCTAACGATATTATTAAAGCAATGACTTAAATTAATATATATGATTCAACCTGTGAATTAAATGTAGAAGATATGATTTTTGAAATGTTATTGAATCGAATTTTTATCTAAAGTTTAAATATTAACTAGTCGCTATTTTAATTTATTTTAATACTGCAATTGAATGTACATACATACATACATACATATGTACATACATATGTAATGAATTGAATTTTTTTTCATTGTAATAATCTTATGCGACGTACATATATAAGTACATACAAACAAATATATGTATGTGGCTACAATCTATTATATAAAAATGGATGTGTGTGTGTGTGTGTGTGTGTGTGTGTGTGTGTGTGTGTGTGTGTGTGTGTGTCCTTTATGGACTCCCAAAGTAATCAACCGATCTTTATGAAATTTTCACAGTAGATTCGTATGGTATTAGCGCACATAATAATATATAGAATTTCGAAAAAGTGGGAACTTACCGGAATATAGGCCCAAATGTGGACCCAGAGTGACCCAGCAAGTGTTTGAGCAATATGGGTATCAAATGAAAGGTGCTGAGCAGGCCTTCAACATAGAGTTATTTTCATTGCGATGCCTAGGCCGGGTCTCCAGATATGGGTCAAAATGTGGACCCAGAGTGACCCAGCAAGTGTTTGAGCAATATGGGGATCAAATGAAAGGTGCTGAGCAGGCCTTCAACAAAGAGTTATTTTCATTGCAATGCCTAGGCAGAGTCCCCAAATATGGGCCAAAACGTGGACCCGGATGACCCTCGAATGTTTCTAAGCGATATTGGTATCAAATGAAAGGTGTCGAGCAAGGCTTCAACATACAGATATTTTCATTGTTATTTTTTGAGTCGGTTTCCCAGAGATGGTTCAAGTAGTGGGCCCGGATGGTGATGGATGGTCCCGGTAAAGGTAAAGGTAAAGGTAAAGGTAAAGGTAAAGGTAAAGGTAAAGGTAAAGGTAAAGGTAAAGGTAAAGGTAAAGGTAAAGGTAAAGGTAAAGGTAAAGGTAAAGGTAAAGGTAAAGGTAAAGGTAAAGGTAAAGGTAAAGGTATAGGTAAAGGTAAAGGTAAAGGTAAAGGTAAAGGTAAAGGTAAAGGTAAAGGTAAAGGTAAAGGTAAAGGTAAAGGTAAAGGTAAAGGTAAAGGTAAAGGTAAAGGTAAAGGTAAAGGTAAAGGTAAAGGTAAAGGTAAAGGTAAAGGTAAAGGTAAAGGTAAAGGTAAAGGTAAAGGTAAAGGTAAAGGTAAAGGTAAAGGTAAAGGTAAAGGTAAAGGTAAAGGTAAAGGTAAAGGTAAAGGTAAAGGTAAAGGTAAAGGTAAAAGTAAAGGTAAAGGTAAAGGGAGAGACCCATTATAACATAAAAGCTTTTGTTTGTCGCTGCGAAGCGGGACGGGTATTTGCTAGTATATAATATATGTATATATAAATATTCATATATGTGTAGTTGTTTTATGTCACGTCTTTTTAAATAAATGAATATTTGGCTATTTTTGAAAAAAAAAATGTGGCTATTTATTTTAGCTATGAAAAAAATTATTTAGCTATTATTAGCAATTTTTTTTTTAATTTAGCTATAAGCTTCAAAATATTCTGGCAACACTGAGTATAACTTAAAATAAGCACATCTCACACTGAAAAACTCTCATTCAGTGTATGAATACATACATACGCCTTCGCGTTAACTTATGCAATGCAAAAATGAGTCGATTACATATGTACATGCGTACAAGTAAGCATACAGTGAACTACACTGCGTATACGTAACTTGTTTTAATACATGCATACATACATACATACATACAGGTGAAACTAATAAAAGCGTGGTAATAATCGCCACTCTTAGGTAATTTATTTCTCATTGTGCACATTCGTACTGTATTGTTAATAACACTGCTCTACAGCCAAAAAATACTCTAAACGCGACCATCATATCTATATGTAAAATCGGTCGCTGATTCCGAAAATCGGGTTAATTTTTAATTCTATGGGAAGGTTTTTGAGATATCGGTAATTTACCGTTATTTGGCCAATGGCTCCACTTAATCCCGAATGTCTCTTTAACGCAGTGAATATATATATGCATAGAATATACCCGTGCAGAGGCATTGCGCGACGTGCCTGTATTTACTTGATCGCCTATAACTTTTCCATTTTACCATGGATTTTCTTCGTTGATAGCTTATCTTTTTCCTAATAGAATGGAGCTTCACGTAAAGGAGTAAAACTGAAAGTGAAAATATTGGTTTTAAAGATATTGCCTGACAAAGTCAATTTTTTCTTCAAAAAATCGTAAAAAATCGAAAAAAAAAATCAAATTTAATCGTCAATATTTCAGAAACTATAAGAGTTAGAGAAAAATGTTATAGGAGCCATGAAAAGGAAATTTAATTTTCTTTCGTTTGGTGTAACCCCAAGGAAGATAGCTTACTGCGTTAAAAAGACATTCAGGATTAAGTGGAGCCATTGGCCAAATAACGGTAAATTGCCGATATCTCAAAAATAGAATTAAAAATGAACCCGATTTTCGGAATCAGCGACCGATTTTACATATATATAGGGTAGTCACGTCCAAAGTACAGACAACAAATTTCATTTTGTGATCCAGTGTAATCGAAAGAATTTTGGAGAATTGGGAGCCACTTAAAAGCTATTTTCGCCTGGCCTCATTTGAAGATAAGCGGAAAAAAGCAGAAACTATTTGTGAAGAATTGGAAAGAATTCGAAACAAGGCTTATTTTAGATTTTTGAAATACGTCGTTAACTTTTTCAATGAATTTAACGCATTGTTCCAAAGCAGAAATGTACTTATACACCGACTAGGGGAGGAAGCCGAGACACTTGTGTTGAAAATTGCAAGAAATTTCTTAAAACCCGACTTTTTTACAATTCCGTGGGAATTACAGCTAAAAGTTTTGGAACTTCAAACTCCATATTTACTTGACGTGGATAACGTTTACGTTGGTTATGAATGCGAAGATATTTTGTCAATTTGGAGGAAAAGATTGTATTAAAACAAAGTGTTTGCGCTTTTATGAAGCTTCTACTTTTCAGATAATATCACGTTTTCCATTTGACGGTGTTTTCGAAGAATTGCAGTTTTTAGATCCAGATATTGTTTTTGATTTCTCTAAAAACAATCGTGTATCACTTCTTGCTCTAACTAAAATATTAAATCTTAATCCTGATCTGACAGAATCGGAATACAAAAGTATTTGTATAGTTTTAACCCAAACACAAAAAGATGATTTAAAAAAATTACCTGTTGATGTAATGTGGAGTAAAATAATAAATTTTAAAAACTATAATGACAATTTTTTGTTTCATAATCTTAAGCAATTGGTTGAAAGTATACTCATGTTACCCCATTCAAACGCTGAATCAGAAAGAATATTTTAAATTCTAACGGATGTTAAATGTAAAAAGCGAAACAAACTATCTAGTGATATGTTAAATAGTATAAGTAAAGTAAGAGTTGCCTTTCAATCCAAAAATATCAATTGCTTCAACTTTAAAATCAACAAAAATCTTATCCACTTGCACAATGCAAATAATTTGTACAACTGAATCAGTTGAACTGATACTTTTAGCTATTAAAAAACTTTATTTGCCTGTTATATATTCTTATATTACTGCTTTAAATTCGGTGGGAATTTTGTGGGATTTTTATACCTTTCATGAGAATGAAATGGTATTATAACTTTGTGCCGAAAATCAAATCTTGAAAGTACTAGAAGGAGGCGTGACAGATCCATCAATATATATACCGATATAATCAGAATCATGAGCTGAGTCGTTTAAGCCATGTCCGTCTGTCCGTCCGTCCGTCCGTCCGTCCGTCTGTGTGAACGCAAACTAGTCCCTCAGTTTTTGAGATATTTGATTGAAATTTGGAACACGGGTGAGTTTTGATGCTCAATCGATCATTTGTCGGAATTGGCCGAATCGGACCACTATAACATATAGCTCCCATACAACCGATTGTTCAGATATACACATTTTGGGGTATAACTTCTCCCTTTTTACAGCTAAGGACACGAAACTTTGGGGTATTTGTACCCATATTGACCCAAAGAAGGTTACCGAAAATTATCAAGATCGGACCACTATAACATATAGCTGCCATACAACCGATTGTTCAGATATACACATTTTGGTGTATAACTTCCCCATTTAAACAGCTAAGGACATGAAATTTTGAAGTATTTGTACACATGTTGGCCTAAACAAGGTTACCGAAAATTGTCAAGATCGGACCACTATAACATATAGCTGCCATACAACCGATTGTTCAGATATACACATTTTGGTATATAACTTCCCCATTTAAACAGCTAAGGACATGAAATTTTGAAGTATTTGTACACATGTTGGCCTAAACAA
Source organism: Urophora cardui (assembly GCA_960531455.1). Lineage (NCBI taxonomy): Eukaryota > Metazoa > Arthropoda > Insecta > Diptera > Tephritidae > Urophora > Urophora cardui. Next base: position 35,431,496 of record OY482670.1, on the reverse strand, counting down.
GGTTACCGAAAATTGTCCAGATCGAAGCACTATAACATATATCTCCCATACAACCGATTGTTCAGATATGTACATTTTGGGATATAACTTCTCCATTTTAACAGATAATGACATGAAACTTTAAAGTACTTGTACCCATATCGGCCCAAATAGAATTACCGAAAATTGTCAAGATCAGACCCCTATAACATATAGCTGCCATACAACCGATTGTTCAGATATACACATTTTGTCGTATAACTCCTCCATTTAAATAGCCCAGACACCATTTTTTCTAATAAATCGTAACCCACAAAATTGAAATTATAAATTATACTAAATCAGGCTATGCACAACATACATAGGTAGCTTTTCATTTCCCCACTCATGAAAGGTATGGAGTCTTCGGTACGGCCGAAGACAGCCGCGCTCTTACTTGTTTTATTTAAAACGTGGGAAATTAGAGATTTTTTTCCAATTTCTGTGGGAATTTTAGAGGAGATTATCTGGCATCACTGGCAAGAAGTATTGTTCGTAGGATTAGCAAATTTAAGTTTTCGACATGAAAAATATAGTCCTAGCGAATTTAGCTATATTTTCTGAAAAACAAAGAGAAAAAAAAAATAAAAAAATAATAGGTTTATTGACTTTTGTGTGTTGTTTGATATGATAGACAATAATACCTACACATTCAATTAGCATTAAATATTTACACAACTGCTAGGCTACTCATAAACAAACGTATGATTTAGTATACCAGCTTCCGGGCACTATATAAGACCATTGCAGAACTGAATTGCGTACAGTTAAAAATTTTACTTCAAAGTAATACAAGTAGTTCCAAAGAAGAAAAATCGTTACAGAAAAATAAAGATGGCCTTTAAGTACGTTTTCCTTTTATCATTGCTGATCGCAGTAACCGGCACCTTTGCCGCTGACAATGCAGCTGGTGTGGTCAGCACGGCTTCACCACATCCTTATGCCGTATCCATTCAAGGATCAGATGGCACTCACATATGCGGTGGTGCTTTGATTAGCGCGAATATTGTCGCTACCACTGCACAATGTGTGGCTAATTACGACGCTCCTTCATTGGTAGTACGCTTGAGTGATGGCAAAATCATTAAAATCGCAGGATATACATTCGACGGGGCTTACGATTTTGTTACCAATGAAAATGATGTGGGTCTCTTGAAGTTAGCATAATCTGCATCGGTTAAACCAATAGCTCCAGCTAGCTCGCAACCTAAAACTGGTGCTAGCGCTACACTTGTCGGTTTTAATTCAAAGAATTGCTACAAGCCCCTGTTAGCCTTGTAAGCTTCACTGATTGCTCATCCAAGAAGTAAAACTACTATGAGAAAGGTGATCTGTTCGGATCCCAAGTGTGTGGCTTGTCTGGCAATGCTTGCGGCGGCGACAGTGGAAATCCTTTAGTGGCAAATGGTCAATTGGTTGGTTTGACTTCATGGGCCTATGCTTGCAGCAATAAGGGTAATCCAGCTGTTTACACGAACATTGCCGCATTGAACTCATGGATTGCAAGCGCATCGAAGAAATTGTAAATTTCTGTTCTTTGAACTGTTTTAATTTGTTAAATAAGTTTATAAATCTATATATTAATACGCTAACAAGAATTTTGTCCGGGACCTTTTGGTCATTATACTGAGCCGATTTTAAAAGTTAGACCATCATTAGAAAGGAAATTCTTTAGAATAGGTCCATTTTGATTTTCATTAAAATCGGTTGGAAAATACGTGCAAAAATTTCTGTGTAGTTGTTGTTGTTGCAGAAAATTCCTATGTTATTGTTATTGAAAAACACAATATTTGCCATCACTTTACCTATAATAATTTTTATAATATTTTTTGCTGCCTGCTTTTATGCGTAATAAATGGGCTGTGTCCAAACTAAAACAAAAAAAAGGCCAGTGCCATCCAAACTATGGTAAAAAACATAATTTTGTATGAAAAATTTGAATAAATTAAAAATGGAAAAGGGTTGTGCTTGAACTACAAATGGGTTTTGAATCAAATAAAGATAAATTTTAATAAAAAATATCATAAAGTTAAAAATATTTTTGCATTCTGGAGTAGCTAAACTACTAGAAAACTGTCGATTTTCGACAGTAGCGGGAACTCCTAGTTTAAATAAATTTATATAAATTAAACGATGCATTCAAATTAAGATGTTCTCTTTGTGTCCTTGTGATTGACATATGCAGGAAAATTTGACTAAAATCATATACCATAGACTTATACCAGCATTTGGTGCTTAGTGTTGGCAACAACCCTTTCAAGACATTTAAATTCCTGTTCCAACTGGTACTCGGAATTTTTGCGATATGCTATCAGTTCCATACGAGTATATTTGCATATGTATGTTGATGTCACATCCATTTAAACATATATTGATCATCCTGTCTGTCAATATAATGGGTGTCATATCAAAGAAAAAAAAAATGTGTAAAATATAAAGAAATATGGATGACATCCATCGATATATGGATCATAAAGTGAACCAACTTAACATTTTTCGAAATCGGGTTTCTTCCAAAAACTTGTGCATATAATACATCTCTAGCGACTGCCCATCTTTTCTGACTCAAAAATAACTATTATACATATGTACATACTAGGGCTTACGATTCGATCTCGAGCAGTGTCGAGAAATTCGAGGATCGAGAAAGCTGAGACTCGGGTTCTCGATTAAATCTCGTTTCTCGGATTTCTCGATAACATATTATGTGTATTGTGTCAAAAAAATATGAATATCAAAAATTTCTCGGATGTCATTGGAAAGAAAAGAATTTAAAATAATTAAATTATAATTGTATTTCACTTCAAAATTTCTCAAACAGATTTCGATTTCTTTTTTTGAAATATGTACAACCCAAAATGGTTGAATTATAATGCAGAATACACATGTAAGTAAATACATAAAATCAGAACAAGCTATAAATCAACGTAGTACGTCTAAACCGCTATTTCTGCGAGTTAAATAGTGTCGAGAAGCTCGCGAGCTTTTCGAGATTTTCGAGATTCGAGAAGCTCGCGAGACTTCGAGTCTCGCGAGAAATCTCGTCTCGCTCGAACTCGAGAAATCGTAAGCTCTAGTACATACATAAGTTACAGAATCCCATACCCAGTGCAGGGATTCTGTAACTTATTTTGCGACCTACAATCGCTGTCGCAATTTGCGACAACCATCGCTTGCGTTTTCTAAAAGCTAATACTATAACTATAGGTTTGTTTCTTATTAAACTAGCAGCTAGCTGTCAAGTGAGCAAAACGGAAAGAATTGCGCTCATAAAGAGCGAAACGAACAGAAAATCAAGAAACGGAATAATAGTAAAAATTAGCGATTAGTAATTTGAATGCTATTTTCGACTGTTAATGGTTATTTTTTCTAAAAAAACATTTAATTTTCTTTATTTCTATTTCAAAAATTCAGAAAATTTCAAAAGTAATAAAATCAAAAGTATTCGTTTGTTTATTTTTTCAACAGCTGTTTCTTACTTTGGCAGCAAATAATTTCAGCTAGGGAAAATTTTACTAGCTGAAATTTGGAGCTGTCAATGGCTCTCTTCTGCTATTTTTTTGACTCAAGAAACGATTTTCCAGCCGAAACTTGGCTAACTATTCATAACTAGCTAATAATAAACGGACCTTATGTCATATCCATAATTCCCGCTTAAATTTTTTACCGATAATTGTCGGAAACAAGTTGAAAATCTTTACAACTCCAGCAGTCTTGGGCGATAAAGAAAAATGTATGGAATTTATATTTTAAGAAATTTCCGTCGTAAAATCTTACAATTACATACATACATACATATGTATTTTTTAACGGACGCTCAATGGAATAATTATCGCATATCCTACCGACACAAAAATTTCCTTCTATACCTTTGCCATTATCGGAAAGCAACTGTCAAAATTTGCTATAGAATTCGACCGAAAGATCGTACAGAATATCGATGCAAAAATTGTCGCAAATTGGTTACAGAAATTTTGCACAGATGTCACGGGAATCGTCGTGCCAAATTGAACATTATGAGTGGAATAGTTGAGCGGAGGACTCTACTTCGAAAATGTTAATTTTGTTGGAAAAAAAGCAAGCGAAATTTGATAAAACATTGCGGTGATTCAAAAATCATTGTATGGTATATAGATTCCTATTAAGCACTGAAAAATAAACGCTCTAACGGTTGAGTATAAAAATAGTGGCACTAGCGTATTTCGCGGTCACACTATCTTCAATTGAGTCATAAATTGCATTTAACCAAGTACAAAGTTCATTGTATAGTATAGTAGGTTAAGCATCCTCAATCAGAAATGTCGATCACTGATATTTATATATGTATGTACATATGTACGTATGTATGTAAGTACAGGTGTAAGTTATAAAGAAATTTTAATACAAATTCTTTTAGTTCTGTAGTTTTTACATCTAAATTTAATTTATCATACAAGAAAATATATTAAAATGTATGTATCGATAAGACCGATAAGCAAGCGATTACATTTTACTGCCCAAGAGCAATTAATTATTAAAGCACAATCGCGTTGCTAATCAGCACTGTATCAGCAACTACTGTATGCTTTTTAGTCTTGGACGAAACGACTGAAACGATCAGTCGTCTAAACATTCCAAACTTACACTGTTGCTTTTATTACTTACAATGCAAATTCATACAGTTTTCGCCACAACTTTGGCTTTGGCTCTGATAAGTGTGTCCTGGGCAGATGATGAACGTATTGTTGGTGGTAAAATCGTTGACATATCAGTACATCCACACCAGGTCAGCTTACGAGGCAAGAGCCTTTCGAGCCCAAGAAACTCGTACTCGCATAATTGTGGCGGCAGCATAATCACCGATCGTATTGTCATCACGGCAGCACATTGTACAATCGGTAAGGTAGCTAGTCAATATCAGGTAGTCGCTGGCGCTAACCATCGTCGCAGTGCCGATGGTGTTGTTGTACCGGTTAAAGAATTGATAATGCATGAAAAATACGATCCAAATATAATAAGCAATGATATTGCGTTGGTGGTTTTGGGCGCCGCATTGCCAATCAATAATTATACCATTAAACCTGTTGAGTTGGCAGCGGATCCCGTGGTTAAAGGTGCTATTGCAACAATTAGTGGCTGGGGTACGACATCATATTTTGGTGGCAGTTCGACTTTCTTACAAGAAGTTAAAGTGCCCATTGTGAGTAATGAGGAGTGTAATGAGGATTATGGTGCGGGACGCATAACAGAGTCCATGATATGTGCTGGCTTACGCGGTGTTGGTGGCAAGGATGCCTGTCAAGGTGATTCCGGTGGTCCGCTTTTGGTGAATGGCAAATTGGCTGGCATAGTGTCGTGGGGTCAAGGTTGTGCATTTGCTAAATATCCTGGAGTTTATGCAAATGTACCATATTTACTGCCATGGGTGCTTGAAAAAATAGAGCAGATAGAGGCTTCGCTGTTGGCGGAGAATTCAGTTTGAGACCGACCGAAAATAATTCATGAAATGGAACAAATAAATGTAAAATAAAGTACACAATTAGGAATTGAGTTTAAAATAGAGTTAAAGTGAATGAAGGCGGTGTTCTATTTATTTACACTAAAAAGAAGGTAATTTGGAGGTGAGTGGTGCTTGAAAATTCATAGAATTAGTGAGTCAAGGTAACCTGTCGAAGGAAGACCTGACATCACATTAGCTCTACTTTGTAACTTAAAATGCTTTCAGTCTATTCAACAGAATGCGACTACAGTAGGTTGTTATATGTATATGTATGTATGTACATTAGATGCGTTTTTACAAGCTTTTATTTAACTTCACTTTTTGTATGGGTGTATGTCGTGGAATTTTGCAACGAACATTTAAAATACTTCTAGTTGAGCTAGGTACTTGAAATTTGGAACATAGTTGAGGACCCGAAGACAATGCAATGTGAAATAAAAAAAAATCCGATAGATGGCGCTGGTGTCGAGATATTTGTAAAATTCGTATTTACCGACCGAATTTGTTCATATTCGGTACATATGTTGCCTATGGGAAAGTTAATACATCCGTGGAAAAAAATCGCCGCTAGGTGGCGCTGGTGTCAAGATATTTGTAAAATTCGTATTTACCGACCGAATTTGTTCATATTCGGTACATATATTGCCTATGAAAAAGTAAATACATCCGTGGAAAAAATCGCCGCTAGGTGGCGCTGGTGTCAAGATATTTGTAAAATTCGTATTTACCGACCGAATTTGTTCATATTCGGTATATATATTGCCTATGAGAAAGTAAATACATCTGTGGAAAAAAATCGCCGCTAGGTGGCGCTGGTGTTAAGTTATTTGTAAAATTCGTATTTACCGACCGAATTTGTTCATATTCGGTATATATATTGCCAATGAGAAAGTAAATATATCCGTGGAAATAAATCGCCGCTAGGTGGCGATAGTGTCAAGATATTTAGAAAATTAGTATTTATGAACCAATTTTGTTCCTATTTTGAACACGTATTACGAAGTAATCTATTCACAAAAGAGTATAGTAAAACCACTTAAAAGACTCCACAGGAATTGGATAATAAAAAAAACTGGCTGAGCAGAAACCATCAAAATGTTAAACATAGTGCACTTCATATTAAAAACTGTTGGACTATATTGATAGTGGGTGTGTTGACAAATATTAGATGTAATATGCATTGTAAAACTAAAAAGGCAAAAATAAAACAAAGTAAAAAAATTTTTTTAAAAAGCTTTTATTTAATATTAATATAAAAATTTACTAAAAAGGAAAAAAATAAATTTTTAATATTTTTGAACAAAATTTATATTAGTCCTTAATTCATTTGGATCTTAATTTCAATCTCAGCATACCTTTAACGTATTTCTTCAAAGCATTTCTGTATATGTATCAACATATGTAAATAAAAGCGCGGGTACTCATTAGATATTCATGTTATAAAACAGTATTGGTGAAATGGAAGGAAGCGATAAAAACTTTAAATTCCAATTACGTAAGATATGCATTACGTAAAGAACACCCGCGCTTTTATTTATGTTGATACATATACAGAAATGCTTTGAAGAAATACGTTAAAGGTATGCTGAGATTGAAATTAAGATCCAAATGAATTAAGGACTAATATAAATTTTGTTCAAAAATATTAAAAATTTATTTTTTTTCCTTTTTAGTAAATTTTTATATTAATTTTAAATAAAAGCTTTTTAAAAAAATTTTTTTACTTTGTTTTTTTTTAGATATTCCCTCCGGCACTGGAATATGAAAATAGAGTGTTTTAGAGCAAGTAAACTGAAAAAAGTTGACTTTTCCTAAAACTGGATGGAGCTACACCGAAAACCGTGCGAATTCCCAGAATTTGAAGGTATGTTTAGATTTATGTATGAAAAATGTTAGGATTGCACAGGAAAAAAAATTTATATCTACTCATACCAGTGATGCCAGATAATCTCCGCTAAAATTCCCACAGAAATTTGGAAAAAAATCCCTAATTTCCCACATTTTTAATAAAAATATCCCACAAAATTCCCACCTAATTTAAAGCATTTATTTCAGTAATATAAGAATATACAACATGCAAATAAAGTTTTTTTAATAGCTAAAAGTATTAGTTGTACAAATTATTTGCATTGTGCAAGTGGATATGATTTTTGTTCATTTTAAAGTTGGAGCCATTGATATTTTTGGATACTTTACTTATAGGTACTATGTATTTAACATATCACTAGATAGTTTGTTTCGCTCTTTACATTTAACATCCGTTACAATTGAAAATGTTCTTTCTGATTCAGCGTTTGAATGGGGTAACGTAAGACCAATTTCAACCAATTGCTTAAGATTATGAAACAAAAAATTGTCATTATAGGTTTTTAAAGTTTATTATTTTACTCCACATTACATCAACAAGTAATTTTTTTAAATTGTCTTTTTGTGTTTCGGTTAAAACCATACAAATACTTTTGTATTCCGATTCTGTGAGATCAGGATTAATATTTAATTTTTTAGTTAGAGCAAGAAGTGATACACGATTGTTTTTAGAGAAATCAAAAACAATATCGGGATCTAAAAACTTCAGTTCTTCGAAAACACCGTCAAATGGAAAACGTTTTATTTTCTGAAAAGTTGAAGCTTTATAACAGCGCTAACACTTTTTTTAACACAATCTGTTCTTCCAAATTTAAATTTGATAAAATATCTTCGCATTCATAACCAACGTAAACGTTATGCACGTCAAGTAAATATTGAATTGAAAGTTCCAAAACTTTTAGCTGTAATTTCCACGGAATTGTAAAAAAGTCGGGTTTTAAGAAATTTCTTGCAATTTTCAACATAAGTGTCATAGCTTCTTGCCCTAGTCGGTGTATAAGTACATTTCGGCTTTGGAACAATGCGTTAAATTCATTGAAAATGTTAAGAACGTACTTAAAAAATCTAAAATAAGCCTTGTTTTGAATTCTTTGCAATTCTTCATAAATAGTTTCTGCTTTTTAACGCTTATCTTCAAATGAGGCCAGGCGAAAATAGCTTCTAAGTGGCTCCCATTTCTCCAAAATTCTTTCGATACAAGGATATAAAGAAAGCCAAAGTGTTCTTTCAGGTTTAAGAATTTTTTTTGCTTCTACGCCGAAATATTTACTCTTAGGAGTTTTTCAGTGTGAGATGTGCTTATTTTAAATTATACTATAAATTATACATATGTATGTATGTAGGTATGTAAACAGTTCTGCAACCAAAAAATCCCTTTTTTTATATGGACGACAACAAAATGTCCCTTTTTTCCCTCTTCAAAAATTTTTCAGTGAAATATCCCTCAAAAAGGGAAATTTCCCTCAATCTGGCACCACTGACTCATACGTAGAATTAACCGCTAAAGAGAATGGCGTATTCAGTTTTTTGATACACTACCCAGGGAAGGTAATATCGCGGCCAAAAGTTATCATTTTCTTTTTTTTTCTCATGAATCTTCAATTTCTTGCCCTATACTCTTCCTGAAAGCGGGCATTATTTTTAATTAAATCACACGGTAGGCTGCCTTATTTAATACGCTTGCCCTTTCCAGAAATGTATAGCTATTAAAAATCGAATAATATTTGGATAAGTTCATCAAGTTTAAGTGAAGTAAAGTCGGGTATAAAAGGGCAACATACCTTAAAATTTCTTAAATTTTTTTAACAGTTTTGCTCTTGAAGGCGGTTTTTTGGGTTATGAGTGATAGTTTTATATGGATAAGTCCATTTCGGTGCGCTGAATACGAATCTGAAGTCAGATTTTCTGTAATACGTACAGTTTTTTAGATATTCATGCCCAAAGAGGCGAAAAACACGTTTTTTGGCTATATTCACTCATCAATATCTTTTAAATTACTTACTTATTTTAAAAATTGATTAAAGCTATTTAAAACGCTGACATTTCTCTTGAAGAAACTTTTAATATTTCAGATATCTTTCTTGTAACTTGCAATATTGCATATTAACTCTTTCGGTTATTCTATGCCGTACGGCATAGTCGCACTTCAGTGGCAGATTTATGATATAAAACTTCAACATCCAATTTTTTTTTAATTTTTTTTTTTTCTTTGAAGAATTCTGAATAAGAAAGCATTGAAAAATGTTTGATTACTGCAACCAGTAACTCGCGATAATTACAAAAGCAATCATCTCTTTTGAGTCTTGTTTTTTGCAAGAAAAAGTAACTTCATAAATTCAGTTATTTCACGGAAAAACAAATTTATTTGGCAAACTTTTGTACATGTATTAGTAGAAAATTATTGATTTTAACAGCTCGAAAAAAATTAGGACCCTGGACTTTTTAATAAGGCTGCAGGATTTTTTTTATTTCCTACCATGCCATACGGCATATATTTCACTCAATGGAAATAAAAAAAATGTATGGGATGAAATTAGTCGCAACGATTGCGTGTTTTTTTGAGAACAGAAGCCAACAAAATTGTCACCCGGAAACCAGTGTACAGATGGTCGTAACTTAGCATATCTGAAGTTAATTTTTTTGTTTTTTTCTTACATATTTTTAAGTGCTAGTTTCAACTTGAATATTTATTATTTAAAGCATTTCATTTAAGTAATCGTGATGAATCCTAAAGGTTCAAGTAATTATTAACACTTTTCAATAATATCCTTCGTTTCCAATAATTCTAAGTTTATGGTTTTAAGCTTTTAAAGTTGGGATATTTAAAAAAAAATTATCACTCTTTTTCATGTTAAAAATTGGTTTTGTTATTTTGCTCTGTCAGACTCAGTCAAATTAACCCTCGGACATGATATCTAGTACAATTAGTAGTTAGCCGACAAAAAATTACGTCGCACAAAGCCGCACTTCACTACTAGATACAGGGTTTTTCATATGTACCTACAATAAAATTATTTTTTTGTGTTTTATATTTGATTTTAATGTTTATTTTTCTAACGCATATCTTGGTTAATGTAGGTGATGCTCGAAAGTAACCCAGATATTTAGCAGCGATTATTGTTAACTTTTTAGGCAGTATTTTTAGTATTTCCAATTTTTCAAAGTTAAGGAAGTACTTATCATAAAAAGGGGCTAAGAATTATAAAGCTACATTTTTTAGAAGATTTTTGAGTATGCAATTTTGCAGCTCATTCAATTGTAATATAATAATATGCAACATTCAACTTTTTGAAAAATTTCATTGGCTTTTCGGAAATTTTAATTGGAACGGTCTCACGTACATATAACGCAAACACCCTACAGAAAAAAATTACTAAAATCGACGGAAATTTTTACAGCATTGAGAATAGCACTTTTTACACTAAAATTGGTTGGCTACATAACAGTACACTTAGAAATCTCCTCAAAACCTTCTATAAATTCTGGTCGCGCTTTGAAATTTTTAATCCACTTTTAGAAATTTCTACGATTTTTCGGATTTTTCCATAAGCTTAGAAATCCTGCTTAAGGCGATTTTTATTGAAAAATTGTTTACATTTTTAAACGAAAATAAGAGAGTCAAATTTTCGACAGAACTGTTTGAAATAAATTTAAAAACTCTGGCGTATGATTTTTTTTTTGAGTCACTGTATATATTTTTCAATAAAATCGACTTTTAACTAGAGCCCTAGATACCCGGGTATCGAGCAATTCCATCTGATCATTTTTGTTTGAAGCCCGTTTGTTGTTCAAATGCCCGTACAAACATTCGAGCATTCGAGCTTACAAACAAAAAAAATGTGTATCGGAAAAACAAAAATAAAAAAACTACATATAAAGAAAAAAAAAATAATAAACAAAAAAAAAAAACATAAAAATACCCGAATTGTTCAAATACCCGTACAAACATACGGGTAATAAACAAACAAACAACTCTTCGAGCATTTGAACAACCACTGTTCGGCACGGTAGGCAGGAAGCGACGATAGGTTGCATGAAAATGTCGAGAAAAAAGGAAAGTGGGGTTGTGTTATGTGATGTTTATAGATGAAACATCCGTTGAAATTAAAATCCGAGCTGCTCCTTTTTCAAGGATATCCACATTTTTTGTTTTTTTTGAAAGGATCAAATATTGAGGAAATCGAATATTCGCCACCGTCCAAATTTTTCCGATTTCAATACATTATTTGGTCGCTAAGGGATACAAAAAAAGGTATTAAAAAGAAAAATGGACACCTGTAGTGGAAAAATCCAATGTGAACAGGACCTAAAGGATAACCACTGAAATATAAAATAACACAAAAAGTACCCACTTTAATTTGCGTATAACTCCTAAAATGTTAACTCTACGTGGAAATTTCTTATTATATGTTTCATTCAGAATAAATAAAGAAATATTTCTTTAATATACAATTTTGATGTACCTGCAGTGCTTAATGTACTTTTGTGCATCTAAAGTGAAAATTTCAAAAAAAGTACGTTTTTTTTATGGTGCTATTTTAAGTTCAAATATTTTTCTAGTTTATGTAAATATTTTAATCTAATGATCCAACTCTCATTTCTACATATCTCTACGTTAATACTAAAAAAGAGTTAGAGCTGAGATACGCGCTAGCTGTGCACGGTGGGCGGGAAGCAACAATAGGTTGCATGGGAATATCGTAAAAACGATGGCCCAACGAATATGTGCCTAGCTGTGTGCTGGTACTAATTTTCGTTTAAAAAAAATGTTGGAGATTTTATTCACGTTTGCTGTGTGTTTATGAAGTATATTAGAATATCATTTTACGTAAGTGTTTAGCCGGCGATCGTTTTTTCGATATTTTCATGCAACCTATTGTTGCTTACCGCCCACCGTGCACAGCTAGCGCGTATTTCAGCTCTAATTCTTTTTAATATTAACGTATAGATATGTAAGAATGAGAATTGGATCATTAGATTAAAATATTTACATAAACTAGAAAAATATTTGAACTTAAAATAGCACCATAAAAAAAACGTACTTTTTTTGAAATTTTCACTTTAGATGGACCAAAGTGCATTAACCACTGCAGGTACATCAAAATTGTATATCAAAGAAATATTCCTTTATTTATTCTGAATGAAACATATTATAAGGAATTTTCACGTAGAGTTAACATGTTAGGAGTTATACGCAAATTAAAGTGGGTACTTTTTGTGTTATTTTATATTTCAGTGGTTATCCTTTAGATCCTGTTCACATTGGATTTTTCCACTACAGGTGTCCATTTTTCTTTTTAATACCTTTTTTTGTATCCCTTAGCGACCAAATAATGTATTGAAATCGGAAAAATTTGGACGGTGGCGAATTTTCGATTTTCTCAATATTTGATCCTTTCAAAAAAAACAAAAAATGTGGATATCCTTGAAAAAGGAGCAGCTCGGATTTTAATTTCAACGGATGTTCCATCTATAAACATCACATAACACAACCCCACTTTCCTTTTTTCTCGACATTTTCATGCAACCTATCGTCGCTTCCTGCCTACCGTGTCGGGCTACTCGAAAATGTTCAAAAAAAAAATCGAGAGCTCTACTTTTAACACAAATTATTAAAATTTTGCATTAAACAAGCAATTTGGAATAGATGTACACAATAAAATATTTCTACCTATGTGCTACGGTTATAAATAATAATTTTCTTATATAATTTAGTTTTTTAATATTCCATTTTGACAGACATTAAGTAAAATCTCAAGTTCAGATACTCTTATACATTGCATATTTATTCCCATTGTAGTTTATACTAATATTATTTGATTAAGATGATAAGTAATTGAAAGAAAACTTGAAATTTAAATAATTGGCGTTACTTTTCTGTTACACTGGTCGACAAGTTTTTGTTACAGAAATAAAATTATACTTTTGTAAAGGATTTCGGTGCGCTGAATCCGAATCTGAAGTCAGATTTTCGCTAATACGTACAGTTTTTGAGATATTTATGTGTAAAGAGGCCAAAAACGCTATTTTTGGCTATATTCACTCCTCAATATCTTTTAAATTACTTATTTATTTTAAAAACCGATTAAAGCTATTGAAAACGCGGACATTTCTCTTGAACTCTCTTGCACTCTACGCAAAAATTTAAATATTTTAATGACATTTGGTATACAGATTCTCATCGTGACAAAGTAGGTTGGTATTGAAAATGAGCAAAATCGGATGATAACCACGCCCAAAAATGTCATATCTCAGTCACTAATATAGCCCGAGTAAACGAATTTCATCCATGTAATGGCCTTATGCCGTTATGAGGAAATAAATTGAAATTTTCGAAAAACGGCGGTACCACGCCCATTTATTAAAGGACAAATTTTTTAACTTTTATGAGTCATATCTCAGAAGCCGTAGCTGCTATATCGATGAAATTTGGTATTCTTGGTTTACTTGCTAAATAAAATTTTTGGATGGGTATTAAAAAGAGGCCTAATGGGGTCATTTTAAGCCGCATCTTTGTCAAATATAAAGAAAATTTATGAAAAGCAAAAAACAAAAACATGAGAAGTTTAGGTTTGTGTAGGTCCAAAAATCAAAGAAAATTGTGTAAGTCCAAAATATTTACATGAACGGAAATTTTTTTTTTTTTCATTTCGAAATTTTTTAATTTTTTATTTTTCGTCTCTCCTACAATGTTTTAAAAAACGACAATTTGCACTCTAAGCTAGCGAAATATTAAATTCATTTATGGAAGTACAGGACAAATGTTTCTTAGGTTTATTTTAAGCCAATAGTACTTGTGATAAATGTCTCAGAAAAAGCTTTTCAAATTAATTTTACGCAGCTAACGCATATCAGAGAACGTAGATGAACAGAGAAGTTGCAACTACGAAAAATCGTGTAAAACGTCAAAACTGAACAAAACGCTGGTAGGGCATCCTGTTAACGTTACCAGAGTTGAGTCATGGTGAATTACAGATTTGAGAGAAAAGTTAAAAAAATTAGCAGCGCGCTGTAGAATGGAATGTTACTTTACATTTGTGCACATCTGCTGATATTCTTAGTTTTATTCACATACACCGATTTCACCAATGCACCAATTTCCTAAAACAGCAAAGTAATTTTAAAATTTTCTTATCGAATTTCAATTATAAATAAATTTAAGAATTAAAAAAAATCAATTTAAATTAGTTTCAATTTGACTTTGCTGGGACTCGAACCTGCGCCTCTATGTGCATATCTTTCTGTATTAAAAAATTATGCTTCAATAGATGCTTTTGTGTACACAACAAGGACCAATTTGATGAAACTGGTAAATATTTGTCCATATGTATGTAGGTAGGTACCTACTATGTTTTCTTATCGAATTTTCAATTGTAATTAAATTTACGAAATTTAAAAAAAATATATATATGTAGGTATTTTGGTGTTCATTTGCTGATGACCAACCATTTTTATAAATTAATAAAAACATATGTACATATGTATGTATGTACATAGGTAGTTACATACATATGTACCTACTTCATTTACACAACTTGATTTATGTAATTAATTACCTATGTACATACCAAATCGAAATTGCCGTCGGCATTTCGCATTGCTATATTTTTGCGTAAAAACATCAATCATCCATATGTACATAGGTACATACATATGTAAATATGTTTTTTTTTTTTTTTTTTTTTTTTTTTTTTTTTTTTTTTTTTTATAGTAGGGGGAAGCATCGAAAGCCGAAGTGCGAGACTTTAACCCGCTAAACCTAACCTACTCCCACCCAAAGCCACTCCTACGGAACCACCGGACAGGTATTACTTCGTAGGAGGGCGGATAGACTAAAAGTCTTCTTTCAACGGACAGGACTATTAACGCCTACTACATTGGTCAGAGTATCTCAGTTGGGCTAATATTGACGCTGACGCGTCGCTAACTGCCTCCCACATAACAGAGGACTGACACATAAGTGCAGTCAAATTTTCCACCGAAACTCTTGTTCCCGCGATCTCGTTCAGCCGTGATCGCACAGCTGAGAAACGAGGGCAATGAAAAAACACATGTTCTGCGTCCTCTATCACGTCGGAACACTGAGGACAGAAAGGACTATCCTTTCTCTTGAATCTGTAAAGATACGCCCTAAAACACCCATGTCCGCTAAGGAACTGAGTAAGGTGGAAATTGAGGTCGCCCTGCTCTCTATCTGCCCAACTGTTTATATTAGGAATTAACCTATATGTCCACCGACCTTTAAGCGAGGTTTGCCAGCGTTCCTGCCACATTAGGCGACTTTTCTTCCTTTCTTCGGTTCTGTGTGAGTTTAGCACCGGTTTCGTTGCACTGTATATTTTGCTAGTTTCTTGGGCTTGAATGTCTATCGGCGGTATGTTTGCTAAAACTTCAGCAGCGTCACCAGAGACTGTTCGAAATGCGCTTATAACTCTGAGAGCGGCCATGCGGTGTACGGCGTGCAGCTCCTTTGCATATGATTTGCAGTTGAGAGCATCGGCCCAGATCGGTGCAGCGTATAAAATAGCAGAGTTTATAGCCCTGGCTAACAGGTGTCGACGTGTGGAGCGCACGCAGCCTTTATTCGTCATCATCCTCGAGAGGCCGCCACAAATTTTTTGCGCCTTTTCTGCGGCGTAGTTTATGTGCTCTTTGAAGCTCAGCCTGGGATCAAGAACCACACCCAGATATTTCAGTGATGGCTGGGAACTTATCTCGCACTCCCCGACCGTAATGCACATATTTTCTCGTACTTTCCTTGTGCTTACAAGCAGTACCTCTGTTTTTTGTTCCGCTAGCTGCAGGTCCATATTCGAGAACCATCGTCGCACTCGGCTGATTGCATCATTGCAGATATGCCGGAGATTTTCTAGGTGCTTTGCAACTGCTATTATAATGAGGTCGTCTGCGTAGGCAATAAGTTCCACAGATTTTGGTTGTTCGATCTCAAGGACACCATTGTACATAACATTCCATAGGAGAGGGCCTAGGACGGATCCTTGTGGTACTCCGCTCGTAATCGAATAGATCTTGGCTCCCTCATCAGAGTTGTAGACGAGGACTCGCTCCTCGAAGTAACTTAAAATTATGTTTATCAGGTACTGTGGGACTTGAAAGCAGTATAATGACTCAATAATTTTCGACCAACTCGCTGAGTTAAAAGCATTTTTTATATCTAGTGTGACCAGAGCGCAGTATTTTTTGGCTCCACCTTTCCACCTCTTTCCGCTAACTGCATTTCTAGCTAATTGGACCACGCTTTTTATGGCATCGACTGTCGACTTATGTTTGCGGAAGCCATACTGTTTTTTTGACAGACCACCTGCGCTTTCTAGAGCTGCCTCTAAGCGGTTACAGATCAGTGCTTCATATATTTTGCCCATAGTATCAAGCATGCATATTGGCCTGTAAGATGAAGGGTCATCTGGTGGCTTTTTTGGCTTTGGAATAAGGACCAAACGTTGGACCTTCCACGGATGTGGGAAGATACCCTCCTTAAGACATGCATTATACATTTCTGCGAACAATGTCGGGCTTAAGTGTAAAGCTGCCTTGAGAGCTTTATTTGGTATACCATCTACACCGGGTGCTTTGTTGTCTTTTAACCTCTTTGCTATGTTAATAATTTCATCCTCTGTAACTAAGTTAGAAGGTACCTGAGGAATTCTCTGCGCAAGATGGGCAGGCATTGGTTCGTGCTTGGGAAACAAGGTTTCAACCACCCTGGTTAGGAAAAAAGGGCATGTTGGTTGCACATATGTAAATATGTATGTATGTATGAATGTATGTATGTACTTGCAAAAGTACACATGTGCTCATAAATGTATCCAAAAACAAAAACTATTGTCCACCACAAAATACAACAATAACAACTTCATTCATAAAGCAATTACAAAAAATCAAGTGAAAACTGGCAACATTGTCTTCGCGCAAATCGACGACAATTTCAATAATTTTTCTGGTCCAACTCGACTTAAATAACGTCATGGCAAGGGGACAAGGTGATAAGGGACAAGCTTATGAGATTTTGTTATTGTACCTACAGCTCAAAAGAAGGCGCTCGCATACATACATACATTCATATGACTTCACATGTCAACAAGTGCTGCGTTTGCTTGCCCCTCTACATTTCGCTTTTGTCCTGCACTTTTCACAAACCGAAGAAATTTTGTCAAATTTCAACTCCAAATAGCTTTGAGATCAAGTCAGTGGGCATGCGGGTAATACAAAAGTGATGAACCTTGCACACAATGGCAATGGTTCAACACCTGCAAGCTTATGTGCGCATTCATATGAACAAGCGCGGTCACATGCAATAATTGGGTAAATTGGGCCTGCGCACTGTCAGCATGTGATTTCATAGCGGCGGTGTCAGAACAGCCGACAACCCTTTGTCGTTTGATCTACGCAAAGAAGTCAAACTTTGTGCAGAAAATGTACACATCCAAACGAAGATTTTTATACATCCCAATAAACATTTTTCTTCATTTTCAACTAAGCCTATTCTCAAACCTAAAACGTTAGTTATCAAATGCACCTCAAATTTTCTTTAATAACGTCCTTAAACAAAAATGCACACTTTTAGTATGGGATTTTGGGCTGATTCTCCATTTGAAAAATTAAATTTTCTCAAACCCATTTCAAAGATAAATTTTTTCTCAAATGCTTCTCAAATTGATAAAAAAAATATTTGAGAAGCACTTGAAAACATGTTTATTTTCAATTGATATATGTGCTGATTCTCAAATTGGAAAGCAATGTTTCCTCGTTTGAGAATTTCTTGTTCAGTGTTTAATGGGATATGCACAATCGCGTACAGTAGTGTGTGTTTTATTCTTGTTGTTGACATGTGAACCCAGCAAAAAATTTCAAATGAAAATAAGCGTTTGTAAGCGTTCAGATGTAAGCAAAACACTTGCATAGACATTTACAAACATCGCAAAGTAAGCCTTTTGCAATCGAAACGCGTCGCTCGTTCTAAGCTTGAAATTAGGATTGCAAAAAATGTTTTTTAGGACATATAATAACGCGTGTTGCACTTACCTGACTCTACTTTACTTTTATCACTTTATTTATTTCACTAAAATTTCACTTTTTCACTTGTTTACTGTTCAGAAATCAAAACTAAAATGGGTTCTACCTACAAATAACTGTAAATTTAATCGGTCACCGTCAACATTTATAAAACGCTAGCATTTCCTTGCGAAATATAAAGACATATGCAAAACGCTTACTATACCAAATATTATGCAAATGTCGCTTGCAAAGTCCTTATTTATGCTAGCTTATTCTAAGCTTGGTTTGGTTTACAACGCTTACATTAGTTCAATTAAGAATGCTTATTTTGTTTGATTTGCAAAACGCTTACCAGCTTGTTTGCTGGGTTAAGTCATATGAATGTATGTATGTATGCGAGCGCCTTTTTTTGAGCTGTAGGTACAATAACAAAATCTCATAAGCTTGTCCCTTATCACCTTGTCCTCTTGCCATGGAACTGATTTGAAGTCGAGTTGGACTACATAGAAAAATTATTGAAATTGTCGTCGATTTGCGTGAAGACAATGTTGTCAGTTTTCTCTTGATTTTTTGTGACTAGGTATGTTTATGAATGAATTGTTATTGTTGTTTTTTGATATGTTTGGAGGACAGTAGGATTTGCGTTGATCAGTCATCAGAGTCTAGCAGCTGCTGTGCCCCGATACACCAAAATGAATGGTGAGGGTTTTGATGCAGCCACCAATTTATTATTGCTCAATAGATGTACATACATACATAGTATGTATGTACATATGTATTGATGCATCATCTAATTGTTCAGAGAGGGTGACAATTAAATTTCATTGGCATAGGTATAGATATGGTTGATCGTTGCTCATCAACGAGGTTGATGGGTTGGCCATCAACAACATCAAATGGACAACAAAATGTTTTTACATTTTCAAAATTTCGAAAAATTTAAAATAATTAAAAAATCGATGTGGAAATTGTTAAAATACTCACCGGTTGTAGCAAACTGGTGCATTGTTGTATGGTTTTTAATACAGAAAATGCATTGATGCGCAGGTTCGAGTCCCAGTAAAGTCAAATTGAAATTAATTTTAATTGATTTTTTTTTAATTTTTAATTTATTTATAATTCAAATTCGATAAGAAAATAGTTAAAACACCAGCGGTTTTGGGAAATTAGTGCATCGATGGAATTGGTGTATGGGAGGAATAATGAGCTATATCAGCAGATGTACAGAAATTTAATATAACATTCCTTTCTACAGACGAACTCGCTCTACTTCTGTTATTTTAACATCCAGCTGTGTTGAATAAAAATTTTTTATTCACCAGATGCACTACCAGAATTTTGTTGGGTCTCTGGCTTCCACGATTATTCGTAGTTGCAACTTCTCTGTTCATCTACGTTCTCTGCTAGTACACTCTCTCTCTCAAAGTAACTTATAATTATATTTGTAATAGGCCCGTCACATAGCATACGTCAATCCGTCTACGTCGACGTATGTGACTGACAGCTCACGTACTTGACGGAGAGGTCGCCACATAGGAAACGTTGGCGGATATACACAAATCAGCTGTTTGATTAACCTTTAACTACAGAGGTGGAGGCAAAAATTTAACTCTTTAGAATATTTTGTAATTTCTCTTTTAAGTTGCCCTATTGAAATTCAGTTTTCAGTAACTTCACATCTCCTGATAATTCTTGACCATTTTGTTTTATGGAGGAATGTTATACAAATGAGAAAAAACTCGAAAAGCAAATTGCAAAAAAAGTGAAATTCAAGAGTAGCTAAAGGTTAACAATCAAAAGCAATCAGCTGACATAGCGACGGATTGACGTATACCAAAAGTTGACTTTTGGGCAACTTCGGTACGTTGCGGCGACGGATCCGTCGTACGTGTGACGACGTACGTTTAAATGCCGACATTTTACTGAGCTGTCAGTCACATACGTCGACGTAGACGGATTGACGTATGCTATGTGTCGGGGCTATAAGGTATTGCCTTTTCCTTATTGTAATAAGGAAGTTATTACAAAAAACGCGATTTAGCTGTTTTTACAGCGGGCCTAAAAAAAAAATTTTTACACCAAAAATGTTTTTTCGACATAAGTGTTCAAATAAAACTGACACACGCAAACTTTATTTTCGTGATACGGCTTAATGTACATATGTATGTATGTATATAAATATTATTTCGAAAAAACTTTTCATTCTTAAATCAAGAATATTATTCTTAAACCAATTTTTTTCAGATTTTTATATTGCTTCAAAAATGCCATTCTTGATTTAATAATAATATAATACAATGGCGCTATTATAACTCTGACGAGTTTTATGGCCGAGCTTCTCTACCAATTCGAGGTGTGCTCCTTTTTGTTTTTCCTACTAATTGGGTGGACCTACAGTTTTATGCCGGCTCCGAACGGCGAATGAATTTTTTGTGAGAAGCTTTTTCATGGCAGAAATACACTCGGAGGGTATGCCGCCCACTGCCGAGAGGTGACCGCTGCTCTTAAAAAACCCAATAATTGGATTTTTACTAATTAGAAAAATTGTTTTGGTGTTTTGCTCGGACCGTGGTTTGAACCCGAGACCTCTGGCATAGCAGGCGAGCACTCTACCCACTGCACCACAGACTGGATAAACTTAAATTTGATATATTTTTCCTTAATTTCAGTTATTCTTAAATCAAGTACGGCACAGCTTGATTCTAGCCCGCAACTTTTCTCTGAGTGTACATATGTAGTACATACGTATTGATGTGTAAATTGTCTACAGCATACCTCGGCGTTTCATAGATCTTAAGACAGACATAGGCAGCCCATACCACAATTGTGGGAAGTCGATTCACACGTATTCTTACTCTCTTCATCAGTCGTTTGCCATAGGGATGGGCAAATTGGAAAAATATATCGATATATATTATATCGATATTTAAAAAAACATCGATTTATGCCGTGTAAAAACATCGATATATCAATATATCGAAAGGGTCGGCTTTACATTAAGGAACCACGTCCCGCAAAAACCACTTCTTCACGGGGTTAGAGGTGTTCGCACAGCTCTCAAAACTGAAATCCAAACTTGCCGGAGACTTATAGTTTACTAGATAATTGTTGTTAAAGTTCGATGGGTCTACAGATATTCTACGAATCCTGAAGTATAAACATAAACATCATTAAAAATTGCTTGAAGAATAAAGTAATGTAAATTCAAGCACCCGAACATTATGGTTATACCACTTCTTAAAAAATGTTCTGGTGTTAAATTCAAAGCGAATCAGAAATGTATGAAAAATATCGAATTTGGCTCGAAATGGCAAAAATTATCGATTATCGATGCACGGTAATTCAAAATATCGTCGATATTATCGGCTGTACTATTTTAAAAATATCGATATATTGATATATCGATATATATCGCCCAACCCTAGTTTGCCAACTGTCGAACGATAAACATTGCGCCTGACTATGTCGCTTCGTGGTTGAACGCAAGCATTGACTTTATACGGGTAACTGTGTAACCTAAATGAAACGCACGCCGTCAATTTACTGTCAAAAATTTCTCATGCCCATACAAATTGTATGGGGGTAACCGAAATTGAACGGCGTGCGTAAAAAGCAAATTCGACGCCCAATTTTTTTTTTGCGTGACAGTTGAAATTAAGCATTGTGGGTGATTGTTTGCAAAAAAATTGACACTTGCTTTTGATATCGTGTCTGTTAGGTACATATTCCACAAAATAACAAGATTTTCTCTGATTTTCTGTATTTTTCTATTTCTTTATCTGAACACGCACGCAAGTCAATTTCGGTTCAACGCATATGAAAAATTTGCGTGCGTGCGTTAAATTGACGACTTGCGTTTGATTTAGGTTACACAGTAATGTATGTATGTATGTCCACAAATAAAATGCCGGCGAGAAATTTTATATGATGGAAATGCCTTCGGCGATGCAATGCCTTTTTTGCTATGAAGTATTTAAAATAATACATATGATTATGCACTACAAAAGCATTGCGAAGTATTTCACAAAGAGTTTTTGTACTCTTATTTGGATGACTTTTGTATTCCATACACTTTGTTTTAGCCAACTACCCTTCAATTTTTTTCAGAAGAGATAATTTTTTTCCTTTCAAAGGCAAACAACAAAAAACAAAAACAACAAAAAACCAAAAATGTCTGTTCTACATATACGTATGTATATTCCACTTCATAGATAACTAGATACGAAACTCTTCATTTCGTGAGAGCGCTGTCAAAATGCGCATTTTTTATAACATTTTTCATTGGTGCCACTCTGTTCGAAAACTGAAAATGGGTATTTTACATATTATTTCTGGGAATTTTTCGGCTTCCTTATGTTATTGAAGACTATAGCAATAATAAAATTTTGTTTATACCAAATTAAGATAAGGATATAACCACAAAAGTGATACACAGGATAGTATGATTTTCCCACATTCCGAATATTCGTGTTCGAAACCCAATCTCAGACAAATTAAGAATAACGCACAAAAAGTGGTGAACGATAATACATGTAGTTGGGTGGTATTTTTTAAGAAATATTTTACTCTATTTTACAATTCTATTAAAATGTGAATATATTAGAATTGAAATATAATAATTTTTAACAGGATATATATAAATCTACTGAAGAACGCTTCCCGCGTTCCATCTCAATTTTAAATGAAACACAAATTTACCACTTAAAACAATAAACTTCACTGAATATTACACACAAGCAATACAATTACCTCTGTATTTTTTATAATTCTTTATTATTTCAACAAAATTTGGCACATAAAACAAAACATCAAAATCCACCGAAAGTGACAATTTATTTTGGCGCGTTTTCCTTTCTGGCACCTGCAATTTGCACAAACAGCTGATCGGCCGGGTTTTATGTTTTGTTGATGCTGGCAACAAAGCCACATTAGACCCGTGGGAAAATCGTAAAAGTGAGAGAGTAAAAAAGAGTTTCGTATCAAGTCATCTTTGTTCCACTTGAAGCGGATCAATTTCCCACTGGGGTGCGCATGCCGAGAACTTGTTTTGTTCTCACCAACACAACCTCATTTCAGATTTCGCCGACCACTGTCTTACAGGGATGCCACTTTTGGGCTTTTCCTACCAAAACTGGTAGGTTTTGTTCCTTTTGGTAGGTTGGTAGGACGATTTGAATTTTGGTAGGTTTTTGCCATTGTCACCATATACAAGTCCCACAGCTCATCGAAAATCGATAAAAAAAAGTCGATATGTCATTGGCAAATGTCAAAATCGGGGACAGATTGGTATACTTAGCGGCGACTTTCGGGGGTACAGATTGGTATGGCGGCCGGATGTGGTTGTTGTAAGAAAAGGGACCATAATGACATGGTCGTAGCAATCAAGACAGAAACGCAATTCCAGAATTGGGATTTGAAAAAAAAAAACAATTAATAGTTCCGAAAAGAAATTAAGGCTGAGTTTCTAAAACGCAATTCCCGGAGAGGGCGTAAACGCCAGCTATTCCACGAATAACATGTGCAAGAATGTAAAGCAGAAAGAAGAAAAGCAACTTATATTGCATTCATGATCGTCATTGGGCCATAACAACAACTTCAAAATGAGCTGAGCACAGCTGTTCGACCTCTTTGACACACATCCCAGAGTCAGGTCACTGTTCTCCATACACTATGGTTCTTGCCTTCGTTCAACTAACATAATTGATTTGGTACATTTGTTCACTTTGCCACAACACTGTTGAGAAAACATGTCTTCTCAGTAGAGTTTTGTCACAAAACTCTGCTAAATAGAAACGTTTTTTTGAGCATCAAGTACACTTGCCCCCACAGACACAACTGGAGGAGATTGAAAACAGAAAAGCATCTGACGTTTTAGCTATATGAAGCAAACAAGGCTGTTCGTCTACATGATGTGTAATAAAGAGCTCCATGTGGTATCACAACAGGCCATCAGGCCTACTTAGGTAGTAAATGCGTTTGCTGTACCAAGTGGAAACAATGTCCGGTATTTCCCTCGATAAATCTTCTTACGTTTCCTTCAGGATCAGTTGATTGCCCTCATTATTCCTGAAATGTTATTCCACAAAATGTATATCCTGTATAGCCACGCCCATTTTCAACATTTTTATCAGTCATCCAACTAAGCATATAAATATTATTCTTTGTGCAAAATTTCATTCGTTTATGACTTCTAGCTACAAAGATGTCACGTTACAAATTCCTAAAGGGTGTTCCAGAAATATCTTTGGTAAAAAGTAGGCGTGGTCATAAACCGATTTCAATAAATTTCTGCGTGTCTATTAACACAAGTTATAGAAGTGTATAAACCAAGTTTCATGATAATATCTCAATTATTTGCCGAGTTATGGGCTCAGAAATCTCGTAGATTCCTTTGTCTAAAAAGAGGCAGTGCCACGACCATTTTCCAAAATTTTTCTATTTTTTTTTCCAGTCTATTGTGGAACTCATGCCACAAAATTTCAATGAATTATCTTTATATTTGACAAAGATATCGCTTAAAATGTTTTTATTAGGTCACTTTATAATTCACATATATTTTAACAATTTTCCGTCCAAACGTTTACCTAAGTAAGTAAATCACGCGTACCAAATTTCATCCACATATAAAACTTTCAATGTTTGACCCTTAATAAGTGGGCGTGGCACCGCCCATTTTCCAAAATTTCATCATTCATTTTCATTTCTTCATAGGGGCCTGAGCTCAACACGTGGGAAAAATTTCATCGCTCTAGCTATATTAGTGACTGAGATACCAAATTTCCGATTTTTTCTATATAGGAAAAGTGGGCGTGGTCATGGTCCGATTTCGCCCATTTTCAATACCAACCGTTCCAGTCTCGATACCAACTTGCATTTCAAATTTCATCAAAATATCTCAATTTTTGCGCGAGTTAGAGTGTTTACAGACTGACGGACGGACGGACAGACGGACGGACGGACATAGCTCAATCGGTTTCTCTTTTCACCCTGATCATTTTGATATATATAAGTCTATATCTATCTCGATTATTTCATTCTGTTACAATCCACCGTTATGTGATTAAAGCTATAATACTCTGTGTACTAGTACAGCTGAGTATAAAAAAAATGGTAGGCTCGAAGCCATTTTGGTAGGTTTTTGGTAGGAAAAAAATTTTCTTAGTGGCATCCCTGCTGTCTTAAGATCAGACAACAAGTTACGCTCTTCACACAGACAGGTTGCGCTCTTTGCTAAAAAAATGATTTAGTCGTCGCTGATAGTGATGGGCGAGTCCGAGATGTTTAGACAATCGAGAGAATCGCCATCGTTGCAAAATCACAATCGAGTCAAAAGTTGACTCGCTCCTCGACTACACAATCGAGATGTTTTTGCGATTGTTCCGAGTCAACGGGTCGGAGCTTGTTTCGATGACATCTCGACTACACAACCGAGATGTTTTTGCGATTGTTCCGAGTCGGCGAGTCGGAGGTTGTTTTGATGACATCTCGACTACACAAGCGAGATGTTTTTGCGACTGTTCCGAGTCGGCGGGCCGGCTGTTGTTTTGATGATTTGTTTTAGTTGATAAAATAAACTGAATGAGTGTTGTTGATGAAGAAAGTAGGATTGTTAATGGAAGTGAGGTAACTACATATATAAATGAACCAAATTTAAAAATATGATATACATAGACGCTGCATTTTTGAAATCACAACTAAAGAGTGTCGTGCATAATAATAATAACTAATTATTTAAACATTTTCTGAAGTGAGACGCTTATGAAACAAATTAATTTTACGAGCAGTAACAACGGCAATAGATTTGTACCACTGTATACTTTTTTAAGCAATTTTGATATACAACCGGCAACAACAAATGTATTTTTTGCAGCGAGTCCGAAATGTAGGGTTGCTTTGAAAACGAGAGGAATCATTGGCGAGTACGAGATGTTTTAGCGATTGTTTCGACTGACGGCCATTTACGACTTGACTCGAATACGAATGAAAACCATCGAGAGCATTCGAGATGTTTCAACAATCGAGAGAATCGAATAAAACATCTCGGACTCGCCCATCACTAGTCGCTGAACAAGTGGCCAAACAACATCGTGTGTGGCTATCGCATGTTTGCGCAGCGAATGTTACAAATATGCATGTACGAATGTACATATGTATATGTATGTATGTTTGTTCGCAATACTCTGCAAAAAAATGTGCGATTAATCGCAAAAGAGATTTGTCCCGGATTCATCTCTTTCGGGAACAATCGGTCCACAATTAGTCCCCGATTGTTCCCGCACGGGTATAAATCGACGCTTCCAAACAAAACTGTACTAAGTCTGAAAACTGTGTTTTGAAGGGGAAGCTCTCAAAGTTTAAACTCGATATGAAACTTCGGTTGTATGCTAAGTATATTTTCACTTGTAACTTCTGTTTGGATTGAACGATCAACACCAAAAGTCGACAATATCGAAGCCAGGGTACGCTTTATATAAAACCGTAAGAAAAAATAAAAATATGCTACGTGGTTTTTCATGGCAAGCTCTCGAATTTTTTATTCTGTAAAAATCTCGAGTTGTATTATATGGGCACTCTGAAAAAAATACGCGTAGTTAAATCAACAACTTTCCGCTGTTGAATCTCCGTCTTTGATTCAACGGCAAAAGTATTTGTTTTAACGGCATTTCATTGTTTACAATTTTCCAATTGGATACTCGGCATAATTCCATATCTGTAAAAATGCAAATTTCTGTCGTGGTAAAAACCGTTCTGCATTTTTGTTTATGAGTTATTGGAACATTAACTATGCCATAATTTACTTACTTTTCCCAAATTTTATTTTCATTACAGCTAGTTTTGTTTTGCTTTCAAAAAGCTTGACGATGTACAAAAATATAAAATACAAAATGTGTTCTTCATACTTTTTTTCAGTAAAAATGTCAAAGAAACTAAATCCCTCTTTGGCTTTATTTCATCACACACCACTGTATGTTTATTCAAACTGCAAATTTGTGTAACATGATTAAGAACTTTTATAATAAAATCTTCACCATACCAATATGCTACCCCTTTATATTTAAATTGTAATCCCGCCACTGAAAACAACCAAAATTTACAAAATGTAGCATTTTTTAGGCGCTTGATTTCACCTATTTTTCCGAGCTCTCTTCATAACAATTAATTTTTTTTTTTGTTTTTTGAATAAACAAAACACCTTACAAAAATACATACATAGTTGTAAACAAAAATAAAAAAATTCAGTCTTTATGTAGGTAAATAAAATTCAATACTTAAAGTTCAACAGCTTTATGTTGTACGCCAAAAAAAGAGTTTATCTGCTTCGGTGTATAGTTGACCAGCAACTAATACAACATAAAGCTGTTGAACTTTAAGTATTGAATTTTATTTACCTACATAAAGACTGAATTTTTTTATTTTTGTTTACAACTATGTATGTATTTTTGTAAGGTGTTTTGTTTATTTAAAAAACAAAAAAAAAAATTAATTGTTATGAAGAGAGCTCGGAAAAATAGGTGAAATCAAGCGCCTAAAAAATGCTACATTTTGTAAATTTTGGTTGTTTTCAGTGGCGGGATTACAATTTAAATATAAAGGGGTAGCATATTGGTATGGTGAAGATTTTATTATAAAAGTTCTTAATCATGTTACACAAATTTGCAGTTTGAATAAACATACAGTGGTGTGTGATGAAATAAAGCCAAAGAGGGATTTAGTTTCTTTGACATTTTTACTGAAAAAAAGTATGAAGAACACATTTTGTATTTTATATTTTTGTACATCGTCAAGCTTTTTGAAAGCAAAACAAAACTAGCTGTAATGAAAATAAAATTTGGGAAAAGTAAGTAAATTATGGCATAGTTAATGTTCCAATAACTCATAAACAAAAATGCAGAACGGTTTTTACCACGACAGAAATTTGCATTTTTACAGATATGGAATTATGCCGAGTATCCAATTGGAAAATTGTAAACAATGAAATGGTCATAAGAAAAAATAGGAAAGTTCAAATCAAGTTTTTTTACCTAAAATATGCAAATGTTTAAAGTCAGACCGCTACAAATTAAAAAGCTGTATTATATATTCCATTTGCTAATATGCACTTGCCTCATTTTCATTCAAAATATATTTGGTTTGAAACTGTAATTGCTTTTCCTTCACATGCGAAGATTTTGTCTCAAATTTAAGCGAGTCACTACAAATTTTTAATTTTTTTCTTTATTCTTTATAATTATATATTATTATTATTTATTATTATTTATTATTATTCTTTATTATTATATTTATTTATTGTAGCTTTCTTTGCAATTTTTCACGTGCAACCCATCAAAAACCTTAATAATTTATTTTTCTGGCATCCTAGTAAGCAAAAAATCCAATTGCATTCACGGGGGCTTAGACCTGAATGAACCTCACCCACCCTTAAACTTGCCACTGGATGTGCTCACAAACATTACGTAGCATAATTTTAGGCGTTTGATTTTCACCTATTATCCGAGCTCTAGTTATGAAATAACAAAAATCTCATACTTAAGTATATATTTTTCTTATTTTGGTATTCGGCTTCGGCTTCGGTTTTCGGCCGAATAAAGGATTATGCCGAATATTCGGCTACGGCTTCGGCGTCGGCCTAAAATTCCAGCTTCGGTCGGACACTAATACATATGTATGTTTTTAGATATTCGAATTTCTCAACACTGCTCGATATCGAATCGTAAGTCCTAATATCTAGATGACGTAGTAAAAAATTATGACATACCACAGTGTTTAAGCATATACTCTCGAAATTAACTAAAATTCGAACTTTGTAGGTATGTATGTATGTATGTACCTTCTAATATTTAGGTATGTTGCTGACCGTTCGTCCTCCTTTGAGGATTGTCCTCCGCAAATCGTCGCCTGAGAAAACGAATGTCCTATGTTTCAAAACATAGTTTCGAGAAAATCGACTTGTCCTCCGCAAGTGCTATTTCTTCTGTCCCACTGGTCCTCCTCTTCATGTTTCATGCCAGTGAGTAAGTCTTCACGAAATTTTATACCGAAAATTGTTATTTTCTTATCGTATTTAGCCACATATAAATATTTTACGTATAGCAGGCGGTGCAATGCAATAACACCCGCCCACAGGCGTTATTTCCCAAATAAAGGAACTAAAGCCCACGGGCGTTATTTCCTTTTTGAAAAAGAAATAATGTACGCTTGCATTATTTCGCTTTGGGTATGGGCTTTATTTCTCTTTCGGAAGGGCAATTAAGCCCCCAAAATAATACCCAATTTTTTATTTGAATTTTTCGCCTCTGGCGCATTTTTCAATAATACACCATATTAAAACAATTTTTTTATATACATACATACATATGTACATATTTCAATTTTTTTTGATATGATACCCATTATATGGATATGACATCCATAGTTTATGGATCAGACAGAACTATCCATATATGTATATGGATGTGACATCAATATAGTTTTCTACGTGTATGTAATAGATCACAAAACCATTTAAAACAAATCGGCTGTTTTCACAATCCATTCGCGAAGCGCAGCTACATCCGAATATACACCCGGTGTTTTGTCATCCGCACAACCATAACCCCATGACACAATGCCTACCAGTTTACCAGCCGATACCAAAGGTCCGCCTGAGTCACCTTGGCAAGCGTCTTTACCTTTGGTGTATGTACAAATCATAGTTTCATAGACTTTTTCACCATAGCCATTAGCATCCGATCCGCATGTTGCCAAAGTAAGAGTCTTTAGTGTAACAGATTGCAACAGTGTAGGTAATGTTGCTGCACCGGATCCTTTAGTGCCCCATCCCGACGCAATAGCATCCTCGCCATCAGCAGGTGCTTTCTCAGTCAAAGGAATTGGTTTGATTGTGGATTTGAATGTGAGTGGTGTTGCCAAACGAATAATGGCAACATCATATTCCATCGTATATGGATTGTAATCCTCGTGCATTATGTAAGCAGCCACTTGCACTAAAACACCACCAGAATTCCAAAATGTTGAACCAGCACGTACTTTAAGCGTAGAAGCGGTCTCACGTTTCAGACAATGGGCAGCAGTTACAATAGTATATTCGTTATAAATGGAACCGCCACAAAAATGTGAACCATCAGTTTGTATTGATACTTGCCATGGCAAATGAGCTATTGTAGTGGCAGCTCCGCCAACAATGCGTCCATCTTGCGGTTGCAATGATCTGGTTGGGACTAGAGCAGCCTGTACAGTCAGCAAGCTGGCAAATGCCAGGAGTAGTAGAGTTGTAAATTTCAACATATTCACGTACATTATTGTTTGGTTATTGCCGTGAATATAAAAACATGCGAACTTGCTGAGGTCTAACTTACATATGTATGTATGGATGTAGGTGGTGATCGAAAATTGAATGAACAGATTTCTATCGAAAATTTTAGTTTTTATAGGCAGATTATAGACTTCAATTTGATATGTTTAAAGAGGCGAGTTAGTCATTAGTAGACTGCTATCAGATGTACGCAATGTAAACAAGGTGGTCGAGATTGTTTATCTACAAATTTATTGGCATTATTATACGTGCCTTTGAAAAACTATAGTTAATATGAACGGACGAAAATTACCGTGTATAACTTTGATTTGATTTTAAAATTTAAAAACTAATTTTTTCCCCAAACGTCAATCGACAGTTCGCTGAACTCACAATCGTACTTAATAGAAGAAGAAAAACAATGCAAAATAAAAAATTTAATAACTTGAATTTATGTCAGCACAAGCCCTAGAAATAGGGAAATTTAAACCATAATTAGTTTTTAAGCTCTCGTTCCACTTACGCAAGGCAGCCACATCCGAATACACCCCCGGCAGACTGTGCGCGGAGCAGCCATAACCCAAGATACGACACCCACCAACTAACTATCCGATACTAATGGTCCACCCGAATCTCCCTGACATCTTTCTTCTCTGTGTAGGCCAGACCTGGGCATCCTCAATTAGGTTTTTTTTTTTTTCAATTACAATTAGATTAATTGTGAATTGAGATTTTTCAATTGCAATTACATGTACCAAAAAAAAAAAACAAAAAAAGCAAAACAAAAAAGCATAAACAAAAAAAGAAACAAAAAACAAACGCAAAAGCAAAAACAATAACAAGAACAAAACAAAAAATAACAACAATAGAAACAAAAACAAGTTGCATAACTAAATTTTCTCAAACCCAATAAATATGCAATTGATGGCATTCCATTACAATTACTTATAATTGGAGATTTAGAGAGATTTTTCAATTACAATTACATATAATTGGTAATTGATATATGAGGGTGTAATTGTATTGTATATGTATAGTTATATGTAATTGAGGGTGCCCAGATCTGGAGTAAGCACAGTTCATTGTATCATGCACCTGCCCCCCATAGTCCTAGACATACGATTTATGTCTGTACATGTCGCTAAAAGCTGGCCATTTCCAAGACAACCGCTTGTAATTGTTTATGTAAGCTCCTCGATTCAAATTTTTTCGTACCGCAACCGGATACAATTACTGATGCCCCATCCGCAGGTGCTCTAGTAGCCAAAGGTATTGTTTTGATGGTGGATTTGAATGTGATTGGTGTTGCCTAATGTGATGAAACTTTTTTTTAGTCTTCCTTCGACAGGTTCCCAAAGATCTTGGCTCACTAACTCTGTGAAAATTCTTCAAGCACCACTTCTCTCCAAATAACCTTATTTCTGTTTTCGTGGAAATAAATCGAATAACGCCTATATCTACTTTAACTCAATTTTAAACTCAATTTCTAATTGCCTTTATTTTTATTTGTAACATTTCATGAATTAATTACGGTCGGTCTCAAAGTTAATTATCCTCCAACAGCGAAGCCTCTATCTGCTCTATTTTTTCAAGCACCCATGGCAGTAAATATCGTACATTTGAATAAACTCCAGGATATTGAGCAAATGCACAACCTTGACCCCACGACACTATGCCAGCCAATTTGCCATTCACCAAAAGCGGGCCACCGGAATCATTTTGGCAGGCATCCTTGCCACCAACACCGCGTAGGCCTGCACAGATCATGGACTCTGTTATGCGTCCCGCACCATAATCCTCATTACACTCCTCATTACTCACAATGGGTACTTTAACTTCTTGTAAGGAAGTCGAACTACCACCAAAATATGATGTCGTACCCCAACCACTAATTGTTGCAATAGCACCTTTTACCACGGGATCCACTGCAAACTCAACAGGTTTAATCGTGTAATTATTGATTGGCAATGCGGCGCCCAAAACCACCAAAGCAATATCATTGTTTATTGTCTTTGGATCGTAATTTTCGTGCATTATCAATTCTTTAACCGGTACAACAACACCATCGGCACTGAGACGATAGTTAGCGCCAGCGACTACCTGATATTGGCTAGCTACCTTACCGATTGTACAATGTGCTGCCGTGATGACAATACGATCGGTGATTATGCTGCCGCCACAATTATGCGAGTACGAGTTTCTTGAGCTCGAAAGGCTCTTGCCTCGTAAGCTGACCTGGTGTGGATGTAGTGATATGTCAACAATTTTACCGCCAACAATACGTACGTCATGTGCCCAGGACACACTTATCAGAGCCAAAGCCAAAGTTGTGGCGAAAACTGTATGAATTTGCATTGTAAGTAATAAAGGCAATAGTATAAGTTTGGAATGTATAGGCGACTGATCGTTTCAGTCGTTTCGTTCAAGACTAAAAGGCATACAGTAGTGGCTGATATGGTGCTGATTAGTGACGCGATTGCCCTTTAACAATTAATTGATCTTAGGCAGTATATTGTAATCGGTCTTATCTATGTATTTTAATATATTTTCTTTTACGATAAGTTAAATTTACATGTACATACATAACAAATTAGGAAGTCTAAGTTCGAGTGGAATCGAACATTACACAGTAAAAAATGATAGTTTATTTCTAATATCATTTGGTACTTCATTTAATCATTCTTGGAATTAAATTTGAATTTTAATGCCAAAAAGTCTTATATTCAAACTATGAGAAGTTTTACAATTTTTTTTAATCCAAAATGGTTTTGAAATAAAATCTTAAAAAGTTTTAAAATTCCCTCGAGAGAAGTTTAATTATTTAAAGTTTCAGAACAAATCCTGAAAAGTATAAGAAACTTTCTCTTTCTCTCTTTTGGTTTGAAATCAAAACCAAAAAAAATATTAAAAAAAAATATCAGAAAAAAGTTGTCAAAGTAAATTAATACAAAAAATTTCTTAAAATGAAATACGATGGAGAAAAAATTTATTTCAATAAATCACCCACCCGAAAGGCGAACTTTTCGTGCCTGATTAAGCAATTGTGTCAAGTAAGCAAAACGGGTGATTAATTAAATATTATGATGTTAAAATTTGTTTTATTTGTTTCAGTCATAAGGCAATTGATAGTATCTCCAGATATGTACCTAAATATCACTGCATCAATGAATTTTTTACGTCAGGATTGTGATAACTGTCCAAAGCGTGCAGAAAAAATTACTTAATTAATTGGCACGTAACCGTCTAGACGATTTTGCTCGAGTCCAACATAGCACGCCAGCTATTTCTGTTTCGTGCAGCGTGGCGCCATTTGGAAACATCTAGGGAATCAGCATGACTGTCCACCTGATCTTCCCAACGCAGTGGAGGTCTCCCTTTCTTCTGCGTTCAGCGGGTTTCGACAGAAATACTTTCTTGGCCGGAGCACCTTCATCCATTCAAATGCAGAAAAAATTGCATTAGCATAATCACTAATACAAATTTTTCCAGTTTTTAAAGTTAAAGTAATTGTAAGTTTTAATTTTTTAATCGTGCTTTCTTGCATGAAATTGAAAATTTTCTTTTTTGGTAGACTAACGCGGTAATTCTAGTTTATTTAAGTGAAACTTTAATTTGTGTTTGCTTCTGCGTGCATAACTTTTATAGCTTAAGAAATGTTAGAAGATTTGAAGCCCATTTTATTAATTCTACTCGTGTTTGTTAATGTCCTGTGAACTAATAAAATAAACTATTGCATTAGCAGTAGAATAGACTATAATTAACCTCCATTGTAATATTATATTATCTAAAATAAAATGAACATTGCTACATATTTCTCATTAATCTTTTGGATATAGGATTATTTGGGGGATTGTTAACTTGTTCAGCAGTGTATCCAGTGGAAATCATATAAGGGTTTATTTTTAAATCCAGAAAAGTATAAAATTTATTCCAATTTTGGTATTTTATACCATTTCAACTATTTTTATTACCAAAAATATTCTAAAATTAATCAAAATTTGGTTTTGATTTAATTCCAAGAAAGTATTAATTTGACACCAAGAATAATTTCTCTCTCAATATTCTCTTCTTTTTTTAAACCAGAATGGTTTTAATTTTATACTTTTTGGCATTGTTATATATAAATACCAAAATGGTATTAAAATTAAACTAAAATTTTTACTGTGTAGATACTCAGCTGTATGCTTTCATTTTTTGTTTGCATTTGTTACTTTGGAGTTCTTCAATGTTTTTTTCTTTGCAGGGAATATTGCGTTTGTGTAACCTCAAATTGGAGGTAAATTATATCCTGAAACTCATTACGATCTCTATCTGGCCAGTATATTATTATTATATACATATATATGTTATTATTATATACATATTATATACATATATATGTATGTATGTTTTACACATATAAAACTCGCAAAAATGTTTAATCCAGGCAATGCAATAGCCGCGAAAGCGTTGTTACCAACACTAAGGACAAATTGCTGGTATACATAAGTCTATGGTTTCTGATTTTAGCTAACCTTACCCAAACAATCCAACCTTACCTAAACATGAGGCCGCTGTGGTGCAGTGGGTATAGTGCTCGCCTGCTATGCCGGAGGTCTCGGTTTCAAACCCCAGTCCGAGCAAAACACTTAAACAATTTTTCTAATTAGTAAAAATCCAATTATTAGTTTTTTTAAGAGCAGCGGCCACCTCTCGGCAGTGGGCGGCATACCCTCCGAGAGTATTTCTGCCATGAAAAGGCTTCTCACCAAAAATGCATTCGCCGTTCGGAGCCGGCATAAAACTGTAGGTCCACCCAATTAGTAGGAAAAACAAAAGGAGCGCACCTCGAATTGGGAGAGTTATAATAGCGCCATTGTATTATATATATTATTATACATAAGCAATAATAAATTAATCATCGCTTAGTTAACATAATTAAATTTATATGTTAATAAGAGCTTTTTGGCCGGTAATAGTGAAGCAAAAACTCAAGTTTTCCTTACTTTCTCCTACGCGTTTCGGCTTGATTCTCAGCCTTCATCAGGGAGTCTGTTTATTTAGATAATTAAAAAGAAAACACAACATAAATACACAGATTGATACTATACATATATACATAAATAGATTGTATTACATCCATAGTTATTATATCTAAAAATTATACATTTTCTCACAAGAAACTTTTCACTTACATTTAAGTATTCAAAAGGTTACAATACACTACACTTTACATACATATATGTACATGATATCGTCGTCTATGTTACCTACTGTCATTCGTCCGTTCTGTTTCTACTCGTTATGATTGATCTGTAGGCGCAATTTATGTTATCGACGTCCTCTTTAAAATTCATTGTATCTTGTATTTGTTCCTGTATTCGCAGACTTTCCAATGTTAGTCTTGTTCTTGTTCTTTTTTCTATATCTAATATTCTTGTGTTTTCAAAATCTGCTACATGTCCCGTGTTGGTCAAGTGTTGCGCTAGTGCTGTGGTCGACTTTCTGTTTCTAACGTCGGTTTTATGCTCCCCTATTCTTATTCCTAATGCACGCTTTGTTGTGCCTATATATTTTTTGTTGCAGAGGTCGTTTTCTTTTCCTTTACATGTTATTTCATACACCACGTTGTGTTGTTGTTCTTTGGTGATTTTGTCTTTAGTTCGGCTAAATATTTTGTTAAGAGTTTGATGTGGTTTGTGTGCAAAAGTTACCTT
This sequence comes from Urophora cardui, assembly GCA_960531455.1. Lineage (NCBI taxonomy): Eukaryota > Metazoa > Arthropoda > Insecta > Diptera > Tephritidae > Urophora > Urophora cardui. The sequence goes on along the minus strand of OY482670.1, from coordinate 35,395,129 downwards.
GTCATTTTGAATACATTTTTGTAAAGTTTTGTTGTCTGTTAAGCCTTGTATGAATGTCACTCCCATAAATTTTTTGTTGTTGTTTTTTCCAGTTATTGCTATATTTTTGTTACATGCTTTTTGTCTATGCTTTGTTGTTGTTAGCCACCTATCTATTGTTTTTGTCGGATATCCATTCTTTTGCAATATATTTTTGATTTTTACTTCATTTTCTTTTCTGAACGCCTGGTCGCTCAGTGCGTATATTTTGTTTATTAGGTTTATTGCCGTGTTTTTCTTTTGAGTCCAGGGGTGATTGGAGTTATAATTAATCATTCTCGAAGAAGAAATAGGTTTGTTATACCAATTTGTTAATATTTTTTTGTTGTGTTTGTGTACTTCTCATGTACATATATGTATGTAAAGTGTAGTGTATTGTAACCTTTTGAATACTTAAATGTAAGTGAAAAGTTTCTTGTGAGAAAATGTATAATTTTTAGATATAATAACTATGGATGTAATACAATCTATTTATGTATATATGTATAGTATCAATCTGTGTATTTATGTTGTGTTTTCTTTTTAATTATCTAAATAAACAGACTCCCTGATGAAGGCTGAGAATCAAGCCGAAACGCGTAGGAGAAAGTAAGGAAAACTTGAGTTTTTGCTTCACTATTACCGGCCAAAAAGCTCTTATTAACATATAAATATAAATAATATCTATGGCCTTATATCAATAATTACTGAAACGTTCGGAGAGCTAACACCGAATACCCATTTGATTTAATTTAAACTAATTAAAAAAAGCACACAACATGAAACACTTTTTTCAACACATACGCTACAAATATGACCAAGGCACTTGCTACATCATCAAACAGTACAACAAAAATTACAAAAAGCTGGCGAAGCAACAACAACGACTGAGATATCTACTAGAATGTAAAAACTTTGCAATAACTCCACCACACTTAACAGGCAAAATAAATAACATAAAGCATGGATTCAAATTGGACTCAACAAAAAACGAACTAAAAAATATAGAACATAACTTTACAAAGAAAATTTTAAATCTTGAAATTAAAGAAGCAAACATTCAAATCAAAATAATCCGCACTAGCATAGACCACATTAGAGGGGATCTCAACAAAAGACTAAGTCTGCATGATTTTCGGTTGATAGAAAACCATCAAAAGGAATTTCATAATAATATTATGAAAACAACGAACGACAACCTCAACAAAAAGCTACAGACACAAATCAACAGAAAATTTCAAAAATATGAACTCACTATCAACGAAGATTGGCTTGTGAACTACACAAATATACAGATACCCAGAGAATCTCGATGGCTACTTTCCTTGGGCAACAAATTTGCACTTCCAACAACAACAAAAAATATATCACCAATCCGTTTAATTGCGGAAATAGAACAAGGTATACAAATAATGGAGGATCACAAGGATAAGGATGCAGCGAGATGTAACGTAGCTACTAGGATTAAGAATTTTAGAAATAAGTTTGAAAATAAGGACAAAGAAAAATTTATTTTAAAAGTATTCGAGGACACACAAAAACTATTACAAAAGCACAAAGACTCAGTAGTGGTAACAAGCTCAGATAAAGGGAACAAGACTGTACTAATGGACAAGAGTGAATACACTCAAAAAACAGAATCACTATTCCTCTGCTATTTACCATAGCAGCCGTGTTATTACTGCATACGCTAAATATTAAAGCCATTTCTATTATGTATATAGCATGATCAGTATTAATTATAGCCGTAGTAGCTTTATTTTTAAGCCAACATAAATCACTGTGGCAGCAAGTATTTATGGTATATAGTGCCGTTTGTATAGCACCAGCCGCTAATATAAACATCTGAAACTCATAGCATTGCCGGTAGCTGATGTAGCAATGTAACATAGCTGTGAGAGCTATGTGTTTAGCATTTATGGCTATGTTCGCTGCTGTTTCGGCTTTTTTATGCCAATTCACTCTCGATCAGCTGTCAAAATTGCATTTTTAAGTTGAAGTGCGACATTTCAAGTGCAACACAAAAGAAAAAGAATTTATAAATCAAAATGAATGAATATGTGGAGAAAAAACTTGTTGAGTGGGAATTGGTGTCGTTAATTGATGTTTTTAAAGGTAAGTACGTAATAAAAAGTGCAAAATGCAAATGTAAAATAAAATTTATTGAAACGCAAACCGGGGTTGCTAAAAGTGTATTACGATTGCAACCGATTTTGCGATATCGTAGAATTAATAAATGAAAAACAAGCAATAATTTTGACACATGGTTTCATTAAAACATACAATTTAATACACTTTAATTCCTTAAATATGATATTATAAGAGTAAATTAAGGAAAATATAAGATATATAAGTAGATTAAGGAAAATGTGAACTATTAATTAAAGCCTATAATTTAATAAAATGAAAATAAAACAATATACAACTGCAGTCAATGCATTTTTATTCATCGTCACTAGCCATTATTTTAGTGGTACTTACAATTTTATCTAGCAAGTGAGGCAATGCTACATAGCAGTCATTGCAATGCTAAATAGCCGTAGCTACAATTTTATCCAGCAAGTGAGGCAATGCTACATAGCAGTCGTTGCAATGCCACATAGCAGTCGTTGCAATGCTAAATAGCCGTAGCTACAATTTTATCCAGCAAGTGAGGCAATGTACATAGGAAACCCAATGATAAACCATAGCGTAATCCACTATTTCTATTATTATAAAATATAGCAGCGACAGTAATAAACAGCCACTATCCCGATTTCTAGTAAGAACATAGCATCCAGCACCAGAAAACATAGCAGCCACAGCTATAATTTTTTTAAGTGTATAAAAACAAGATGTTAGCCCTACTTAATGACAAGGACACTTATAAAACCATACGGTCAGACCCTACACAAAAACTTCTTAAGAAAAATAATTCAATCGTAAACGACTTATATAAACGGGAAAATATCGATATTACACAAAAACATAAATTGACATGCACCGCTGCAACAGCCCCAAGACTGTATGGACTCCCAAAAATACATAAGAGAAACACCCCTCTGAGACCTATTGCCTCCTCGACAAACATCCCTTGCTTTGAACTCTCAAAATATATTGGACACACACTTAAACAACTAATTTCTGATGACCATAATATAAAAAACTCTCTAACACTCAAAGAAAAGCTAAAAGACTTGACAATTGAAGATGACGAAATCTTTGTATCATTTGACGTAGTTTCCTTGTTCACTAATATCCCAGTGCACCTAGCAATTCGGACAATAATGCAAAAATGGTCATCGCTTACAAATAATTCAAACTTGACAAGGAAACAATTTTTAGATATTTTAGAATTCTGTTTAAGGGACAATAATTATTTTCAATATGACGAGACTTATTACCAACAAGTGTATGGTATGCCTATGGGAAACCCCCTATCACCCACAGTAGCTGACATTGTCCTAGACAAAATTCTAGACGACGCTTTAGCTGAACTAAAAGACAATGACATATATATCAAATACATAACCAAATATGTAGATGATATATTCGCGATAATTAAAATCAAGGACGTGGAAGACATTTTGACAGTATTAAACTCACAACACAAAAAGATACAATTTACTGTAGAACGTGAAATAGACGGAAAACTAGCCTTCCTAGACATAGAAGTACACAAACACAACAAAAAAATATTAACAAATTGGTATAACAAACCTATTTCTTCTTCGAGAATGATTAATTATAACTCCAATCACCCCTGGACTCAAAAGAAAAACACGGCAATAAACCTAATAAACAAAATATACGCACTGAGCGACCAGGCGTTCAGAAAAGAAAATGAAGTAAAAATCAAAAATATATTGCAAAAGAATGGATATCCGACAAAAACAATAGATAGGTGGCTAACAACAACAAAGCATAGACAAAAAGCATGTAACAAAAATATAGCAATAACTGGAAAAAACAACAACAAAAAATTTATGGGAGTGACATTCATACAAGGCTTAACAGACAACAAAACTTTACAAAAATGTATTCAAAATGACAAGGTAACTTTTGCACACAAACCACATCAAACTCTTAACAAAATATTTAGCCGAACTAAAGACAAAATCACCAAAGAACAACAACACAACGTGGTGTATGAAATAACATGTAAAGGAAAAGAAAACGACCTCTGCAACAAAAAATATATAGGCACAACAAAGCGTGCATTAGGAATAAGAATAGGGGAGCATAAAACCGACGTTAGAAACAGAAAGTCGACCACAGCACTAGCGCAACACTTGACCAACACGGGACATGTAGCAGATTTTGAAAACACAAGAATATTAGATATAGAAAAAAGAACAAGAACAAGACTAACATTGGAAAGTCTGCGAATACAGGAACAAATACAAGATACAATGAATTTTAAAGAGGACGTCGATAACATAAATTGCGCCTACAGATCAATCATAACGAGTAGAAACAGAACGGACGAATGACAGTAGGTAACATAGACGACGATATCATGTACATATATGTATGTAAAGTGTAGTGTATTGTAACCTTTTGAATACTTAAATGAAAGTGAAAAGTTTCTTGTGAGAAAATGTATAATTTTTAGATATAATAACTATGGATGTAATACAATCTATTTATGTATATATGTATAGTATCAATCTGTGTATTTATGTTGTGTTTTCTTTTTAATTATCTAAATAAACAGACTCCCTGATGAAGGCTGAGAATCAAGCCGAAACGCGTAGGAGAAAGTAAGGAAAACTTGAGTTTTTGCTTCACTATTACCGGCCAAAATGCTCTTATTAACATATAAATATAAATAATATCTATGGCCTTATATCAATAAATAATTAAATTTATTTAACGAACTATAACAGTTTAAAGAACAGATATTTACAAGTTCTTCGATGTGCTTGCAATCCATGAGTTCAATGCGGCAATGTTTGTGTAAACGGCTGGACTCTTATTACTGCAAGCATAGGCCCATGAAGTCAAACCAACCAATTTATTATTGGCCACTAAAGGATTTCCACTTTCACCGAAGCAAGGATTGCCAGACAAGCCACACACTTGGGTACCGAACAGATCACCTTTCTCATAGTAGTTGTACTTTTTCGATGAGCAATCAGTGTAGGTTATAAGGCTGACAGGACCTTGCACCAAGGCATTCTTTGAATCAAAACCGACAACTGTAGCGCTAGTGCCAGTTTTATGTTGAGAGCTAGCTGGTGCTATTTGTTTAACTGCTGCATATTGAGCCAACTTCAAGAGACCCACATCATTTTCATTTGTAACAAAATCGTAAGCTCCGTCGAATGTATATCCTGCGATTTTAATGATTTTGCCATCACTCAAGCGTACTACCAATGAAGGAACGTCGTAATTAGCCAAACATTGTGCAGTGGTAGCGACAATATTCGCGCTAATCAAAGCACCACCACATATGTGAGTGCCATCTGATCCTTGAATGGATACGGCATAAGGATGTGGTGAAGCCGTGCTGGCCACACCAGCTGCATTGTCAGCGGCAAAGGTGCCGGTTACTGCGATCAGCAATGATAAAACGAAAACGTACTTAAAGGCCATCTTTATTTTTCTGTAGCGATTTTTCTTCTTTGGAACTACTTGTATTACTTTGAAGGAAATTTTTTAACTGTACGCAGTTCAGTTCTGCAATATAGTGCCCGGAAGCGGGTTTATACATAGATATCATACGTTTATAGTAGAGTAGTCTAGCAGTTGTGTAAATATTTAATGTAAATTGAATATGTAACACACGAAAGTCAATAAATTGTTAGTTTAATATTTATCTTTTCTTCTTGTTTTGCAACCACAACGGGCCTATATACTGGCTTAAATATGCCGCTTTTCGGCAGCCACTTCAATCTTTTGTTTTGCAGAAAATACAACTAAATACGCTAAGACAATGTTCCAAGCAACTCTAGGTACTTACTTTACCTATTGAAATGTAAACCTAATCTGTCCGCCTTCAATACGCGCTAGCATTTTGAGGAAAAAGAAAATATTTTTGTAAGACTTAGGGCCGTTTACTCAACCTCTGATTAACGCTAACCACGGTTAAAGTCCGGTTAAACATCATTATCGACTTCATCAAACCACACATTTACCATGTGGTCGATAATGCAGTCTATTTCTTAACCGGACTTTATCCTCCGATTAGCGTTAATCAGAGGTTGAGTAAACGGCCCTTAGGACCGTTTACTCAACCTCTGATTAACGCTCACCACGGTTAAAGCCCGGTTAAACATCATTATCTATGTACTTCATCACCCCATACATTTAACAGGCGGTGGATAATGCAGTTCATAGCTTAACCGGACCTTCATCCTCCGGTTAGCGTTAATCAGAGGTTGAGTAAACGGCCATTAAAGTACTTAATTACTAAATTGGTGAACAAAGCAAGTGTAAGAAATATCATTAAATATCTTAGCATAGTTACATATCATGAAGTAACACTATGGACTAAGGACCAGTTATATAAAGTCGACAGAAAGAAATCGATCACCTACGTCAAACATTGGAAAAAATGTTAGGAAACCCCTAAAGTGGATAAAATAATAATAAGTTCAGACAAAATGAAAAATAGATACACCGAAATAATTTATATTGCAAAAATTTTAGTTTTTATAGGTAGATTTTAGACTTCAATTTGACATGTTTATAGAGGTTATTTCGTCATTAGTAGACTGCTATCAAATATTCAAGGTAAACATACGTACATACATACATACATATGTGTGTATGTACCCTGCAGGGAACTCAATAACTAGTGAGCCAAATTTCTAGTTCCGAACTAGCGAAAAGGTGTCAAAAGGGAACTAGATCAATTGTAGTTAGACCCTCACCAGTTCAGAAGGAGTTAATTGAGTAACCATTATAGGACACACTGTGATTTGTATGCAATTTCGAAGTGACAAAAATTCTATGAAAGTTGTTCGTTCGTTCAATTGCCGTCGGCGTTGTACATTTCTGCAGTTCTCAGATGTGTAGTGAAGCATTTTATATAAAGAGTTTTCTAAGTATTTACATCTTGTATGAAATGAAATGTTCCCCTAATTATGCTTTTCCGATTCTCAGACTTATTTTTAATTTATTTTATTTTATTACTATTTAAATATTATTGGAAATTTTTAATAAATAAAAAAATATTAGTTAAAAAAATAAAAAAAAAATTATCATCCACCTTGACACCGACAGGATTCGAACCCGCACCCCTCAGATTGAAAGGCACATGCGTTAGCCAGTCGGCCATCGCGCCACTTGCATGAAGTGTGTCAAAGGCTGCACTTAAGCGGCAGATGTAAAACTGTAGAATTTGTAGGTACTTGTAGCTAGTTCAGAACTATCGAAATTGTGCCAATAAACGAACTAATGTAAACTGTAGAATTTAGTGCTAGTTCGGAACTATCGAAAATGTAGTGCAGAGAGGGACAATTGACACCGCCTAGGACATCGCCGTGTTAAATTCGCCAATTGATAACATGCAAAAGAGATTTAGCTCGCACTAGTAGAAGCGACCTAGTTCGGAACTAGAGATTTTCCCTGCAGGGTAGATATGGAGTGGCCAAGATTGTTTATCTACATATATATATATATATATGTATGTACATATTTATTGGCATTATTAGACATGCGTTTTTGAAAAACTACAGTTAATATGAACGGTCAACAATTACCGCATATATATAGTACTCCTATATTCGTAATACCTACGAGTTCCATCAGCCTACATTACAGTACAGACATATAAAAGAAGAAAGAGAAAACCGAGCAATCAAATTTGAAAAATGACATATGAATTCAAAATAAACCGCAGTGACGGCACATAAAAAAAATTATAGGGAATTTACATATTTATTATTTGATTCTCGTATTAAAAAATTAAAAAATGTCGAAGCGGTGCTATATTTGTGACAATAAAAGGGATAAAATAAATAAAATATTTTTACATACGTAATAGAGAGATAGATAGATTTCTTACATCAATATGTATGTATACATATATACTTTTAAAAATCATATAATAATACAAATACAATTTTAATTCTAGAATTTTAGCTTGCTGGTATTTTTGGCTTTATAGTCAGCATCGGGTTCGATGCATGCCGTGTACACCTGACTTTGCGCCAGTCCCATCTTGAGATGGGATGACAGTGCCCTGTTAGTATGTGACCGCCAGTCTGCTCCAGGAAAAAAACACTGCAGCTCCCACCCGTCCACCTTTTATCCGCTGTAAATATGTGGAACATATAGCGATTGGTTCGTAGTCCTTTCTTTCATCCGTCTTGTTATATTATTACCTGTAGTCCCCTGTTGAGGTCGGTTTGGAGAGTAACGTAGTCTGAACTTTGGTCCTCATATGTTGCTGTGTCCAAAAGTTCGTTGTCTAAATTTTCCTGCTATTCAGTTTAGAAATTCGCAGTACTTTTGCTTAGATCACCGTGCTGGCGGCCTTCGAACGTACATACTTTACAAACATAACCCTCAAACGGCAAAATTCTACTTTTTGATATAATGCCCATGGATCGGACCACAGTATTTTAACATGGAACGCTTTCCGCCGCGATTCATAAAAATATGAGTGCATAGAAAATAGATTTTTCTAGAACATTTCCACTAATTTTCATAAAAAAATTCACAAAAGTTTGCATCTCAAAATAAATGTGGCAAATTTCTTATATTAATTATAAACAAATTCAAAAACTAAAATCAAAGGGGTATATGTCCCCTAGAACACAATGATGCCTTTCAATTTTTTTTTTCAAATGCCTCTGAACTCAATTGAATGTATTTGTCACACATATTCACAGATGACATTAAATGTAATTGAGGCGCATGCGCAGAACTGCCAGTTGCACAAAATTTTTGGATGAATTCATACACATTGCACAAATAGAATACTATCAATGGCTACGTTCAGAAGGCGCAACCGTGGCGCAACAGTTGAGCAACTGTTGTGTTTTATCTTCTGAACGCAACGTTGAGTATTTGTGATCAACACAACATGTTGTGATTTTGGAGACTTTTTTCCATCATAAATTTTTTACGCTCACTTTAGACAACATGTTGAGCTTACGATTTTGACATATGTACAAAAATATAAATAGTGTTTATGAATTGTGGAATGTAATAAAAATGTTTCAAAGCCGCGAAATTATTGGCGATTACGTTGGGGATAATTAACATAATAATTTGTTTATTTAATGTATCAGCTCGTTCAGAAGGCGCAAATTGTATCACTTTCCGATTACTGATACCTACACAACAGTTGTGCTCCACCGTTGCGCCTTCTGAACGTACCCAATATAGAAGTACTATATATATGAATTACCGTCTAGGAGTTTGATTTGTTTTGAAAATTTAAAAACTCATTTTCTTCCTCAAACGCTAATCAACTTGACGCCACAGTTTGCTCAACTCACAAACGTACTTGATAGAAAAACAAAAACAATGCAAAATACCAATTAAATGTCAACAGTTTTCAATTACTTTACAAATTTATTAACTTACATACATATGCAACAGTTTAAATTGAATCAATTGAGCTCTCGATCCACTCACGGAAGGCAGCCACATCCGAATATACTCCCGGCAGATTGGGCTCGGCACAGCCATAACCCCAAGATACGACACCCACCAACTTACCATCCGATACCAATGGTCCACCCGAATCTCCCTGATAGGCATCTTTCTCCTCTGTGTAGGCACAAATCATTGTATCACGCACCTGCCCACCATAGCCATAGACATCCGATTTACATGTTGCCAAGCTGACCATTTTCAAGCCAACTGCTTGCAATTGTGTAGGTAAGCTCTTCGATTGAGATTTTTTCGTACCCAACCGGATACAATTGCTGATGACCCATCAGCAGGTGCTATTGTAGCCAAAGGTATTGGTTTGATGGTGGATTTGAATATGATTGGTGCAGCCAAACGCATAATGGCAACATCATTCTTAAAATTGAGTGGATTGTAACTTCTGTGAATTTTTAATTTAGCAACTTTTACTAAAAAACCACCAGAATTCCAAAACGATGAACCAACACGCACCGACAACGTCGAGGCACTCCTACCCAGAAGGCAATGTGCCGCCGTTATAATGATTTGTTCGTTATAAATGGAACCACCACAAAAATGTGAGCCCCTTAATTGTATTGATACTTGATAGGGAAACGAGCTAATTGTAGTTGGAACACCGCTAACAATGCGTCCATCTAGTTGTGGCAGAGCAGCAGGTGCAGCCAATGTATAGACGAGCAGCAGAAGTAGGATCACGACTCTGAACATATTTAAAAGTTGAAAAATTTTATTATTTCTGTGCTTGAATTCCACGCGAAGCAGCGATCGAATATATGTATACTATTTTAAATTTGAATTGTAAATGAGGAAGTCAGGAAAGGCCTTAAATGTTTATAGACGAATTGTATAGGCGCCTAATCGGTTATCATTCAAAGTAGTTGATATAAAACGAACGATAGAGATTATCCATCTACTTATGTAGATATGTAGCATCCCACTAGGACTGGGGATCATCGTTTTATTAATCCCGGAGTACTCCCTTGCGAGTACTGGATTACTCCCTATTAGTTCTATGTACATATTTTTATACAAATTTTTTTACTCGCTTTTTACATTGTATGTCCTAGGAAGGGTAGTAATAGATAAAACTCCCTTTCCCCTCCTAAAACAACAATAAGGGATGTAGGGTGCATGATTATTACTGTAACAATTTATAACTTTGTTTTATATAATATTTTAAAATAGAAATAAGTTGTTTTGAAAATTACGGTTTTCAAAATGAAAATTTGAGAATTATTATTATTCTGAACTTGTTAAAACGTTCTTGGTTGAAACAAATAAATTAATTTTTATTAAAAAATATTCGGGTACAATTATATACGTAGCTACAATTAAATATTCGGCTACAATTATATACGTAGCTACAATTGGCGATCCTGCGAACATATTTCGCTGTTTACATTTTTGATTTTTAATCTACCATCGAGGCTATCAACATATTCGCCGCTATCATTATATTTACCAGCAGCTGCAGCTTTATACCGACATTCTAAATATAACTGAACTTCCATATTTCAACGGATTGATGAACTCAGTTATAGCAGTTTTAAAATATTTCCGCATTTTCCGATAACCTTTCTCAAGTCTGTATTGCAAAAGATATTTACCTCAACAACAATATCAATCAAACCAATATAGCAACAACAATATCAATCAAACCAATATAGCATCCGTGTAAATATTGTACAACAATGATAATTTCAATTCACTAGATGTGGTAACCATTACAAAATAGTTGCTGTTGATATATTAGTATTGGATATACTTTATAACAGACCTGTTAAATTCCGATTAGGATTAGTAATCAATTAAATTGTTTTGTTTTTTAATTGGTAATCATTATTTTAATTCTTTTGTAGAAAAAAAGTAATTTTAATGATTACGATTAAAAAAAATCAAAAAAAAATCAAAAAAAATCAAAAAAAATCAAAAATAATCATAAAAAATCAAAAATAATCAAAAATAATCAAAATAATTTTTTTTGATTGTTTTTGATTTTTTTTGATTGTTTTTGATTATTTTTGATTTTTTATGATTATTTTTGATTTTTTTTGATTTTTTATGATTTTTTTTTGATTTTTTTTCATTTTGTTTGATTTTTTTCAATATTGTTGTAAAGAAATTTGGATACGCATGCACATAAGTATTCAGGTAGGCATGCATGTTTGGTCAGAGAGGCATAAAGTTTGTTTGTACAAATGTATGTGAACGCATATTAAAGTACGTAACCCTGCAGTAAATATGGGGACAGGTGTATCCAAGTCATTGTGTATTCTACAGCGACAACTGCACTAATTAAAATGTCGACAAATTTAGAAGTACAAAATTTGTATAGACCTTGGGTCGTTGGAAGTTTTTCGTACTAGATACGGATACAAACCCTTCTTACACCTGGGGAAGATTCATTTCTAGGTCCAGGAAAAGGACAGGGAAGAGCGAATAAATAATTCTGATTATGCCAGAGATTATCTTTACGCAGATCTATTTGCAGCATAGCAAATCGTCTACTGCTTTATTATGTAGTAGGCATGCGAAGCGGCATACAAATTCCCTAATAATCCTATTTGAGGAAAATGGGTATGTCGTGAACGCATCTGTGGCCTTGGAGGTATTTCTTTAGGCAACGTCCTTCACTTTATAGGGAAAGTAAGATCGTGGGCTTGTATCATTGTTCCGCGATCAGCAGAATGCACGATGCTTATGCCTCAGACACACATGTGGTAGAAATATTATAATATCAATACTATGATTTGGCTTTACTATGAAAATTTTCAATTAAACTACAATATGAGAGTGACACATATGTGGTATAGATCGCAATATTTCTACTATACTACGATGTGTGTCCCTAGCATTAGAGAATTTGTTTACAGGAAATTAAATGTTTATCCAGATATGATTAATCCGAGATAATTCACTCAGTTTTTACTAAAGATTAATGTTATATATTCCTTAATATTATAAAAATTAGCTAATACAATAAATATACATTTCTTTATTTATTGATGTATCTAAATGTTTAAATTGCAATAAATTTTCATTAGAAAACAGCACGATGGTATAGAGAATCTATGATTCCATTGCCTCGGTATGGCCCCAAAAAAGCTAGGCACTTTTTTTAAAATGAACATAATTATATGCAGTGAAAATACATATATGGTTTTGTCATATAAATGTAGGGAGTGCAAAAAATATAATTTAAAATGCAGTGAAACATGAAGTTATAAGCATAATAATATGTATGTAAAGTATACCATGTATATATGGTGCAAGCCACACTAAAAGTATTGCTATCATCTCAAATCTCTCATCTGCGCTCACCCACCTTTTTTAAGCTAAGCCCGGATAATTAAGAGGACAGAGAGTAAGTCTATGCATACGGCAGACCCACCAAAATATATTCGATATGATGAGGGCTATGAGCTGTGTCGTTGAGCAATGTCCATATATGCGTATGCATAAACGCAAATTACTCCCTCATGTTTTGAGATATCTACTTGACATCTGGTACGTGGGTGGCTTTTTAAGAGAAATCGGACCACTATAACATATAGCTCGCATACAACCGATTGTTCAGATATACACATTTTGGTGTATAACTCCTCAGGCTATGTACATAGGTAACTTTTCATTTCCCCATTCATGAAAGCTATGAAGTCTTCGGTACGGCCGAAGACAGCCGCGCTCTTACTTGTTTTTTTTTTTTTTTTTTTCACGAGGAGGAAGCATCTAAAGCATTTACCCTGCCAGTGTGGGACTTCACCCGCACTAAACCTGCTGTCGTCGTACCGAACGCCCCCTCCCCCACGGTACTATCAAGCTACCGTCGTGAGGTTGGTTGAGCACCAGGCTTTAAGTCCGGAATAGTTGCGTTATTGCCCTCAGTATGCCTTAAAAGGCTTCATACATACCTGCATACGTACAAATGTGCATCTTTCTTTACAACGATGTTGATAAAAATTTAAAAAAATCAAAAAAAATCAAAAAAAAATCATAAAAAATCAAAAATAATCAAAAATAATCATAAAAAATCAAAAATAATCAAAAACAATCAAAATAATTTTTTTTTGATTATTTTTGATTATTTTTGATTTTTTATGATTATTTTTCATTTTTTTTGATTTTTTATGATTTTTTTTGATTTTTTTTAATGGTAATTGCAAAACAATCATTAAAATTTGAAAACAATGGGTAATCAATCATTAAATAGATACCTGAAAAAATAATCAATCAAACCGGTAATCATTACGATTAATAATCATTATTTAACAGGTTTGCTTTATAATCATACAACAGCATCGAAAGTTATTTAAGAAATATCAATATTAATAACTATTGTGGTGAGCTGTATCTTTTGTTTTATATATATATTAATATATGTATATGTGTTTATATGTATACATATATATAAATTTATTAATACATACATTTATTTTGTAAACGCCCTTTTTTCGAAGATTTTTCAAGTTTATAACTAATTACTATTCAATATGTTTCGTTCACCTGCACATAACATACCAGTACATATCACTCCCTTACATAACACATTTTCACATAACATACACACATCTACACGAACACAAAATTTAAATGAGTCGTTAATAAATTTAGAAGAAGAATTGATAAATTCTTCTTCTAATCAAAATAATTTCGAAGTTCATGCAACATCATTGAAACTTCCACAGTTTTGGACAAATTGTCCAGAAGCTTGGTTCTTTCATGTGGAAATGCAATTCAACACAAAAAATATAACTCATGAAACAACAAAATATGAACATGTAATTACTGCACTTCCGCAAGAAGTTATAATTACGGTTTTAGACTTCATTAAAAATCCTCCTCAAGTAAACAAATTTACAGAATTGAAGAACATTTTGATTCAAAGACATTCTCTGAGTGACAACCAAAAGTTAGATAAAATTTTGTCAGATTCGGATATGGGTGATCGTAAACCTTCTGAATTTTATCGGTCTCTTATACTTTTAGCTGGTTCTAATTTCAGTCCAGATATTTTAAAGAAACTATGGCTAAGAAAATTGCCAAAACATCTTAATGTTATTTTATCTGGTTCTAGTGTTAGTGATATAAATGAGTTAGTGAAAGTAGCTGATAATATTTGGGAAGCTATTAATAAATCAGAAATATCAGCTGTAGACAATTTTCAAAATTCTAAATTTCAAAATAATATTATTGAGAATTTAGTTAAGACAAATAATACTTTGTGCGAAAATTTTCAAAAACTTTCACTTGAATTAGATTTAGTTAAACAAAAAATTGATCAAAATTTTCAGTCAAAATCGCAAGTATTTCATAGAAATAACTTTAGTACATTTGGAAATAGGTCAAGATCTCGTGATAGACAAAATTGGTTGTGTAGGTACCATTATAAATTTGGAGACAAGGCTCAGAATTGTGAACAACCCTGTAATTTTTATAAAACTAAAAATTCGGAAAACTAAAATCATCTGTTGTTGCGGCGACAAACAACGGGAACATAAATTTTTCAACTCGTCGTCTGTTTGTATTTGACAAAGTTAACAAGCTAAATTTCTTAATTGATAGTGGAGCAGAAATTTCAGTACTCCCAGTAACAAAATTCTCATATACGAAACGTTCTACTGAATTATTTCTTACTGCTGCTAATGGTTCAACAATTTCAACATATGGTAAAAAAGTTTTGAATATTAATTTAGGATTAAGACGTGAGTTTCCTTTTACGTTTATAATAGCTGATATAGCTAAACCAATTATTGGTGCAGATTTTCTATGCAGATACGGTCTTTTAATTGATATGAAACGCAAATGTTTAGTCGATCCAACAACAAATCTTTCAGTTAACACTATTTCTTATATTTGTGATATTTCACTTCCTAAAATTTTTGCGGTGGAAAATAAATACACAAAATTATTAAAAGAGTTTCCTTCCTTAATTTCTGAGCCAGATTATTCGAAACCAGTCAAACATACAACAGTTCACAGACTTATTACTGAAGGCAACCTTCCATTTTCTAAGCCAATGCGCTTAGATCCTCTTAAATTTAAAGTAGCCAAAACTGAATTTGATTTTTTAGTTAAGACAGGTATTTGTAGACCTTCAAATTCTTGTGTAGCATCTCCACTTCATTTAGTACCAAAAAAAGAATTAAATGACTGGCGTCCTTGTGGTGACTTTCGAAGATTAAATGTTGTTACTGTACCGGATCGTTATCCTTTGCCACATATTCAAGATTTTAATATGCATCTCAGGAATAAAACAATATTTTCGAAATTAGATCTGGTAAGAGCTTACCACCAAATTCCAATGGCAGAAGAAGGTATATATAAAACTGCAATCACGACTCCTTTTGGTATGTTTGAATTTATGCGAATGCCTTTTGGACTTAGAAATTCAGCGCAAACTTTTCAAAGATTTATAAATGAAGTTGTTAATGGTTTAGATTTTGTTTTTACTTATATTGATGATCTTTTAATTGCTAGTGAAAATGAGGAACGACATTTTAAAGATCTACGTGTACTTTTTCAACGACTTACAGAATATGGTTTGAATATTAAACCCACTAAATGTATATTTGGAGTAACAAATATTGACTTTTTAGGACATAATATTTCAGGAGCAGGAATTAGACCTTCTGAAGAAAAGGTTGCAGTTATTCGAAATTTTGAAAGACCGAAATCCATCAAACAAGCGCAGAAATTCATTGGTATGGTAAATTATTACCATAGATATATACCAAAATTAGCTGAGTTCACGGCTATTATTTATAATTTAATTAATCGAACTAATAAGAACCGTGATAAAACTTTGATTTGGGATGACATATCAAATAAAGCCTTTGAATGCATTAAAGATAAGTTTTCATCTACGATTTTGTTAAATCATTTTAACAAAGATGCTAAACTTTCTTTAAATGTGGATGCATCTAATACGGCAATTGGTGGTGTCATACATCAAACGTTTAACAATAAAATAGAACCGCTTGCATTCTTTTCTAAAAAGCTTTCTCCATCAGAAATTAAATACAGTGCATTTGATAGGGAATTATTAGCTATTTATTTGAATATTAAACATTTCCGTTATCTCTTAGAAGGACGAGAGTTTACAGTTTTTACTGATCACAAGCCTTTGATATTTGCTCTAAATTCAAAAACGGAACGTAGTCCAAGACAAACGAGACATATGGAATACATTGCACAATTTACTAATGACATTCGTTATGTTAAAGGACAAGAAAACGTTGTAGCTGATACTTTATCACGAGCTTTTGAAATAGATGCAATCAAAAATTCGGAACTTAATTTCAAGATTTTACATAATGAACAAGAAAAAGATAATGAACTTAAAAATTTAATTAGTGAATCCAACCATAATCTTAAACTAATTCAAATTAAACTTTTAAATTTTAGTATTTGGTGTGAAATGACATGTGAAAATCCTAGACCATTTGTACCACTTACTTTACGTAAAACTGTATTTGATATTTTACATGGGATTTCACATCCTGGAACAAGAGCTACACGTCGTCTTATAACAAAAAAGTATTATTGGCCAAAAATGAATAAAGAAATAAATATTTGGGCAAAAGAATGTACAAGTTGTCAAAAATCAAAGGTTAATCGACATACTAAATCACCTGTTATTAAAATTGCAATTCCTAAAAGTAGATTTGAACATATACATATGGATATTGTTGGACCTCTACCGGTTTCAAAAGGATATCGATATATTCTAACAATTATTGATAGATTTACACGTTGGCCAGAAGCGTATGCATTAAGAGATATTTCGGCTTCTATAGTTGCAAATAAATTTTTAAGTGAGTATGTTTCTCGTTTTGGGGTACCATTGCAAATTACAACAGATCAAGGTGTACAATTCACGTCTAAATTATTTTCGGAACTTACTAAATTTTTAGGTAGTCACTAGAGATGAGAGAAACTGCGATTTTTCGATATCTGTGATTTCGGTGATTGCTATTTTTAAATCACTGCGATTTTAAACTGCTATTGCGATTGCATGGACTGGTATAAAATCATCCGGAGAGATTAATTTTGCGTTTTCTGAGCGATATAACCTGTCTTCATTTTATGTTAACAAAATGATAGCAATAACAACGTATTTCGCAGTAATTTCGCTGTTTGTAAACATTTTTCAAAGATAAATTGTAAATTCAATAATTATTTTTTTTTATATTTCTATATTTATATATTTTATATTTCTATATACGTATGTGGTCTGCTCAAAAGTATAAACAAAAAGAAATTTATAATGCTTTTGCGATTGCGATTCACATAGGTGAACTGCTTACTTGGTACATCGATAGCAGTTCCCAATAAGTAGTGAACTGCTATTTTGAAAAAGTGATCGCAATTGCGATTTGCGATTTTTTATTCACAGTGAAAAAATCACCGTTTGCGATATATCGCTCATCACTAGTAGTCACCATATTACAACTTCTGCATACCATCCTCAAGGAAATGGTATGGTAGAACGATTTCATAGACAGTTAAAAGCGTCTATAATGGCTAGAAATGGAACCAGTAATTGGTATGATGAGTTACCGATAATTCTTCTAGGTTTACGGTCAGTTTATAAAGAAAGTATTTCGGCAACACCATCAGAAATGGTTTTTGGACAAAATTTACGTTTACCTGGTGAACTGATTGTTCCATCAGAGGAAAATCTTTCTCATGGTGAAGTTTTAGGAAATTTGCGAAAACATTTTAAAAATGTTAATTCAAATCTTAAACATAATCAAAATTCCTAAACAGGTGTATACATTCCGAAAGATTTAGAAACTTGTAAATTTGTTTTTATGCGTGTTATTAATAAAAAATCATTGCAACAACCATATGAAGGACCTTATAAAGTTGTTGAAAAAGATAAAAAATATTTCAAAATTGAAATAGATAATGAGATTAAAACAATTCCAATTGATAGACTTAAACCGGCAATTATAGAAAACACAATTATTCCTAACAACAACAGAAAAGAAACGTGTTACTTTTAACTTATATAATATTGATTCTCGTGAAGGGGGAGTATTGTAGGGTGCATGATTATTACTGTAACAATTTATAACTTTGTTTTATATAATATTTTAAAATAGAAATAAGTTGTTTTGAAAATTACGGTTTTCAAAATGAAAATTTGAGAATTATTATTATTCTGAACTTGTTAAAACGTTCTTGGTTGAAACAAATAAATTAATTTTTATTAAAAAATATTCGGGTACAATTATATACGTAGCTACAATTAAATATTCGGCTACAATTATATACGTAGCTACAAGGGAGTTTTTGCCAATACTTCCATATACCTCTTTATCGAGCAATGGGGGAGTCTTGGAGAATATTCTGATGACCTCCTAAAAGAGCAATAAGGGAGTAACTGTTAAATATTCCCCGTTCCTCCTAAGCGAGCAATGCGGGAGTACTCACTTGAAACCTCCTAAACGATTAATAAAAGAGATAAAATGCATTTTTTGCAAATTAACTGTTTTATTTTTTATTTTACATTTAAAGGTATGTACATATGTATATAATTTTGAAAACGACTATCTGCTGCGATTATGTGGACCACCCAATTGTACTGCTAGAGCCATTTGTTGTTTGGCGTTGTCCCGAACAAATTGGCCAAAACTAACACTTTTAATTGTTCCACACCCACCATCCGGTTCTTCTATCTCTGCTTGATCCAAACTGGATACGTATGTACATATGTATGTATGTAAATATTTTTTTTTTTTTTTTTGTATTTGTATTTGTATTTGTATTTTATTGTTATTCTCATCCTAGCACAACAATCGGAAAGATTATATTATAGTGCTAGCCACTGTACATGTTGTATTACATTTAAGAACAAAAAATGAAACTTAACTCTAAATTAAATTTACGTTAAAATGAAATATGAAAGTATACGGAAGAACAGAGAATAAGAAGGTAAAGTGTACAGAAATACGTTCGAACAAGTGTGTTTATAGAATAGCATATACATATAAACATAGATTATGAGTTATTATAAAAGCTGGTTAGCTCATTTTTGAACTGCAGTGTATTGTTTAATGATCTTAATCGAATAGGTAACGAGTTCCATAGACGGATAGAGCTTATGAAGAACTGACGCTCAGATAACATAAACCGATATTTAGTATGCACTAGAAGTACAGACCTCGAAGAAGTCAGAAACTGAAGTCTTTGATGCAATATATATAAATAAAATATTTTTTTGACGAACTTTATTTTTAAATATTGAATTTTCCAAATAAAAACATTTTTATAATTGAAAAGAAAAAACAGAAAAAATATTACAGAAAAATTTCGCCTGCTCAAAAAAGTGTTTGATTGGAGTACATATTGGAGAAATCTCTTCTATTGCTCCAAAAGTATGCCAAAAGGAGTTATCTATTATTTATAGTTTGGATATCTCCCCTTTTGCTGCACAAGGAGTAACATAGGAGCAATCAAGTGTAGAAATCTCTTCTATTACTCCGAAAGTATGAAAAATGGGTACTCTTTTATTCATCTTTAGAGAGATCTCTCATATTGCTTCAAAAGGAGTAACCTGGGAGCACTAAAGTGTAGAAATCTCTCGTATTAATCCAAAAGGATGTCAAAACGAGTACTCATTTATTCCTCGCTTGGGGAGATCTCTCTTCAAGTTCAACTGGGATATACATATATACATATATACATACATGAAAGCTCAAAAAAAGTATGCATGGGTTTAATTGTTTTGCTTTTTATAACGTTCTTGTTTAAGTATAACACTTTCTGAGCGTTATAATCAGTACAGAAACTAAGGTGGGCTGTTTTGAAGTTTCCAAGATGTAAGCATTAAAAGGGTGGTGGCGAACTGTGTAATACTGATTAGTTTAAATAATTTCAACTCAGATGCAATTCAAATTCAAAGAAATTTGTATTTTTTGTTCAAGGTAATTACACATACTACATAGTAATTTTTGTTATTACGTACAACATGATTTTGCACACAAGACCAAGACCTTGTACTCAGAAAGGAAGACACGTGCCTTTCAACTTTGTTACAAGTGGTAAAGATTCAGTAAAACCCAAAATAATAAATCAATGTAAAGCTTACGTTTTTAATGATATTTATTACATTAACCTTACTTTTGTTATTATGAAATATTAATTATCAACTCAAGTCAAATCAATTCAAGTCAATTCAATTCAAGTCAAGTCAAGTCAAGTCAATTCAAGTCAATTCAAGTCAATTCAAGTCAATTCAAGTCAATTCAATTCAAGTCAAGTCAAGTCAAGTCAAGTCAAGCCGAGTCAAGTCAAGTCAAGTTAAGTCAAGTCAAGTCAAGTCAAGTCAACTCAAGTTAAGTTAAGTTAAGTTAAGTTAAGTTAAGTTAAGTTAAGTTAAGTTATTCCGGGGTTATCTGGGTCCACTTGATGACCTTGTCTAGCCATCACTACAGCTCTATATTGAAGCCGTTCCCAACACTTTTCATTTGATACCAATCAATATCACTCAAAAACATCCGGGTCCGCATTTTGACCGATATCTGGGGATTCGGCCTAGGAATCATTATGAATAGAACTCCACGTAAAAGCCTTGTTCAAAACCTTTCATTTCATACCAATATTGCTCCGAAACATTCCGGGATAATCCGGGGTCACATTTTGACCCATATTTCGGGACCCGGGCCAGGCATCACAAATAACATAATTCTACGTCAAAGTCCTCATCAATACCTTTCATTTGGTAGCAATATCGCTCAGAAATATTCGAGGGTCATCCGGTCCACCTGTTGACCCTTATCTGGAGACCCGGCCTAGGCATCACTATTAAAATAGCTCTATATTGAAGTTCAGATCAAGACCTTTCATTCGATACCAATATCGCTCAGACAAATCCCGACGTCATCCAGATCCACCTTTTGACCCATATCAGGAGACCCGGCATGGAAATCACAAAGAAAATATATCTGTGTTAAAGCCCTGCTCAATACCTTTAATTTCATACCAATATCGTTCACAAACATTCCGGAGTCATCTGGGTCCACATTCTTACCCAGACTGGCGATGATGTCTAGGCATCACAATGAAAATAACTATGTTGCAAAAACAAAAGCCGGAATTACAATAGCGCTGTGGCTGTGGCAGCGACTGTTTTTCGAAATCAGCTGATTTTTAGAAACTAGGGTTTGTAATGCGGCACATAATACAGCAGAGGCAGCTGGCTGCACCGCTCCGTTTAGCCCAAATTCTAAATTCGCTGCCGCTGCCTTGAATCGCAGCCAACTTCAAAGTGTTGATGTGAACTTACGTCTGTTTCCGTACTATCCAATGTAATATATTTTTTACTAATTTTGTGTTTCCGTTTGATGCCAGCAAGCGGGAGAGAATTTAATTTTTACTTAATTAATTTCCACTAGGAAATATTGCTGGCGGGATGAAAAAGTAAAGAGGAAGAAAGAGCAGAGGAAAAAATGAAACAAGATTGATTATTTTAATTGAAAAAAGTGGACATGAAAATGGTAAGTAAATTTATGTCACCACGTGTCCAAGGTAAAAGGAAACAGACCTAATATATAAAGAAGTCACTGCCAAATACTGCGAACGCTCTATTGTGTTTGGTCTGGCAGTCACTGCTCATATTAGACGCATCAGCTGATTTCGAAAACCCTCGCTGCCCGCTGCCACATCGCTGATGTAATTTGGGTTAAACATATGAGTCGCCTACGCTGCGCTGCCTGGCACGTCTGCGACGCATCCACTGAACACGCCAAATCAGCGATGCCGTTCCAAATTTTATGAACGGAGTGAAAATTGACAAATAGCGGAGCGTGTCGGAGTGACGGACGAAACATAGGAGTGAAATTGCGGAGTGATGTCAAAAATAAGCAAATCAACAAAGAAATGTGAATATGGGAAAGCAAACGCAAATTTTGTTTTCGAATTTACGAACATATTTATTAGAAATGAATTTAATTAAATTAAAATTTGTGTTTTTATTCATAACGCATTTGTTTATAAACTTTTGTATACATAAATTATTGGATGTTATGCATTAGATATCATGCCTTGGATATAAAGGTACAAGTTTATGTACATAAGCACCTTTTTTGTATTTGGTCCAGGGCAGTGTTGCCACTTTAGCTATTTTGTAGCTAGATTTAGCTATAATTTTTGGCGTTTAGCTACAGATATTTGCGTTTAGCTATTAGCTATTTTTGTTAGCTTTTTTTTTAATAGCTTAGCTATTTTTAGCTATTTTTCTTAATTTCTTTATTTTGCACATCAGTTTATCATTTTAAGCTAATGAGTCATCTGTGAGCTTATGAGAACTTGAAAGTGTATACTGATCCTTATGATTATCAAACTATACAAAAGTTGATAGTATGGCATGCCTTCCTTATTTTATCGATTATTGGTGCATTCATATGCAAGGTTGATCAATAAGGTTTTCGCAATGCGCAAAAGCAACTCTGCCATACATTTTGTTGTTGCCCATTTTGCTGAGTTCGCAAATGACCATTGGCATACGCTACACTGTCAATATGAATCGCGATATTTGAATCGGTATTGATGAATCGCAAGCTAGTGCTGTACGTTCAATATGAATACTGCGATATTTTTCTCGCTTTTTTACTTCCGTCCTTTTCACCGTATATTCGTAAAATTTGTTAGAACTTTATTATCAAGTTAATTGAGCAACTCCGCCAACGCTTACCGCAGAATATTTAATCTTTAAAAAATATTGAATTTTTTTTCTGTAAATAATGCTTTAAATGCTGTAAAGCCAAAAATATTTGACACTTTCAAGGATGAAAAGGGCCACTTTAACACGGAGGAAATCACTATTTTAGAAATGCAATGGAAAAAACTACACGCATACCCATGGAAGGAAACTACCTCTACAATAAAGTTTTGGGTAGAAGTAAGAAAGCTTAGAAATGCTCTTAACGAAAATCCGTTTGAAGAACTACAATCTTTTGTGTTTAATTTTCTAATCCTACCGCTTAGTAATGCAGAAATAGAACGTAGCTTTTCTGTTATGAACGCAATAAAAACAAAGCAAAGAAATAGAATGCAATTATTTATGTTAAACTCTCTATTGACTGTTAGGTATGGTCTAAAAAGGCTTGAAAAATGTTGTAATAACTTTAAAATTCCTAACGATATTATTAAAGCGATGACTTCAATTAATATATATGATTCAACCTGTGAATTAAATGAAGAAGATATGATTTTTGAAATGTGATTGAATAAAATTTTAAACTAAAGTTTAAATATTAACTAGTCGCTATTATAATTTATTTTAATACTGCAATTGAAGTACATACATACATACATACATATGTAATGAATTGATTTTTTTTTATTGTAATAATCTTATTATGCGGCGTACATATATAAGTACATACAAACAAATATATGTATGTGGCTACAATATATAATATATGTATATATAAATATTCACATATGTGAAGTTGTTTTATGTCACGTCTTTTTAAATAAATGATTATTTGGCTATTTTTGAAAAAAAAAAAATTTTTTGGCTATTTATTTTAGCTATGAAAAAAATTATTTAGCTATTTTTAGCAATTTTTTTTTTTTAATTTAGCTATAAGCTTCAAAATATTCTGGCAACACTGGTCCAGGGCAAACTTTCCTGATGAAAACAAAAAAATGTAAAAACCAGCTAATGAGTTTTTATAATTTATACTCACCTGTTGATTTTAGCGAATTTGGTTTGCAATTTTCCATGGAATCGCGCACAAAACAAAGATCAAAATGTGAAAAGTTGTCAATGCTTGTTTAGATAGTCGATAAGTATTGCCACTTTGGCAGAATTATAAGACGTAAACAATAACGATGCCAGATTGTAATTTTATGCATACAAAATTGAAAGTGGCAATTTCTGCATATACACAGTTGATTAAAAATTTCTGAATTATTTCATAAATGAAAAAGTGGAGTGATTTACTCAGAGAAGAAGTGGCGGAGTGATGAGGTCAAAATCGGAATGAAATCTTCCAATTGGAGTGACGGCGGCATCGCTGCGCCAAATGACCAAACGAATCTGTCTATGCTTGCGCTTTTTTGAGTTTTTCGAAATTTAAAACCGGGAAAAGGGTATTAAACTGTTAGAAATGCGCAAAAAAAAGTACATGGTTGTCGAGAATTTACCATTTCTGACATTTTAAAAAAAGAATTATTAAAATCGGTCCAGTACTTTTTGAGTTATCGCGTTACATATACATCCCTCCGGCTCCGGAATATGAAAATAGGTTGTTTTAGAGTAAGAGCCTATAAACACTTGCGACTCAATCGATTTAGTCGGATGTTGATTTGCATGGGAATGTATGGAAGCATTCACACTACATTCAATTAGTTGTACAACTGAAACAGTTGGATTTGCAGCCCAATTTCATTCCAACTGAAACAGTTGTACAACTGCTTGATCGGCAAGGCGCCCTTCTACGTATTCACACTTGAGACAATTTAGTCGAACGACTACAACAACAACAGTGATATTCGTAGTGGAAAGAGTTGCCATGCTGACAGAACTACTTTTATTTCACTTTTGGTAAATTGTAGAGATTGAATATTTCAATTAATATTTTCAAAATGTTTAAAAACAAAAGGTTCGTTTCTTATTAACTACACCATTTCCAGATGGATTTTAGAAAGCGTTAACTGGATTTTAGAAAGGGGAAATTGGATTTTAGAAATATCAATTGGATTTTAGAAAGGGGAAATTGGATTTTAGAAATGTCAATTGGATTTTAGAAAGCGTTAAAAGGATTTTAGAAAACAAAATTGGATTTTTGAAAGCGTGAATTGGATTTCAGAATGTGCGTTTATAATAAATTTTACACAGAATTTTTCGAATAGAAATTCTTTATTGCGTATGAAAGTATAAATTAATAATTATATAAATTTTCGAAAATCCAATTTACAGTTTCTAAAGTCCAATTTCCCTTTTCTAAAATCAAATCGACATTTCTAAAATCCAATTTCCCCTTTCTAAAATCCAGTTGACGCTTTCTAAAATCCATCTGGAAATGGTGTAGTTATAGACAAGAATTATCTAACTAAGGATATTTACTTCCGTTTTCATATGTTTCTAGATATTGTTGTTCTCTTCAAATGTCATTAATCGCATTTTAAAATAGAAATAATGAAAATGAAATTTCATGAAAATTATTAATGGCTGATTTTTACTATTTTTCCGTTTCTTGTACTTCTGTTCGTTTCGCCTTTATGAGCGTAATTCCTTCCGTTTTTCTCTTTTCATTTACTTGACAGCTAGTTGCTAGTTTAATAAGAAACAAAGCCAAACAATGTATGCACTTTTTGTTTATTTTATTGTTTTTTATTTATTAATCAAGTTGACAGCTGACAAGAAGGTGCTTTCATGTAAGAATGCAGATAAACTTTAACAATTTAATACTTCATCACTTTATATGAAGACCACTAATGTAAAATTTGCTGAGTAAAATGTGAACATTGGCAACACTATGTCATTGTCAATCGCACGACTATTTAGTCTCAAGTGTGAATAGCTGCCACCGATTCGACTAAATAGTTGGAGTAGTGTGAATACAACAGTCCAATTCGACCAAATCGATTGAGTCGCAAGTGTGTATAGGCTCTAAGTAAACTGAAAAAAAAAATTTCACTTTTCCAAAAACTGGATGGAGCTACACCGAAAACCGCGCAAATTCGCAGAATTTCAAGGTATGTTTAGATTTATGTCAGAAAAAAGTTAGGATTTTGCACAAGAAAAAAAATTGATATCCACCAAGGATGCACCGAAACGTTAATATTAACGATAACCGAAATGTTAAAGTCGTAGTACACTTGTTTTCTGCCATGTGTTTGGCGAAATTTGATTCCACTGTCGTTGATCATTTTCTCATTTTCTTTTTGTAATCCCTTATGTGTTCTCGATATCTCGTCTTGATTTGGCGCCCTGTTTGCCCTATATAACTATTTTGGTATACGCCTTGTTTGTCAAAGAGGTCTTCCTTATTAATGTTGTTTCGTAGAAGTTTTCTCATATTAAGGTTGTTCTCTCTCTGTGATTTTGGCCTGGCAAATTTGCCGAGATGACATAAGTGTGATAAATTTGCCGAGCACAACAACAAAATACACGTCTTGTCAAATTTGGAGCTTCGGCAAATTTCTCATACCCCAACCCGTGATATGTGATATCATGAGAAAAATATCACGGGAAATGCAACCATGTTATTACATTCACAATGGTCTTCTATGAGAAGTGAGTTTGAATTTATGTTTCTAGTTCTTTTTTTTTAAGTATTTTATTTTATTCAGATAAAAAATTTATTAATTCGAAATTGAAGCAAGCAAAGCAAAGCGACAACAGTTGTATAAAGAGTGGAAAGAATATGACTAACATGCTAGTTCACAATGAAGTCAGTTAGAATTTTATTTTCTTAAAGGTGCGCTCTCTCTGTGTGGCAAATTTCTCAAGATATCATGATATCTCGGCAAAAATATTAGACACAGAGAACAACCTTATTGTTCCTCGTTTTAAATGCTGCATTAATGCAGCCAAACACATGGCAGAAAACAAGTGTACACCCATGAAAATAAGAAAAACAGCTAAAATTCTCCACATACACCATAAAGGAAAACGACTTAACATATTAGAAAATATGGAGATATACAAACAAAAAACATTCGTAGGTAAAATAATAAATGAACAATTCAACACCGCATCGGATACATTATTTGAACCGCTTAAGCTACTATACCCGAAAGAGGACAAAAGACCTAAAACCGACATAAACAAAACAACACACAAACGGACAATAACGGACTTTCACCTACCTGGTTAATGAGGGTACAATAATGAAAATATGACAAAAAAATAGATTTGCATAACTAAACACACAACACAGACTCACACACACACACGTCACCCGAACGCACGAATGCACGAACACATCACATGAAAACGAAGTACCTGAACAAAACGACGGAAGTTTGTTACTATAAATACTATCGAACTTACACAAAATAACTCAGAACGAAAGAAGACACTGAAGATGGCGCATATTAGCCGAAACCGGTTTGTCTCCAAACCAAACTTGATAAGGGATGACGGAAAATCGTTCCATAATACATCATATTCCTACCCTGTCGGAAAAACAAGCAACCAAAAAGTTATATATAAAATTATGTTATACAATTTTCTGGTCCCTACTTTGGTCTGAACTTTCACCCCTGTGCGACACCCTTTAACCATCTCCGATTTGGACCAAAACTCATATGTGATATCTTCGACTGTTCTATTACCGATCTATGGGGTGAGACCGAAGAAAATCGATCATTTGGTTTTAAGGACCACCCTAGTCTATATATACCAAAATCATGGAACATGCGCGAGGATTCTAGGATAGACACCGGCATTTTAACTCATACGAGTAAATGAATTTTCGCAAATGTCGTTAAACGCATTCTCTAAAGTTGAAAATAGGTACATATTGGTTAATAGGAGTAGAGCGCTTTTTTAAGGGATCAACTATAGACCAGTATGCAACACTTGTGATCTCCCATTATTTCTTTGGAACAAAAATGGGATATATTCCTTTTTTGGGAAACCAATAGTTAGTTGCTCTCTCTTGGTATGGCAAAGAACAACTATTTGAATTAAATATACATACATATGTAGATACTTAATAATAATTCAAATAATTCTACCGCTCCTTATGATATGATCCGTGTTATATACTTTTTCTGGCAGTGTCCTAGTTAAATGGATAAAGGAATTAAGAGAGCAGTACAAATTACTTTTGTGTTCGAACCAGTTTATTTTTATATCATTCCCTGTTATATCAAAATGATGTTGATGGTACATGATAATTAAAAATACAGACAATTCTAATTTATGTACCAAGGCAAATTCATTATGGTAATGGCAGGGCGAATTCGGCAATATTCGCCTCGATTCGCTTTCAGTTTTTGTCCATCAGAATGTCGAACTCAAAGTCAAATATATCTTTGTATGACATTCTTCTGTACACGGCGAGTTAAAAAGGATAAGAAGAAGAAGAAGTCAGCTGTTCACTTACCATTACCATATGAATGAATTTGCCTTGTTATGTACATAATCATGTAAATTTAATTTAAAATATCAAATCGAATCATATGCTCTTTTTTTATAAAAAGAAAAATTTTCAAATTTCAGCACTCGCTTCCAATACCCAATTACGCAATGCGGCAACCTCACTATACACACCGGGATAGCCTTTTTGAGCGCAACCATATCCCCATGAAATGACACCAACCAATTTACCACCAGCAACTAGTGGACCACCCGAATCACCTTGACATGCATCCTTCCTCAATGCATACGCACAAATCATTGTCTCCTTTACGGCATCACCGTATTTGTAAGTATCGGATGTACAATCTTTACGTTGTACAATATTCACTTCGACAGCTTGCAGTGTTGTGGGCGGTATTTGACAATATGGAGAACATTTAACACCCCAACCTGTCACAACAGATGGTGTGCCCGTCGGTGGTGTTACCTTGGCCAATTCTATAAAATTAATGCCTGCCGATATGCGTGCTGGGTTTTTTAGTTTTAGAATGCCAACATCATATTCCACAGTGGTTGGATTATATTCGGGGTGATATTTTAGAGATGCCACATTAATTAGTTGACCACCTAATTTATTATTTGTCGAACCGGCGCGTATGCGCATTTGCGAAGCCGCAAAATTTTGCAAACAATGTGCACCGGTGACCACAATGTATTCATTAATCAAACTGCCGCCACAAAAATGATCACCCGATATGGTTTGTATCGAAACTTGATAGGGATGTTGTTCGATGGTGGTTTCAACACCACCCACAATACGTCCTTCCAAATCTGCAGATATATAAGCAGCAAAAGTGGAGCAGTAGCTGCTGCTGAACAAAATGCAAATAACGGTGAATCGAAACATTTTTCTATAAATCAACTTTACTTGTGATCGAGCGAACGTTTCTTTAGTAGCTTTTATATTGTGCAGTTAATGCAGTTATCGCTGTTTCATAAGCATTGTAAATAAGGTAAACTTAAAACGGATTTTAAATAACAAGAGCTGCATGTGATGGCTATAAATATTGAGAAATTATTGGTAATATAATAATAACAGTAAATTGCATAACAGTAAATTTCATAACCGCTTATCAAGAGTGTTGTTAAAATTTGGAAGCATTACCGTGTATGATTTCAGTTCATTCATACAAGCGAAGTTATATTTTATTAGATAAATAATTAAATGGCGAATTTACGTACATATGTATGCATATGAGAAGGGAGCAAAGGTTAACTTATTTCAACAAATAATGTCTGGTGACAAAACGATATTATTTTAAACAAATTAACTGAAGTTGCTAATTTGTAAGCAGACTATATTTTGTTGCTACAATCTTTGCAATTTTCTTAACCAAATTATGACTGAAGGTACCTATTAAAAATTAAAAAAAAAATTAAAGCGTGAGTAACGAGTATTCATGAACATTGATGTGTAAACAGTTTCGAAAACGGATTTTTATTCCCTTTTCTTATTCCTTTTTTCCCTGGTTTTCTATGGATTAAAATGCGACTATCGTTTTTAAAATTTTTTGTTGTCATTGTCACCGCTACTATTTTGTTGTTTTTGTTTTTGTTTGTTTTGGTTTTTCATTTTTGATTATGGATTTTGGATTTTTAAGTCAGGGTACGCTTTATATAAAACCGTAAGAAAAAATAAAAATTTGTTACCTGGTTTTTCATGGCAAGCTCTCAAAGTTTTTATTCTGTAAAAATCTCGAGTTGTATTATATGTACTCTTTTGCTCATAACTTTTGATTGAATTGTCTGATTGCTATCAAAATTAGACAGCATCTAAATAAAGACACGTACTACTTGAAAACGCCAAAAACGGGAAAATGTACTAAGTCGACTTAGTAGAGTATTGTTTGGAAGCGTCGATATGGTCCATATGTGAAAGCCCTGATAATTTGATACTCTGAAAAAAATACCCCTATATCCGTCTTTGATTCAACAGCAAAGTATTTGTTTTTACAGCAAAGTTTTTGATCCAACAATTTATTCAAAAACGGGCGCTGTTGTTTCAAAAACTTGCTTGCTTTTAAACATTTTTTTGTGGGAAAACATTTTTTTATGAGAAAACCAACAAAAACAATAATGATGGAGAGAAGATGAAGAGAAATATCTAAACAAAAGTTTATTTTTAGCAGAAAATTTTCTCCAAAAGTCCCCGTTGCTGATTTAAATGCAAAAGTATTTAACCCAACAGTTTCCGTTGTTAACAAAACTAATGAGAACAAATTTTTTTAAATTTTGTTTTTACAATGATTCATATAATCCATGGATTCTTTTTTAGAAAAAGGGAAGTATAAATAGGTTACTACAATTCAATATAATGTTGAATGTCCCGCTATGTGATGATTTGATAGAATTTCAGGTTGATGTCATGGTTCGAATCCGGAGGAGAATATAAAATAAAGAAGAAAAAGCAGAATAAGAAATAAAGATAGCAACCAATGAATGATAAGAAGGAGAGAAGAAGAGGAGAAGAGGAGAACAAGCGGAGGCTACATATTTGCAGTTGGGACCCGGGCGGGGAGAAGATGAAGAGTAAAATGCAAACAAAAATTTTTTCCAACAATCTCCGTTATTGAATTAAATCAACAACGCTCGCACCTTTGAAACAACAACGGAGCGTTGTTGGGCACATTTCAACTGCGGAAAGTATTTGATTTAACAGCGAAAATCTTTAGATTTACAACGTTTTTTTCAGAGCATCAACTCCTATGCAGAATATGGTCGGACGAGCGCATGCCCGACGATTGGAACTTAAGTGTGCTCTGCCCAAACCACAAAAAAGGAGACTCCACAGTACGCGCTAATTATCGTGTGATAGGCCTCCTGAATATCGCATTTAACCCTAGAACCATAACGATATTTCATACTACGTTATTACTAATGTACGTAAATTTTACGTAGTGATTAGAATCCGCCTAATACAACTCTCATTGTTCTCCATTTTGCAGCCAAAGTTGATTACACTACTTTACAAATGGTTAATTTGAATAAAATACCAAGAAATTCCTGATCTCAAAACTTTTTTTTTGATTTTTTTATGGTTATGCATATGATAATGCGTAATTTTGTGTTTTTCTGGGTATCACTTCATTCAAAAGTATTTTTCGCTAAAGTTACAAGAGCGATAACCACAAGCAATACCTCGTTCGAAAGGAAATTAAAAAAAAAATTAAAGCGTGAATAACGGGTATTCATGAATATTGATGTGTAAACAGTTTCGAAATTAGATATTTATTCCCCTTTCCTTATTCCTTTTTTCCTGGTTTTCTATGGATTAAAAGGCGACTATCGTTTTTGTAATTTTTTGTTGTCATTGTGACTGCTACTATTTTGTTGTTTTTGTTTGTTTTGGTTTTTGGTTTTTGACTTTTGATTTTTTATATTGTTTTGTTTTGTATTGCTCAGAAACATGCAAGATCATCCGAGTCCACGTTTGACCCATATCTGGAGACCCGGCCTAGGGGTCACAATGAAAAGAGTTTCATATCGAAGTCCTGCTCAAAACCTTTCATTTGATACCAATATTGCTTAGAAATATTCAAGGATCATCCGAGTCCACGTTTGACCCATATCTGGAGACCCGGCCTAGGGGTCACAATGAAAAGAGTTTCATATCGAAGTCCTGCTCAAAACCTTTCATTTGACACCAATATTGCTCAGAAATATTCAAGGATCATCCGGGTCCCCCTTTTGACCCATATCTGGAGACCCGGCCTAGGGGTCACAATGAAAAGAGCTTCATATCTAAGTCCTGCTCAAAACCTTTCATTCGATACCAATATTGCTCAGAAACATTCAAGGATCATCCGGGTCCTCCTTTTGACCCATATCTTGAGATCCGGCCTAGGGGTCACCATGAAAAGAGCTTCGTATCGAAGTCCTGCTCAAAACCTTTCATTTGCTACCAATATTGCTCAGAAATATTCAAGGATCATCCGAATCCTCCTTTTGACCCATATCTGGAGACCCGGCCCAGGGGTCACAATGAAAAGAGCTACATATCGAAGTCCTGCTCAAAACCTTTCATTCGATACCAATATTGCTCAGAAACATTCAAAGATCATCCGGGTCCTCCTTTTGACCATATCTTGAGACCCGGCCTAGGGGTCACCATGAAAAGAGCTTCATATCGAAGTCCTGCTCAAAACCTTTCATTTGCTACCAATATTGCTTAGAAAATTAGATAGGTAGATGTAGGTGTGCATATCCATACATTTGCATACATGTTCAAACAGGTTGGTCCTTTTTATTTTGCCTATTTGTCGCATTGTTGCAGAAAACAACAACAACTTCACTTCGCTTCGTTGCTGTTGTTGTTGATATTTGCATTTGCACGGCTATGCATGCAAGCATTTGTAAGTACATGTCTATCTATGTACATACCTACCTACCACTGACAACCCTGTAGGAAATTTAATTAATTTTAAGTCACTTTATAAACTACTTTATTTTCAATAACAACTAATTGAAAATGTGACTTTTTCCTTTGCAATGAACTGACTTTTTTAACACGGCGATGTCATAGCAAGCAGTCAATTGCCCTATCCTGCATTTGTTTTCAACTACTTTACTAGTAGTTTAAAATAAATAACTTTATCTTGAGTTTCTTTTCAACTACTTTACTTGTAGTTTAATATAAATAACTTAATCCTGCATTTGATGTCGAAATTCAAGAAATGGTAAAAATGCGAAACAAATTTTCCTCAAATTTCGCAAATTGTTCTCAAGTTGATAAACAATATTTGAGAAACAATTGAATTTATGTTAATTTTCAAATGATAAATATGAAACAATATTTTCTCCGTTTGAGAATTTCGTTTTCAGTGTTTAATGGGAAGTGAAGCTGAAAAAACGGTAACCAAAAAAAGGAAAAAACAATCTTGGCATACTTAGATCAGAAAACATGTGTTTACATATAAATACGTATATATACAAGAAACTGTCCCGCGCTGCATTTGTTAAAAGCTACTTTAAAATTAGTTGAATATAAATCACTTTTTAATATATTTATTTTTGCAACTAACTTTTTTTTTCCGTGAGGGAATGCCAAGCGATTCACACGGACGCAGCAGTGCACTAACACAAAGGTCATTTACGTTTACGCGTAAACTTTACCTGTTTTTCGAAATCACTCGTAGCTACAGCAAAGATGTTTACACATCAAAAACGCTTCCAATGATATACAACTTGTAGCGGTTGAACAAAACCTCGCTGAGCGATAACTGGTCAAATTTTTTTAATTTCTTGCGATTTTTTTTTTAATTTTTTTACTAATTTTTGTTCCAGGTCCAGAGATATAGGTCAAAACGTGGACCCGGATGACCCCGGAATTTTTTTGAGCAATATCGATATAAAAAGAAAGGCTTTGATCAGGGCTTTTACATGGAGCTGTACTCATTATGATTCCTAGGTTGGATCCCCAGATATGGGTGAAAATGTGGACCTGGATGACCCCGGAACGTGTCTGAGCAATAATAATATAATATACTGTCGCGTTATAAAAAAAATTACATGAGAATATTACACTTTCATATTAAATACCATATCCTATTTTTTCGCTTATTACTAACTATACGTAAATTTTACGTATAGGGATTTGCGCCAATCGCTCTCACAACTTCAAATGACAACATTTGTTGTACTTTTATATTTGTGTATACGTAAAAATACATGCTGCATGCACTGCCGGAGTTAGGTACCGTTACAGTATGTTATACTTGTGCAATCACAATTTGAAAATTCTATATACGTAAAATTTACGTACATTATGGTTCTAGGGTTAAGGTCTTGGCAAGTGTATTGTATGAAAGACTGAAGCCCATCGTCAACAATCTGATTGGACCTTATCAGTGTGGCTTCAGACCTGGTAAATCTACCATCGACCACATCTTCACAATACGTCAAATACTGGAAAAACCCCATGAAAAAGGAACCGACACACACCATCTCTTTGTCGATTTTAAAGCCGCTTTTGATAACACGAATAGGAATTGCCTATATGCCGCAATGTCTGAATTTGGTTTCCCTGCAAAACTTATACGGCTATGCCAAATGACGTTGACTAACATCACCAGCTCCGTTAGAATTGGGAAGGACCTCTCCGAACCGTTCGAGACCAAACGAGATTTCAGACAAGGTGACTCCCTTTCCTGCGACTTCTTCAATTTGATGCTGGCAAAGATAATACGAGCTGCAGAACTTAACCATACAGGAAGCATTTTATACCATAAGAGTGTACAACTGCTGGCGTACGCCGATAATAAATTGGAAATCCTGTTTACAAAAATATTGTAGCATTGAATTCGCTGATTTTAAACGCATCGAGATAATTGTGAATTTAGTGTTTGAATTGTTTTAGTTTTTTAATTGTTATAAACATAAATTTACATACATACAGGGCCGCGGAGAGGGGGGGGAAGCCAGGGCAACCGCCCTGGGGCCCGGATGGTTTTTGGGGGCCCGGAAAGGCAAAGCAGTATTGACAGTACTCGAACTAGAATTTCATAGATACATACATAGGTATTTTGTTGCTACAAAAAATTGTTTTAAAAGTTTTAAGTGTTTAACTTAACCAAATCACCAAACTAAAATTATAAGCATCCAATCAAATATTTACCTTGTTTATACATGGGCAAATCCTAGAAAAGTGAGTTGAAATTGAGGAAAATCGACTTTGATTTAGAGTTTCCAAAGTGCCGCAATTGGTAAGGTGGTGAACCAAGCTACTCAGAAATATTTACTTCTTAAATGAAAAATGTTGGTCACCCTGTTTAAATTGATTTCAAAACATGAGTCATGTCGGTGTAACTACTACATGTGCATTTTCACTAATACACCTAAACTGACTCTTGAATCAGCGCATCGTGCATAGACCCTATATGTAAGTGCTCTAGTAAATCTTATTTTATATGAAATAAAACTCACAATGTGAATTGAAAAATTTTTGTATGTTATTTTTTTACTATATTGAATTTATTTTTTAGGGGGGCCCGTAAACGCGAACTGTCCCAGGGGCCCGGCTCGGCTCTCTGCGGGCCTGCATACATACACATATAAATCCAAGTAAAATTGTGAACTGAAATTAACAATCGCTCCGGTAACGGAAATCTGAAATTGAAACTTGTGGCGTTTTCGATTCTGGCAAAAATGTCGCACTTATCGCGCTGTCAAAGGGGTTACATTATTTTTGTTTCATACATCACATGAAAAATACAACATTTTCTTAGGGAACAGGGCGCATGTTAATAATGTTGCCTTGTAATAATGCATCGTTTCGTTCAGAATCGGAAACACTATAAGAAAAATGTATTCCAAGTTGCTGAATAGAATATTGATAAAGTCTTTCCGACTTAAGAAATAGCTAGAGAAGAACGTATCTAGAAGTTGTTGCTTTAGCTAATTAATGGGCGATTAAGCCATGTCCATCTGCTTGAACCCAAACTAATTGAGATGTCTTCTTACAAATGGACCAAATAGGATCACTATAATACTAGTATTCTGTAAGCTGTCTCAAGTCACTAATAGAGACTTTTGGAGACTTTTTCGTGGTGAGATTGATTTTGAGACAATTTGGTATTCCGTAAGCGAGCTCACGTCTCAAGTCTCAAAAAATACGTCACTAATTAGTGACCTGGTGGCGAGGAGGTCACAAAATAAAGAAAACATTGAGGTGAACTAAATAAAGCGTCAAAATTTATAAAAACTTACAATTTGTTTGCTCTTTGCTTGTTCGCTTGCTATTTTCTGCAATAAAACAAGTTTATTTGTATGAAATTAGCAAAATAATAAAATTTTGCTGGTTTTGCTGACTTACTTTTTTCCGCCATTTCGATCAAGTGTAAATAGTGATGTGATACGATATTTATCGATATTTCAATGTTTTACGTTACATGACTTTTTTTGCGAATCGGTTCAGATAAAACACGCATAAAACATTATATTCATAACTATTTTTATAAGTGATAAGTAGTAATGATACGCTTTATTTTTTTAATGCAATATATTGCTCATAAATTCATTTCCAAAACCTATTTTCGTATGTAATCGATTAGTGAGTATTCGTTAAATTATTTTGTTATCTCAAACAGTCTCAGTACATTTTCACCACAGTCTTTGGTGAAATTTTTAGTGACTGTGGCTTACAGAATACCAAAAATGGCTCAAGTCACTAAAAATGTCTCATGTCTCAAATCTCAAATTTTGTGACTTGAGATGAGACGGAGTTACAGAATTCGCCTATAAGATATATATACATAGCTCCCATATAATCGATTGTTCAAATAACAATATTTTCCATTAAAATAGCTAGGAAAATTTTGCAGTATTTGTGCCCAGAGAAAGTTACAAATATCGGAGCAGTTTAACAAATACATAGCCCCATAAAACCAATTTTTCAGATATAGACATAAGTACATAATAATAATAATAGGTGAAAACCTACCAACTATGCTGTAACAGCCAGCACGGATGTGATATTAATCAGTAAATAAATATGTACGTCAATGTTATTTACGAGTACTATATTTACAGTTTCACTGTAACTACCAATATTGTTTACTTACATACATAAATACCGAAAATAAAAAGCATTAATTAATTACTTATGTATGTACCTATGCACATTGATTTATTGAAACTATTAGAGTATCTTTACATGGCGGCTATAAAACACTTACAACATCCCCAATTTCCATTTTTATACTCAGTTGTACGTATTACATAGAGTATAATAGTTTTGGTCACATAATGGTCGTACCACCATAAACAATTTTCTTAATTCTCAATTTGAGATGCATTTGAGAACTAACCTTATTCTCAAACCTCAAACGTTTGTTATCAAATGCATCTCAAATTTCCCTTGATAGCGTTCTGAAACAAAAAGTCACAATTTTCTCAAACATTGATGAAATTTTTGAGAAAATCTTTATTAGCAAATTGAGAATTAAGGTTTTCCCAAACGCTTGAGATTTTTTGACCTGATGTTTATTGGGACGTAACACCATGAAATAATCGAGATATGTATGTATTCATGTATGTACATATGTACATACATAAATATGGACCTACAGATATCAAAATGATCAGGGTGAAAGGATAAATCGATTGAGCCATATCCTTTCCATCGCGTCCATCCGTCTGTTTGTCTGTAAACACTCTAACCTGCGCAAAAATTGAATATTTTGATGAAATTTTGTACACAGATTCTCATTGGGACATATACTGTAGGCATTGAAAATGGGCAAAATCGAATGATGGCCTATATAGCACTCTCTCCATATAGCATAAATATGTATGTACATATACACGGTGAGCTTAAACAACTTATTATGAAAAGTCAAAGTAACCAAGATATTATTTCATGGTTGTATTCTTGGACATATTAGAAGATGTTCTGAGCCAAAATTGAAATCATTCATCGGACACATTTTGAGAAATTCCATGGTTTTTAAAAATTGGTCCATTTTTTGTTTTCATGGGTGCCCTAGTTCTTTTTATGGCACCCCCGGTAAAATTACTGTTTTGTTCTTCTAGTATATAAGTGTATAGTAAAATACATTACAGTAAAAATACATTTTAAGACGTTTATTATTTATTATTTATAATATTTTAATATAAACATAAAAAGGTTTACATTTTTTTTAAATATGAAGAATATTATATTCACATAAAGTTTTCTTCAAATTCTGCATATAATTTGGGTTATTTGGTCTAGTTCGATACTTATAAACCCATGTTTTTTTGAAATCATAATGCACAGCCTCCATGGCTTGCTCTGAATGATACCCTAATCCTATTCCCTGCCTTGAACAAAAATCTTCTATATGAAAAAAAACTGTATGCACTTTTAGGGTTATGGGTATAGAAAGATCGTTGTAACTCTTTCGGAAATTAGAAATACAGTTAATATAATTACTTTTAAAATCAATAGTGAAGCAAGATTCGACCACTGAATGAAAATCGTTAAAAGGTTTTACGTATTTTAGGCGCTCTAAAGGACATAGACTTCTTAATACATCGGTGTTTTCCAATAATTTCTTACAACTATTGCGTTAATGTGGGCTGAGAAGTTCTATGTCCAAAAAAAGATTTTTCGTGGTTGCTCAGGTTTTGATGGGAATAGTTGTAAGAAATTATTGGAAAACACCGATGTATTAAGAAGTCTAAGTCCTTTAGAGCGCCTAAAATACGTAAAACCTTTTAACGATTTTCATTCAGTGGTCGAATCTTGCTTCACTATTGATTTTAAAAGTAATTATATTAACTGTATTTCTAATTTCCGAAAGAGTTACAACGATCTTTCTATACCCATAACCCTAAAAGTGCATACAGTTTTTTTTCATATAGAAGATTTTTGTTCAAGGCAGGGAATAGGATTAGGGTATCATTCAGAGCAAGCCATGGAGGCTGTGCATTATGATTTCAAAAAAACATGGGTTTATAAGTATCGAACTAGACCAAATAACCCAAATTATATGCAGAATTTGAAGAAAACTTTATGTGAATATAATATTCTTCATATTTAAAAAAAATGTAAACCTTTTTATGTTTATATTAAAATATTATAAATAATAAATAATAAACGTCTTAAAATGTATTTTTACTGTAATGTATTTTACTATACACTTATATACTAGAAGAACAAAACAGTCATTTTACCGGGGGTGCCATAAAAAGAACTAGGGCACCCATGAAAACAAAAAATGGACCAATTTTTAAAAACCATGGAATTTCTCAAAATGTGTCCGATGAATGATTTCAATTTTGGCTCAGAACATCTTCTAATATGTCCAAGAATACAACCATGAAATAATATCTTGGTTACTTTGACTTTTCATAATAAGTTGTTTAAGCTCACCGTGTAGAAATTATCGTTTGATCGATCGGTGTATGATTTGTACTTAAACAGAAATGATCGTTTGATCGATCGGTGTACGATCATGTACATTTTTAATATGTGTGTCGTATAAATATATGAATGTACATACATATATATGTATGTATGTATGCTGGATTTAGTTTTAAAGCCGTTTTTCTTGCATTTTCAATTCTTTATTTTCTGTAATCTTTGTATGAGTGCGGATCAGCCGCTTTATTTTACATATCAAAAATTTAAATAAACGATTAAAAACTTTTCAAAGCGATAAAATGAAAAATCAATTTGTTTTTATTTTCATTAGTAGATACTTTTTTATTTCATTTTTAATATAAAATTAGAAAAGCTATTATATAAAAGGAAAAAATTCGTGCATACAAATTAGGCATTATTTCATTTATTTATTCTTGTTTTCATCAATACTCTTTTATTTCATTTTTAATAGAAAATTAGAAGTTATTATATAAAAGGAAAAAATTCGTGCATACAAATGAGGCATTATTTCATTTCTTTATTCTTGTTTTCATTAATACTTTTTTATTTAATTTTTAATATTAAATTAGAACAATTAATATATAAAAGGAAAAACTTCGTGCTTACGTATTATGTAAAATATTTTCATTTCTTAAAACTGAATTTAAAAAAGCATATTGTCTATAAGCGCAGGAGCTAGGCGGTTACGCTTTTCGACTATTATATTACCAGCAAGTGAAAATGTGCGCTCACTTGCTGCACTGCTAGCTGGAATGGATAATATTTTAAGGGCAAAATTATAAAGAGTTGGAAACTCATTTTTTGATTTTCCCACCACTGCATGGCATCAAAATTATTTTCGAAGGCTGTTTGCCAATCGGTAACATTTTTCTCTATGGCAAAATGAGGTAGAAAATTTTTTCCATGTTGAAAAAAAAACCTATTTTGCTGTGCCAAACGGAAGAGAAAATTTTGACAGTTACAAAGATACACATTTGGGCGAAAACGGACAACGATACAATTTTAAACCGTAAAATGCATATAATTGTTGATGGCAGTATTAATGGAACAGAAGAAATGTATTCATGTAACGATTTGATGTTATTTTGTATTTAAATATTTGTGTTACTTATATGTGTACGTATTTAGCCCAATGGGCTAGGTAAAATTATGACGTTCAAATCCACCACGAATACTGTCAAAATTTTACTCCCTTATGTCAAAATTTCATTTTTTCTACCGATTGGCACACGGCCGAATTGTACAAACTCATTAACTTGACACCCATTTTCGTCTTCAATTTCACAAAAAACTTCCCACACTTCATTGCGGCCCTTTCTTTTATTAGATTCTTTGTAAACACCACTTTTAAGTTTTTCGTACAGTCGAATGATCGTATAAACATGCAATGATCGCGATCGATCAACTGATCAACTTACTTCATTTCGCACATTTAGCTACATACGCACATATACCTACATACATATGTACACTTTTGTTTGTGCACACACGCTTGTTGCTGCTGTTGTTGTACAAGTGTACAAGTGTTGATTTGCTGTGTTTCGTGTACTTCCGAGCAATACAGCAATGTCTCATGACGAACGGATAGTGTACGCACACTATTCATTGTGGTTCGTGTACGAGTAGCATAGTACTCATAATAAAGCGAGTTGTTGTACTTCACTACAAGAAAACCAAACGAATAACTCGTTTGGACATATGAATGTGCTCATGCAGCAGTCTAGTATGTACATACATATACTCGTGCGATCATACAGCGGTCGTATCGTTCAACCTGCACATATGTTTGTTTCAAACCAAACCGTTCGATCGCTGTGTTGTTTAGTATGAAAGCATACAAACGAGCTGTAGCTCGTACGTTTACGGTTTGCCGGGTATCAAACGTACGTACACAATGAGTTGTAAGCTATACCAGAACTTCAAACTGATCGTAGCAGAATTCTGATCCACACCTGCGAATAGTACTGAGGCTTGGGTGTCTGGTTGGGGTAAGACTTCGTCTGGCTCGGAAGTTAATTCTAACTAGTATCGCCGGTGGTCGAAATTCGACCATGCAATTTATTTTTTCAACTTTGTATTGGTACATTGTATTGGCCGCTGTGGTGCAGTGGGTAGAGTGCTCGCCTGCTATGCCAGAGGTCTCGGGTTCAAACCACGGTCCGAGCCAAACAAATTTTTCTAATTAGTAAAAATCCAATTATTGGGTTTTTTAAGAGCAGCGGTCACCTCTCGGCAGTGGGCGGCATACCCTCCGAGAGTATTTCTGCCATGAAAAAGCTTCTCACAAAAAATGCATTCGCCGTTCGGAGCCGGCATAAAACTGTAGGTACACCCAATTAGTAGGAAAAACAAAAAGGAGCACACCTCGAATTGGGAGAGAAGCTCGGCCATAAAACTCGTCAGAGTTATAATAGCGCCATTGTATTATTATATTATTATTGGTACAAAAATTATTTCTTTTCGCGGAGATAAGCAACACTTTCCAAATTCCAGTTGTACCGCAACACTGATTTGCCCTTTTGATCACGGTCCGACGCGAAATCATGGTCAAAATCAAGGCAGATCTAGGAAGGTAGGCCTGGTGGTGAGCGCTTTTAAATTAAAGCGACTCTTCAACTGTGTTTACGATATTTGTAAACACGTTTACGATATCTATTTATCTTAACTAAAAATTTTATTTATTAATTATAAAGAAATTAAATAATTTATAGAAAAAATTATATGCCTATGCACTGCTCCTGACTCATACGAACACATCCATATCAATTTTATGTGGATATGAGTATGTTAAATGTGCAAAATAGCCTGGCAATTGTTTGTATGGGAAAAATGTTAGCCTATTAATATATAGATAATGGGCACATTGCCAACGAAGCAAAAACGAAGTAAATCAAAAATGGTACAAAACTAAAAACTTTATTTATTAATTATAAAGAAATTAAATAATTTATAGAAAAAATTATATGCCTATGCACTGCTCCTCACTCATACGAACACATCCATATCAATTTTATGTGGATATGAGTATGTTAAATGTGCAAAACAGCCTGGCAATTGTTTGTATGGAAAAAATGTTAGCCTATTAATATATAGATATACTTCGTGCTGTTAATGTCACAATAATCAGCCGCAGCATTTGCAACTCCTCATCCTACTGTTATCGCTCACGTATTCGTCCTGGCATGATGTGTGCTACTGCTCCGAACAAGGACGCATGTGATGGCGATTCTGGTGGTCCATTGGTGTGTTGGTTGGCGTTGTTTCAGTTGGCATTAAATGTGCTTTAGCCAAATACCCTGGCGTTTACGCAAATGTGGCTAAATACAGAAGCTGGATTGAGAAGCAGGCAAATTCTATCTAAAATCAGTTGGTTTTGATGTTGATGCCGATTCTATAATAAACAGCAGTCGCAGTCAAGTCATTTTAAAAAATCTGAAAATCAACGCTTTAGCTTGATTTTGATTTCGTGCTGCTTCCATATTACTTACCCAGTCGCAGTCGTCAAATATCAAAATCAAAAAGGTTGTTCTCTCTCTGTTATTTTGGCCTGGCAAATTTGCCGAGATGACATAAGTGTGATAAATTTGCCGAGCACAACAACAAATTTGGAGCTTCGGCAAATTTCTCATACCCCAACCCGTGATATGTGATATCATGAGAAAAATATCACGGGAAATGCAACCATGTTATTACATTCACAATGGTCTTCTATGAGAAGTGAGTTTGAATTTATGTTTCTAGTTCTTTTTTTTTTAAGTATCTTATTTTATTCAGATAAAAAATTAATTCGAAATTGAAAGCAAAGCGACAACAGTTGTATAAAGAGTGGAAAGAATATGACTAACATGCTAGTTCACAATGAAGTCAGTTAGAATTTTATTTTCTTAAAGGTGCGCTCTCTCTGTGTGGCAAATTTCTCAAGATATCATGATATCTCGGCAAAAATATTAGACACAGAGAACAACCTTAAAGCTTTCGCAATGTGTCACCATCAGCGTTGCCGTTTTGCTTAAAATTAAGCAAAATTGCTAAATTTTTTCGTGCGTGTTAATATGTTAAATTTTTTCTCGTTTTGTTAAACTTTTTCATTCCAGAAAGAAACTAAGGTTGTTCTCTCTCTGTTATTTTGGCCTGGCAAATTTGCCGAGATGACATAAGTGTGATAAATTTGCCGAGCACAACAACAAAATACACGTCTTGTCAAATTTGGAGCTTCGGCAAATTTCTCATACCCCAACCCGTAATATGTGATATCATGAGAAAAATATCACGGGAAATGCAACCATGTTATTACATTCACAGTGGTCTTCTATGAGAAGTGAGTTTGAATTTATGTTTCTAGTTCTTTTTTTTAAGTATTTTATTTTATTCAGATAAAAAATTAATTAATTCGAAATTGAAGCAAGCAAAGCAAAGCGACAACTGTTGTATAAAGAGTGGAAAGAATATGACTAACATGCTAGTTCACAATGAAGTCAGTTAGAATTTTATTTTCTTAAAGGTGCGCTCTCTCTGTGTGGCAAATTTCTCAAGATATCATGATATCTCGGCAAAAATATTAGACACAGAGAACAACCTTAATGTATTTGCTTCAAAATCTTGAAGCTCATTCAGTTTCCTAATTCGATTAATAGAAAAAGCACTGTCTGATTGCATACCCAAGTTATCGATAAATCCTGTTGACACTCATTCGCAGCTATGCAATGTGAGTTGACATAAGGACCGTTCGCCGGCAGCAAATTGCAGAAAAAACTGCAAATTCGCGTTTTTTGGGGCATAAACTCAGTCAAAATTTGCAGAAGAGAGCGCAATTTTGACAGTTCAAAGAAGAAGAAAGCTGCAAAGTTTTACTGACGAAATTTGTCGTTGCAAAGTTCAGTAGACTGAAAAAAC
The DNA here is from genome assembly GCA_960531455.1 of Urophora cardui. Classification (NCBI taxonomy): domain Eukaryota; kingdom Metazoa; phylum Arthropoda; class Insecta; order Diptera; family Tephritidae; genus Urophora; species Urophora cardui. The sequence continues at coordinate 35,350,655 of OY482670.1, read as the reverse complement.
ATATGATTTGCGATCATATGGTTACAATTTAAAAAAAGTCGAAAGTGATTTCAAGTCAAAAAACTATGAAAATCGGGAATATATGTGATTCAATAGAAAATGAAGTGAGAAAATTATATTATTTTAATTTATAAAGTTTATTTAAATGATTTAATTTGTTTAATAAGGTACCAGCTAAAAGGAAACATGTTAATGACAGCGCAGTGGGATCATCGTTTGCACTCTCGGGATTCTGCGTTGTTGAATCGCAAATAGGAGGGAATTGTCCATTAATGTCGCACGCCCCGAAAAAATAACTTTTTCACAGATGTTATAACAGAAATAAAAACCTGCCGCAAACGGGAAATGTTTCCATTATTCCAGCACGCCCCGAGAAAAATGATTTATACAGGGGTGTAGAGGAACTATCACAGATCCCAAATCTGAAAACCAAACTTGCCGGAGGCTTATGGTTTCCGAGATAGGTAAAATTTTAGACGAGTCCTCCACGGCTAAAAAAAAAAACGGTTTTTTAGGAGGGTAGAGGGGGGCCCCCAGATTACAAAACTGAAGACCCCACCTACCGGAGGCCTATAGTTCCCGAGATATTTGCTGTTAAAGTTCCCATGCAAATTTCACCACACATGCAGTTTAGCGAAAATTTCGCAAAAGAATACTTTTCTGCGTTGGCGGCCTTCGCTTCCCGCCGACCCGCTTTCCTTCGATTTCATTTCGTAAAATTTTAATTTTGTTATGCACTTGTGAATAAAGACAAACAGCTGATTTGCTGCAAATTTTGACAAAGTTCTGTTCGTTGAAATGCAGGTAAATTTGCATAAGTTTCTCTCTTTCGGAGAGCAAGACATATTTTTCTTTGTTTGAAAATTGCGGCAATTTGCAGCCGCCGAACGGACCTATAGTTTTGGGGTGAAAACAGAAAGCGTAGTGACATGACGTTACGACAGCGAAAGTCTCTTGACGTAAACATATTGCTTCAAAGCCAGCGACTGAAACATTTTAAAATAATAAAATTAAATAGTTAAATTTATTAATTTAATGCTTTAGACCTTAAATGCTCATGTCTATTCCCTTGAATCACATTTATTTTTGTTTTCCCCCATACATAGACACAGATACAAATTCGCCCTTTGAATATAAAAATATTCAGAGCTTCCCCTTTAAAAAAATTTGAAGAGGCAAAACTCTCTTTACAAACGATGCTTTTAAGTAAAACCTTTGGCACGAAAGAAGACTGTTGCTGCAAGGAGACTAAAGATGTCATTCGTGGATTCAACAAATTTTGAGTTGTGCAATTTTTTGATTTTTTCAAACTTAACAAAAATTTTGTATATGTTTCCCCTTTCAATACGAAAGTATTGAGCACATTCGAAAAAAAATGTGTATCAGGAAAACAAAAAAAAAAACAAACTTCAAATACCCGAATTGTTCAAATGCCCGTACAAACATATGGGTTATAAACAAACAAACGAGTGTTCGACCATTTGAACAGCATTTGTTCGAGCTACTCGAAAATGTTCAAAAAAATGGAGAGCTCTGGTGCCTGTTTGTAGAGCAAACGCACTTTGTATATTCTGAAAAAAATACCCGTAGTTAAATCAACAACTTTCCGCTGTTGAACCTCCGTCTTTGATTCAACAGCAAAAGTATTTGCTTTAACGGCAAAGTTTTTGATTCAACAACTTTCCATAGTTAATTCAAAGACGGGCGTTTTTGATTCAAAAACTCCCTTGCTGTTGAAAAATTTTGAAGTAAATAAAAAATAGAAAAAATTTTTTTCAAACTTAAATTTTCGGGAAAAATATATACATACATACATATACATACGTATATGCAATATATAATTACAAATAAAGGGAAGTCACAATAATAATATTTTTATATTATTATAATATGTATATTAATATTATATGTACATTTGTACGTTTAAAAATATATACATATAATTTGTATTTTCAGGTTAAATATGTTTGATTATCCCATTTTCCGATAGCGAGCAATCGAGGTAAACCTTGTTGGCGATGATTGCACAGAAACCTACAAATCTGGCGGTCGGAAAACAATGTAAGTTAATATAAAGAATGTGTTATGAAATAATAAAATAAAATCAGTTGTGTTTATGTGTTTGCGTGTGTAAAAAGCCCTACAGACAGTGATAGTCATTTGATATATCATTTGTGGTGCAGGATTGTGCCACTACTGCCTACAAGTTTCCATAATCTTTATATTGGCGGTGTGAAAATGTGATGCAAACCTTTGTGGCCGTGTCTCTTTCCACACATCGTGTTGTTCAAATGATGCATCAAATGACCATCACTGAATGGAAAAAGTTTGTTGGTGAAACCGGGCCTTAGTATTAATATTACTATGTAAACATATGTTATATAAAAAAAAATTAAATAAAATAATATCTATTATATTAAAAAAAAAAATTACTATTGTTTACAATTTTTTTGAGATTAACTTAAATGCGTAATTATTTGCTTTAATGGTGCCCGTTTTTAGACCAAAAACTTTTGCGGTTAATTCAAAAGCAAAAGTTGTTAGCTTAAATACGAACAGTATTTGAATCAACAGTGCTCGCATTTGGACTAAAAATTTTTGCCCTTAATTCAAAAGTAAAAACTGTTAACTTAAATGTAAAAGTATTTCATTCAACAGTCTCCGTTGTTAACTTAAATACGAAAAGTATTTAAATCAAAACGCTCGCATCTTTGAAACAACAACGGAGCGTTGTTGGGCACATTTCAACTGCGGAAAGTTGTTCATTTAACAGCAAAAGTCTTTGTATTTACAACGTTTTTTTTTTCAGAGTAGGAAGCTCAAGAAAAATATCTTCATACGGACTACATACATAATATAAAAAAAAATTTGGTTTGTTTGAAAATAAACTACAGTAAAATTTTATTTGAATTTATAAACAAAATTTAAATGAGCAAAAATTTGCTCAGTGCATATAAAAAATTTGTAGATGTTTTGTATTTTGTACTTTCAATACGAGAGCGTTGCGCAGGCCTGCTTTAGACTCTTATTACATTTGGGTGTGTATAAATACTTCTGCTTTTTTGGTCACCAAAATTAGAAATCGCTCCCGAGAAGATGTCTGATAATGAAGAAAGTGGTTTTTCTTCGAAATAGCTATCACATCTACCATCGCTGTATGAGCTAATTGGATTTTTCCGCTTATTCCAAAGTATAAATATTAAAATTAAAAAATAATAATTTCGTGCTAGACACTAACATACCTAATAATGTTAAATTATAAATTGTGCTGTTGTACATACAACTACTGTACACAGCGCCCGCTGTCCGTCAGTTGCCAACCAGTATTCAACACGTGCATAGCAGATGTACGAAAATCGTACCCTAATGCTAGAGACACACATCGTAGTATAGTAATAATATTGAGATCTATACCACATATGTGTCACCCTCATATTGTAGTTTAATTGAAAATTTTCATAGTATAGCCAAATCATAGTATTGATATTATAATATTCATACCACATGTGTGTCTGAGGCATAAGTGAGGTTAGATTGAATAGAGCAATGGCATATATAAGTGAAAAATCCAACAGCTCAGCAGGACCATCGGTAGCCGCAGTGCTTAGCGTTTCGCTAATATTCGACTACTGATGGTTGGAGCGTAGGTTCAAAGCCTGGTGTGCTCCCGAGAAGATGTCTGATGATGAAGAAAGTGGTTTTTCTTCGAAATAGCTATCACATCTACCATCGCTGTATGAGCTAATTGGATTTTTCCGCTTATTCCAAAGTATAAAAATTAAAATTAAAAAATAATAATTTCGTGCTAGACACTAACTTACCTAATAATGTTAGAAATCGTTCAGTTGACGACAACGTAATTTTGTCGATGGCGACGTCGCGCCGCATAATCTTTAAAATAATTGATTTCATAAGAAACTGTGTTGTTTCGGTTCTGTTCTGTGTTAGAGTTCAGTTTTGTACATATGTACATACATACATATGTATGTATATATTTGAAGCGAAAAACCAAGTTGTAATCTCGTCGAAAAACACCGATTTTTTAAATTTTGAATTGTGTAATTTTATGATTTAAGGTACAATATATCCTCATTTGGAAAAAATATGTATTAGTGGTCTTCATATAAAGTGATAAAGTAATAAATTGTTAAAATTTATCAGTTTATCCGCATTTTTACATGAACGCACCTTAGTAAATAGTTGTTTTAACTCTTGTCAGCTGTCAGTGTTAACTTGATTAATAAATAAAAAAACCCAATAAAATATACAAAAATGCATATAACATTTTTGTAGAAATTATTTTAATAAATCGTGCTAAAATGCCGAAGGAAAGCACAATTTCTTTTTTTTTTTTTTGAATTGAAAAAGTAAAACTGACAATGTGTCAGACTTGAATTTTACCAAAATTTATAAATTTACGCAGCAAAATCGTTCGGTAAAGTGATAAACTTTGCTTAAATATATTTTCATACAAATTTTGACAGATAATTTATCACAATTATGGTTTTATCACTTTACCCCATTTACCAGCAATTTACCACTTTAGATGAAGACCCTTATTATGTTAAACTTTTTCGAGAAATGTTAAACTTTTTGTTGGATTTGTTAAAAAAAAAATTCTGTCGTAGCAACACTGGTCACCATCTAATACATATGTATGTATTTGCGTTTACCCTGCAAAAAAAATGTGCGATTAATCCCGAAAGGGATGTTAAAGTTTTAGTAAAGGTAAAGAAATATTTATGCATATAGGTATAACATAGGACGTATTACCATGCTGTGTTGGTTTCCATTCACTTTTCTAAGCCTAATTCCATGTGTACAATATCCCATAAACATCATTGTAGTTAATAAATTGATTGGCCACTTGTAAGTCAAATTTGTATTCGCATTTATTTTTGAATGGTAGTGCAGATCAATTTTTCACTACCACTCTCTTTTAAATGGTAATCCGCTTTGAGCGGTAGTGCAAAAATGTCCATCCTTGCTATATATGTATACGAACCTTATTTTATAACATAAAACACCGGGCTACTTTATATTCAATTACACGAAATATAGTTTTTTTAAGTGCACAAGAAAAGTTAAATATAAAGCCTTTCACCATAGTGCAATCAATATAACTATTTTCCACGGTTCGGGCCCTCTTTTCCCTTTCAAGAAACTATACCCTTTGATCTATGCCCTCGCCTACTGTTGTACGAAAAATATTGAAGGAATTACATAAATTGAAAGCATTAGTTAGTATGGAAGGTACCACTCCCACTTTTAATTTTTTGCCTATTGCGATCCATTTTTATTACCTCTGAATATTATGGGGAGTAAAATTTTACACATGCGGCTAATTTTTTTTTTATGGAAAGGAGATCGAGATCACAATTTTTGCGACCATCCTTTAAGAAATTTCATAAGAATTTAACTTAAACAAATTTTTAATTTTTTTTTTAAATACCAAAACGGAAATATTTTATGTTTTGGGTGCCCGTTTCAGAAATTCTTACCGATGTATATCAGTAAGATACTACTAGTAAGTTAAGTTAGATATTACAGTTTTATTAAAATGTTGGATAAAATAAATATTTTATATACAATTTACTTTTTATTTTAAACTGCAATATGAGTTGAATTTTTTGAAGTGAGCCACTTTTTTCGAAGTTGTACTATCTTTCTGAAACTTTTTTGTATAGTTCACAACAACAGTTGTCCCAGTTTTTCGAAATTCGAATTATTTTCAAAGTTGTAGCTATCAACACTTTTCGAAGTTCCTCAGTTTTTGCCGATTTTCTCACGATTGGTCAAACCGATTTTGCTAAATTTTTACATATACATATATAAAAGATACCAAACTGCATTTCTTATTTTTGCAAACATTATTGGCAATTTTTATGTTCTGGACCACGGTTCCTCAGTTTTTGCCGATTTTCTCACGATTGGTCAAACCGATTTTGCTAAATTTTTACATATACATATATAAAAGATACCAAACTGCATTTATTTTTTTTGCAAACATTATTGGCAATTTTTATGTTCTGGACCACGGTCGGATGGCGCTTTTGTATGATGTTGTTGGGCATTCCATTAGTAACTATTAGCAAAAAAAAAATTTTGGGGCACTTTAAGGGAGCGGGAGTTATTTACTTTTTTACACTTGTTATTTTTTCACCATGGTTTTGAGTCAGCAATAGCCATTATTTAAATATGTAGATTTTTATACTCAGCTGTACTAGTACACAGAGTATTATAGTTCTAATCACATAAGGGTGGATTGTAACAGAATGAAATAATCGAGATAGATATAGACTTATATATATCAAAATGATCGGGATGAAAAGAGAAATCGATTGAGCGATGTCCGTCCGTCCGTCCGTCTGTCCGTCCGTCTGTAAACACTCTAACTCGCGCAAAAATTGAGATATTTTGATGAAATTTGAAATGCAAGTTGGTATCGAGACTGGGACGGCTGGTATTGAAAATTGGCGAAATCGGACCATGACCACGCCCACTTTTCCTATATAGAAAAAATCGGAAATTTGGTATCTCAGTCACTAATATAGCTGGAGCGATGAAATTTTACCCACGTGTTGAGCTCAGGCCCCTATGAAGAAATTTGATGAAATTTTGGAAAATGGGCGGTGCCACGCCCACTTATTAAGGGTCAAACATGGAAAGTTTTATATGTCTTAACTCAGAAACCGTTGCAGATATATCGATGAAATTTGGTATGCGCGATTTACTTACTCAGACAAATGTTTCGACGGAAAATTGTCAAAATCGGTTGACCGCCACGCCCACTTTTATATATGGGAACTTTAAAGGGGCCTAATAAAAAGATTTTAAGCGATATCTCTGTCAAATATAAAGATCTATCACTGAAATTTTGCGGCAGGAGTCCAACTACGGACATAAAACAAAAAACACAAAAATTTTGGAAAAGGGGCGGTGCCACGCCCACTTATAAAGGGTCAAATATTGAAAGTTTTATAAGCCATAACTCAGAAACCGTTAAAGATATATCGATGAAATTTGGCACGCGTGATTTACTTACTTAGGAAAACATTTGGATGGAAAATTGTTAAAATCGGTTGACGGCCACGCCCACTTTTATATATGTGTATTATAAAGTGACCTAATAAAAACATTTTAAGCTATATCTCTGTCAAATATAAAGATATATTGAAAATTGGCGAAATCGGACCATGACCCCGCCCACTTTTCCTATATAGAAAAAATCGGAAATTTGGTATCTCAGTCACTAATATAGCTGGAGCGATGAAATTTTACCCACGTGTTGAGCTCAGACCCCTATGAAGAAATTTGATGAAATTTTGGAAAATGGGCGGTGCCACGCCCACTTATTAAGGGTCAAACATGGAAAGTTTTATATGTCATCTCAGAAACCGTTGAAGATATATCGATGAAATTTGGTATGCGTGATTTACTTACTCAGACAAATGTTTCGACGGAAAATTGTCAAAATCGGTTGACCGCCACGCCCACTTTTATATATGGGAACTTTAAAGGGGCCTAATAAAAAGATTTTAAGCGATATCTCTGTCAAATATAAAGATCTATCACTGAAATTTTGTGGCAGGAGTCCAACTACGGACATAAAACAAAAAACACAAAAATTTTGGAAAATGGGCGTTGCCACGTCCACTTATAAAGGGGCAAATAATGAAAGTTTTATAAGCCATAACTCAGAAACCGTTAAAGATATATCGATGAAATTTGGCACGCGTGATTTACTTACTTAGGCAAACATTTGGATGGAAAATTGTTAAAATCGGTTGACGGCCACGCCCACTTTTATATATGTGTATTATAAAGTGACCTTATAAAAACATTTTAAGCTATATCTCTGTCAAATATAAAGATATATTGAAAATTGGCGAAATCGGACCATGACCCCGCCCACTTTTCCTATATAGAAAAAATCGGAAATTTGGTATCTCAGTCACTAATATAGCTGGAGCGATGAAATTTTACCCACGTGTTGAGCTCAGGCCCCTATGAAGAAATTTGATGAAATTTTGGAAAATGGGCGGTGCCACGCCCACTTATTAAGGGTCAAACATGGAAAGTTTTATATGTCATCTCAGAAACCGTTGAAGATATATCGATGAAATTTGGTATGCGTGATTTACTTACTCAGACAAATGTTTCGACGGAAAATTGTCAAAATCGGTTGACCGCCACGCCCACTTTTATATATGGGAACTTTAAAGGGGCCTAATAAAAAGATTTTAAGCGATATCTCTGTCAAATATAAAGATCTATCACTGAAATTTTGTGGCAGGAGTCCAACTACGGACATAAAACAAAAAACACAAAAATTTTGGAAAATGGGCGGTGCCACGTCCACTTATAAAGGGGCAAATAATGAAAGTTTTATAAGCCATAACTCAGAAACCGTTAAAGATATATCGATGAAATTTGGCACGCGTGATTTACTTACTTAGGCAAACATTTGGATGGAAAATTGTTAAAATCGGTTGACGGCCACGCCCACTTTTATATATGTGTATTATAAAGTGACCTAATAAAAACATTTTAAGCTATATCTCTGTCAAATATAAAGATATATCATTGAAATTTTGTGGCATGAGTTCCACAATAGACCGGAAATAAACAATAGAAAAATTTTCGAAAATGGGCTTGGCACATCCTCTTTTTAGACAAAGGAATATACGAGATTTCTTAGCCTATAACTCGACAAATAATTGAGATATTATGACGAAACCTGATTTATACACTTTTATAACTTGTGCTAATAGACAAGCAAAAATTTATTCAAATCGGTTTAGACCACGCCTACTTTTTAACAAAGATATTTCTGGTGCTTGTTCGATGGCGATCCGACCTCCCTTGTTCGATGGCGATTCGAAAACGCCAAATAATTACGCCAATGTATACATACCTGGGCGTATGAGCAACTTTGTCAGATAGAAACTTCCTATTTAAGTTCAGAAAGTTAGAATTGAAGTTCAGAAAATTACAATTGGAAATTCTGAACTTCAATTGTAACTTTTTGAACATCGAAAACTCGAAATCGAAAAATATTCACATAGTTGCCCTCTTTGAAGTACATAGATGATCAATGCAGCCTTCGGTTGTATTTCTAAAACCGGAATATATTTTTTTTTTATTTAATTTTTTTAACAATTCTAGAGTAAAAAGAAAGAAGTCTTAAAATGAGTTTTTTCGTCATCTTTTACGATTTTTTTTTTTGTTACAAAGCTTATTTCCTCTCGTGTGTCCAATTAAATTTTACCAAATTAACGGGTGATGTTAAACAGTTATCTATTATAATGCTGCAACTTGGATAAGTTGATTTTGCAAACTTGATGTGTATGTATTATTATGTATGTATGTACATAACATTATTAAGTAATTTGTTCTGATTTCTTATCGAAATCGTTAGGCCATATCGAAACACTTTTCCGAAATCGGAACCTACTTCAATTCAGAGTTGACACATATTCGCAATAAAACGATTTCTTAACTAAAGCCGGAATTACAATAGCGCTGTGGCTGTGGCAGCGACTGTTTTTCGAAATCAGCTGATTTTTAGAAACTACGGTTTGCAATGAAGCGGCACATAATACAGCAGAGTCAGCTGGCAGCACCGCTCCGTTTAGCCCTAAATTCTAAATTCGCTGCCGCTGCCTTGATTCGCAGCCAACTTCAAAGTGTTGATGTGAACTTATGTCTGTTTCCGTACTATCCAATGTAATATATTTTTACTAATTTTGTGTTTCCGTACTTTGATGCCAGCAAGCGGGAGAGAATTTAATTTTTACTTAATTGATTTCCACTAGCAAATATTGCTGGCGGGATGAAAAAGTAAAGAAGAAGAAAGATTAGAGGAAAAAATTAAACAATATTGATTATTTTAATTGAAAAATGTGGACATAAAAATGGTAAGTAAATTTATGTCACCACGTGTCCAAGGTAAAAGGAAACAGACCTAATATATAAAGAAGTCACTGCCAAATACTGCGAACGCTCTATTTTGTTTGGTCTGGCAGTCACTGCTCATTAGGGTGCTTTTAATTTGTATGAAAAATTTAAAAGTTCATAAAAAGACTGTATCGCCCCCTCAATCTGTAGTAACATGGTCAAAGATATCACACATAAATTTTGGTCCCTATTGGTGGCGGTTAAGGCGTGGCGCATTGAGGTCAAAGTTTAGAAAACTCTATGAAGGGTCAAAAAATCAAAATATTTTTTTTAATTATCTAATACCCAAAATTAATACTTCTATACCCAATGATAACAAATATAAATTTTGGTCCCGATTGATGACGGTTTACTTGTGTTTCAAGGGGGTCAAAGTTCAGATTACCATATGCGACACTAAAAATGTAAGTCTTATATGGCAATCTGAACATTGACCCCATTAAAACACCACTAAACCGTCATCAATCGGAACCAAAATTTATATTTGTTATCATTGGGTATAGAAGTATTAATTTTGGGTATTAGATAATTAAAAAAAATATTTTGATTTTTTTACCCTTCATAGAGTTTTCTGAACTTTGACCTCAATGCGCCACGCCTTAACCGCCACCAATTGGGACCAAAATTTATGTGTAATATCTTTGACCATGTTACTACAGATTGAGGGGGCGATACAGTAAAATATCGTTAATTTGAATTTTAAACGCACTCTACTGCTCATATTAGACGCATCAGCTGATTTCGAAAACCGTCGCTGCCCGCTGCCACATGATGTTATTTGGGCTTAAATCGCACCTAATTTGTCGTTATAAAATCTTTACGATTTAGTCATAACGAAATATTTACGAAATCGTTAAGCTTCAGAAAAATTTAAATTCCGACAGTTAATCTTTATGGCATGGTTCAGAAATGTTTAAGCAGAAAGTCTGACTTTCTATGCCTTGGCTTGGTGGGGTACCATTTTCTACCGACGAGAATCTTTATTATCAGAACATCAGCGTATTTCTGATTGTTTTAATCACGTATTTTTTTAAACGAAAAAACACGAGTATTGGTCATTGCCAGTACAAAAATTCAATTTGCTATTTTTTATTAGATTTTCTTGATTTTCAGTCACCGCCTTCATCTTCACGTACAGTGGAATTCCATAAACGATTTTTTGTTTGCGCATTCATCTTATCTTGTTTACTTATAGGTCGCAAATGAGCGGCGTCCACAATATCTCTAAAGATGCATTGTATCAACGAATTTTCAATAAGCCGGTAATCTTGTACGCTTTAACTTACTTAAATTCATCATAGGTTTTTGTTGTATTAACTGCACGCAACTTGGCGTCATTTCGCAAATCGTAAAGTTCAGCTTCACGCAGCTTTTCTAGGCAGTCAGCGCGTAGTCTTAACAATTCTTCTGGCGTAATTATAGAATTTGTTTGTGTTGACACGGACATTTTTAGCTACCAAACTATGTGAAATGAATGTATGTATGTATGTATGTATATTTTTTTAATTCCCCTTATTTGAATTATAAAGTTAAAAAACTACTTTGTCGTAATTTTTTCAATTAAACGTTCGAATTCGATTTCAATTATATATGTAAGTACTTTTCGTAATTGTTTGATCGATTTAAATTTCAATTTCACTTCGTCGTTATGTATGGTAAGTTATATCACAGTGGCGTTCAAACTATTGTTCAGTCTGACTCAAGGCTGCAAAATAACGTTATTTTTAACAATAAACAAAAAAAAATTTTGTTTCTGTTGAAATATTCGATTTTATAAACGTAAAAAGCATAACAAAATCTATTTTGTTTCAACTGTTATCAAAAAAAATTAACAAAATTTTTTTTGTTTTGATAATTATCAAAACAATTATTTCAAAAAAATATAGTTTCAAATTTAAACGAAAAAATTGACTTTTCAATAATTTCGTTTTCTATGAAGAAAATAAATTTTACATATGTTTGTATGTATGTACATACGTACATAAATAAAAACAAATACAATTTTTGTTAATTTTTTTGATATCAACGAAACAAAATTATTCTGATTAAAGATTTATTGATAATTTTTGAAACGAAAAAATTTTGTTTCTGTTAATTAGCAAAACAAAATAATTTTTGGATATTTTTTATTGATATTTTTTGAAACAAAATTATTTTGTTCATTTCGTTGAGCAGCCTTGGTCTGACTCTGACTAGTGTGGCCAGGCGATCATAAAAAGTATGGCTAAATTGGCAAAAAAAATGTTAGAAGTCTGAAATAAAAAAATAAAGAAGTCAGCATTTTTTTAAGTCCATTTACATTTTTTTTATGAATATAACTTAAAGGGAATATTCTTGTTTTAACACATATCAGGCAGATTTTCTTGACTAGTACATGACATTTTTGTTTTTTTTTTTTTAATAAATACGCATGTATATAAGATGCGATTTTTTCTAGATCTTCCAGCACGGGGTGTATTTGGATGATCTCATCTAGTGAAGTCGGGTATAATAGGGCTGACGTACCTATTGCCAAAAAACATTTTGGGGCCATCCGGGTCCACATTTTTTCCGCTATACGGTATCGACCTTTCTAAATTTTTTCACATTTGTGGAGTTATTCAAGGCCATAAAACAATCACTAACAACCCAAAAAACCGCATTCGAGAGCAAAATTTTATAAAATTTTAAAGTATTGTACCCCACTTTACTTCACTTAAACTTGATTATATTATTAGATTTTTAATCAGAATGTGTTTTTAAAACCGCATTAAATTACGGAGCCTCCTGTAAGATTGAATTAAAGACAAATGTCCGCTATCAGAAAGAATATAAGGCATGAAATTGAAGATTCGTGAGAAATAAGTGAATATGTATCTTAAAAATATAAAAAAACGCTTAGACTTTTTTAATTACCACTACTGCAAACGTCAATATAACTTAATATATTGCATACTATTAGGCTGGGAAGCTACTACAAGCGTGTTAAAAAAAAAAAAAATACTCACTTTAGGCCACGATATTACCTTCCCAAAAACTGAATACGCCATTCGCTTTAGCGGTTAACTTTACGTACGTGTAAATTTTTTCTCTTGTGCAAAATAAATAAACTTTTTTCATACATAAACCCAAACTTGAAATGCTTAAAAACTGCGCTGTTTTTGGTGCGGCTCCATTCTTTTCAAGCTCTTGTACAAATTACTAAAATTAACGTTTTGAGTAAGAAGGATAGAAAAAAAACACGAAGCTAAAACGAGAAGGATAAAAAGAAAGGCCAAATCTAGCCTCAAAGAAGCTAACCTGGCCACACTGACTCTGACATACGTTTTATATAAAACTACAGGTCTCTTCAAACTACAGAAAAAGTTTTAAGAGCACACATCAAATTGACGCAACATTTGCACGTTTCGATAATTAATTCATTTCCTATGATTTCTTATATTATTGTTCGAATTGGAAAAAGTGGAGTTTTATCAACTCCAGAAGTAAATAAAAAAAAACCATAATCGCCCCTCAGGTGGAATCGAACCACTTCGACGCTAATCGACTACAGATTTGAAGTCTGCACCCCGGACCACCGAAGCTCAGAGAGGCACCAATTGTATGTAATACTTGGCTATTTAAACTGCTTGCGAAACGAAAAAGCATCTAAGAATTGCACACACATATGTATGTATGTATTTTACAGTAACCAACATTATTGCTTGTTTCACAACTATAGTTGCCTATGGATATATTATACAAAAAGGTCAAGGTACGAATACAAATAAATATGAAGGAAAAAATGTAGATACCTATTTAAATATGAAAAGAATACGTAAATGCAAGTAAATATATGCATCTATAACGTTGTCTAATCTATTCATATGTACCTTTTGTTAGATGTGTACATAGGTATGTATGTATGTAGGTTTCGGTTTGATAATGGAACCACTACATCTATGCACATAAGCCAAAACAATTATCAGAAATTCGAATGCAGTCCTTTCCACAAAAAATAATCCCACTTATCTCGGCAAAAAAAAAATAATCAAAAGTGGGGAATAACAAAAGGTCTCTCGACTTCTGTGTATTTTCAAGTTTTTTCTTTGTTTTGGCACTAGAGCTATCTTTCAGCTAACAAAAAAGTGCAGATACATACGGAGCAATTTGTATGAAGAAACTTATTTTGTGACAATAGTTTAAAAAACATCACATTTTATTGGTTTATATTTTTGTTTTACAAAAAATGGTTATTTGGAAAATATGCATAGTAGATTAATGAGAGTGGAATGAAGTTGTTTAAAAAATGAAATGTCCAATAACAACTGAGCACTCCTTTTCCTTTTAAGATCTCAGACCTTTTGCTAAAATTTTAAAATTTTGTTAAAAAAAAATTAGGTAAAATTTCTGAAATCTTTAGTAAAAGCATTTACTTGGCTTTTATTAATACGGCGCATTATATACATTTTCATACATATGTATATAGTAACAATGTATATATGCATGTACATACATATATACTACACTCATGTAAATGCACAGGCAAACCTCTCCATTCCAAGTTTAATTCAACTTACAAAAATATTAGTATTCCAATTAAGTAATAAATGCATGTTATAAACTTATGCTTAAAAAATTTAGTTCAAATCCTCATAGTTTAAAGTTTTTAACTCATTGCCAAATTTCAATGGCTAAAAAGGTTTTTTCTTGTTTAAGGGTTACGTTAGTATTAACCTCTGCTTTTAAGTATAGCAACAAAATTACATTTATTTTCTATAAGATTAGTAGAATTTATTTTCTTCTGATACTTTTTTGCTTTTTATTTTCTTATTATAGTATTTATATCCTCGAAAACTTTAAAACTGTGCTCGTACCCTACTCTCTTCTTATTTTTGCTGCACACACCGATTTTTATGTCGTTGCTGTTGTTGTAAAGTGGAATGTGTTCGCTGATCCTGCTGTTGTTGTTGTTGTTGTTATTGTTGTTGTTGTTGTTGTGTCGACTGCTGCCCTTTTTGACTTTGTTGCTGGGATTGCTGTCTTTGCTGGGGGTTTGAGCGACAGGAGCGCGTGGCGTTTACTCATTTACGTGGCTGTTGGATATTTACGTGTGGCTTATTCGGCACAAACGATGGCGGCTTAGGTGAATGTGCCACCTGGGCTGCCTGTGGCGTATAATCAGTGTTGCCCTTAACTGGAGCTCCGCTTACGGATGTGCTATTGACAGCAATTGGTTGCTAAAATTGTGTACATATACATCAACATATTTTTATTAATTTTTGATTAAAACCAAAGCATTTACCGTCAAACCAGTACAGTCCTCAGCATCCTTAGCAGGGCGTTCAGATGTGGATGCCTTATGTTGCACAATGCGCATGCCACCTGCTTTAACTGAAATATATAATGTGAAGAAATGTTAGAAAAGCGAACAATGTAAATTTTTATGTATGTATGTATGTAGGTAGCTTGTTCATCCTCAAACCTCAATATTTGCCTATGTTGTTATTGTTATATGTTGAATGTATAAGCCCTGTCTAGTCGGCACGATTGGCTCACAGATCGTCGTCATTCTCACTAAACGGGAGTCCCAGGAATGAGACAGCCTTTTTTTGGGGCTAGTACAGAGGGGCAGGGGGGTTAAGTGAGTTGGTTTAAGTGGGCAGCTCTAATTCCTCTTCTGCTATGGGGGTGGTTGGCCTTTGAGTATTATCTACAACGGACGGACTGAAACTAAGATGGTGAGGGTGTCGGTATGAATCCCTTTAGGGCCTGCCTGTAAGCTGTAGGGCCTAAAGGTTGTTTGATATATTTTTCTACCTATGGGGAGAGGTCGAAAAAAGGTTTCTTATGTGCCGGGGGGAGGTTCGGGTTGGGGATGGCCCCTGCGGTGTCATCCTAACAGGAACTGCATTAACATCTTATTGTATTCCCTGACTGTGAGTACGTGTGCCCCATGCTGTAGGTGGTATTCTGGCGTCATCAGGTCCAAGGACAATAATCCCATTTTTTAATCGCTTTTAGTTGCAGCTATTTGACAAACTGCGTAGATCGCTAGCAGGTGCGTATGTACATATGTATGAAATACCTATCCCTACATACATACATATATGTATGTATTTGACAAATTAAACTCCATATTTTATCCACGTACGCATATTTATATATATGTACATATGTATAGAAGCTCATAAAAATATATATGTAATTTGTTGTTACACAGCACTTACCTGCAGGCGGATGTCCAGCTAAAAGATTTGGTTGCTCATCTACCATTTTCCCCCTTTAAACTTGTGTTCAATTGTCAATTGTTGCTCAGTGCTATTTAATGATTACAAACAACGTAGGTACATATGTATAATTCATTAGTAATTGTAAAATAAGTAATTTACATTAATTTGCCCTTTGTTAATTACGCACCTAAACTTTTGTTTCTACCTTCTTTGATTTCGTCGTTTGCTTTGTGTATTTTTAGATTATTGCTTCATATGTATGTATGTATGTGCATGTACATTATGCACAAACAACTTCACCTTCCCTAAGCTTTTCCACTGATTGGTTATGAAGTTGTTATTGCTTGGCACTGGGTATGACGCAGTGTATTCTGGTGGTTCTTTCGTCTTGCCGACTTCTGGTTGATTTTTTTTCATAACCTTTTTTTTCAAAATGACACGAAAGCACTTTTGTTGTTGTGATTTTTTGTTTTTATATTTTGTTAAGGTCCCCACAAACAGGAGCGATACGATACAGCCCACACAGCAAAATCGTGTAGAACGCGATACGATTTGCATATGTGGGCTGTATCGTATCGCTTCTGTTTGTGGAGACCTTTATGTTGCTTGCATGATTCAACAATAGTTTTGTTCGTTTACGGATATTTTTTGATGTTTTTCGAAAACTTTTAAAAACAAACACTTTGTCGTCGTTTTTACGCCAAATCTCCAACAGAAGAGAACCACAAGAACAGAAGAGAGAGAGAAAACTGACATTTCAGTTTGTGAGAAGCTGTTGAATTCTGTTGGACAAATTTTTGCCAACAGCAATTTTCCAACAGGAAAATAGCTGATCAAACAACAGCTGACTTGAATTTTTGCAAGTAACAAGATTTGCAAAATATACAAATCAATTATAAAATTGGAAAAATACACTAAATTGGCAACAAATATGGATAAATTAAATATGCAAAATAAGTTACATACTTTTTGGGAAGTATTTATATGCATATTATGTACCTTAGTAAATTGTAATCTCCTTTGCGGGAATATATATTAACGGGGCCGCTGTGGTGCAGTGGGGAGTGTTGTGGCCATTGTGGTGTGGCGGACAGTGGCTAGTCTGCCATACCAGAGGTCATGGGTTGGATCCCCAGCCTGGATAGAGGGAAAATTTGTATATAATGATCCACGATCCGATAACAATTAATTTTCCAGAGGGTGGGGGTGGTCTCACAGATCACAAAAAACAAAGTACTACCCTCCGGACGCTTATAGTTCAGGAGACATTCCTTGTTAAATTAATGTATGTACGTGTAGAACATCTTTCTGCGTTGGCGGCTTTTGGCCGCGCTTCAATAAAATTACCCTCAGCCGGCAGAATTCTCTTTCTGGATTAATATCCATGGAGCAATCCACAGTTGTTTTGTATAGAACACCTTTTGCCTTCAGCCGCGCTTTACAAAAATAACCCTCAGCCGGTAGAATTCTATTTCTGGAGAACTTTAATATTATAATTTAATAATAGTTGAAAGTGTTAAGATAAGATGAATTATCATCTACAGAATATTTCCTGAAAGTTTCACTGAGCCTGGATAGACAACAAATTCTAACTAAAACCCAATTATCCGGATTTTAAAAATAGCAGCCACTCTAGGCAGTGGGTGGCACACCCTCCGAGAGTAGTTCTGCAGCGGGTCGGCTTCAGTATAATGCGCCCGCCGTATTTATTTTCAAACCACTGGAACTTTCGGGAAATCTTCTATGGATGTTAATTTTACTAATTATAACACTGCCGATCGCTCCGCAGATATAATTCGAGAAAGGAAATTTTGCTGGCTGGGGCTATTTTTTTTAAAGCGCGGCCAAATGCCGCCAACGCAAAAGTTTGTTCTACTCAAAAGTACTGTGGATCGGTCCATAGAGGGTTACTTTTTTAAAGCATGGCCAGGGCCGGGTGCATTAAATTGAAATCTCTTCTGCGGGGCAGCAGACGCGAAGACATACTGCGGTGGAAAACAGTATGGACATGGGTACAAAGAAAAGCAATTGTTAGTGTGATAATTATTACAATGAAATCCTATTTATTAGATAGTAACAGCGAACTCCAGCGGGTTAGGGGGTCTAGAATATACCCGTTGTAAGGAATGCCTGTCGTAAGACGCGACTAAAATCCACCGGCCTAGAAGGTTGATTATGGCCAGAAAAAATCGTTCGCACGACAGTCGGGCTAGTGTCAGAAGGGACTAGTACCCGAGCGTGCCGGATTTATCCGGCAAAGGACTGTCACATCCCCTACACTCATCAAAACCTTCGGGGAGTGTCTTGGTGGCTACAACAACAACAACATGAAGTTAATTGTATTGCAGATACATACATATGTGCATATATCTCCACTGTTTTTAGGCAGAATTGTAACTCCATTAGCATTTATATAGAACAAACAGTGCCGATTTTGTGTAAAAGAGAGTTCCGGATGCATTTCCGAACTTCAAAAAACCTTTTTGCGAGCCTATGCGAACGATTTTTTAGATTGAGGAGGTTATCGCGAGGTGACAAAAGACTGACCAAAACGAAACCCAAAACGAATCAAAAGAAATTAAATAAGAAAAAAACTATGTTTTATTTTATTATTTTTATGTTATATGTACATATATACATAATTAACAGCAATAATTTCCACCAATTTTATTATCATTTTAATTTTAATCCTTTTTATCCTTTGAATTTGGGGCTTGTGAATGTAAATAAAAATCAGCTGTTTGCCAAAGCTGTTGAACTCTGCAAATTTTGTGTTCGTTTACCTCTTACGATATTTTTCTCTTGTGAGAGGATAGGTGACATTTTTCTCCAACACCTGGCTGTTGGAGGCTGCTGAGTAAATGCTGTTGGAGAAAGTACGCGAACAAAGCTAATGTCGACGTCCAAACACGGAGACACGAAGTTGAGCAACCCGCTGCTTTTGTTCGTTTCCCTGCAAGCGCCGTGATAATCATTTGACCAATCAATTGATGATCACATGTGATCCATCACTCTCCATCAAGAATTCTGTTAGAGCGCTTTCACATTACTCGGTGCGGTATCGGATCGACATTTTTGGTTTTTACCGAAAGTATACCGAAACCTTACTGACCACATGTATTTCAATTGGCACTTTCACATTAGTGTTGCATACATGAAATCGGAGCGGATTAATTTCGGTATACCGCAACGCGGTAAGACCGGTCAGTAAAATTTGAGGAATTACTGCATACATTTTTGCGGCGTAATAAAAGAAGAAGAACAAAGTCAGTAAAAAACTCGTTTCGGTTATAAATGTAGTAAGTTATAATGTCTTCGTCTTCGCTAGAAGACATTATTGTTATTATTGAGTGATTTGTTGAAGTTAAAAATTTTGTTTTGCAAATTTCGATGTTTGTTTTCCTATTTTCTGCCGATTACGCACCGAAAGTATTCCCACAAGTGTGAAAAACACAGCAACGCAGAATCGTTTCGGTAAGCTGAAAATACCGAGCAAAAAATGTCGATCCGATGTCGTACCGAGTAATGTGAAAAGGCCCTTATGGTTTGCTATCGATGTCAATGCTGATATCGATCACAAACGGGTTAATTTCGGTTGCTCAATTCTGACCGTGTGGCAGCACCACTATTTCAGTAGCTTCTTTCGTAGTAGTTTCCAATCACTTCCAATTAATAATCATTGTGAATGGATACAAGTGACTTGACTCTGGGATGTGTGTTAAAAAGGTCGAACAGCTGTGCTCAGCTGATTTCAGGGTTGCTGTTATGGCCCAATAACGATGGTGAAAGCAATAGAAGTTGCTCTTCTTCTTTCTGTTTTGTAGGTTTTTGATTTTACATTCTTGCACATGTTATTCGTGGAATAGCTGGCGTTTACGCTATCACCGGGAATTGCGTTTTAGGAACTCAGCCTTAAATTCTTTTCGGAATTATGAATTGGTTTTTTCAATTCCCAATTCCGGAATTGCGTTTCTGTCTTGATTGCTACGACCTTGCCATTATGGTCCCTTTTCTTACAACAACCACATCCGGCCGCCATACCAATCTGTACCCCCGGAAGTCGCCGCCATACCAATCTGTCCCCGATTTTGATATTTTTCGATGACTTATCGTCTTTTTTTTTTATCGAATTTCGACTACGCATCCCAGAGCCATTTCACTGTATGCTATACACTATGTTAATAATGGCCGACGTGCTGACATGGTGAAGAAGAATGGGTGACGCGTGGCCAAACTAAACAGGTCGTCGCATGTGAGGCAGAATATGCGATTGACGTTAGGCGGCTTGTTTCAAATGTCAAAAGCAGGGAAAAAGAAGTGAACACACAACTTAGCAAGGATTGTTTAAAGAAGGATTTCGCGGCAGATAAGCTGATTGCAATTGGGTATGTGTGCAAAAAAAGTGCGAACGTCAGGCACTCTGCACACGGAGCGTACTGCTTTAGACGCGTATTAGATACTACAGACGAAAGCTGTACGCTTTGATGTCGCGCACGTATATTTCAATTGAGGGCTGCACACGAGTCGTCAGCTTCATGCATTCGTCAAAGTATGCTAGCTACATGTCGCTTGGCGTAAAGCAGTGCTGGTAGCTAGGCGTACTACGCTTAGAAAACAGGAAGAAGAAGATGTTTGTTTACATTTTTCCACTTGGTGGAATTTATGAAAGCAGTAAAATTTGTGTAAAAAATCGTAAAAAATGAGTGTATAATGAAAGAAAATTGAAGATTCCGTAAAATTTTTCATCTTTTCTATTTAAAGCTTCGAAATTTAAAGCAAATGCCGTATTATTAATTTGTTTGTTTGTTTTGTGCAGCGAAGTTTCATGTCGTTTCGTGTGCAGATATTGAGGCGTAGGGAAATCGACGCTACATAAAATGTCTCGTACGCCTCTATGACGATACGCCTCGTGTGCAGAGTGCCTCAGATAGAACCGATTGGGGAAAAAATTTTTACTTTGAAAATAATTTCTCTCCTCTTTCACGTTGACATTTTTTTTTTAGGAAACACACACATCAAAACGTAACTAATATAACCTTCCTTGAGCTTAGCATTCTACTTCTACGAACAAGGCATGCAAGATTGTAAAATCAAAGCAACAGACAATAAGTTGACATATGCCAAGAAGATGGTTATTCGGATACTTAGTACTTTCAAATGCACATATTATAAAAAGTTCTTATTCGCCCTATATAACTTTAAACTTTTTTTTTATTCGCAGAACATTAAATAATTAATTACCACACATTTGTACTGTTGTGTCATTAATCAGATTTCCTGTCTCTTGCCATTTTTATAATTTGAGCGTAAGACAACAATGTTTACTGATATTCCCAATGTACACTAATAGAATTTTACAGTAGCAAATTTACTAGGGCACGAATATAATCGATTATTTTGAGATAGTTTCATGGGAAAAATGATTGAGGCATTTTATTCCGAAAGTTTTGGTAATTTTTTTTGTGTAACATGGCAATCGCATTCCATCTCGCTTGCGTCATTGCTAGCGTCATACCATGATATAGACATTCGGGTAACCGTAAAGTCACGCCACTATTATGCACACGTCACTACACCACTGCTATACGAAAAAAACGGGACTCTTCCAGATGAATACAGATAAAAAGGTGGAAGGCACGCTTGAACAGAGTTTTTTTTAGTACAGGGAGAGTCAGTTTTTGAAAAGTTAGTTGGGTTGTAGAGTAAAAACGAGACGGGTTTTTTCGCTTTTCGGTGGTAGAGAAATCAATATGATCCAAACGAGTTTTAAGTACAATGTAAATGAATTTTAAATGCGTTTTGAAAAAAATTTCTGAAAGCAGTAAATGTTAACAATTATAAATCTTACATACAATAATGTACATATCTATGAAATAAGGAAAAGTGATTTAAATAAAGTGCTTAAAGTGCTTAGCAAGGCAGATATACCAGCATGTCCATATAAAACGCCAAAAAAAAAAAAAAAAAATCGAGAAGCGAACGAAAAAGCGAAACAACGAGCAAAAAAAAAATAAGAAAAGACCTACAATTGAAAAATTTGTATATAATGGGTTAAGTAGAATCAGTGCTTCTCCGTCATGATAAAATTTTGCCACCACAACAACAACAGCAACAGAAAAAAATTTGTTGCTACAACAACAACGGCAAACAGCAATTTTTTTGTCGCAACAACATCACCAGCAAACAGCGGAAAATTTTGTTGCTGCAACAACAACGGCAACAGTAAGAATTTCGCTGCATCAACACCGCAAAAAGTGAAAAATTTTGCCACTTCAACAACAACGGCAACAGTAAGATTTTCGCTGCATCCACACCACAAAAAGTAAAAAAAATTTTATTGCTACAACAACGGCAAACAGCAAATTTTTTTGTCGCAACATCGCCACCAAACAGCGAAAAATTTTGTCGCTGCAACACCGGCAAGGAGCAAAAATTGGCACCACAATAACCACAACAAACTGGCACCACAACATCAACAATAATCACCACAGCACCAACAACCAGAACAACAGCAGCACCAATCACCGGCGCCTAGGTCGTAAGCTATTTACATATATTATTTTGTATATTTCATATTTTTTTTTTTTGACGCACACATGTGCATATTTATGTAGATTGCCAGCAGAACAGAAGGTAGGCGAAATGTAATAGGACTTGAGAACAATCGTCCATTGTAAGCTTATTGCAATAACACTTTTTATAAGCTCAATCGTAAGCTGATTCACAAGCACGGCTGTTACAATTTTTTTGTTGTATCAAGTAACAATCACATAAAGGTGTGCCGTTTTGGTTTCTCTACAATTGTTCTTTGGTCCTGTTGTTTTTTTCTTAGTTTACGCAGGTATTTCTCGAGCTTAACGCTCCTATTTGCAAGCTTGTTATAATGTTTTTTTTTTTTTTTTATTTGGGGTTGGCTACGGATCACCCTAATGCTTGAATGTAATATCACTTTACAAAAGGAAAGGCGCCCTAATCTACATAATTTGTACATAAATATTTGAACGTAGGGTATATTGAATACATAATGAAAGAAGAATAAAAACTTAGACTTTAAGAAAAAGGGAAAATGAATTCCAAATAAATTGTTAATTTTAAAATGGGAATGTTGACCACCCTAATTTAAAAAGGCATTGGGATTTTCAGATATGGGGTCATCAAAACATAGGTGCACTGATGACCATGGATGAGGGTGGGGCGATAAGCACCGACGCTGCAACAACACCAGCAGCGCATAATAATAATGGGGTCATCAAAACATAGGTGCACTGATGACCATGGATGAGGGTGGGGCGATAAGCACTGACGCCGCAACAACACCAGCAGCGCATAATAATAACGGGGTCATCGAAATATAGGTGCACCGATGGCCAAGGATGAGGGTGGGCTAGAAAAGCACCAGCGCTGCAACAACACCAGCGGCGCACCACAGGTAAGTGGTCACTGATACCCGGGTGCGACAGTGACCATGGATTAGGGTGGGACAAAAACGCACCGGCGCTGCAACAACATCAGCAACGCCACCCCCTTGTGAGTTCGGCCTTTAACTTTTTTTTGGTTGTTCATATATTTTAAATTTCAGCTTCTTTTATGTATTTTCAGATGCCTGTCAATAACCGGTCCTTCCGGTTGATTCAAATTTAAATTCAAAGTTAACGATTTTTTTTTCTCGCGATATATGTATATGTATATTCAAATTCACTTTGACAGTTTTTTTTCAGTGTTTATTCAAATTAAATACACATCGATTTCAACGTATATTCAAATTTAAATTTCTAAATCTTTTCTCTTCCGTCCGCGATTATTTAAATATAACGTCCGATTATCTATTTTCAAATTTTTCCGTTGATGTCAGTATTTCCGCCCGATTTGAATTTTGGTTCAAATGTTTTGCTAACGTCCATCTGACTTTAACGTACATTCAAAATTCATATTCAAATTTCAACGATATTTTCCCTCGGTTTGCATTTAACTTAACTGACGTCTGGCCTCTTGAATTTAATTTTTTTCGGGTTATCTTTTGAATATTTGAATTTTTCAACGGTCCGTCCGTGGCATCCGGCCAAACCGGATGTTGTTTTCGTGTGATTTTCTCGTTATTGGTTTGAAAAGGCATGATATGAATTTTTTCTGTTTATGGCGCAGGACAGCAATGTAGGCAAGAACCCCGCCCAGCCGACAATGACTAGCCACAGTGCAACCCGAGATCATGCCGACCGCCATGCATTGCTGCTCCACTCGATTGTAGATCGTACTCGATATTCGAACGCGTTCCATAACAGATGGCGCCCAACGCGCTGACACGATGGCTTTTGGTCAGCCAGTGACGCCTTACTATCTCGCAAGTCCCAGATGGGCAGGCCCTGCGCCGCCACTGCGTTGCGGCGAGATGGTGAGACTGATCAGGTTGTCCAAAGAGATCATCGCTGTTGGTGGCATAGGGCGCCACAAAGCGCAGATCGTAATCGAGGTCAAACGCGTACCGTAACAGATGGCGCCCAACGTGGTGTCCTGGGGTACTGGCTTCAGTGGTTTTCTGGTCGTTCAGTGAAGTTTCATTATTCCGCAAGTCCCAGATTGGCAGCCTCAGTAGCCGCCACTGCGTTGCGGCGGGATGATGGAATTGATCAGACTGATTGGAGAGTCATTGGTGTTAGTGGCTCAGGGCTCCACGCGACTTCACGTCACCTTGTCTGTTTTTTTTGCATTTCACCCGGAAAGGCAGTGTTTAACGCACCTAATTTTTTTTGTAGTTTAAATATTAAATTTGTTTTCACTGTCGTCCGAGGGGCATGTCCGCTAGATTCAGTATTTTTTTTTTAACCTTTTGCCGAATATGTCTTTTGTGCAGTTTTGTGTATCGGATTTTTTTTTCTTTTGGGGCCCAGCTCATCTCGCGTCTGGGGTGGTGATTCGAACACCGCCTTCATTGCGATGAGTTGAGTTGGATCCTAAGCTAACAAATCCTTCTTCGCAAGTCTGGGGTAGCGGCTCCAAACCGTGCCTTTCATTGCGGCGGAGCCAAGGATGTCGGTCATGAGGAAAATTCGTCCTTTTATTTTTTTGTTTTCGTGATTTTTTTTTTGCAATTTAGGCCTCAGCCATTCCGCGTCTGAGTTGGTTGCACCTAGCGCCACTTTCATTGCGATGGGTTGGTCTGAGACCTGAGTTAGTACTTTTCATCTCCGCAAGTCTGGGGAAAGCAGCCTCTAGCTGTTCCTTTCATTGCGGCGGAGATTGGGAGGGTATAGTTGCAAATTTATTTTGTTCTGTCTTTTTCTTTTGTTATGCGATGCAGGCCTTAGTTCATCTCATGCCTGAGTTGGGTGCCTTGGAACATTTAGCACCACTTCATGGCGATGGGCTGAGCTGAGACCCAAGGATGTATTGTCTATATCCGCAAGTCTGGGGATAGCGGATTCAAACCGTTCCTTTCATTGCGGCGGAGATAGGTTGGTATTTCGCAAAATTTTAATTTTTTTGTTATTGCTAACTATCTTTTAGTTAGCCAGCCTGTCTCAGGGATTTAGCTTCCGAGCAACCCTGCATTGCGGTTGGTGCGCTGGAGACCAGTTGGCACACACTGTCTTAATTTTTTTTGTTTTTCAAGGGGGTTTAAACTTTTTTTTATTCTGTAACCTGTGCCTTTTATGATGGGAGGTCAGCATTCCCATTGAACAACGAACATATATATATTTTGCATTATATATCTTTTTACATTTACATACATATTCACGTATATGAACACGTTTATTTATACAAATATTTTTTTTTATAAGCGAAGTCATTTTGAATCGATATTGTTAGCAAAACTTAAGATAATTTTTACAATCGAAGATAATTGTTACAAAGATTTGCTTGATTTTTCCACCAAACGCGACAACTAAAGTTTTATTACTTTATCGGATGTGACATAATTTTGTACCGGCATAGAGATTTAAATAACAAATAATCGTTATAAATCGCTGAAAGCTCTCCAAACACAAAAACCAAAGTTTTGTTATTCTCTTTTGGATGCGACACAATTTTTAATCGAGATAGAGATTTAAATTTCGTTAATTGGTACAAATAATTGCGTTTGAGCTTTGACACCAAACGTGACTTATTCAAACAGTTAATTGCTTTAGATTTGATACAACCGTTCAAGCGTGCCTTGTTTTTTTTTTTGAAGCGCTCAAACGATCGATTTTTTTTTGAAAATGTCTCAAAACACTCAGCAGTCGGCTGAAGGGATGCAAACTAGGAGTTCGACTAGAGGTAGTGGTTCTAAAAACAGAGGTAGCGGGGTATATTATAGAGGAGGAGGAGGTAGAGGTGCAACTCCGAAACCCCCAGCGAGCCGACCTTTAGTAATGCATTCCCCAATAGTCAGTCGGACAACAGTAGATCCATTCAGGGATGTCCCAAATAATGACCCTTCGGGAAAATATGATAGACCGGCTAGTGCAAATATCCTCGATCTAGACAGTCTTATTAGGAATATGCCGGATCCGCCTGAGCAATGCGCGACAAATACTGTAGACGAGGCTAGCGCCTTACCACAAGTTCGGTTACAACCAAACGTTTACAATGATAGGGCTTCCAACCAAGAGACCCATCCCGAAGTGTCCCCCTTGAATTCGTGGGTACATGTCCTGCATCAGTTATTCCAAACGTCACAAGAAGAGCTGCGCCATGAGATGAGGGCTATTAGGGAAAACGTGAATACCCTGAACGCTGCAGTCGCAGCCTCTCGAACGGCGGCGGATTTTGTTAGGAGTGATGCTAGACGTGATACTAGGGAAGATGCTAGACAGCAGCCGAACCAAGCGCAGACTTTTGTTAACAACCCAATTATTCCCACGCCTAGTAATACGGTTGTGAAACCACAGGACTGGAAGATTTCTTATGACGGTACTGGTAGTGTTTCAGATTTTTTGTTTAAATTGGACACCTTGCGTGAGCGCACGCAGTGTACAGAAGATCAGCTTATGGCCAGTTTTCACCTTTTCTTGTCAGGCCGTGCCGAAGAATGGTATTGGTTATTTACCAAACAAAATTCTAATGCAACTTATCCATTTTTGAGTTACTCCTTAAAACGGGAATTCGGCACCCTGAAGACGGACCATGAGCTGATGATGGAAATATCAGTGCGCAAACAAAAACCAAATGAGACATATGACGTTTTCCACACGGACATTCTGGCATTAAATGCGAGACTTAGAGAGCCCATGTCTGAGGCCTTGTTAATAGATATTATCAAACGCAACGTCAATGGTAATTTGAAGTTAATGCTGTTTAACGCGTATGTAAGAAGTTTGCACGACCTTCGCGATGTGGCTCGAAGAGGTGAGCAAGTATTGAAAGAGAGCAGAAGCTTAGTCTCAAATTACCATAGGCCAAGCGTAAACGAAGCACGTGCCATAGCTCCGGAATGTAGGGTTGAAAACGAAGATTATATAGTAGATCCGCAGGTAGAAGCGTTGAATTATCGTCGTATGGGTAAGCCAGACTATTCAGGGATTAAATGTTGGAATTGCCAGGCAATGGGCCATTCTTATATTTACTGTGAGGAGCCCATCAAATCTCAGTTTTGTTTCAAATGCGGTCAGAGGGGAGTGTTGACTCCGAAGTGTCCCAACGACCACCGTGGTCAGGGAAACCGTTATCCGAGCGAGAAAAGAGAGGGGAAAACTCGTTCGGGACTATAGCCCCTACTTCAGTCAATACCCAGCCAATCGTCGCGAGTACTGAGCCTAGTCCACTTTCGGCCAGATCCGCGAGTAGTCAATCAACACCAATAGTAACTTTCCCTGATAGTACGGATAATTCAAATAGTTCAGATTCAGATGACCCAACTTCGTCACAAACCAATTCTCGACCAATTCGTATTTTGAAAGCTGCAGTTAGAAATGTTAGTTGTCAGACCATTTTCCGACCCAGTTTAGAAGAAAGAGAACAAAATTATTAATTGGTTAGGTCGAATATTTTCACGAATGATTCCCAACCATATCCACCCGAAAAAATTTTGCAGTGTAGGAAGAGATATAGCAAACGTGTCCAGGTGCGTAAGCTTTTGGAAAGCACCACACTCGTCCTTAAAGACGATGAAAGACCAATGATTAGGGTGAGGATAGGAAATGGATCACTTGTGGGGTTATTGGATTCAGGAGCCAATGTCTCTATTCTGGGTAAGGACTGTTTGAAATTTCTAGAAGAAAACAATCTTAACTATAAGGAAATGAATGAATGTATATATACGGCAGGCGGCGACAAACGGAAGATAATAGGTTGCAGTTCATTGCCTGTCACTTTCAAAAATACCACAAAATCTATCTCTTTTTACCTTGTTCCTTCGCTTCTCCAGGAAGCCTATATAGATTTTTGGAAAGCATTTGCTCTAGCTCCCGAAATATTTCCAAGTGTATCTTGTCTAGAAGCAAAGGAAGATAGAAAAGAAGGTCCCAATTTTCATGATTTGACTCCATCCCAGAAGTACGATTTGCAAAAAGTTATTGATATGTTTCCGTCGTTTGAAAAATTAGGCCTAGGTCAAACACAGCTGGTGGAGCACGACATTGACACGGGTGACGCAGTCCCAATTAAAAGCAAACATTTTCCTCTTTCGCCACCAAGGCAGGCTGAAGCCTACAGCGAAATTGATAGATTATTGAAAATGGGAGTCATCGAAGAGTCGAATTCGCCATGGTGTAGCCCAGTTGTGTTAGTACGGAAACCTGGTAAGGTTAGGCTCTGCATTGATTCTACTCTGAAAAAAAAGCGTTGTAAATACAAAGACTTTTGCTGTTAAATGAACAACTTTCCGCAGTTGAAATGTGCCCAACAACGCTCCGTTGTTGTTTCAAAGATGCGAGCGTTTTGATTTAAATACTTTTCGTATTTAAGTTAACAACGGAGACTGTTGAATGAAATACTTTTACATTTAAGTTAACAGTTTTTACTTTTGAATTAACAGCAAAAATTTTTAGTCCAAATGCGAGCACTGTTGATTCAAATACTGTTCGTATTTAAGCTAACAACTTTTGCTTTTGAATTAACCGCAAAAGTTTTTGGTCTAAAAACGGGCACCATTAAAGCAAATAATTACGCATTTAAGTTAATCTCAAAAAAATTGTAAACAATAGTAATTTTTTTTTAATATAATAGATATTATTTTATTTAGTTTTTTTTTATATAACATATGTTTACATAGTAATATTAATACTAAGGCCCGGTTTCACCAACAAACTTTTTCCATTCAGTGATGGTCATTTGATGCATCATTTGAACAACACGATGTGTGGAAAGAGACACGGCCACAAAGGTTTGCATCACATTTTCACACCGCCAATATAAAGATTATGGAAACTTGTAGGCAGTAGTGGCACAATCCTGCACCACAAATGATATATCAAATGACTATCACTGTCTGTAGGGCTTTTTACACACGCAAACACATAAACACAACTGATTTTATTTTATTATTTCATAACACATTCTTTATATTAACTTACATTGTTTTCCGACCGCCAGATTTGTAGGTTTCTGTGCAATCATCGCCAACAAGGTTTACCTCGATTGCTCGCTATCGGAAAATGGGATAATCAAACATATTTAACCTGAAAATACAAATTATATGTATATATTTTTAAACGTACAAATGTACATATAATATTAATATACATATTATAATAATATAAAAATATTATTATTGTGACTTACCTTTATTTGTAATTATATATTGCATATACGTATGTATATGTATGTATGTATATATTTTTCCCGAAAATTTAAGTTTGAAAAAAATTTTTTCTATTTTTTATTTACTTCAAAATTTTTCAACAGCAAGGGAGTTTTTGAATCAGAAACGCCCGTCTTTGAATTAACTATGGAAAGTTGTTGAATCAAAAACTTTGCCGTTAAAGCAAATACTTTTGCTGTTTAATCAAAGACGGAGGTTCAACAGCGGAAAGTTGTTGATTTAACTACGGGTATTTTTTTCAGAGTAGGAAGGTAAACGCAGTTACGAAAAAGGACTCATATCCGCTGCCGCATATCAACGGGTTATTGAGTCGTTTAAAGGATACGCACTTTATTAGTGGTATCGACTTAAAGGACGCGTTCTTCCAAATTAAACTCAACAACAACGGCAACAGTAAGATTTTCGCTGCATCCACACCACAAAAAGTAAAAAAAATTTTATTGCTACAACAACGGCAAACAGCAAATTTTTTTGTCGCAACATCGCCAGCAAACAGCGAAAAATTTTGTCGCTGCAACACCGGCAAGGAGCAAAAATTGGCACCACAATAACCACAACAAACTGGCACCACAACATCAACAATAATCACCACAGCACCAACAACCAGAACAACAGCAGCACCAATCACCGGCGCCTAGGTCGTAAGCTATTTACATATATTATTTTGTATATTTCATATTTTTTTTTTTTTGACGCACACATGTGCATATTTATGTAGATTGCCAGCAGAACAGAAGGTAGGCGAAATGTAATAGGACTTGAGAACAATCGTCCATTGTAAGCTTATTGCAATAACACTTTTTATAAGCTCAATCGTAAGCTGATTCACAAGCACGGCTGTTACAATTTTTTTGTTGTATCAAGTAACAATCACATAAAGGTGTGCTGTTTTGGTTTCTCTACAATTGTTCTTTGGTCCTGTTGTTTTTTTCTTAGTTTACGCAGGTATTTCTCGAGCTTAACGCTCCTATTTGCAAGCTTGTTATAATGTTTTTTTTTTTTTATTTGGGGTTGGCTACGGATCACCCTAATGCTTGAATGTAATATCACTTTACAAAAGGAAGGGCGCCCTAATCTACATAATTTGTACATAAATATTTGAACGTAGGGTATATTGAATACATAATGAAAGAAAAATAAAAACTTAGACTTTAAGAAAAAGGGAAAATGAATTCCAAATAAATTGTTAATTTTAAAATGGGAATGTTGCCCACCCTAATTTAAAAAGGCATTGGGATTTTCAAATAGGGGTCATCAAAACATAGGTGCACTGATGACCATGGATGAGGGTGGGGCGATAAGCACCGACGCTGCAACAACACCAGCAGCGCATAATAATAACGGGGTCATCGAAATATAGGTGCACCGATGGCCAAGGATGAGGGTGGGCTAGAAAAGCACCAGCGCTGCAACAACACCAGCGGCGCACCACAGGTAAGGGGTCACTGATACCCGGGTGCGACAGTGACCATGGATTAGGGTGGGACAAAAACGCACCGGCGCTGCAACAACATCAGCAACGCCACCCCCTTGTGAGTTCGGCCTTTAACTTTTTTTTGGTTGTTCGTATATTTTAAATTTCAGCTTCTTTATGTATTTTCAGATGCCTGTCAATAACCGGTCCTTCCGGTTGATTCAAATTTAAATTCACAGTTAACGATTTTTTTTTCTCGCGATATATGTATATGTATATTCAAATTCAATTTGACAGTTTTTTTTCAGTGTTTATTCAAATTAAATACACATCGATTTCAACGTATATTCAAATTTAAATTTCTAAATCTTTTCTCTTCCGTCCGCGATTATTTAAATATAACGTCCGATTATCTATTTTCAAATTTTTCCGTTGATGTCAGTATTTCCGCCCGATTTGAATTTTGGTTCAAATGTTTTGCTAACGTCCATCTGACTTTAACGTACATTCAAAATTCATATTCAAATTTCAACGACATTTTCCCTCGGTTTGCATTTAACTTAACTGACGTCTGGCCTCTTGAATTTAATTTTTTTCGGGTTATCTTTTGAATATTTGAATTTTTCAACGGTCCGTCCGTGGCATCCGGCCAAACCGGATGTTGTTTTCGTGTGATTTTCTCGTTATTGGTTTGAAAAGGCATGATATGAATTTTTTCTGTTTATGGCGCAGGACAGCAATGTAGGCAAGAACCCCGCCCAGCCGACAATGACTAGCCACAGTGCAACCCGAGATCATGCCGACCGCCATGCATTGCTGCTCCACTCGATTGTAGATCGTACTCGATATTCGAATGACAACCATAACAGATGGCGCCCAACGTGCTGACTCGATGGCTTTTTGGTCAGCCAGTGACGCCTTACTATCTCGCAAGTCCCAGATGGGCAGGCCCTGCGCCGCCACTGCGTTGCGGCGAGATGGTGGGGCTGATCAGGTTGTGCAAGGAGGTCATCGCTGTTGGTAGCATAGGGCGCCACAAGGCGCAGATCGTAATCGAGGTCAAACGCAAACCATAACAATTCCTATCACATTATTAAGGGCAATATGAAAAATGTGATGGAGTGAAGTGTATACGTGTGAGTTTGCATCTCGCTCCCACTTATGCGTAATCATATGATTTTATATATATAGCTGAACTCTTTCCTCTTTCACTTTATACCCATCAATGTTGATGTAAATACCAGTCACATATGATCCATCAAGCGCGGACATGGGCAAAGAGAGCTCTTTGTGCTGCGAGCGTAAAAAAATGTATACGTACACAAATTCAGAGCATAATTATTTCAGCGAGAAAACGATTCAGTTCGCCTTCAACAGTGATGGAAGCAGGTTGATACTTTTTTTTTGTCCGTAACAACAGTGGGCGACTGATGTATGAAATTTTTTTAAAATGATTAAGATTAGTTGGGAAATTTATTATTTTTTTATTTTAAATTTTCTCAATAGTGTTAAATGTAGCCATTTGAAATCAAATGAGGTATAATTTTTTATGCCATTTTCAACTCTTTAAAATTGAAAATGGGTTAATTTTGTATGCTTTTATATTGAAATTGCAATTAATTCGAATGTGAATCGAAATCAATCAACATTTATTTTTTATTAAATTTGTATCTACAAACATACCTATTTTTAATATAACCTCTATTTTCATGTTCTAGATGTTCTTTTCATCAACACACGAAGTTACGAAAATTTTTTGAATTTTGCCTCACTGTGCAATTTTAATCACACTACTACATGCTTACGCTCTCTGCTTGTTCGCTTGTGGTGGTGCCCATGCTTGATCAAGCATGATATATTAACCCGTCAAATATGATCCGTCACACCTGATATACGAATCTATCACAGCTAAGCCATCAAATTTGATGCATGAACCTTTCAAAAATGAGCCACAAACAAATCTATCATAGTCCATATTTATTATATTCATTACACGGGTATTATTAACATATGTATATTAAATAAAATTAGATTTTTAACAGAAAAAATATCCTTTTACTGCTCGCGGTGATGGCTGAGCTCGACAGTCTTGCGTACGCCTCTCTCGAATTCTATGGAGTCGACTTCTTGGAACACATCTGAAATTGAAGTGAAAAAATATATATATGTAAATGTACATAATAAAGCTGGTTTGACTTAAATATGTATGTACTTATCATTATTTTTTAAAAAACGATTATTAATTATTATTTTTTATTATCTTTATTCACTGGTAAATTATATTTTTAGCACAAGAAAGAACGCGTTCAACTAGCTTCCACGAATTTGATTTTTTTTAACGAATTATGAAAAAAGCAACCCTGTCCTCTCACAGATGACAAAAAAGTGTGTCAATGTATTAGTGTGAAACTTTTGCATGTGTTAGTTTCCATCACACGGGTTTTGCTGGGTTTGTTGGTGAGAAGGCGACGAGGAAAGGAGGGGGGCACCAAGTCGTCGGTGCTCGGACAACACGCTTTGTGCAGCAATTCTTATCGCCAGTGACCAATCAGAGCGTTCGAAGAATGCCAGAACAAAACATAATGAACAAAAGTTGGCCAGCGACGAGTTGATGTGTTTGGACAAATGGAAGACAGAACAGCGGCACAAAAGAGAATCGTTGGATAATTTCGCGGCAGAGTTTGGACACGGACAATAAAGGTTTTCGCATGACGACATACCTTCATACATAGTGGGGCGAGAAGTGTCATGTAAAGAGGAATGTAGAAGAATTTGACAGATTAGGCCCCTATGGAAATGCTAGGGTGCGTGTGTGTGTGGCATATGTCAAAAAAAAAAAATGCTTATGTTGGTGTGTTATTGAAGATTGAAGAAGAAGTCAGCTGATCTTATGCATTCTCCTTTATTGTTCCTCCATGGTTGCTTGTTCTACATATACCATGATTCAATAATAAAGGTTTTCGCATGCCAACATACCTTCATACATAGTGGGAGCAGAAGTGTCATGCAAAGAGGAATGTAGAAGAATTTGACAGCACCGGCCCCTATGAAAATGCTAGGGTGCGTGTGTGTGTGGCATATGTCAACAAAAAAAAATTCTTAAAGTGCAGACATTGGTGACTTATCTGTAACCTTATAAAACAGCTGATTCAAACAACCTTACGATAAGCTAGGTCTGTTTGGTGAGATTTTGGGTAGAATGCTATTTTATGTCAAACTGAAGATGAAGGCAAAAGTTCAACACATTATGAAATAATAAAATGGTGGACGCAGCAGGACTAGGGCTGGGTCATGGTATAAATAATACAGGTATGTTCATTGTCATTTTGACGCTGTCTTTTTGATTAAAAAGCAGATTTTTGAAGTTTGATCTTATGTCAGTTTTGGAGTATAGCGATGCCAGACTTTTATTTTTTGAATGTGTAGATTTTTGTTTGAAAGTTTAGGTATTTCAGGAATCAAATGACAGAAAGAGAAAATACTTAGAAAGGACACTAGTGAGCTGATTTATGGAACTTCCGGTAGCTCCTCTTCGCTCACTCCACAAATCTTCATCCACTCTCCGCGAATAAAGGGTATCGTCGGAAATTGGAAAAATTTTATATCACCCTCTTTGCAGCCATATTTGGTATTATTGAATTAAAACAGTTTTTACTGTCTCCTTTAAAATTTTGGTGGTAGCGGATACACGGTATTGCACTTTATGCGACGATATGGAGTTATAATAGATCAATCTCCAAAACCTCCCCAAACTATATACCAGAGTGATCACAAAGCCTAAATTAAAAGTGATCGTAACTACTAAACTAAATTAAAAACTCACCGAGAATACCGGAAAGGGGCTACTTTGTAGTACGGCCAAATTGATACTCCGCGAAGTAAAAATCCGAAATGAATCTTTTATGAATCACTGATGAAATTCATCTATGACTGAGGAGGCATCAGTGACTACTTTCAAATAAAGACTGCTGAATTTTTCATATAAATGGTTTTCTTTTTTCAAAAAAAAAAAAATAATAATAATAATAATAAAAATTGTACTCAGAAGAATCATCAATGATCATTCAGCAGTGAAACAAATTTACTGCAGGATGTGTAATTTTTTCAAATTGAAAAAATGTCTTTCAATTCAAATTGAAAAAATTCGTTACTATGAATACCATGGTTACAATTTATTTTTAAAACAAAGCAGTGAAAAATGCCATTAATGGAGGATTTTTATCATTGAGTATGGCAGCACGAAATGTCATAATCTGCTTAATTGTCAGGTGGTTAATATGGCGACGAAAACTTGACGTTTGTTTTACCTGGTATACTTATACCATGGGGCTGGGTAAATCGACTTCGACTTTAATCGATTATCGACTTTTTGCTAAAAAAAAATCGACTTCTACAATCGATTGTTGTGTGTGAAAGTTAGTCGGAAATCGATTAATTGGCTCGACTAATCGAATTTTTGACTATAGGCGAGTTCCCGTGGCAGTGATCCAGATCCGGATACAAATTTTGTAAGCAAATGCAACAATTTGGTGATCCTGGTATTTATATGGATCAAAAAAATCTATTACAATCTATACGGATCCGATATTGATACAGATAAACACCAGGATTACAAAATTCTTGTTGCATTTGCATGCAAATTTCTTATCCCGATCTGGATCACTGCCACGGGAACTCGGCATATATATATTGGCGGTATAATATTGTCAGAACTAATATATAAAAAACAAGCTTCTCACAGAAAAAAAACTTCAAATTACAGTAAGCAAACCAAAAAAACAAGCATTCGCCCTTCGGAGCCGGCACTGTAGGTCCACTTAATTTGTAGGAAAAACAAAAGTTGAGGAGCACGCCTCCAATTGGGTGAGAAACTCGTCAGAGTTATAAACCCAACAAACTCTGAGGTTAGTTATCGATTTGAGAATGACTCGAGAACTAGCCTCATTCTCAAACCTCTAACGTTAGAGGACGACTCGAAAATCTATCGAGAATCATAGCGTTCTCAAACAAAACGGTACTTAATTCTCAAATCGAGAAAATTATAATTCTCGAATCGAATTCTAATATAGTTCTCTAATGAGATTCTAATCAGAATTTGCAAATACTTCCAATTGAAATGAAAAACAAAGCTTTGTCTCCTTTTACATGTTTTTGTCATTGTTTAGATTTTATTAACGCAATATGTGCCTAAATTGCATATGATTATATATATTGACATGTATATGTTTACCACATTTATAAGAACTGAAATTTAAACAAAATTCAGTCTTATTATTTAAATTAAAGGTACTTCTTGTACTTTTTAATGGAAAACATTGTACTACGGTAATATTAACTTTACCATTTTTTAGTATCTAATTTCAATATATGTATGTATATTCAATATATCACAGAAATATATTGAGAATTGATAAAAGGCGTGAGATTTGGCTCCTTCTCTAATCACTCGCTAATCGAATTCTAGTGTAGTTTTCAACCCTAGTTATCGATTTGAGAATATATAGAGAATTACACTAGTTATCTAAGGTAATCTCGACAAAATTTCTAACGTTAGAGACTGTGTTTGCTGGGAACGCGCGAGTGTATTATTAGCCGTATTTTTTATTTAAACTCATATACATCTGCGGTTAAATTTTGTATGGATCTCTAAACGCACATCTCTATCTGCGCTTAGCAGTCCATACAAAGTTTAAGCGCAGATGTATATGCGCTTAAAATAAAAACATGGCTATTATTAACATGGCCGCTGTGGTGCAGTGGGTAGAGTGCTTGCCTGCTATACCAGAGGTCTCGGATCTAACCCCAGGCCGTGCAAACACCAAAAAAAAATTTCTAATTAATTAAAACCCAATTATTGGGTTTTTTAGAAATAGCGGTCGCCTCTTCAGTGTATTTCTGCCATGAAAAAGCTCCTCACAAAAAATGCATTCGCCGTTCGTATTTGCAAAAAAATGTTTCGATGCGAAGCCATATCGTATGTGTTCATAATTGGATATAGCAGTTCAAAAAAAGTTGACCGCCATGGAGGATTTCCCTAAAAAGGTCGAGCGCGCACCGATAAAAATATCCTTTTCAGGGGGCAGATGGGACATTTTAGGAGATCATATTCGACCTAGAAAAAAATTACTTTAAGGGGTAGGGGAGGGTAGTGGGGGATCATAAAACTGAAGGCCCCAGCCTCCGGAGATCTATGGTTCCCGAGATAATTGCCGTTAAAGTTCCGAGGCTCAGATTGGATCTAATGAACCAATTTCATTTATTTACAAACTAGTGGGAATTTAACCTAAATTTAACACTCAACTATTATTAAATTATAATATTGAAGTTCCTTAGAAAGAGATTTTTGCCGACTAAGGGTTATTTTATTGAAGCGCGGCCGAAGGCCTCCAACGCAAATAGGTGTTCTGCACACATATATGTATACATATCGTCGCTATAGAAGAAAAAAAGACGCAGAGTGTTTTGTTGAGGAAGAAAGACGAAAACTTTTTTTTTTAAAAGAAAGACATTATTTTTTTTTTATAACGAAGAAAGACGTTTTATTTTTTTTTACTATAAAGAAAGACGTATTCCATTTTCAATATTAATGCTAATGCGTCTTTCTTCGTCGAAAAAAAATTTTTAATGCGTCTATCTTCGTCGACATGTTTTGTAAAGCGTCTTTTTCACCGACATATTTTTGCCTTTTTTCGTCGACAAATTACTGGCATGCGTCCTTCTTTTTCCGGAGCGACGATATGTGCGTGAAAAAAATTAAGAAAAAAAGTCGAAAAGTCGACTTAAATCGATTATCATAGCCGACTAATCGACTTCGAT
The DNA here is from genome assembly GCA_960531455.1 of Urophora cardui. Classification (NCBI taxonomy): domain Eukaryota; kingdom Metazoa; phylum Arthropoda; class Insecta; order Diptera; family Tephritidae; genus Urophora; species Urophora cardui. Next base: position 35,312,536 of record OY482670.1, on the reverse strand, counting down.
AGTCGAAATAATAAAAGTCGAGTCGAAAGTCTAAAATCGACTTTTTGCCCAGACGACCCAGCCCTAAGCAGGACGGCTATTTTTTTTTTGGAATAGTTAGCTGTCAAATTATCGTGTTTTGTTTTGATTTTGCCCTCTTGCACGAGTTATTCGTGGAAATAGCTTGTGTGTTCGCTTGTATGTTTGCTGGCGTTTTTTCTGTTTTTGACATTTTTATCTACGGCCGTTCAACGGTAATCGCCTAATGTCCGTGTCCAAACACAGCAACTCTGCCGCGAAATTATCCAACGATTCTCTTTTGTGCCGCTGTTCTGTCTTCCATTTGTCCAAACACATCAACTCGTCGCTGGCAACTTTTGTTCATTATGTTTTGTTCTGGCATTCTTCGAACGCTCTGATTGGTCACTGGCGATAAGAATTGCTGCACAAAGCGTGTTGTCCGAGCACCGACGACTTGGTGCCCCCCTCCTTTCCTCGTCGCCTTCTCACCCACAAACGAACAAAAGCAGCGGGTTGCTCAACTTCGTGTCTCCGTGTTTGGACGTCGACATTCTCTTTTAGCCGCTACGACCATATAGAATTATTGGATCATGGTTCAACAAACGCATTTGTGCGAAATGCTATTTAAGCCCAAATAACATCAGCGATGTGGCAGCGACGGTTTTCGGAATCAGCTGATGCGTCTAATATGAGCAGTGACTGCCAGACCAAACACAATAGAGCGTTCGCAGTATTTGGCAGTGACTTCTTTATATATTAGGTCTGTTTCCTTTTACCTTGGACACGTGGTGACATAAATTTACTTACCATTTTCATTTCCACTGTTTTCAATTAAAATAATCAATCTTGTTTCATTTTTTCCTCTGCTCTTTCTTCTTCTTTGCTTTTGCATCCCGCCAGCAATATTTGCTAGTGGAAATTAATTAAGTAAAAATTAAATTCTCTCCCGCTTGCTGGCATCAAAGTACGGAAACACAAAATTAGTAAAAAATATATTACATTGGATAGAACGGAAACAGACGTAAGTTCACATCAACACTTTGGCAAATGCTACACTGTCAATATTGTGGCGAGTATAATCGGTTCTCCACTTACATCACTAAAATGATTGAACACATCTCTAGGGAAAGTGCCAGAACTAGAAGAAGATACCAGATAATTTCCAGTGTTGCCAGAATTTTCCAGATTGCGTTTGACAGACTATATAAGGCGGCGAGCAGACGCTCCAGAGTCAGTCGTAATTTAACCGTAGAAGTGTTAACATCAAGTGAAGTAAAACAAGTGTAGACTTTTTAGTCGTGAAATAAAGCAGTGTGAATTAAGAAGTAAATAAAGACTTTTATTTAACAATTCAGCGATACGAACCCTATAGAAATAATCGAGCTATCGACAAATACGTAACAATTGGTGTCAGAAGTGGGATTGTTAAATAAATTCCAGGACCAAGGATAACGAAGCAAGGATAACGAATCAAGGATAACGAATCAAGGATAAGGAAACAAGGATAACGAAATAAGAATAATGGCAAAGTTAAATGATCTGAAAATCCAAGAACTTAAAAGGGAGTTAGAAAAGAGAAACCTGAGTACCACCGGCAATAAAATTGAACTACAGGCAAGGTTAAGAGTAGCTATGGAAGCATATAACATTAATGTAGATGAGTTTGATTTCAACGATGATGTGGAAGAGGTGCAAAAGGAAGAAACCCAGAAGGAAGAGGCTCCACAGTCAGTAGCAAACGTAGACATGAACTCGATATTGGCTGTGCTGACACAGATATCGGCAAAAATGGAAGATCAACAGGCACAGATGTCGACAAAAATCGAAGAACAACAGGCACAGATATCGGCAAAAATGGAAGATCAACAGGCACAGATGTCGACAAAAATCGAAGAACAACAGGCACAGATAACGTCAAAAATGGAATTGCAACAGTCAGTACTTTCATCACAGGTGTCCGGCATTGCGGCTCAGTTGGAGGCACAAGAAGAACGCATGTCCTTACAATTCAAGGCACAGGATGCAAAAATTATACAAGTTAAGGAGGTCCTTGAAGAAAGACAAGAAAAATTAGAGGACGATGTAAAAGCATTGAAAGCCCGTCTCCAGGATATTCAACTAAGTCGTCCAGTCGCTTCAACTGCTACACAGAAGATAAAACCTCCGTCGTTTGATGGAAGTGGTCCATTTCAAGTATTCAAGCTACAATTTGAGAAAACGGCAGTTGTAAATAATTGGAGTGCGGAGGACAAAGTCGCTGCCCTGTTCGTAGCATTGAAAGGACCTGCAGCAGAAATATTACAGACTGTTAGCGAGGGCGAAAGGAACAGCTATGACGCAATTATGGGTGCCATTGAAAGACGTTATGGTAGCGAGCACAGGAAGCAGATATATCAAATGGAGTTGCAGAATCGCTTCCAGAAACCAAATGAGACGTTACAAGAATTTTCTTCTGAGATTGAGAGGCTAGCTCATTTGGCAAACGCAGGAGCACCTCAAGAATTCATCGAAAGAATGAAAATTCAAAGCTTCATCAATGGAATACGAGATATTGAAACGAAGCGGGCTACCTATGCAAACCCAAAGGGAACTTTCGCTGAAACGGTCTCATATGCTTTGACACAGGAAACGGCATCTCTATTAAGCAAGCCCACTTACAAGGCTCATCGTGTAGAAGTGGAAACGCCAGACTTACTAAGCAAAATATGGGAGGCGTTGAATGAAATGCAGAAAAAGAAAAGTAATGCTGTGAAATGCTTCAGATGCGGAAAAATAGGACATATAGCACGCCACTGCAGCAATAGTTCCAGTAAGTTCAGCACTGCCGATGGGCGCAAGCGGAATATTGATGGGTATGAACAAGCGCCCAAATCAACTGAGTCGTTAAACTAAAGCGGGCCAGCCAAAAGGGGCGTGGGCTGGTCCCCACAATGGAATGCCCCATAATCTCTGTCTCTCAGTTGGGAAGAAGCACGAGTAATGTTACTATTGGTGGTTTGGTGGACGGAATGGAGCGAATGTTGACTGTGGATACGGGAGCATCTCATTCCATCATTCGATCTGACTTGGTAAAGAAGGAAATAAGGCCATTGTATGGAGCAAAATTGCGTACGGCAACAGGCGAGGATACCCAAGTCCTAGGGGAAGTTACATGCGAAGTTGTAATTGGAAATGTTGTCGTACTACACACCTTCATAGTTGCGGAAATTGTTGATGAAGTCATAATTGGTGTGGACTTCCTAATCGACCAAGGCATTAAGATTGACATGAAAAACAAGGTTATGAGTTACAAAAACTTGGAGGTGCCGCTAAATTTTGGCTACGATAAGAGATGCAGCAGTAAGAAAGTGCTCGTGGAAGAGAATCAGCAGATACCGCCAAAGTCCGAGGCAATTATTTGGGCAAAGATTGATGGAGATTGTGGGACAAACAAATTGTGGGTTGTCGAAGCAGAAACAGAAACTAAATCCGATGTACTTGTTGGAAAAACCCTGGCTATGACAAAAGAAGATGGACGACTACCAGTAAGAGTACTTAATGAGTTCAAGTCACCAATCAAACTCTCCAAAGGTGCTATATTGGGAAAATGCGAAGAGGTTGACATCATCATGAATTGCGAACAATCCCAAGGAGAAGTTTCTACTAGCAATACAGATCTTTCAGATGAAATAAATGCTTGGACAGAAGAACTGCAGGAGAATCACAAAAGAAAGGCGAACGAATTACTTGCCAAGTATTCTAGCATATTTGATAAGGATGGTACAAAACCAGGCAGGACAAATATTGTGAAGCATCACATTGACACCGGTGATGCAAGGCCAATCCGTCAGGCTCCTCGCAGCGTTCCATTAGCGAAACGTCAAAAAACGCCAGATTATACAAGAAATGAGCGACAGTGGGGTAGTTGAACCATCAGTCAGTCCATGGAGTTCTCCGGTAGTACTTGTTAAAAAGAAAGATGGCAAGATGAGATTCTGCGTTGACTACCGGAAACTGAATGATGTAACGAAAAAGGATAGTTACCCATTGCCAAGAATTGACGACACTCTGGACTCGCTATCTGGAACGGAATGGTTTTCAACACTGGACTTGAAAAGCGGCTATTGGCAAGTCGAAGTAAAAGAGGAAGACAAGGAGAAAACAGCCTTCAGTGTTGGCGATGGTCTTTGGCAATTTACGGTGATGCCATTTGGATTATGTAATGCTCCAGCTACCTTTGAGAGACTTATGGATCAGGTACTGAAAGGATTGCACTGGAAAACATGTCTTGTGTACCTGGACGATATCATTGTATTGGGAAAAGGCTTTGATGAACATCTCAAAAATTTGGAGGAAGTTTTCCGAAGAATAGCTGGCGCTGGTCTCAAGTTAAGTCCTAAGAAATGTGCATTATTCAAGAAAGAAGTAAAATACTTGGGACATAAAGTGACTACAAAGGGCATCTGCACTGATAACGAAAAAATAGAAGCAGTAAAAGATTGGCCAAGACCTCGGAATCTACATGAATTGCGAAGCTTTCTTGGGCTGTGCACATACTATCGCCGATTTGTACCAAATTTTGCCAGCGTAGCAAATAGTCTCACGGAGCTTATGAGGAAAAATAAGACTTTTGAGTGGAGGAAGGAACAAGAAATGGCTTTCCAAACGTTAAAAGATCGGCTTTGTACTGCTCCAATGCTAGCATACCCGGTTCCAGGAGCGAGGTTTATTTTGGATACTGATGCGAGTGGTTATGCTATAGGAGGTGTTTTGTCACAGGAAATCGACGGACAGGAGAAGGTTATCGCATACTACAGCCGATCAATTGGGAAACCGGAAAGAAATTACTGTGTAACACGAAGAGAACTATTGGCATTGGTAGAATGCATCAAACACTTCCATAAGTACCTCTATGGTCAACGATTCCACGTCAGGACTGATCATGCAGCGTTAAAATGGCTTTTGAAATTCCGAAATCCGGAGGGTCAGTTAGCAAGGTGGATTGAGCGACTACAAAATTATGACTTTTCTATAGACCATCGCAAAGGCAGTACCCATGGAAATGCTGATGCAATGTCGCGGCGACCATGTAATCTTGAATGCAAGCATTGCTCTAAAGCTGAGGAGAAGGAAGACATCATAGATGTTCGGCTAATGACAATAACATCTACAGACGAATGGAATGCGGAACAATTAAGGAAGTGTCAGATAGAAGATCCAGATCTGGCACGTGTAATGATTGGTTTGGAGCAAAACGAACGACCATCAAAAGAAGAGATGTCAGCAGAAAGTCCTGTTGCCAAATCATATTGGGCACAGTGGAATAGTTTGCAATTGGTAAATGGTTGCCTACATCGTGTTTGGGAGAGTGAAGATGGTCAAAGTTCTAAAACATTGATAGTTGTTCCAAGGAAAAGAATACCGGATGTGTTAAATGAACTACACAATGGTCCAAGTGGAGGTCATCTTGGAGTAACAAAGACGGTAGAGAAAATCAAGAAGAGGTTTTATTGGGTCGGCTGCCGTCAGACAGTTGTTGAGTGGATTGCGAACTGCGACGTGTGCATAAAGGCTAAGGGTCCCAAATCCAGGAGTCATGGGCTGATGAAACAATACAACTCAGGAGCACCATTTGAGAGAATTGCCATGGATGTAGCTGGGCCATTTCCTACTAGCAAACTTGGAAACAAATATGTACTGGTAGTCATGGATTACTTCAGCAAATGGCCGGAGGTGTACCCGATTCCAAATCAAGAAGCAGAAACTATAGCCGAAGTATTCACCAACAATTGGGTGGCGAGATATGGTGCACCTATAGAGCTACATTCTGACCAAGGAAGGAACTTCGAATCAGTTGTGTTTCAGGAGCTGTGCAAAACACTGGGTATTAGGAAAACCCGAACAACTGCGTTGCATCCACAATCAGACGGCATGGTAGAAAGATTTAACAGAACATTAGAGGAACATTTACGAAAAGTGGTGGATAAGTTCCAGAGAGATTGGGACACTCATATTCCTCTGTTCCTGATGGCATATCGATCGGCCGTACACGATACAACAGGTCAGACTCCTGCAAAAGTAATCTTTGGTAGTGATCTTCGACTGCCAGCTGACTTGAAATTTGGGATAAGTGCTGATGCGGGAATAAATGCCAGACAATCTAACAACGTTCTGGAAGAGGAAATGAGAGAAATACATGAACTTGTAAGACAGCGAACAAAGATCATGAGTGACAAGATGAAGGCCAGATACGACAAGGCAATGAACTCAGAAGGTTTTGTTGAGGGAGATCTAGTTTTGCTATACAACCCGCAGCGAAAGAAAGGTTTGTCCCCGAAATTGCAGTGTACTTGGGAAGGGCCCTACAAAGTGATTAAACGGCTCAACGATGTTGTGTATCGCATACAAACGATTGGAAGACCAAGGAATAAAATGAAAGTGGTTCATCTGGAAAGGCTAGCAGCATTTGGGACAAGTAATGTGTCAGATCGGGACGATCAGACTTAGGTGGAGGGCAGTGTGGCGAGTATAATCGGTTCTCCACTTACATCACTAAAATGATTGAACACATCTCTAGGGAAAGTGCCAGAACTAGAAGAAGATACCAGATAATTTCCAGTGTTGCCAGAATTTTCCAGATTGCGTTTGACAGACTATATAAGGCGGCGAGCAGACGCTCCAGAGTCAGTCGTAATTTAACCGTAGAAGTGTTAACATCAAGTGAAGTAAAACAAGTGTAGACTTTTTAGTCGTGAAATAAAGCAGTGTGAATTAAGAAGTAAATAAAGACTTTTATTTAACAATTCAGCGATACGAACCCTATAGAAATAATCGAGCTATCGACAAATACGTAACAATATGAATCGCGATTCAAATATCGCTGATGATATTGATGAATTGCAAACTGGTGCTACACGTACAATATGAATATTGCGATATTTTGCTCGCTCTGAGATTCAAAATATTTTACTTCCGTCCTTTTCCCACTTTCACTTTCAATTCGTTTATTGCCAATATTGCGATCCAGATCACGGATTTCAAAATTTCTAAAAATACACGCATTTTGATGGATCGCAAAATTTTCATGCTATACAGTCAATCCGTATTGTCAATATTGCGATCCGGATCGCGGATTTCTAAATTTCTAAATATACACGCATTTTGATGGATCGCAAAATTTTCATGCTACACAGTCAATCCATATTGTCAATATTGCGATCCGGATCGCGGATCTCAAAATTTCTAAAAATTCGCGATCCAGGATCGCGATCCATCAATACTCGATGCTACACTGTCAATATGAATCGCGATCCACGGATTTCGTCAATATATATTAGAAGGCTGCACGAATGGATTCGAAACGGCCAACAAAATATTCGCGGCCGTCCAATTACAGTACCTACTTGTTTCTGTCGTTTTAGAATAAACGCAAGTAGAGCACAACCATAAACAGAACCGATACAATTACTTATTCGTAGCGACAATTACATGACCTTAAAAAGGTTCTGCAAATAGTGTACACTACTTGCGAATACTTCGAATATAATCGAAATATATGTATGTACATACATATTTTCATAAACACACATCCAGACGTTGTGTTCAGCAAAATTACGCTGCTAGTGTGAGTGTGTGTATGTGCATATGCATACACACTAGGGCGGGTCGATTGGTAGGGGCCAAAAAAAAAAATTTATGGACACATCGCAATTATAAAAATTTGGGTAATTTCAAGCTTTTTTGCCCAAGAAACCATATGTCTAAAATAAATTTCGAACCAGAGCTTTTTACGATCTACATATTTCTAACTGTTCTATATATTTTAAAATAACTCGGTAACCAATACTTCGATTCTTTTGATTTTTTCGGCATTAGTTAGGAAACTTATTTGGCATATTAAGGTGGTTTTATGAAGGAAATAAAGTTCTCCCGAAATTCACGGAACAACCCGATTTTCATGCGAATATAATACGGAAATCTATACCTAAAATTTTTCCTTAATATATTAAAATTTAGAGGTCGTGCAAATGCCTCCAAATTTCTTTCTCCTTTTATATCAGTGATGATACATAATTTTTTTCAAAGTGCTTAATGAACAAGAAAAACATTTCTTATCATTAAAAAATGGCATATGTTCCATTTGTTGGGGTTTTATTTTTTGGTCCACCTTAATGCCATATGCACATTAAATAAACAAACAAACCAAAGAAGCAACAAGGTTTTGCGAATACTTCATAACATGGTTATTATTATGTTCTATTCTATCGTGGCGAATAGTGTACACTAATCGCTCCAACAGAGCAAATAGAAATAGTATTTGTATTCCAAATGAAAAGTATGGGTTATATTCGTATCTGCATTCAAATTGTGCTGTGACTAATTGTACAATGCATAGAGTATTCGAAAATATAGAAGAGGCAAATGGTATTGTGCAGAGGTCTAATATATATTGATAATGTAGCATCTGCCTTTGAAGTTGGCTGCGATTCAAGGCAGCGGCAGCGAATTTAGAATTTGGGCTAAACGGAGCGGTGCTGCCAGCTGCCTCTGCTGTATTATGTGCCGCTTCATTACAAACCGTAGTTTCTAAAAATCAGCTGATTTCGAAAAACAGTCGCTGCCACAGCCACAGCGCTATTGTAATTCCGGCTTTACTGCTTGCCCAGAATGTTGTACTACAGCTACGGACTACATAGCTTACTACATCAGCTGATGACTGATTTTGTGGCAACGCTCGAAAATGTGAACACAATGGTGTAGCTCAGTGTATCTCATATATGTCATCTTTTTTATATTTTTGTACAGGGGATTCCTTAAATTCCATAAAAACTCTTTATTTTTTACAAGTTCAATTCATTTTTCCGTTTCTTCGTCCTTCATTTCGAATTTCCGTCATTAAAAAATTGAGCTGTCACACTGTAGCGCGCTACAAAGTTAAAGTTAACTCTACTTCTACTACAGCCACAACTACACGCTACAGACACAGCTACACATTGTGGGCATTGCAATGCAATTGTACTGTTTTAACTTTTGACAGCTCTTACTACGTACTACAGCCACACCATTCTGGGCAAGCAGTTAGTGTCAAAAATGACCCTTAGGTACAGTGTTGCCACAGCCTCAAAAATTATGGTATCACAAATTGAGGCCTTCATGGTTTTTTTTTTTCGTGGTCTCGCTTTCCTTTACCGATCGTAAAAACCGTTTATAAAAGGGGCGTTGCACCGACCTCCGATCCTGTATCTGAAGTCGGAATAGTCCGGAGGCCGATAGTTTTTGAAATATAAATATATGTTTTTTCAAAATACCTTTATTTTGGTAATAACGGGTTGAAAGGACCACATAATCCTCTTTCTGGGGCAAAATCTACGTACCCATCCACAGTAATCCTGCGTGGAATACCTTCATCGCCTTCATGAGGGAGTACTTAAATTTATAAAAAAAAAAAACACATCTAAGCACAATTACATATGAATGATACGTAGATAATTTTTGTTTTGCCTTAGAACAAATTTTATTTTTATCAAACTTTTGGTTGGACCACTCCGCTTAGCAGGCATTTTGACTTAAAGGAGGACAGCGCGACAAATATTTAAGAACTGATTCAATGACTCCAAATCAATTCCAGAATCAGCTCTGGCAACTAGATCACCCAGCTCGTTTGACCCATTGCATTTTATAGAACTTTTATATTACTCGGTACAGTACCAAAGTATTCATATTTATTTGCATGTGAAATTTAAGTATTATCTTTATATTTTTATATTATTAAAAAAACGATATAGTTAAAACCACGAAAGTAGCTTACTTTATTAATTTTAATTTTTTTCTCAAAAAGTTTGCTGTGTTAGAACCCCAAAAGCAGCATATTTTATTAATTTTAATTTTTTTTTTTTCAAAAATTTTTCGGTAATACCAAAAAAACCATAACTGTATCAATTTGTGATACCAAATTTTTTGAGGCTGTGGCAACACTGTTTACAATTTCTTCCTCTTCTTCAGAGATTTCGACACATTTTAGGAAAGTACCCACACAAATTCTGTGTGCGGATTCCTACAAATAGCTAGTCTTCTTTCTCGCTCACATCCTCTGATCCTCTCGCTCTTTTGTGGTAAAATTCCTGCAACTCATACGCTTTCCTACACTCAACAAACGCTATTGCTGTGTTACTAGTCATTAGCCGTGTTTCACATACGGTGATCCTAACCCAGATAAAAATTTTTGCATGTAAATGCAACAACAAAGATTTCAGCTCGATTAAACCAGATAAATTGCTGGTTCAATTTCTGATCCGCCCTGTTCGATTTGTTTTTTCCGTGCTGATTTCGCAGCACAGTGCTTTTTTGATTTGGCAGAACTGAAAAGTGACATTTGTGTATGTATACATATATATACATATACCCTGCAGTAAATTTGTTTCACTGCTAAATGATCATTGATCATTCTTTGTTGAATATTCATCACAATCGTTTTGCGTTGGTGCAAGCGTGCAAGCTATATTGAAAAAACCAAACGAAATATCATCTAGGCGGTTATAAACCCACGAGCCAGCTTGTATTTCGGTAGGTTTTTTGCATGGAGGAACAATAAAGGAGAATGCATAAGATCAGCTGACTTCTTCTTCAATCTTCAATAACACACCAACACAAGCATTTTTTTTTTGTTGACATATGCCACACACACACGCACCCTAGCATTTCCATAGGGGCCTAATCTGTCAAATTCTTCTACATTCCTCTTTACATGACACTTCTCGCCCCACTATGTATGAAGGTATGTCGTCATGCGAAAACCTTTATTGTTGAATCATGGTTTTTTGACATTCGGCAGCTTTTCTGACAAATTTTCAATTTGACAACTATAAAACAAATTATATTTAAAATAAAAAATATATGGAAATACAAACTTCAAATTTGGCTCTTGTAAGCTTCTGCTTTGAACGTAAGGGGAAAAAAGAAGTCCGGAAGAAAAATTATACTGCGCACTGGCTTCTCCTTATAACAGGGAATACATAGCTATCCCGCCATTTGAGTTTCATAATTTATTTCAGTAATTTAAATTCAAATTTCCAAAAAAATAATTTTTGTAATAGTTATTTTCATCTTTAGTTCTTTGCAAATGCAGCCACTTTTCATTATGAGCCGGATTGTTTCAGTAAAAATTTATCTTAACCCAGACCCAGATGTAATAACTGAAATGCCCCTATTGGTGCCTTATCGTAATTCTGTAGCTGTATCGTTAACTTACAGACCAATTGGATTTTGGTTAGGGCCTTTTCACATTACTCGGTACGACATCGGATCGACATTTTTTGCTTGGTATTTTCAGCTTACCGAAATGATTCCGCGTTGCTGTGTTATTCACACTTGTGGGAATACTTTCGGTGCGTTATCGGCAGAAAATAGGGAAACAAACATCGAAATTTGCAAAACAAAATTTTTAACTTCAAAAAATCACTCAATAATAACAATAATGTCTTCTAGCGAAGACGAAGACATTATAACTTGCTACATTTATAGCCGAAACGAGTTTTAACTGACTTTGTTCTTCTTCTTTTATTACGCCGCAAAAATGTATGCAGCAGCGGTATACCGAAATTAATCCGCTCCGATTTCATGTATGCAACACTAATGTGAAAGTGCCAATTGAAATACATGTGGTCGGTAAGGTTTCGGTATACTTTCGGTAAAAACCAAAAATGTCGATCCGATTCCGCACCGAGTAATGTGAAAGCGCTCTTAGCAACCCTAAATCCGTAAACAGCTGACACTTGTGGAAGCAGTTATAGGAAGGTAGGAGCATAGGCGAATTCAGAAACTTCTTTTTTTATTTACAAAGGTAGATTATAATATCAAAATCAAAGCGAATTCACATCATGGCCAATAGTAATGTGCGAGTCCCAAGCGAATTCAGATTTTAACCAAGAAAAATATTATTTTGACATTACAATCTACTAATTACAATAACAAAATACATGGGAAATTTCTGAATTCACCTATGCGCCTACCTTCCAAGATCTGCCTCGACATGTGTCAGCTGTTTACAGATTTACGGCACCACTAACAGCTCCCATGGATAGCGATAAAGTTACAATAAAGTTAACGATACAGAATAACTTATAAGTCACCAATGTCTGAAAATTAAAGAAGGATATCGCAGTAGATAAGCTGATTGGAATTGTGTATGTATACTAAATGGTATTCTGCCAATCATGGCAAAGAAGGTTCTTGTAGAATGTCAAACAAAACGGATTGGAAAAAATTGTTCTATAAGGTTGTTCTGTGTCTAATATTTTTGCCCAGATATCCACAGCTATTCTACAATCCCTCGGAACTCCGATCGCGGCGACGCCGACTGCTACGACAAAACGAAAATTGGTATTCTGGTTTACGACGTTTCGAACATAAGTGTTGTTAAGTGTTAAACTATGTTCGAATTAGTGTTAGATAGCGTTTATGCGAAATAATATGTATTTTTTGACAGCACGTTTGTATTTTTGACAGCAAATTTATATTTTCAGTAAGTTTTAGATTAAATTTTCAGAAAGAATATATTAAATGGTTAAAAAATGGATTCCATTGCTGCAGCAGCTTTTTTAGTGGAGAAATAAATGGAAGAACAAAGGAATTTGGACATTAATTTTAATTCAATTTTTTAAAATATTGCTTTCTATTATAAAAAAAAGTGCCAACATATATGAAAACGGCATTTGTAGAATACTGTCACCAAGTTTCATGCGAGAATACTTTGTAGTTCGGAAATTAACACCGGCTAAGCTTGGATAGAATGAACCAATTTTATTTACTTACAAACTACTGGGAATTTTTCAGTGAAACTTTCAGGAAATATTCTTTGGATGATAATTCATCTACCTTTAACGCTTTGAACTATTATTAAAATATAATATTAAAGTTCTCCAAAATCAGAATTCTGCCGGCTGAGGTTTTTATAAAGCGCGGCCGAAGGCCGTGACATAAAAGTCTTCTACACACATTGCTTTAACAAGGAATATCTCTTGCACTATAATCGTCAGCCGGAAGCGACTTTTTTATGATCTGTGATAGGATCGTGGTTCATTATATACAAATTTTCCCTTAACCCCAGTGGTACATTATTGCGATTCCCACCTTTCAATGGCAATGAAAATGCCAACTTTAGTGAAAATAACAATTACAGCTTATCCCACAAAGTTTCATGCGAAAACCTCTTACAGTTGGTTTGTTTTACACTATTTATAGTAATATGTTATACTGATGGAATCCATGGATGACGCTCTACACTGGTCGCATATCAACAAGTTTTTATGGATCGCAAAACATAAAAGCAAATTTGAGATCCAGGTTGCGATCAATCATATCATGAATATGTACATATCGTGTAGCAGGAATTTTGTGACTCTCCAGGACGCGTTGAGCATGAACGGACATAGAAAGTGAGCACGTTTCTTCTATTTGTTAGTTTCTCGTGCAAATGTTTGCAAATCATGTCGCATGGCAATATTTTAAGTCTTTAAAAAGGCACAGTCAGGCAAAAATGCTTAAAGGAGTACATCCTGACACAGAAATTATGCCCGAGTTGCGTTACCCACTCATATTACATCATTGTAGTAATAATACACAATTAAAATTATTTTCAGAAGCTTTTATTAAACAATAAAGCTGATTCCACATAAAACTTTTTCCGCTTTGCGTTACGCCGCTTTCTATGTCAAACAACGCAAAACTGAAAAACTATGCCACATTGAACGCTGCAACATCACTCAAAAAATATTTATTTTCTGAAAAATCTCTCATTCTCCGTTTTATTTACAAAAAAGTAAATAAGAGAATAAAAATCTATTAAATCATTTTTCAATTGTGTGAAATGTAAATATGTTTATTTACTTTTGAATTGAAGTGAAACTGAAAAAAAATTTCAACGCCCCAAAAGTTGAGAATTGGGCAACTTTGTGCTTTACGTAACTTCGGCGTTGCGTTACTTTTTGTTATGTGAGAAACCTCATATAGATACATGTATTTTAATCTCAGCTGTCACGCAGAAAGTGTCACGTGGCGCAACACAAAGCTCTATGTGGAATCAGCTTAATATATAAATATTGCTAAAAGGAAAATTAATTGTATTATTAAATAAAAGTTCAATACATTGAAACTCCTTGTACTTATATCCCTCTATTCAGTCTATTGTACTAAAGCAGATTCCTTTTGTTCACTTATTTTACAAAGAAAAGGCCAGTAGCATAGCTAAACAAAGCCCGTTTTGTAAAATAATGTTGCATAAATTTAAAAATCATAGTTTAATTACATTAAATTGGTAATATTTCCAAAAATAATCACAATTTCTGTTGCCTCCGACACACAAAAGCTGGCGGACAAAATCGCTCCGATTAACTGTCAAAAATCCGATCCATCGTGAACCAGAATGCCGATTTCCGAACTTCGAAAAAATCTGACGTTCATCGGACGTCAATCGAATTGCAGAATGCCATTTGATCCGATTCACCTCCGATGAAAGTGGATCGTAATCCGGAATAGCTGTGATCATGATATCTTGAGAAATTTGCCACACAGAGAGAGCGCACCTTTAATAAAAAAAAATTCTAACTGAGTTCATTGTGAACTAGCATGTTAGTCATATTCTTTCTACTCTTTATACGACTGTTGTCGCTTTGCTTTGCTTGCTTCAATTTCGAATTAATTAATTTTTTATCTGAATAAAATAAAATAGTTAAAAAAAAAAGAACTAGAAACATAAATTTTAACTCACTTCTAATAGAAGACTATTGTGAATGTAATAACATGGTTGCATTTCCCGTGATATTTTTCTCATGATATCAAATATCATGGGTTGGGGTATGAGAAATTTGCCGAAGGTCCAAATTTGACAAGACGTGTATTTTGTTGTTGTGCTCGGCAAATTTATCACACTTATGTCATCTCGGCAAATTTGCCAGGCCAAAATCACACAGAGAGAACAACCTTTATGGGATTTGACATATATAAAGAAACAAGAAACACATGAAAACGGAAGTAATATAACCTCTATTTGGATAAACCTTGTCCATACACTATGTGGTCGTAGTAGGGCTGGGTCGTCTGGGCAAAAAGTCGATTTTAGACTTTCGACTCGACTTTTATCATTTCGACTATCGAAGTCGATTAGTCGGCTATGATAATCGATTTAAGTCGACTTTTCGACTTTTTTTCTTAATTTTTTTCACGCACATATCGTCGCTCCGGAAAAAGAAGGACGCATGCCAGTAATTTGTCGACGAAAAAAGGCAAAAATATGTCGGTGAAAAAGACGCTTTACAAAACATGTCGACGAAGATAGACGCATTAAAAAATATTTCGACGAAGAAAGACGCATTAGCATTAATATTGAAAATGGAATACGTCTTTCTTTATAGTAAAAAAAAAATAAAACGTCTTTCTTCGTTATAAAAAAAAAATAATGTCTTTCTTTTAAAAAAAAAAGTTTTCGTCTTTCTTCCTCAACAAAACACTCTGCGTCTTTTTTAAACGGTTTTATTTAGCTCACCCCGTTTGTTTTATTCTTTATTCTTGGGTCAAATTTAGTAATTCAAATTTCACCCTCTTCCTGTCAACCGATTAATCTGAAATTTTGCACGCATGTATAACCCCGATGACAATGCAATATTATGAAAAAAAAATTCCGCTAGGTGGCGCGTGGGTCGCTATATTTACAAAAATCGCATTTATGGTCCGATTTGGCTGAAATTCGGAACATGTATTACTACCTTGAAAAGAAATATTTTCTTAAAAAAAAAATTCCGCTAGGTGGCGCGTGGGTCGCTATATTTACAAAAATCGCATTTATGGTCCGATTTGGCTGAAATTCGGAACATGTATTACTACCTTGAAAAGAAATATTTTCTTAAAAAAAAAATTCCGCTAGGTGGCGCGTGGGTCGCTATATTTACAAAAATCGCATTTATGGTCCGATTTGGCTGAAATTCGGAACATGTATTACTACCTTGAAAAGAAATATTTTCTTAAAAAAAAAAATTCCGCTAGGTGGCGCGTGGGTCGCTATATTTACAAAAATCGCATTTATGGTCCGATTTGGCTGAAATTCGGAACATGTATTACTACCTTGAAAGGAAATATTTTCCTAAAAAAAACTTCCGATAGGTGGCGCGTGGGTCGCTATAGAGGCGTTGGACTGCAATAAACTAACGGGCAAGAAACCTTGCAATAATGAAGCACTAAATGAATTAAACAGAATGCGAAATAAAAACTAAAAACTAGAAAATAAAAATAGGTAAAAAAAACTTTTTAAGTTAAACGGTTTTATGTTATACATACATTGCAATGTTTAAGATAAATGTACTAAAAACCAAAAAATAATAAAATAGATACAGTCGTGGGAATTATAAACATTTGCATAGACTAGACTAAAATAAAACCGGGGGGCACGTCAATTGTCTACAAATTATCGACTTAATGTGCGATAGAAGAATCGTTTAATTCGTCGTTAGGCAGTTGGCCCGCAGACGGTGAGGAAAATACTTACTATTTTCTTGCTCATGGAAATTCCAATAGTTATACACTCCATGTTAATAAAAGAGATGTTTCAACTAGTTTATCGTTGGACATTCACACGAGGAATCGTTTCACTGCTCGTAGTTTGTCTTTAATCGACAAAACATATGATAAAAGTACTACTCGCTCACCACTATGAAACCCTAAAACTCGCTTATAATCGAGCTTGCTAGCTTTTTTTCCACATTCTAGCCCTACTTATCACACGTCCATCGTTGTCGGTTGAACAACTGCCTAATTATAGTGTAACATTACAAAACAAACATTTTAATCAACGATTGTAGACAATTGACGTGCCCCACGGTTTTATTTTAGTCTAGTCTATGCAAATGTTTATAATTCCCACGACTGTATCTATTTTATTATTTTTTGGTTTTTAGTACATTTATCTTAAACATTGCAATGTATGTATAACATAAAACCGTTTAACTTAAAAAGTTTTTTTTACCTATTTTTATTTCTTCTATAGCGACGATATGTATACATATATGTGTGCAGAACACCTATTTGCGTTGGAGGCCTTCGGCCGCGCTTCAATAAAATAACCCTTAGTCGGCAAAAATCTCTTTCTAAGGAACTTCAATATTATAATTTAATAATAGTTGAGTGTTAAATTTAGGTTAAATTCCCACTAGTTTGTAAATAAATGAAATTGGTTCATTAGATCCAATCTGAGCCTCGGAACTTTAACGGCAATTATCTCGGGAACCATAGATATCCGGAGGCTGGGGCCTTCAGTTTTATGATCCCCCACTACCCTCCCCTACCCCTTAAAGTAATTTTTTTCTAGGTCGAATATGATCTCCTAAAATGTCCCATCTGCCCCCTGAAAAGGATATTTTTATCGGTGCGCGCTCGACCTTTTTAGGGAAATCCTCCATGGCGGTCAACTTTTTTTGAACTGCTATATCCAATTTATGAACACATACGATATGGCTTCGCATCGAAACATTTTTTTGCAAATATGAACGGCGAATGCATTTTTTGTGAGGAGCTTTTTCATGGCAGAAATACACTGAAGAGGCGACCGCTATTTCTAAAAACCCAATAATTGGGTTTTAATTAATTAGAAATTTTTTTTTGGTGTTTGCACGGCCTGGGGTTAGATCCGAGACCTCTGGTATAGCAGGCAAGCACTCTACCCACTGCACCACAGCGGCCATGTTAATAATAGCCATGTTTTTATTTTAAGCGCATATACATCTGCGCTTAACTGCTTGCCCAGAATGGTGTGGCTGTAGTACGTAGTAAGAGCTGTCAAAAGTTAAAACAGTACAATTGCATTGCAATGCCCACAATGTGTAGCTGTGTCTGTAGCGTGTAGTTGTGGCTGTAGTAGAAGTAGAGTTAACTTTAACTTTGTAGCGCGCTACAGTGTGACAGCTCAATTTTTTAATGACGGAAATTCGAAATGAAGGACGAAGAAACGGAAAAATGAATTGAACTTGTAAAAAGTAAAGAGTTTTTATGGAATTTAAGGAATCCCCTGTACAAAAATATAAAAAAGATTACATATATGAGATACACTGAGCTACACCATTGTGTTCACATTTTCGAGCGTTGCCACAAAATCAGTCATCAGCTGATGTAGTAAGCTATGAAATCCGTAGCTGTAGTTCAACATTCTGGGCAAGCAGTAAACTTTGTATGGACTGCTAAGCGCAGATAGAGATGTGCGTTTAGAGATCCATACAAAATTTAACCGCAGATGTATATGAGTTTAAATAAAAAATACGGCTAATAATACACTCGCGCGTTCCCAGCAAACACAGTCTCTAACGTTAGAAATTTTGTCGAGATTACCTTAGATAACTAGTGTAATTCTCTATATATTCTCAAATCGATAACTAGGGTTGAAAACTACACTAGAATTCGATTAGCGAGTGATTAGAGAAGGAGACAAATCTCACGCCTTTTATCAATTCTCAATATATTTCTGTGATATATTGAATATACATACATATATTGAAATTAGATACTAAAAAATGGTAAAGTTAATATTACCGTAGTACAATGTTTTCCATTAAAAAGTACAAGAAGTACCTTTAATTTAAATAATAAGACTGAATTTTGTTTAAATTTCAGTTCTTATAAATGTGGTAAACATATACATGTCAATATATATAATCATATGCAATTTAGGCACATATTGCGTTAATAAAATCTAAACAATGACAAAAACATGTAAAAGGAGACAAAGCTTTGTTTTTCATTTCAATTGGAAGTATTTGCAAATTCTGATTAGAATCTCATTAGAGAACTATATTAGAATTCGATTCGAGAATTATAATTTTCTCGATTTGAGAATTAAGTACCCTTTTGTTTGAGACCCTGCCAGCCAACGCTAACCAGTTCTATCGAAAAATTCGATACATTCCAATCCGATACACCGATAATGCGCATAATCGATCAATTCACGGCCATTTTTGAACAATTGGTCAGCCGCAATTGAATTGGGTGAAAATCTGTGAGATATATTAATTTAAATTTACATACTCGGTACACTTTTACAAATATTTACAAACATTATTATTTTCTTTGCAGTATGTTAATGCCAACCATTGGCGAGGTATCGCTTCCACCATTTGAAATCAATCAACTATCTAATGCAGTTAAGATTAAAGCAATCGCCAGTTGGTACGGTAATTTATTAACTTTTAATTATTTGAATTCTCATTTTAATCCTGTTTTTCCGTAGGTAGGATTAACTTGTGGAAGCAATGGATTAATTGAATTGTGTTGTGGCTTCAATGTTTCGATCTAATTACGCAGACGAAAGAGCCGAGCTCAAAGTTATTTTCGATATTTTCTTTAGTAAATATGGTCCTGAATTCGTGGAACATGCTCGTACCGCTACGGACGAACATCGAGTGTCTGAAAAGCTAATACAAAAACTACATTTTGAAGCTCCCCATCCACCATATTGTCAAGGACCAGGTGCCAGTGGAGGTGGTGGTGGAATGCCAAGCGTAGGTGGTGCTCGGCCACCTCAATCCTTATAACATACTACCGACGCAGCCAAAACATCATGAACGGAAAGATTCAAACGTTGTACGTGTCGGCTTCCCCTTTTATTAGGGGAGTAGAGAAGCTTTCACAGATCTCAAAACTAAAATCAAAACTTGATTGGGTCCATAGATATTACTTCGGGCGAAGGCCATCAACGCAAAAAGTTGTTCTACACACATGTACGTCCATACATATATGCATATGTGCGTGTTTTTATATGTGCTTTTCCTCGGAATTGGCGCAGTTTTGGTTGGTGAATTTCACAACTTCAACAACAAATATCTCGTGACCTATAAGACTCCGACAAGTTTCCATTTCAATTCTGAAATCTGTGACAGCCCCTCTACATCCCTGAAAAAGTAATTTTCTCGTAGCGTGTTTCCTTGATGGAAAGCCGGCCCAAGAGTACAATGGATTCTATGAAAAATCTTATTAAAGTTAGCCAAATCTTTTAGACATATGTATCCATATAGATTATAAGAATTTTTATTCAAATTTAGCTTTAAATAAGTAAAATATTCAGTTGTATAAGGAAATATAAAATAAAGAACAAAAAACTTTCATTAATTGCAATGTTTTTGTTTGTTGTAGCAGTAGCTAAAATTAGCTACAAAATAACCATAAGATTAACATATTATTGCTAACCACATCTTAGCCACTGAATTAACCAAACAAAAGGAAATTTGTATTGGTAGCACTAGCTACATAATAACCACAACATTAACGTAATAATGTTAACCACATCTTAACCTCTGGATTGTCAATATCGTCACGCCGCCTGAACAAAAATAGCTAGTTTTATAGCTACATGAGTAGCTGCTAAATATCCATATAAATAGCTGCTACCTGGCTGGCAGGGGAACGCTATGATTCTCGATAGATTTTCGAGTCGTCCTCTAACGTTAGAGGTTTGAGAATGAGGCTAGTTCTCGAGTCATTCTCAAATCGATAACTAACCTCAGAGTTTGTTGGGTTTATAACTCTGACGAGTTTCTCACCCAATTGGAGGCGTGCTCCTCAACTTTTGTTTTTCCTACAAATTAAGTGGACCTACAGTGCCGGCTCCGAAGGGCGAATGCTTGTTTTTTTGGTTTGCTTACTGTAATTTGAAGTTTTTTTCTGTGAGAAGCTTGTTTTTTATATATTAGTTCTGACAATATTATACCGCCAATATATATATGCCGAGTTCCCGTGGCAGTGATCCAGATCGGGATAAGAAATTTGCATGCAAATGCAACAAGAATTTTGTAATCCTGGTGTTTATCTGTATCAATATCGGATCCGTATAGATTGTAATAGATTTTTTTGATCCATATAAATACCAGGATCACCAAATTGTTGCATTTGCTTGCAAAATTTGTATCCGGATCTGGATCACTGCCACGGGAACTCGCCTATAGTCAAAAATTCGATTAGTCGAGCCAATTAATCGATTTCCGACTAACTTTCACACACAACAATCGATTGTAGAAGTCGATTTTTTTTTAGCAAAAAGTCGATTATCGATTAAAGTCGAAGTCGATTTACCCATTCCTAGGTCGTAGTTCCATTAACAATTTATGTACCATAGTGTAAAACACAATTACAGTAAAAACATAAGTTAACGTTGAAAGTGAATACAAATATTAACGATAAAAGAAATGAAAGACACAAAGGCACGTAGTTTTAAAAGTAAACTGGGATGAGCATGAGAAGAAAGAATAAGTACAAAGTTCAGAAAGATAATGACTTACATCATTACAATTTAAAAGCGCTTAACAATTTTTAAAATAAGATTTGATGAAATGCATTTGTGCTTGAAAGTAAACCTTTTTACTCTTATACTAATAAAAAGCTCGTTTACAATCGAAGTGAATGTGGAAATTGCTTGAAAATTTAAAGAATAATTTTCATCCTAATAAGTATACCATTAACTTTTTCAGAATTTTCCTGCACTTAAAAATGATAATCTACTGAGAGCGGCGCGTGGTGAACCTGTGGATCGAGTGCCCGTATGGGTGATGCGGCAGGCAGGACGTTACTTACCCGAATTCCAAGAGGTCCGTAAACAACATGACTTTTTTACAATTTGCCGTAAACCGGAATTAGCATGTGAAGTGACCATGCAGCCGCTGAGACGTTTCGACTTGGATGCGTCTATCATATTTTCAGATATTCTTGTGATACCACAGGCTCTTGGTATGACAGTGGAAATGCATGCTGGCGTGGTGAGTATTCAAAAATTAGCCAAATTTTGGCGAACGTAAGTGCTGCATTGCCAAAGGTGCTTGAAAGTATTGTCACCATTAACATCGATCAAATTAATTAAATTTTTTCTAGGGACCTGTTTTTCCAGAACCATTGCAAAATCCTGCAGATTTAGCAAAACTTACGCCGGAAGGCGCGGTGGGTCGCTTGACGTATGTGGGGGATGCTATAACAATGATGCGTCACAAGCTAGAGGGACGGGTACCCTTAATTGGTTTTACGGGTGCGCCGGTAGGTTTTAATAATATATTAATACATATATGTATGCACATATATGTAGGTACTTACATGTATTATTGCAAATATTTGCGCTTTTCTGTCGCCAAATAGTGGACACTAATGGGCTATATGATTGAAGGAGGTGGCAGTAAAACTATGTCAAAATCAAGAGCTTGGCTTACGGATTACCCAGAAGATGCAAAAAAACTCCTTCAAATGTTAACAAATGCCATTGTAGATTATTTGGAAATGCAGGCAAAAGCCGGTGGGCAATTATTGCAAATATTTGAATCATCAGCTGAACACTTAAGCAAGGAGGATTTCCTCAAATGGGCAGTGCCTTACTTAAAAGAAATCCGTGATAAATTAGTTGAGCGCCTAGAACAACAGTCAATACCAGTAGTGCCTTTGGTTAGTATGATGTATTTTCAAATTTTGGTAAAATTTTGATTTTAATCGCTTTCTCCTACTTTTTCTTTTCTAATTGCCCAAAAGACACTTTTCGCTAAGGGCGCTGGTCATTCATTGAAGGAGCAAGCGGCCTTAGGTTATGATGTTATAGGGTTAGATTGGACGGTTGATCCCATTGAGGCACGTAAAGCTGTTGGTCCCAATATTACTTTGCAGGGCAACTTAGATCCACAGGATATGTACAAACCGCCGGAGGAGGTTCGTGCACTTACAACTGAGATGGTGCGGAAATTTGGCAAAGATCGATACATTGCCAATCTTGGTCACGGTATTACACCACAAACGCCTATAGTAAGCATGGAGGTATTAGTGGATGCGGTACATAAGGCGATTTAAAAATACAATGCAATATATGTAGTTGATATGGGTACAAAGTTACGGCATTGTTTATAATTTTTTCGTGAAATTTTTTTTTGCAAATTATTTACAAATAAAATTTATATATTTTTTTTGTTACACCTAACGAATACAAATAATTTCATTCATTACCAAGTGAGGCAGGAATGTAACTTACATCATTTATTTTTCTTCTAAGCGCGCTTTATCATACAACATAATTGAACTGCCAAGACAAACCATTATTGTGCCGATTATTATTGCTGCAAATTAAAGTGTTGGAAATCAGTAATTCCTACTTATCGTCGTACCATACGAAAGTTGTGCCCGATTTTTTGTCTCTGACAAAAAGTAGAAATTTTGACTTTTGGCTGACGAAAACTAACAATTATAATGTATACCCACATAGCATTTGGAAGATTGTTTTATGAAAACTGACTGCGCCGAGTCTTTTTCGATCCCCTTTGATGATCAAAAACTGATCAATCACCTCTGCGATTAGAATAAGACTAAAAAATGAGTCACTTCAGCGATTGAAAAGTAATTTTATTTGTTGTCATATAAAAATCACCTAACTGAGCCTTTTTCGATCCCCTTTGCTGATTAAAAAAAAAAAAGTGACGATTAAAAGAAGACTGGAAAACGAGTCAGATCAGCGATTGAAAAGTTATTTTATTTTTTATCATATAAAAATCACCTAGATGAGTCTTTTTCGATCCCCTTTGCTGATTAAAAAAATAATTTATCACAAACTGATCATGTTAAAGATCGAAATGTGATCGATTACTTTGCTTTAAAAAAAAATGAAATATTCCTTAGCAAGCCTAGTACATAAAGCTATTATTTTTCAAAAAAAAAATTTCAGGGAATTTTATATTATGGCGTTTTCAATTCTGGCAAAAATGTCGCACTTATTCTGCATTTTTATCAGGCTGTCAAATTTGTTTGTTCTATTCCACATAGATTCCACACATTTTTTCAGGGTTGTTTGTTCTATTGACAAAAATGTCGCCCTCTGCCCGACCACAGGGCAGCATTTTTTGCCCTTAATATGACCAAGGGGTTGCATTATTTTTGTTTCATACATCACATGAAAAGTGCAACATTTTCTTAGGGCTCAGGGCGCATGTTGATAATGGGTACGTTCAGAAGGCGCAACCGTGGCGCAACAGTTGCGCAACTGTTGTGTTTTATCTTCTGAACGCAACGTTGAGTATTTCTGATCAACACAACATGTGATTTTGGAGACTTTTTTCCACCATAAATTTTTTACGCTCACTTTAGACAACATGTTGAGCTTACGATTTTGACATATGTACAAAAATATAAATAGTGTTTATGAATTTTGGAATGTAATAAAAATGTTTCAAAGCCGCGAAATTATTGGCAATTACGTTGGGGATAATTAAAATAATAATTTGTTTATTTAATGGATCAGCTCGTTCAGAAGGCGCAAATTGTATCACTTTCCGATTACTGATATCTACACAACAGTTGTGCTCCACCGTTGCGCCTTCTGAACGTACCCAATGTTGCCTTGTAATAATGCAGCATTTTGGTTCAGAATCGAAAACGCTATTAGATTTCGGTATTGATGGTTACGAATGTTGTAGAGCAGGAACATATGGATGTATGTCTTTCGTGTTGCCGTATATGAGTGTGCCAAAATGCGCATATGCATTTTCATAGGAATTCATTTATGGATTGAAATTTTTATATTTGAACTCCTTATTTGCTTAATATTATTGTAGGCTAAAAATCTGTTTCAAAAGTTCAAACCAATATGGACTGAGGGTGACCGTGGAAGTTCTTTTTGCGATATTGGTAAAGGTAAGGCTAAGGGTAGAATATGTATAAGGATAAAAGATGAGAAAGAAATGCGGTTGTAAACTGACCCAAAAATGATAGGAAAAAGAGTAGAAAAGTTTTAGAAAATGATTTGAAATTGATCAGAAAGTTACTGAAAAACGACCCAAAAAAGATTCGAAAATGACCAGAAAAACGATTAAAAAATTACCCAAAAAATTCATAAAATGCTATGTGGGTAATTATTGCTACTCTTCATCAGCCAAAAATGTATAGTATTAATTTCGTCAGCCAAAAGTTGTTCTTGTTGTTGTTGTAGCCACGAAGACACTCCCCGAAGGTTTTGGGGAGTGTAGGGGATGTGACAGTCCTTTGCCGGATAAATCCGGTACGCTCGGGTACTAGTCCCTTCTGACACTAGCCCGACTGTCGTGCGAACGATTTTTTTTGGCCATAATCAACCTTCTAGGCCGGTGGATTTTAGTCGCCTCTTACGACAGACATTCCTTACCACGGGTATATTCTAAGCACCCTAACCCGCTGGGGTCAGCCAGCCAAAAGTTGTTGTTGTTGTTGTTGTTGTTGTAGCCACCAAGACACTCCCCGAAGGTTTTGGGGTGTGTAGGGGATGTGACAGTCCTTTGCCGGATAAATCCGGTACGCTCGGGTACTAGTCCCTTCTGACACTAGCCCGACTGTCGTGCGAACGATTTTTTCTGGCCATAATCAACCTTCCAGGCCGGTGGATTTTAGTCGCGTCTTACGACATGCATTCCTTACAACGGGTATATTCTAGACCCCCTAACCCGCTGGGGTTAGCCAAAAGTTGTCGTTGTTGTTGCTGTAGCCATCAAGACGCTCTCGAAGTTTTTGGCAGTGTAGGGGAAGTACCAATCCTTTTCCGGATAAATCCGGTACGCTTGGTTACTCGTCCCTTCTAACACTAGCCGGACTGTTGTGCGATTTTTTTTGTTTTTGGCCGTTATCAACCTTCTGGGCCGATGGATCTTAGTCGCCTCTTATGACAGACATTCCTTACCACGGGTATATTCTAAGCACCCTAACCCGCTGGCTGGTCAGCCAAAAGTCGAAGGTGCTACTATTCGTACAAGATTTTTTAAATGCTAGTTTTCTAAGAAATTTTGAATGTGCTTCTTTTCGTATGGCTCGACGATATATAGAATTAGGTACGTATGTACAGAAATTTATTTACATCTTCCCGGCAGCTTCTCACCCAAAAAATATCCCGCTATTGCCGTGAATGCAAAACTTAAAGAATTTGCGACAGGTACAGCTATGATAATGCTGGTGTGCTGTAGTGTCCAAACATATAAAACGCTACCGAGCTGATTTAAAAGAAAAGGTATCCAGTAATGAAGTCTTGTGCCGACCATACGTAGCTCTAGCCATATATTGCCCCAGCACGTCCCGCTCTCAACACTATCTATACCAACACTCCCTAGACGTATAAAAGGATTTGTTGCGCCCCACAACAGTCCAACTCCAAAGAGAGACACTAGAAAAATTTGGTTTTAATTAGTTTTTACCTTGTAGAATTGCTGGTGTACTTACAAATTGTCTCCATCATTTGCACAACAAAGAAACTTATTTATTTACATTTTGCTGTTTATAAAAGCATGTTCAAATTGGCATGATTTAAGGGTTATTTAGGCAAAAATCGTTGTTTCGGCGTTAATTACACTTAAATAACGTTGTTTCGCCAGCCGAAATTATGCCGGAATCGCAATTTGGCGTTAGGTCGGTTGCGCGTTGATCGTGTCTCAAAGCCGCTTCACACTGAAATTCGATATTAGCACTGCTATTCCGAGCGTTACCGGAAAATTACTTTACTGGTATTTTATGTTGCTGAAAATTGTTACCATCCTTTCAATTGGTATTCTGGCACAAATGGTAACGCTGTCAAAGCATTTCCATACGAACGGAACGGAATCGGGCTGAAATGGTAACAAATTGTTACCACGTATTGAGGTGTAACTTAATTTTCTGCTGCCAGAATACGAAAAGAGTGTTTAAAGTACCATATTCTTTATTTCACCAGTAAAGTAAATTATGTTACCACACCGGAATAAGGCCGTAGATGTTGGATTGTAAACATGTTCACTGCCACTAATATATTTTGTTGCATTTTTTCATAAATTTCATTTTTCATCGAAAAAAAAAAACAATAAGGTTGTTCTCTCTGTGTGATTTTGGCCTGGCAAATTTGCCGAGATTACATAAGTGTGATAAATTTGCCGAGAACAACAACAAAATACACTTCTTGTCAAATTTGGAACTTCGGCAAATTTCTCATACCCCAACCCGTGCATTCGCTGTTCGGAGCCGGCATAAAACTGTAGGTCTACCCAATTAGTAGGAAAAAACAAAAAGGAGCACACCTCGAATTGGGAGAGAAGCTCGGCCATAAAACTCGTCAGAGTTATAATAGCGCCCATGAATCAACAAATAAGAGATTGTGCATTCAGTGGTCCCGCTATGCGTTCATCAAAAATTTGACAGAATCAGCGGATTTAGTGACGCAGTAACATAAATTCTCTTTCACCCAGTTTCGTTTCCGGTTTTCTAATAACTAAAGATTGTGTGCGATAAATGTGAAAATTATATTAAAAAACTATTTTAAATAAAGAAAAATGAAGTGCCGCGTATTTTTTTGTGTGAATAATAGTTCAATAAAGGTATTTTTTGCCTGTTTGCAAATTTTCTTTACTGTTAAACTGTGGTATATTGATGGCCGGAATAGAAGTAGATATAAGAAATTGATGTCAACTTCCGCTTTGCATCATTACAAAAATTATGCACTATATTTTTTCCGATTAATTTTTCCATTTTCACCACCATTTTTATCAACATGTAACAAAGCCAACAGACGTCAAAATTTCTTTAAGGGCCGTTTACTCCATGATTCAAATAAAGAAGATTGTGCACTCAGCGATATTCAGCAAAATATTCATCCGTGAGACTGGGTTCATTTTGGTTAGTACGTCATCAACTACGTTATCGACGAGAAAGAAAATTTGCAAACAGGCAAAAAAATACCTTTATTGAACTATTATTCACACAAATAATTACGCGGCACTTCATTTTTCTTTATTTAAAATAGTTTTTTAACATAAATTTCACATTTATCGCACACAATCTTTAGTTATTAGAAAACCGGACGCGAAACTGGGTGAAAGAGAATTTATGTGACTACGTCACTAAATCAGCTGATTCTGTCAAATTTTGGATGAACGCATAGCGGGACCGCCGAATGCACAATCTTCTTTATTTGAATCATGCGTTTACTCAACCTCTGATTAATGCTAACCGGACCTTATGGACTGCATTATCGACAACAAGATAAATGTATGGTTTGATGAAGTCGATAATTATTTTTAACCGGACTTTAACCGTGATTAGCGTTAATCAGAAGTTGAGTAAACGGCCCTAAGAAATAAATGCTCGATGATATCCCAGCAAAACCCGTGTGATGGAAACTAACACATGCAAAAGTTTCACACTAATACATTGACACACTTTTTTATCATATGTGAGAGGACAGGGTTGATTCGTTTAAAAAAAAAATTAAATTCGTGGAAGCTAGTTGATCGCGTTCTTTCGTATGCTAAAAATATAGTTTAATAGTGAATAAAGATAAGAAAAAATAATAATTAATAATCGTTTTTTAAAGTATAAAGATAAGTACATACATATTTAAGTCAAACCAGCTTTATTATGTAGTACATTTACATATATATATTTTTTCACTTCAATTTCAGATGTCTTCCAAGAAGTCGACTCCATAGATTTCGAGAGAGGCGTATGCAAGACTGTCGAGCTTAGCCATCACCGCGAGCAGTAAAAAGTATATTTTTGGTGTTAAAAATCTAATTTTATTTCATATACATATGTTAATAATATCTGTGTAATGAATATAATAAATATAGACTATGATAGATTTGTTTGTGGCTCATTTGTGAAAGGTTCAGGCATCAAATTTGATGGCTCAGCTGTGATAGATTCGTATATCAAGTGTGATGGATCATATCCCAGCAAAACCCGTGTGATGGAAACTAACACATGCAAAAGTTTCACACCAATACATTGACACACTTTTTTATCATATGTGAGAGGACAGGGTTGATTCGTTTAAAAAAAAAATCAAATTCGTGGAAGCTAGTTGATCGCGTTCTTTCGTGTGCTAAAAATATAGTTTAATAGTGAATAAAGATAAGAAAAAATAATAATTAATAATCGTTTTTAAAAGTATAAAGATAAGTACATACATATTTAAGTCAAACCAGCTTTATTATGTAGTACATTAACATATATATTTTTTTTTTCACTTCAATTTCAGATGTCTTCCAAGAAGTCGACTCCATAGAATTCGAGAGAGGCGTATGCAAGACTGTCGAGCTTAGCCATCACCGCGAGCAGTAAAAAGCATATTTTTGGTGTTAAAAATCTAATTTTATTTCATATACATATGTTAATAATATCTGTGTAATGAATATAATAAATATAGACTATGATAGATTTGTTTGTGGCTCATTTGTGAAAGGTTCAGGCATCAAATTTGATGGCTCAGCTGTGATAGATTCGTATATCAAGTGTGATGGATCATATGTGACTGGTATTTACATCAACATTGATGGGTATAAAGTGAGAGAGGAAAGAGTTCAGCTATATATAGAAAATCATATGATTACGCATAAGTGGGAGCGAGATGCAAACTCACACGTATACACTTCACTCCATCACATTTTTCATATTGCCCTTAATAATGTGATAGGAATTCTTGATGGAGAGTGATGGATCACATGTGATCATCAGTTGATTGGTCAAATGATTATCGCGGCGCTTGCAGGGATGTGACTGGTATTTACATCAACATTGATGGGTATAAAGTGAGAGAGGAAAGAGTTCAGCTATATATAGAAAATCATATGATTACGGATAAGTGGGAGCGAGATGCAAACTCACACGTATACACTTCACTCCATCACATTTTTCATATTGCCCTTAATAATGTGATAGGAATTCTTGATGGAGAGTGATGGATCACATGTGATCATCAATTGATTGGTCAAATGATTATCACGGCGCTTGCAGGGATATTTCTTGGCAAAACCTGTGTTGCTGTGTTCGCATTATTAGGCCCGTCACATAGCATACGTCAATCCGTCTACGTCGACGTATGTGACTGACAGCTCAGTAAACTGTGGGCATTTAAATGTACATCGGTACAAGTACGACGGATCCGTCGCCGCAACGTACCAAAGTTGCCCAACACTCAACTTTTGGCATACGTCAATCCGTCGCTATGTCAGCTGATTGCTTTTGATTGTTAACCTTTAGCTACTCTTGAATTTTACTTTTTTTGCAATTTGCTTTTCGAGTTTTTTCTCATTTGTAAAACATTCCTCCATAAAACCAAAATGGTCAATAATTATCAGGAGATGTGAAGTTACTGAAAACTGAATTTCAAGAGGGCAACTTAAAAGAGAAATTACAAAATATTCTAAAGAGTTAAATTTTTGCCACCACCTCTGTAGTTAAAGGTTAATCAAACAGCTGATTTATGTATATCCGTCAACGTTTCCTATGTGGCGACCTCTCCGTCAAGTACGTGAGCTGTCAGTCACATACGTCGACGTAGACGGATTGACGTATGCTATGTGTCGGGGCTATATGTTGAAAAATAGTGGTAAAAAAGTGTATTAAATTTCTTGAGAGGTCGATACTCGCTCGAGAAAGTTTCACAAGAAAAATTTCTTGAGCATTTCTTGTACATCATTTTATATGGAACTTTTGCGTTTCTTGAGAGGTCGATACTAAGCTTTAATTTATAAAACTGATTTTTTGTAAAATATTTGGGGAATTTCCTTTTTTCTGCTTATTCGAATGTTATTTTTTACTTTTCTCTGTTCACTTCTCACGAAATTGCGCGAAATCGCTAAAATAAGTGTAGATATACAAACATACACACACACACAAGGGGAGATGTTTGTCAAAGTGTATAAAAGTTGAAACATGGCCAACTTTATACCTTGCTTTACTCGCTTCACCTCAATTGTGAACATATCTCTTTGAAAAGCACATGCTGAACGAAACTGTCAAAGCAAAACTCTGAAGCAAAGCGAGGTAGAAGTCTATTGTGCACGGGCTCTAACTTACGCGTTGTATTTTCAAGATAAAAACTCAGTCTCACTTTAAAATCGAATTATTCCTAAAATGATACATAACTAGAAAACGTTTTTTGTTAAGGCCACTCCGAAGCTCTCAAGAAAACGCTCAAGAAAAAAATTGCATTATTTCTTGAGCGTTGAATTGGTAGTAGGAAAGTAATTATACTTTCAAACGAAATGTCACATTTGAGTTTATTTACCACTTCTGTCAAATTTTCTTTAAGAAATAATAGAAAATTCATTATTTCTTGGCGGAACCAGAGTTCAGTTGTGCACTTTTTCTAAAAAATCTTAAAAAAATAGTAGTATAATTTCTTTAGAACTAATAATAATAATACAATGGCGCTATTATAACTCTGACGAGTTTTATGGCCGAGCTTCTCTCCCAATTCGAGGTGTGCTCCTTTTTGTTTTTCCTACTAATTGGGTGGACCTACAGTTTTATGCCGGCTCCGAACGGCGAAAGCATTTTTTGTGAGAAGCTTTTTCAATGCAGAAATACTCTCGGAGGGTATGCCGCCCACTGCCGAGAGGTGACCGCTGCTCTTAAAAAAGCCAATAATTGGATTTTTACTAATTAGAAAAATTGTTTTGGTGTTTGGCTCGGACCGTGGTTTGAACCCGAGACCCCTGGCATAGCAGGCGAGCACTCTACCCACTGCACCGCAGCGGCCACAATTTCTTTAGAACTGCGTACCGCAAAAGAAAATATGACAAAAGAAATTTTTCTTGAGCATTTCTTGTACGTCAAATTACATACATAGATTTTTGGGTTTTCTTGAGAGCTGCGTATAGGCCTTTAATGATGAATTTGAACCAGGGTTCGGAAATTCTCACTCACATTCATTCACGTGAGCGAGAATATTTCAAATTATTTTTTTCGTTCATTTATCACGAGTGAGAAATGCAAAAAAAAATTATGCTTCTCACTCGCGATAAGTGAACAAAAAAAAAATTTCCATATTTTTCACTCACGAGCGAAAAATAACAAACCAAAATTTCTCACTCACATGTGATAAAACCGAACTAAGCCGGCTTCGGCTGTTCACATATGAGAAAAGCAATGCGAGAAATACTGATCGCGAGCAGTATTTTAGCGTTCACGAAAAGATTTTCTCATGGACATTTTTCAGCTGCGTTGTATGGAAGGAAATGCAAGCAGATTTTCGCAGTTGCCTTAGCCAAGCATTTGTGCGTACATATGTATCTACATTAGGGTGCTTTTAATTTGTATGAATAATTTAAAAGTTCATAAAAAGACTGTATCGCCCCCTCAATCTGTAGTAACATGGTCAAAGATATCACACATAAATTTTGGTCCCGAGGTGGCGGTTAAGGCGTGGCGCATTGAGGTCAAAGTTCAGAAAACTCTATGAAGGGTTAAAAAATCAAAATATTTTTTTTAATTATCTAATACCCAAAATTAATACTTCTATACCCAAGGATAACAAATATAAATTTTGATCCCGATTGATGACGGTTTACTGGTGTTTCAAGGCGGTCAAAGTTCAGATTACCATATGCGACACTAAAAATGTAAGTCTTCAATGGCAATGTGAACATTGAACATTTGTCCACTTTTTTGAGAGGCGGTACAATCCGCCCAAACTACATACATACATAAATACTTTTTTAATACTTTTTATTTTATATTAATATTAAATATAAAAGCTTTTAGAAAATTTTTTTAATTTGTTTTATTATATATGTATAGAGATTGAATTTTTGCACTTACGGTAACGCACGCGACAAATTTAAAACACATATAAAGTTGTAACATTCAGCTTTCGGACAACACTGATTTTATTTTTGGAAAAAGGTACAATAATATAACTCTTTTCAATAAACAAAACCCACGAAGGAAAAAAATGATACTTTGCTAATAAAAAAGCATTAGTGAAAATTATTATTTTTTGACGATTTTTCTCAGCCTGAGTTTAAGAACGAATAGAAAATGCTTGTGGTTTTCTAACATATACATGTATTATCTTTACTAATAAATACCAAAAAATAAAGCTCGGACCATTTTCAATTTCATGCTCTGGGTTGACTTTTTCAGGATTAGCCCATATGCATATACATATTCACATATCATTACCAAACTTAGTACCTAGATAGGGGTATTTCAGCTTTACTAACAATAAAAAAATATTTATGTATGTATGTAGTTTGGGCGGATTGTACCGCCTCTCAAAAAAAAAATTAAATCCAAGGACAAAAAAGTGCTACCTAAGTACTTTCATTGTTACATCCATATATAGATATGTATGCACATATGTACATATATACTTATGTATATACATACATATTTAGGTATGTATGTATATCATTCCACGTTCAAAAATTATAAAAAAAGACGATTTTTCTCAGCCTGAGTTTAAGAACGAATAGAAAATGCTTGTGGTTTTCTAACATATACATGTATTATCTTTACTAATAAATACCAAAAAATAAAGCTCGGACCATTTTCAATTTCATGCTCTGGGTTGACTTTTTCAGGATTAGCCCATATGCATATACATATTCACATATCATTACCAAACTTAGTACCTAGATAGGGGTATTTCAGCTTTACTAACAATAAAAAAATATTTATGTATGTATGTAGTTTGGGCGGATTGTACCGCCTCTCAAAAAAAAAATTAAATCCAAGGACAAAAAAGTGCTACCTAAGTACTTTCATTGTTACATCCATATATAGATATGTATGCACATATGTACATATATACTTATGTATATACATACATATTTAGGTATGTATGTATATCATTCCACGTTCAAAAATTATAAAAAAAGACGATTTTTCTCAGCCTGAGTTTAAGAACGAATAGAAAATGCTTGTGGTTTTCTAACATATACATGTATTATCTTTACTAATAAATACCAAAAAATAAAGCTCGGACCATTTTCAATTTCATGCTCTGGGTTGACTTTTTCAGGATTAGCCCATATGCATATACATATTCACATATCATTACCAAACTTAGTACCTAGATAGGGGTATTTCAGCTTTACTAACAATAAAAAAATATTTATGTATGTATGTAGTTTGGGCGGATTGTACCGCCTCTCAAAAAAAAAATTAAATCCAAGGACAAAAAAGTGCTACCTAAGTACTTTCATTGTTACATCCATATATAGATATGTATGCACATATGTACATATATACTTATGTATATACATACATATTTAGGTATGTATGTATATCATAGATGCCCAAGCCCTATGCTCGCATACACATTTTGTTTTTGTAATGCTCGTAAGTATAGGATTTTACTCGCCTATACACTTCCATAAGAAATTTGTGTATATGGCGAGCATAGGCGAGCATAGGAAAAAAATTTGTATACTCCCGAAACGTTTCTATGGAAATAAAAAAACAATTTTTTATTTTGATTCGAACAGATACAACCCAGCAATGAAAAGAATGAAATGTGGGACATACATATATGCATGTATGTACATATAGACGGCTGAGAATAAGATCGCCCTATTTCAAAAATTGTTTCAAAAACGCCCTATTCCAAAAATTGTTTGAATAACGTCCTATTTCAGATTTTGCTTCAAAAACGCCCTATTTCAGAGAAAATTCCATATATGTTTCTCTGAAATAGGGCGTTTTTGAATAATTGTCTGAAATAGGGCGTTTTTGAAGCAAAATTTGTAATAGGACGTTATTCAAACAATTTTTGGAATAGGGCGTTTTTGAAACAAATTTTGAAACAGGGCGATCTTATTCTCAGCCGTAGATATATACATCGTCCCCTCAATATAACAATAGCGTATGTGCTCATACGCCATTATTTTTTTATTGCATATTTAGAATCTCCATCATTGATTCTATGTCTGGTCAAAATTTCGTCAAATTCTACTTCCACAAAGTGGGTCAAAATGTCATTGGAAAAAATGGTGTATAATTTCTTGTTCAAAAATTTAATAGATATTTGATTTGACAAAAACTTTAAACTCGATTTTCTCAAAACCCAAAAAAAATTATACGCTATTGTTATATTGAGGGGACGACATATATATACTAATTTGATTCGTTCATATTTTCGATAATGTTATCCATGTCTATTTCAACATTTGTGGTTGATAGTTGCAAAAGCGACTCGAGGTGTTTGTCTGACATCCGGTTTCTTGCTTTGATTTTACAATTTTTAATTTTGAAAATACACTTTCGCAATTATATGTACTAAAAACATTGACGAAAATATATATAATAATTTTGTCACACTAATAATTAATTAATTATTTATTTATATATTTTGAAAAATTTAGAGGGCATTGAAAATTAATTAATAAATTCAGTAATTGTAGCCAAAGTCCATAAATCTGGTATTAAATATGTTTTTTAAGCTTTCCAAAACCAATCCACTTTTCAATATTAATTAATTATTTATTTATAAATATTAATATTAATTTTATTAATTAAAAATGTATATATATATTCCAATGCATATTCGATAGCTTTGTTTGCATAACATAAATACAAAGTTGGATTTTTAGTTAATTTCGATCACACTGGATCACAAAATGAAATTTTTTGTCTGTACTTTGGACGTGACTATCCTATCTATATGTAAAATCGGTCGCTGATTCCGAAAATCGGGTTCATTTTTAATTCTATGGGAAGGTTTTTGAGATATCGGAAATTTACCGTTATTTGGCCAATGGGTACACTTAATCCAGTATAACTCTTTAACACAGTGAGTTATATTCCTTAGGGTGACACCAAACGAAAGAAAATTAAATTTCCTTTTCATGGCTCCTATAACATTTTTCTCTAACTCTTATAGTTTCTGAAATATTGACGATTAAATTTTAATTTTTTCTATTTTTTACGATTTTTTGAAGAAAAAATTGACTTTGTCAGACAATATCTTTAAAACCAATGTCTTCACCTTCGGTTTTAATCTTTTACGTGAAGCTCCATTCCATTAGCAAAAAAATAAGCTATCAACGAAGAAAATCCATGGTAAAATGGAAAAGTTATAGGCGATCAAGTAAATACAGCCAAGTCGCACAATGCCTCTACACGGGTATATTTTATGCATGTTATACCCGTAAATGGGCTTGTATCTACTGCGCTGCCAATGTGCTGCTACTGCAGATGTGTAGGTATTGGTACAATATGCATAGAATGTACGCGTGTAGAGGCATTGCGCGACCTGGCTGTATTTACTTGATCGCCTATAACTTTTCCATTTTACAATGGATTTTCATCGTTGATAGCTTATTTTTTTGGTAATAGAATAGAGCTTCATGAAAAGGAGTAAAACCGAAGGTAAAAGTATTGGTTTTAAAGATATTGCCTCACAAAGTCAATTTTTTCTTCAAAAAATCGTAAAAAATCGAAAAAATTAAAATTTAATCGTCAATATTTCAGAAACTATAAGAGTTAGAGAAAAATGTTATAGGAGCCGTGAAAAGGAAATTTAATTTTCTTTCGTTTGGTGTCACCCTAAGGAATATAACTCACTGTGTTGAAGAGATATACAGGATTAAGTGGACACATTGGCCAAATAACGGTAAATTGCCGATATCTCAAAAACCTTCCCATAGAATTAAAAATGAACCCGATTTTCGGAATCAGCGACCGATTTTACATATAGAAAGGATGGTTGCGTTCAGAGTATTTTTTGGCTGTAGAGCAGTGTCATCAGTCTGGTTTGTGTCCTAATTTTTCTACTGGGTTATCGAGATGTCAATGAAGTTGTAAAAAACTACAAAAACAAACATATAGAAAAAAAAAAATTTTTTTCTTTAAATTATGACATTGCTCGCCCGTAAGATGTTTTTGGGCATCATTGATGTATATCATTCCACGTTCAAAAATTATAAAAAAAGACGATTTTTCTCAGCCTGAGTTTAAGAACGAATAGAAAATGCTTGTGGTTTTCTAACATATACATGTATTATCTTTACTAATAAATACCAAAAAATAAAGCTCGGACCATTTTCAATTTCATGCTGTGGGTTGACTTTTTCAGGATTAGCCCATATGCATATACATATTCACATATCATTACCAAACTTAGTACCTAGATAGGGGTATTTCAGCTTTACTAACAATAAAAAAATATTTATGTATGTATGTAGTTTGGGCGGATTGTACCGCCTCTCAAAAAAAAAATTAAATCCAAGGACAAAAAAGTGCTACCTAAGTACTTTCATTGTTACATCCATATATAGATATGTATGCACATATGTACATATATACTTATGTATATACATACATATTTAGGTATGTATGTATATCATTCCACGTTCAAAAATTATAAAAAAAAAGACGATTTTTCTCAGCCTGAGTTTAAGAACGAATAGAAAATGCTTGTGGTTTTCTAACATATACATGTATTATCTTTACTAATAAATACCAAAAAATAAAGCTCGGACCATTTTCAATTTCATGCTCTGGGTTGACTTTTTCAGGATTAGCCCATATGCATATACATATTCACATATCATTACCAAACTTAGTACCTAGATAGGGGTATTTCAGCTTTACTAACAATAAAAAAATATTTATGTATGTATGTAGTTTGGGCGGATTGTACCGCCTCTCAAAAAAAAAAATTAAATCCAAGGACAAAAAAGTGCTACCTAAGTACTTTCATTGTTACATCCATATATAGATATGTATGCACATATGTACATATATACTTATGTATATACATACATATTTAGGTATGTATGTATATCATTCCACGTTCAAAAATTATAAAAAAAGACGATTTTTCTCAGCCTGAGTTTAAGAACGAATAGAAAATGCTTGTGGTTTTCTAACATATACATGTATTATCTTTACTAATAAATACCAAAAAATAAAGCTCGGACCATTTTCAATTTCATGCTCTGGGTTGACTTTTTCAGGATTAGCCCATATGCATATACATATTCACATATCATTACCAAACTTAGTACCTAGATAGGGGTATTTCAGCTTTACTAACAATAAAAAAATATTTATGTATGTATGTAGTTTGGGCGGATTGTACCGCCTCTCAAAAAAAAAATTAAATCCAAGGACAAAAAAGTGCTACCTAAGTACTTTCATTGTTACATCCATATATAGATATGTATGCACATATGTACATATATACTTATGTATATACATACATATTTAGGTATGTATGTATATCATTCCACGTTCAAAAATTATAAAAAAAGACGATTTTTCTCAGCCTGAGTTTAAGAACGAATAGAAAATGCTTGTGGTTTTCTAACATATACATGTATTATCTTTACTAATAAATACCAAAAAATAAAGCTCGGACCATTTTCAATTTCATGCTCTGGGTTGACTTTTTCAGGATTAGCCCATATGCATATACATATTCACATATCATTACCAAACTTAGTACCTAGATAGGGGTATTTCAGCTTTACTAACAATAAAAAAATATTTATGTATGTATGTAGTTTGGGCGGATTGTACCGCCTCTCAAAAAAAAAATTAAATCCAAGGACAAAAAAGTGCTACCTAAGTACTTTCATTGTTACATCCATATATAGATATGTATGCACATATGTACATATATACTTATGTATATACATACATATTTAGGTATGTATGTATATCATTCCACGTTCAAAAATTATAAAAAAAGACGATTTTCTCAGCCTGAGTTTAAGAACGAATAGAAAATGCTTGTGGTTTTCTAACATATACATGTATTATCTTTACTAATAAATACCAAAAAATAAAGCTCGGACCATTTTCAATTTCATGCTCTGGGTTGACTTTTTCAGGATTAGCCCATATGCATATACATATTCACATATCATTACCAAATTTAGTACCTAGATAGGGGTATTTCAGCTTTACTAACAATAAAAAAATATTTATGTATGTATGTAGTTTGGGCGGATTGTACCGCCTCTCAAAAAAAAATTAAATCCAAGGACAAAAAAGTGCTACCTAAGTACTTTCATTGTTACATCCATATATAGATATGTATGCACATATGTACATATATACTTATGTATATACATACATATTTAGGTATGTATGTATATCATTCCACGTTCAAAAACTTTCCTAAATAGGTATAAAAAAGGAGCTAGCATCTACATACCTACATTTGCTATAAAAATGGCTATTACTCTGAAAAAAAAAACATTGTAAATACAAAGACTTTTGCTGTTAAATGAACAACTTTCCGCAGTTGAAATGTGCCCAACAACGCTCCGTTGTTGTTTCAAAGACGCGAGCATTTTGATTTAAATACTTTTCGTATTTAAGTTAACAACGGAGACTGTTGAATGAAATACTTTTACATTTAAGTTAACAGTTTTTACTTTTGAATTAACAGCAAAAATTTTTAGTCCAAATGCGAGCACTGTTGATTCAAATACTGTTCGTATTTAAGCTAACAACTTTTGCTTTTGAATTAACCGCATTAGTTTTTGGTCTAAAAACGGGCACCATTAAAGCAAATAATTACGCATTTAAGTTAATCTCAAAAAAATTGTAAACAATAGTTTTTTTTTTTTAATATAATAGATATTATTTTATTTAGTTTTTTTTTATATAACATATGTTTACATAGTAATATTAATACTAAGGCCCGGTTTCACCAACAAACTTTTTCCATTCAGTGATGGTCATTTGATGCATCATTTGAACAACACGATGTGTGGAAAGAGACACGGCCACAAAGGTTTGCATCACATTTTCACACCGCCAATATAAAGATTATGGAAACTTGTAGGCAGTAGTGGCACAATCCTGCACCACAAATGATATATCAAATGACTATCACTGTCTGTAGGGCTTTTTACACACGCAAACACATAAACACAACTGATTTTATTTTATTATTTCATAACACATTCTTTATATTAACTTACATTGTTTTCCGACCGCCAGATTTGTAGGTTTCTGTGCAATCATCGCCAACAAGGTTTACCTCGATTGCTCGCTATCGGAAAATGGGATAATCAAACATATTTAACCTGAAAATACAAATTATATGTATATATTTTTAAACGTACAAATGTACATATAATATTAATATACATATTATAATAATATAAAAATATTATTATTGTGACTTACCTTTATTTGTAATTATATATTGCATATACGTATGTATATGTATGTATGTATATATTTTTCCCGAAAATTTAAGTTTGAAAAAAATTTTTTCTATTTTTTATTTACTTCAAAATTTTTCAACAGCAAGGGAGTTTTTGAATCAAAAACGCCCGTCTTTGAATTAACTATGGAAATTTGTTGAATCAAAAACTTTGCCGTTAAAGCAAATACTTTTGCTGTTGAATCAAAGACGGAGGTTCAACAGCGGAAAGTTGTTGATTTAACTACGGGTATTTTTTTCAGAGTAAGAACTCGTCACATATGTATGTATGTATGTATTTGCAAAAAAAAAAAAAATTATAAAAAAAGACTCAATAATGTAATTATAATAAACAAGGAAAATTTAATTACCCGCCTTCTACTAAAGATCGCAGGCAATCCGAGATAATATTGAATACGTATATATAAATAATATGTATGTACATATATACATTAGAAGGCTGCACGAATGGATTCGAAACGGCCAACAAAATATTCGCGGCCGTCCAATTACAGTACCTACTTGTTTCTGTCGTTTTAGAATAAACGCAAGTAGAGCACAACCATAAACAGAACCAATACAATTATTCGTAGCGACAATTACATGACCTTAAAAAGGTTCTGCAAATAGTGTACACTACTTGCGAATACTTCGAATATAATCGAAATATATGTATGTACATACATATTTTCATAAACACACATCCAGACGTTGTGTTCAGCAAAATTACGCTGCTAGTGTGAGTGTGTGTATGTGCATATGCATACACACTAGGACGGTCGATTGGTGGGGGCCAAAAAAAAATTAATGGACACATCGCAATTATAAAAATTTGGGTAATTTCAAGCTTTTTTGCCCAAGAAACTATGTGTCTAAAATAAATTTCGAACCAGAGCTTTTTATGATCTACATATTTCCAACTGTTCTATATATTTTAAAATAACTCGGTAACCAATACTTCGATTCTTTTGATTTTTTCGACATTAGTTAGGAAACTTATTTGGCATATTAAGGTGGTTTTATGAAGGAAATAAAGTTCTCCCGAAATTCACGGAACAACCCGATTTTCATGCGAATATAATACGGAAATCTATACCTAAAATTTTTCCTTAATATATTAAAATTTAGAGGTCGTGCAAATGCCTCCAAATTTCTTTCTCCTTTTATATCAGTGATGATACATAATTTTTTTCAAAGTGCTTAATGAACAAGAAAAACATTTCTTATCATTAAAAAATGGCATATGTTCCATTTGTTGGGGTTTTATTTTTTGGTCCACCTTAATGCCATATGCACATTAAATAAACAAACAAACCAAAGAAGCAACAAGGTTTTGCGAATACTTCATAACATGGTTATTATTATGTTCTATTCTATCGTGGCGAATAGTGTACACTAATCGCTCCAACAGAGCAAATAGAAATAGTATTTGTATTCCAAATGAAAAGTATGGGTTTTATGCGTATCTGCATTGAAATTGTGCTGTGACTAATTGTACAATGCATAGAGTATTCGAAAATATAGAAGAGGCAAATGGTATTGTGCAGAGGTCTAATATACATACATATGTGCATACGGAAACCATTCCCTTGTATGCATACACCCAACCATACATAAATATGTAGATACATATGTACGCACAAATGCTTGGCTAAGGCAACTGCGAAAATCTGCTTGCATTTCCTTCCATACAACGCAGCTGAAAAATGTCCATGAGAAAATCTTTTCGTGAACGCTAAAATACTGCTCGCGATCAGTATTTCTCGCATTGCTTTTCTCATATGTGAACAGCCGAAGCCGGCTTAGTTCGGTTTTATCACATGTGAGTGAGAAATTTTGGTTTGTTATTTTTCGCTCGTGAGTGAAAAATTTGGAAATTTTTTTTTGTTCACTTATCGCGAGTGAGAAGCATAATTTTTTTTTGCATTTCTCACTCGTGATAAATGAACGAAAAAAATAATTTCAAATATTCTCGCTCGTGAAAATTCTCACAAATGAATGAAAATGAGTAATCATAAATGAGAATTTCCGAACCCTGATTTGAACAAAGAAACGAAAAATTTTTTTGGAGTGTACGAAATGAAAAAATCTTTTCCTCCGAGGCCCTGAATTATTCCAATATGGCGTTGACGTTTACATTTGACAACTGTCAAATTCTTTACGTCAAGCTTTCATTTCCGAGAGGTTGGTTTTTGTAAAAATTATTTAGAAAATCCAAAAACATCGAGAAATTCTGCTAATAATTCTTGTTAAAACCAATGCAAGACTACGCCCGAACTTGTCAAGCATCAATATATGTATACATTTGCATTCTACAACTGTCGAGATGGGCGTGAAAATAAAATTTAAAACGGCAGAATTGTCGATGGCAACAATACAATAAGAAAATATTTTGCCCTGAAAATAACATCCATATATGAATATTTTTTTGGAGGAAGTATTTGTGTTGCCTGTCACTAATTTAAAAAACAAATTTCTTTTACAGGATTTTGTCAGCAAGAATAGAAAACGTCAGTCAAAAAAATGGCGAAAACAAAAAAAGTTGAAAAACGTAACAAGTCTGCCATCAATGAGGTGGTAACCAGAGAGTGC
The DNA here is from genome assembly GCA_960531455.1 of Urophora cardui. Classification (NCBI taxonomy): domain Eukaryota; kingdom Metazoa; phylum Arthropoda; class Insecta; order Diptera; family Tephritidae; genus Urophora; species Urophora cardui. The sequence continues at coordinate 35,270,043 of OY482670.1, read as the reverse complement.
ACCATTCACTTGTCGAAGCGAGTGCACAACATTGGTTTCAAAAAGCGTGCACCACGCGCTATCAAGGAGATTCGCAAATTCGCTGAGAAGGAAATGGGTACCAATGATGTGAGAATAGATACACGCCTAAACAAACACATCTGGTCCAAGGGTATTCGGTAAGTTTGATATCTATTAACGAAATCGGGAACAAGTGCAGAATAGCTACATTTTAGCTAGAAAAAAATAAAAAAGTGGGCGTGGTCCGCCGTTTTTTTCTGATTTTAGTGGTCTATTTTTTTTTGCAAACCAAAGGGCGGGTGTTAGGGAGGGGTAAAGATGGAAGTCAAAATTTTCAAAGGCGTATATTTTGAAAAGTACTAATCCAATCTTAAAAAACTTTATACCGGTGAATAGGTAATTAAACGGTCTTTCATTTGGTGCCCATATTTATATAAAGTTTTATACAAATTTTGAAAAAAACACTTAAAAAACATTATTTTCATATTTTTTTTTATAAAACACATGCTTTTTTTCGTAAAAATGCCTAACTAACTATATGTAAATGTATTATTTTCAGAAAGAGCTTTAAAATACCTTTAATTTGGTGTATAACTTGTTGGAAAATACCACAGAGTTCTCCTTCTAGAGTAGAATATATGGACCGATCCACAGTACTTTTGCGTGGAACACCTTTCTGCATTGGCGGCCTTCGGCCGCGCTCTACAAAAAGAACCCTCAGCCGGCAGAATTCTCTTTCTGGAATAGTATCTAAGGACCGATCCACAGTACTTTTGGGTGGAACACCTTTCTGCGTTGGCGGCCTTCGGCCGCGCTCTACAGAAATAACCCTCAGCCGACAGAATTCTCTTTCTGGAATAGTATCTAAGGACCGATCCACAGTACTTTTGGGTGGAACACCTTTCTGCGCTAGGGGCCTTCGGCCGCGCTCTACAAAAATAACCCTCAGCCGGCAGAATTCACTTTCTGGAATAGTATCTTAGGACCGATACACAGTAGCGGAATGTTCGAGAACTATAAGCCTCCGGCAGGTGGGGTCTTCAGTTTTGTGATCAGGGGGCCCTCCCCTACCCCCCTAAAAAACCGTTTTTTTCTAGGCGTGGTGGAGAGGTGTAACCCCGACCCAATTTCTCCTTTTTATATTAATTCGTGAGAAAGCGGTTACTTAATCGCACTATTTTACATAACACTTAAATATTACCTAACAATGTTATACACCAAAATGAAGGTAATTTTGTCGCTTTATTTTAAGATAATTTTAGCAGTTTCTTTATAACGAATTTTTTTAAGAAAACACACATTTTCCTAAATTAAATGTTTATAATTTCGTTTTTTGCTTTTTTTTTACAAAATATAAATTTTTTGGTGAAGTATGTATATCGCCTGAAAGGCAATTAAATTACCTTTTTAACGAAAATAGACCCAATACTTTCTGAAATATAAGCATTTAAAGATATTTAATTTTGAAATTTTACCCCCCTCAAACTCCCCACCTATATATTTGCACCAAAAAAAAATTATATTTTTAAACTCAGCTTGAGAAGCTTTATCGATCCCAATATAAATTTTGTCGATTTGCAAAATGTAGCTAATCTGCACTTATGCCCGAAATCGTACCACTCTAAGTAGAATAACTCATTTATTTTGCTTATTTTCTTTCAGCTCCACTCCTGTCCGCGTACGGGTGCGTTTAGCACGTAGACGAAATGACGATGAAGATTCACCAAACAAATTGTACACATTGGTGACATACGTGCCAGTCGCTACATTTAAGAATCTACAAACTGAAAACGTTGAATCCAGCGATGATTAAACGAAATAATTGAATGTCCAATTAAAGATCGTCGGGCATAGGAGTTTATAATAAAATAATTTTTAAAATCCAAACGATTATTTTATTTGCGAAAATATAACTGAAGATAAAATCATAAAGTAAGGAAGATTGATGAATGTGCACGATTGCCTCTGTTCTTAAGCCAACAAAACAATTGATTTTAAAGGAAACTGGTAAAGAAAATATGAAACAATCGACGAATATGGCATACAAAACCCGACACGTATTCACATATATATCGCACGTTTTATGCAATAGGGATTTAACTCAAAAAAATTTTTTTTTTTTGGAAAACGCAAATAAAGTTTTATAATTTCAAATAGTTTCCTTCTACGGCTAACTACAAAATCACTTTTATTTCCGCCATTTTTATCTTTTTGAGTATTTTATAAGACTAGATTCAAAGGCACTACCCAGTTATTGAAATATATGGCAAAATCCCAGAAATCGAAAATTTCGAGTTAAATCCCTATTGCATAAAACGGGCGATATATTCGGCCAATAATTCTGTGTTTACAAGCAATAATCGCTTAAGTCGACTTAGGAAGATTTCGAGTTATATATACCACGTCATTCTCCTTTTAAAACTATATTTCTGTAAAGCCCCCATGCTTATAACTTAATTCAATCAAAAGATATAAATAAAAACATTTAAGCTTAACTTACAATAGAGGTACATTAAACTTGCTATAACAGCCAAAGTTGATGCATATATTTAATCAAATTTCTTCATGACATCTTGTTTTATTTACAAAATTTGATCGTAACATTGTGGATTGCTCACTGATTTTGCGTCCATAGTTTTTAATCGATTTTTATGATTTGTTAAGAAACGCTTTCGAATATAAAAATCAATTTATCTCGAAATAATTTTTTAAGACTTAAGCGATTATTGCAAATTGCCACAGAATTATCAATCTATCTGCACTCCTGATAACTTTTGGGGTGTCTGTTTGCCCTTACAACAACAAAATACAATTTCATTCGAGTTTCAACATTGGACATTTATTAAACTTTTTTTTTAATAATAAAAATGTTTACTCCTTTAAAAATTAGAAAAGTATAGCTACATAAATATTTTTAGAATATTTTCAAAACAATTTCAACAAATTGCACTTCACCATCATGCATTAACGCAATTATTTGCTTTGCGTCACTTTCCAATTGTAAACTCTGGTATGCCCGCGCTGCCGGCAATGTAGTTGCTCCTATTATTCTTTCGAAACCTATAACGCCTTTGAACTGATACACAATTAATGGCGCCTCTGCACTATTCTGTATCAACATGTGCAACAATAAATCTCCTGTTAATGGTATTTGAATGAAGGACATTTGTATTGGGTCCAAACAATCCAAATTTTGTATGTGATCGAAATAAGTGGAATTTAGTGATCTGTAAAAATAAAGAAACTTTTTCAATTTGTTATGCCTAAGAGGAGATCGCCTCTTCTCTTACCTGTAAAGTTTTATACTGCCACAGCGCAAGCTTTCCGTTGCTTTAGCGATGTGTATGGCCAAATATGTAATGTCTTCTTTTTCGGTTACCGTCCATTTGGTAACATTATGCGCTGAAATACGCTGCAGTAGCTGCATGCTTGTATTCATTCTTATTATTTCGATACCATTTGGTGTCAGTAGTGCCATTTTATCCGAGGCCAATTGATGCACCTTGGAAAGGGAAATAAGCAAAAGTTTATTTTATAATTTCTAGGAAGAAATATTTCTGCTAGGTACCTCTCGAATGTTTTTCTTAGGCAATTCATATTTTATGTAGACGGCAAAATCATTTTTGACACAGTAAATTTGGGTTGAATTAGTAGCCGTTGCTGGTTTCTTTATAAAGCAATGTTCTCCATCTATTGTGAAAGATTTGTGTGTTTGCAAATTGCTTAATTTGGTTGACAGCGTTGATGTGAGCTGTGGTAATAGATGAGCAACCGTTTCATTCATCTCTATGGCCAGAGGATTATCTCTAGATAATAAAGCTAAAACATCAATTACTGCCTTCTGGTTGGGAAGCCATGCTAGATCTGAAAAGGCAAAGAATTATTGGTGTAAGAATTACAAATAATATTTGCGAATTGTGAAGCCTTAAAACTCTTATAAAGAGGCTTTGTATAATGTAAAAAACTCCATTCCCAATCGTATGAAAATGCTGTTTTATTTATGTACGCACATTTTCATTACAAGTTCATTTTCACTTTAATTAACAAGATTTCGGCGTCGCATTGCAATATTTATATTCGACCCTCGTCTTTTGTGTCGCATCCCCATGCGTAATGGAAAATGGAAATTTTGTAATTCCCGCACAAGCTGCTCCGTAGCTGCCGTTCCGTTGGACTACAACTAAGCCTCCACTAAAATCTGGATAAAAGCGTAGGATACGTTGTATTGTTGCTTCTGCAGCTGCTTGTGGTGTACGTCCAGCGCGCAAACCTTCAACAGCTAGCAAGGCGGGCAAAAAGCGCATCATAACATCGCCATCTCCCGTAGCTACTGCAGCGCCCACTTCATTGTCTGCATAGGCACCAGCGCCTGGTATAGGCGAGTCACCAACTCGGCCAGGTATTTTATGGGAAGCGCCATTAGTAGATGTGCCAGCATAAATTTGGCCCACGTTATCAATGACAATCATGCCAATGGTATCATGATGCCACCGACCAATTCGATATGCATAGCGTTCAAGCAAATCATCGTCATAACGATTCATTGCCATAGCAATTGGTTTGTATGGACCACAATTGGTCTTGGGGTTAGGATAGACATTGGACCAGTAATTGGGCTGACACAATTGTTCACGCCATTTCTGCCATATGTTAAGCGATGTGTTGGTTTTAAGTGATTCGCGTCGAAAGCCCATCATCTCCGCAAAATTGCTTGCCGCGTCGCCTACCAGCAGCGTATGCCTGGTATGTTCCAGAACATGACGTGCTACACTTATTGCATCCTTTATTTGGCGTAAACCCGCAACAGCGCCTATATTCATATTACTGCCATCCATTATCATTGCGTCGAGCGTAGTTTCGCCTTGCTCATCGGGTGAGCCGCCATAACCAACGGTCCCATCACACTGTAAACGTTCACAAGTTGCACAGCCTTCCACGAGGGCGTCCAATGCATTACCTCCCGGTATATGATTTAACACATTCCAAGCAGCTGTATTTGCTTCAGTAAAAGCCCAAGTATTGATAACAAGCGGTAACGATCCAGTTCTTCTCGCTTTACCATTGCGTTCTCCGACTGCATTTATGATTGCAAACATACTGATAAAAGTTGAAAAAACGAAAATGCCTCTACCACGAAGCCAAATCATCATGCCAAATAAATTAATTTGTTTTTATATCTACGCAAAAAAATGCAATAAAGTGCACCAACGTTTTTATCAGAGTCATCGGTTTCACTACATTGAGTTTCAAACCAGTGATGCCAATATCCTTGGACCATAAATCCCTACGGCATGCCAAAATATTCCCTACTTTTCCCTACGCTAACAAAATTTTTCCCTACAAATTTCCCTACGCCGTATTTTCTCTATATTACAATAAACACACATAAAATTGATGCAAATAATGTTTTTATTCAAAAATCGACGTATGCATACTTAGAAATTGTTACGTTCATTTGTGTTTATATAATAAAAATATATATATGTATATATACTATATAACTATATATGGGAAAATTTTCCAACCGTCTACCACGCGTTGGAAAAAAAGAGTTATTGGGCGTTGTAGAGGAGATCCTCCTGATTCTAAATGTAAAAGTCCTGGCTTCCGGAGGTGTATAGTTTTAAAATAATTTGTAGTTAAAGTTGCAAAAAAAGTCAAATTTAACCTCACTTGTCTCGGTGAAACAATGAAATAGAAACACCGGTGTTGCCACACGCAGTCGATTATTTCATAAGGCCGTCGTCACAGTGGGAAACGAGTTGGGGTGTATTGAATTTTTCTGCGTTGGCGGCCTTCGGCCGCGCTTAGAAAAAATAACCCTGGGCTACGCCATCCGTCCGGACGTGTGCCCTAACCGTGGCTACCGCCACGGTGATGTCCTTCTGCGTAGTACACCCTTCAGCGTAGGCGGCCTTCGCCTTTATTTACTCATTTCATTGGCTCCGAATCGCGCACTGTGAATGCGACCTTATCATATGACTTACCTTTTGGTAGGTGTGGCATCACAATTATATTTTGGTGGCCATTATTATTATTGAAAAGGTTCAAAAGCAGTTGGTCGAACAATTAAAATGTAAAATTCGGCAAATAAAATTAATAAAAAGTGTGTGAAAGTCATCCGAACAGCTTAATAAAGCTACGTGTGAAAATATAGTAAGGATTAGGTGTGTGTTTAATTCAGAAATTGGTGATAATGGTGTTAGTTTATTTAACAAAAATTTGCTATTATTAATATTAGTAAAATATTTATGAAAATAATAAATTTAGATAAAGAAAAGTTTCGCCTAACATCCCCTGAAAGATTCATTCGAAAAACATTAATACTTTTGGAGATATAGCTTTTGGTAGACAGAAGGAAATGTGAGCCCTATATAATGATGAAATTTGGTTTATCTTAATAACATTGTACATATTTCATAAAAATGATAATTGTAATTTTTTTTTTATTATAAATGAACTTTTTTAAATAAAGAATGTAGTTAGATAAACCTTGACTAAGAGATACAAATTTCATGTGGTCTCATCACGTTTTTATACATATTGTAAGTTGACAGTGAATACCAGTAGTCGAATTTCGACCAGCTCTATTTTTAATTTTCAAATACAACATGAAAATTTATCTTTATATGATAAGTACCACGTCCACATTTCCGTATATACTTACTTCCTATACTGGTTTGACAAGAAAAGCCTACAAACGCATCTCTGATCACCACAACAAAAAAATTGGAAGTGCAATTTTGTCCCAGAGCTAAACCAAAAAAATTTGGGAGCGAAGCAGGAGCTAACGAAAAAAACTTTTGCTTCGAGGCCCTGTAGGCAGGTCAAAGAATATATTGCCAGATAAAGCTTAGTATCGACCTCTCAAGAAACGCAAAAGTTTCATATAAAATGACGTACAAGAAATGCTCAAGAAATTTTTCTTGTGAAACTTTCTTGAGCGAGTATCGACCTCTCAAGAAATTTAGTACACTTTTTTAATACTATTTTTCAACGTTATGCGAAAACAGTAACACAGGTTTTGCCAAGAAATATATCATCGAGCATTTATTTCTTAAAGAAATTTTGACGTTTGTTGCGTGTTGAAAAAAAATCGTAGAAATCGTTAGTGAAAATGGCAAAAAAGAAACGAAAAATAGAATGCACAATTTTTCTAATGATGCAAGGGCATAGTTGGCATCGATTTCTCATATTTTATTCCATTCCGGCCATCAATATAGCACAGTTTACCAGTAATATAAGGTCATCCTCGTCGCTTTCGATGATTTCCTAAAATAACAACAAAATAAAACTATTGAAAACATATATTTAAAGCTTTTATTTAATATTTTTTAAGAACTTACTAATTGCTTATGTTTACAAAAAGGTTTATTTTGTTTACGTTTTTGATGCTCTTCTTCATTTCACTTGGTATTCACGGTGGATTACTAAACGTAAAAATTTCTTGCCTACTACTATTTTTTACTCAAGTAATAAATCCAAAAATTTCTTGAGCTGTTTCTTGAGCGGTCGATACCAGCCTTAAGGCTCAAGAAATTTTTGGATTTATTTCTTGAGTAAAAAATAGTAGTAGGCAAGAAATTTTGACGTTTAGTAATCCACCGTGAATACCAAGTGAAATGAAGAAGAGCATCAAATACGTAAGCAAAATAAACCTTTTTGTTGTATGTTTTCAATAGTTTTATTTTGTTGTTATTTTAGGAAATCAGCGAAAGCGACGAGGATGACCTTATATTACTGGTAAACTGTGTTATATTGATGGCCGGAATGGAATAAAATATGAGAAATCGATGCCAACTATGCCCTTGCATCATTAGAAAAACTGTGCATTCTATTTTTCGTTTCTTTTTTGCCATTTTCACTAACGATTTTCACGATTTTTTTTCAACACGCAACAAACGTCAAAATTTCTTTAAGAAATAAATGCTCGATGATATATTTCTTGGCAAAACCTGTGTTGCTGTGTTCACATAACGTTGAAAAATAGTATTAAAAAAGTGTACTAAATTTCTTGAGAGGTCGATACTCGCTCAAGAAAGTTTCACAAGAAAAATTTCTTGAGCATTTCTTGTACGTCATTTTGTATGAAACTTTTGCGTTTCTTGAGAGGTCGATACTAAGCTTAAGAACAAAGTACAATTTTGAAATATTGCATCAAGCATGCAGAAACATTTTATTTGTAGTTATTAAAAAATTTTAGGTTCTTAGAAAAATTTAATTCGTTGCAAGGAAACGAAAATTTCTGACTTCAAAAATTCCCTACATTTAGCTAATTTTTGAAAATCTGTCCCTTTTTCCCTACACTGCAAATTTGAGGTCGAATTTCCCTACATGTAGCCTCTTTTCCCTATACTTGGCATCACTGTTTCAAACTTGATTTCCGTCAGCTGTTTGTCGACGTCCAAACACGGAGACACGAAGTTGAGCAACCCGCTGCTTTTGTTCGTTTGTTGGTGAGAAGGCGACGAGGAAAGGAGGGGGTCACCAAGTCGTCGGTGCTCGGACAACACGCTTTGTGCAGCAATTCTTATCGCCAGTGACCAATCAGAGCGTTCGAAGAATGCCAGAACAAAACATAATGAACAAAAGTTGGCCAGCGACGAGTTGATGTGTTTGGACAAATAGAAGACAGAACAGCGGCACAAAAGAGAATCGTTGGATAATTTCGCGGCAGAGTTGCTGTGTTTGGACACGGACTTTGTTTGAAACAGCTGGGCCCCCGAGCGGAGCGAAGAGCTGTAGCTCAAATCAGGGTACCCTGGCTCAAATCATTGGCTGGACCGGTCCTGGAGCTGGAGTTGACAACTTATAGGGCCCTTACACGATCAAATATTTGATCAAATCGTGTATCTGTGGTAGTAAAATTGTCTATAGCCGTGTTTCACATACGGTGATCCTAACCCAGATAAAAATTTTTGCATGTAAATGCAACAACAAAGATTTCAGCTCGATTAAACCAGATAAATTGCTGGTTCAATTTCTGATCCGCCCTGTTCGATTTGTTTTTTCCGTGCTGATTTGGCAGCACAGTGCTTTTTTGATTTGGCAGAACTGAAAAGTGACATTTGTGTATGTATACATATATATACATATACCCTGCAGTAAATTTGTTTCTCTGCTAAATGATCATTCTTTGTTGAATATTCATCACTATCGTTTTGCGTTGGTGCAAGCGTGCAAGTTATATTGAAAAAACCAAACGAAATATCATCTAGGCGGTTATAAACCCACGAGCCAGCTTGTATTTCGGTAGGTTTTTTGACATTCGGCAGCTTTTCTGACAAATTTTTCAATTTGACAACTATAAAACAAATTATATTTAAAATAAAAAATATATGGAAATACAAATTTCAAATTTGCCTCTTGTAAGCTTCTACTTTGGCCGTAAGGGGAAAGAAGAAGTCCGGAAGAAAAATTATAGTGCGCACTAGCTTCTCCTTATAACATGGAATACATAGCTATCCCGCCATTTGAGTTTCATAATTTATTTCAGTAATTTTAAATACAAATTTCCAAAAAAATAATTTTTGAAATAGTTATTTTCATTTAGTTTGAAGTTTAAAGTCAATCAAATTGTTTTTGAGGGAGTATTTGTCTCTTTTCAACGTACAGAAGAATTGTTTTTGCGCTATTATAACTCTGACGAGTTTTATGGCCGAGCTTCTCTCCCAATTCGAGGTATGCTCCTTTTGTTTTTCCTACCATTGGACAGTTTTATGCCGGCTCCGAACGAAGTCATATAGGCAAGAGGAAAGCAAACCATTTATTTGAAAAAATTCAGCAGCCTTTATATGAAAGCATTCACTGATGCCTTCTCATGATGAATTTCATCAGTGATTCATAAAGGATTCATTTCAGATTTTTACTGCTGGGTATATGTTGTGTATGTTTCTTCTTCTTTTTAGTTCTTTTCAAGTGCAGCCAATTTTCATTATGAGCCGGATTGTTTCAGTAAAAATTTATCTTAACCCAGACCCAGATGTAATAACTGAAATGCCCCTTATGTGTTTTTCACACGTACGTGTTTGATGCCGATTTGACCGAAATCAAAAATTTTTGTTTTCCATCAAATTGGATGGCTATTTGACGTGCGTTGTGGATGCGTGTAAGGTGCTGTTTGATCAAATTTCAGTGCCAAATTAGCATTTGACGTGTGTTGCAACCATTTGATCAAATTTCAAATGTAAATAAACGTGTGTTGCATTATATGCTAACGCAATATATGCAATGCAATCGTCAGTGTCACTCATTTTGTGCTCCAAAATTTAATTCTATAAACAAATTACAAGAAATATCAGCATTAATACGTGATAAAATATCTATTGAAATAATAGAAAGCTAGAATGAAATTTGATGGGCTATTTGATGAGCTATTTGACAACGATTTGATCAAATTACACAGACACGCGATTTGATCAAATGATTTGATCGTGTAAGGGCCCTATTACAATCTGGATTGTCCAGTTTGAGTGTTTTTTGTGTGGATTAGTCAAGATTGAATGTTTTTTATGTGTGTTAGTGCAATCGGCAGCGGTCGTGCTACACATACTTGTTGCCAGCTCGCGTTGATGAAAATCAAAAATTTTAGATACCAAGGCAAATCGATACCAAAACTGACAAAAACTGCATGCAATTATTATTCAGTTTCAGCAGAGAACTTATTTACTGTGTAACCTAAATCAAACGCATGTCGTCAATTTAACGCACGCACGCAAATTTTTCATATGCGTTGAACCGAAATTGACTTGCGTGCGTGTTCAGATAAAGAAATAGAAAAATACAGAAAATCAGAGAAAATCTTTTAATTTTGTGGAATATGTACCTAACAGACACGATATCAAAAGCAAGTGTCAATTTTTTTGCAAACAATCACCCACAATGCTTAATTTCAACTGTCACGCAAAACAAAAATTGGGCGTCGAATTTGCTTTTTACGCACGCCGTTCAATTTCGGTTACTCCCATACAAGTTGTATGGGCATGAGAAATTTTTGACAGTAAATTGACGGCGTGCGTTTGATTTAGGTTACACAGTAATGTTCTCTGGTTTCAGCAACGAAAAACACATATGCCATGATTCAACAATAAAGGTTTTCGCATGACGACATACCTTCATACATAGTGGGGCCAGAAGTGTCATGCAAAGAGGAATGTAGAAGAATTTGACAGATGTGGCCCCTATGGAAATGCTAGGGTGCGTGTGTGTGTGGAATATGTCAACAAAAAAAATGCTTGTGTTCGTGTGTTTATGAAGATTGAAGAAGAAGTCAGCTGATCTTATGTATTCTCCTTTTTTGTTCCTCCATGGTCTCTTTATTTCCCTATACAACCCTGAGTATTTCTTAATTTCCAAACCTTTCCTTTTTTAGTGCGCTTTCTTTACGAAATAGGACATATGTACTATGATTCCGGCTCATCCTTCTTTAGTAGAGTAAACGAGATAACTATATCACGATTCTTTTATTTCCAAATACCTTTGAATGTTCAATTCGCGCCGTTTCATTCGTTGTCCAATCCGTTTTGTTTTTTGCATGAAAGAACGCGTTGCACACACACATTTTTATTCATCAAAGTAGTGTTGCAAAACCATCGATAGTGGTCCCATCGATTGACCATCGATAGGTTTAAAGGCAACCATCGATAGTATCGATGGTTTAATATATGTACGTAATTGGCTAAAGGGAAATGTGGTACTCAAATATTTAATGCACATATAAATACATATGTATGCATGTTCAAAGTAAGAATACTACATACACACATTTGTACATATACAGTTGTCCACAAAATAGGAGAAGAGCCGAAATCAAAACCCAAATTACTCAATTCTCAATAAAAAAAAAGCCGTTTTATTTGCAAGTTTTTTCATAAAATTATTCACTAATCTTTTATTTACACATTCACAGCGCACATATTCCAATCAAGTACCTTAAAAATTATAAATCTCAGTTTTTTTGATTAATTTTTTTAAAAGACGTTGGAGTTATGTACCAAGTAAAATACTATCGATGGTTAAAAAAACCATCGATAATCGCTATGGCATCGGCCCAATCGATAGTATCGCCCATGCCTATTCTTTGTCCAATCCGTTTTGTTTTTTTGCATGAAAGAACGCGTTGCACACACACATTTTTATTCATCAAAGTAGTGCTGGAAAACCATCGATAGTGGTCCCATCGATTGACCATCGATAGGTTTAAAGGCAACCATCGATAGTATCGATGGTTTAATATATGTACGTAATTGGATAAAGGGAAATGTGGTACTCAAATATTTAATGCACATATAAATACATATGTATGCATGTTCAAAGTAAGAATACTACATACACACATTTATACATATACAGTTGTCCACAAAATAGGAGAAGAGCCGAAATCAAAACCCAAATTACTCAATTCTCAATAAAAAAAAAGCCGTTTTATTTGCAAGTTTTTTCATAAAATTATTCACTAATCTTTTATTTACACATTCACAGCGCACATATTCCAATCAAGTACCTTAAAAATTATAAATATCAGTTTTTTTGATTAATTTTTTAAGAGACGTTGGAGTTATGTACCAAGTAAAATACTATCGATGGTTAAAAAAACCATCGATAATCGCTATGGCATCGGCCCAATCGATAGTATCGATAGTTCAATCGATGGTTTTCCAGCACTACATCAAAGTGCGAAAAATATATCATAGCGCATGAAAAGTTAGAGAGTTAAAAAGTCCTAAAGTATTTTTATTTTAAAAAGTTAAATTGTAAAAATTCTATAGTTATCTTTACGGGTTTTAATAACATACATTTTAAAATAAGATGCCCATACAATTGGATAAAATATTGGCGGACATAGCACAAGAAAAAGTGCTACATCCCAATTATCAGCCTGCAGGTAAGAAGGAAGTGGATGATGCTTGGGCGCGAGTAGGCAAAAATAACAAGCTATCGGGTAAGTAAAGTGCGAAATTACATCCATTTGAAGCATTCAATTTATTTAATGCTATTGAATTTAATGTAGTGCATGAGGCACGCTCCATATTCAAAGTACTGCAAAAGAAATATGAACAAGAGAAAACTAAACGGACGCCATCGTGGAAATTATTTGATTTAATGGAGCAAATACATCAACCGATAAAAGAGGAAGAAACCAAACCAGAAGAGTAAGTTCATAGAAAATAATTTGTTTGGGAAAATTTTTCACTGCTATCATGCGTAGAGAAAAAATAGTTATTGGGGGTTGTAGAGGATAGATATATAGATATTATTACGGAGGTTATTACGCACCGTAATTTTTGTGTTTGTGTAGTTCAGGAAATATTTCTTGTTGCGTTGGCGGGTTTCGGCCGCACTTTAAAACAGTAACCCTCAGCTGGCAGAACTTCCTTTCCTGATTAATATCCATAGATCAACCCCAATACTTTTGTGTAGAACACCCTATTTGCGTTGGCGGCCTTTGGCCGCTTTTTAAAAAAAATAACCCTCAGCCGCTGTGGTGCAGTGGGTAGAGTGTTCGCCTGCTATGCCAGAAGTCTCTGGTACAAACCCCAGTCCGGACAAACACCAAAAAAATTTTCTAATTAAATAAAACCCAATTATTGGGTTTTTTAGAAACAGCGGGCACCTCTCGGCAGTGGGCGGCATACCCTCCGATTGTATTTGTGCCATGAAAAAGCTTCTCACAAAAAATGCATTCGCCGTTCGGAGCCGGCATAAAACTGTAGGTTCACCCAGTTAGTAGGAAAAACAAAAAAAGGAGCACACCAGAGATCAGCAGCGGTGCACCGCATTTTCTAAAGCACCGCAAAAATACTTATTTTTTAAGTGGCTCAAAAAATAAGTACCCAGAAAAAAAATTCACCGCCACCGCATTGATTGAAAACCTAAATGATATTGCGGTATGTAGTGTTGTTTACACCGCATACCGCAAACACCGCATAACGCAAACACCGTATACCGCAAACACCGCATATCCCAAACACCGCAATCACCGCAAACACCGCATTTGTTTACTTGTATGCTATTCAGTGTTGCCGGAAATTTTTCACACACTGCAAAGGTATAGGCAATTGAAAATTCATTTGTACATAAATACATAGATATGAGTTACTGATTATAAGATATACAGCAAATTTATTCTCAATTATTTTTTTTTATTTTTGCGTGCTTTGTTTTTTGTGGCAGTTTTTTGAATAATAAAATATTTTTCAATAATGAAATAATCAAAAACTCATTTTTGAAATCCAATACGACTAATAGGGCCATCAGAATGAATTCTCTTCCGTCAAACTAGCAATCCGTTTAATTGACAACATAGTTGAATTAAATGTATTTAAATGACGATCGACACATTCAGTACTTCAGCTTTGCCGTAAAAAAGACATCTAATTCAACTATGTTTCTCAGTTAAACGAATTGCTCGATTGACGGAAAAGTATTCATTCCGACGGGCGCATAATAAAATGTATAAAAATAAACATGTGTATTGTTTTTGCTCCAATAAAATTACAAAAACTTCGGTTTCAATCAATGTATCGTAGCCAATTTTATCGATTGTGAAAATTGAATGAATGCCTCGTTGGAAAATAAAGAATTATGTCACAGACAAACAAAAATGTGTAAACAAAACCTATAGTTGTATGTGTATTACTAAGAAACCATAAATGTGATTCAAGGATTTTAGGAAAAAACTCTATTTCATGTAAATAGGACATATTTTTATTTTGAAATTCATTAGTCAAATTATTTGGAATGTAAACAAACTCTAAATTTTAAGTAGCCCTTTCAATGAAAAAATAAAAAAAAAACCAATCCTGAGAGTTTTCCTATATAGGTATTCTTTGGTTAAAATCAAATTGTATTTAGTAGTATTTTTCATCAGAAATCCATAAGACGGTAAAAATTACAAACAAAAAATCGCACTGGCAACATTGTAAATATCTCTATTTGGGAAATGCGGTGTTTGCGGTATGCGGTGTTTGCGATATGCGGTGTTTGCGGTATGCGGTGTTTGCGATATGCGGTGTTTGCGGTGTTGTGATATCCATACTACCGCATACCGGAATTGATCAAGAAAATGCGGTACGGTGTTTATTATGATCGCATATTTTGCGGTTGCGGTCATACTCCCACCGCATTTTTTATGAGTATACTCTAAATCACAAAAAATGTATCGCATGCTGATCTCTGGAGCACACCTATAATGGGGAGAGAAGCTCAGCTATAAAACTCGTCAGAGTTATAATAGCGCCATTGTATTATATTATATTATTATTATATTAACCATCAGCCGACAGAATTCTCTTTCTGGGGTAATATCTATGAACCCATGAATTTAAATAAATAAAACTCCTATAACAAAGGATGAATTCAATTCAATTCATTTGAAAAACAAATACTTTTGTATATAGAACTTTTGGTAGACAGATGAAAATGTGCGGCAATTGTTTTAATAATGAAAATATATTTTTTTTTGCTTCCTACGAAGTGATGGCATGGTATCAATGGAAGAGGACGAAGAATATGAGATGTTGGAAGTGCAAGAGGAGGAAGAGCCGAACACTGCACAAACAAAACCCACGGCGGCAGCAACTTCAGATGGGGAGAGTTCAGAAAAATCCATGAAATCTACAGGCTCTGCGGATGCAACGCCTGAAAAAGAGGAAAAGCCTATACAAAAATCAACAGTTAAAATATTGGCTTCATCTACTGCCACGTCTGGTGCTGCAACCGCAACTTCATCAACAGTTAAAATATTGGCTTCATCTACTGCCACGTCTGGTGCTGCAACCGCAACTTCATCAACATCTCCAGCTGCAGCTGAGCAAAAGAAATTGTTAAATTCATTAGCTACAACGCGATCAGCAGTGAGTACTACATCTAATTCTGCCACTGCTGCTGCAACGAAGGCAGCAACAGCAGCAGCTGCCGCTGCACTACACAAAAAGGGTATTACAATGAAGAAAACATCATCAACGAGCAGTGCAGCCGGCTCTGCCACGAATGTTACCCCACGCGCCGCACAACCAGCAGCCAGCAACGCCAATGCTACACAGCAGAAATACGGCAAACGTTTAGGAGGCACTGCCCTGGCATTGGGTGTTGGTGACTCTATACCATTACCCGAATCAATTAAACGTAAATTGGTGGAAACACAACCAGGGACGCCGCCATCTAAAAAACCTAATACACAATCAACGACGACTGCATCAACAACTGGACTTGGTACGGCATCTGCTGTCAGTGCTAGCACTAGCGTCAACACAAAACTACAAGAAAACATAACATTGCCTGCATCATCGGCAAATATTAAACAAGAGCCGGCCGATGATAACGGCATAAATTTAATAACTATACCGAGTAGTTCACGTGTTGAATTGACAAATGGCGAAATTGTTGGGGGCGGTGCAACATCTTCAACTGCCGCTACGCAAGCATCTTCAACAAATGGGTTTTCACCACGTCTAGAAGAGATTGATTTTCGTAATGATATTATATTCGATGCTGGCAATGGACCGATGATTAATGGTACGGTTACAGGTGTTGTTAATCATGCAAATGCAAGTAGTGCACCTGGCGGTATTATTAATTTGGGTAACTTCGACAATTCATTGCCGCCAACATTCTTTAAGAATCTTTGCAATTCATCAAGACATGAGGCATTGGGTCTTTATGTTGCCAATGTAATGAATCGTTTGCGACCACGTTCAGCTGCTAAACTTGAATTGGGCATATTGCGAGCCATAATTGACATCCAAAGTGATGAAATTGAACAATAAAAGTTGGAAACAATGTATTGGTAATGAGCTAAAATGATTTAAGCTACATCTCTTTTTTTAGTAGTAATTTAGATTGTATTTTTTACGCAGACCGCGTACATACATATGCATGTGTATTTTCAAAAGCTTTTTTGTAAAATTCAAAAAGAAATTTCCACCAACACGACAATTGGACAGAGATATGCAACTAATTGTGACAACGCACATGAAAATATCAAAAGATTTATTTTACATTTTGCTTCAGTATATCTTTTTCATCTCTCTTTTTCGAATATTGAAAGACAAAATGCGCACGAAATGCATTATTAGCCGTGTTTTTATTCAAGCGCATATACATCTGTGCTTAAATTTTGTATGGACAACTAAGCGCGGATAGAGATGTGCGCTTAGAAATCCATACAAAATTTAAGCGCAGATGTATATGCGCTTGAATAAAAACACGGCTAATAATAAACCAGAGACAACAATTATATAAATAAAATTGAATATGGTCTTTTTTCATTACTGAGAAATAGCGAAGATATATCCTTAAATAATGAGTGTCAAGTTAGCGAGGCACCCCTGGCAGATCGGATCCGGAGGGGGTGCATAATTAGTCCCTAATTAATCCCGCAAAAATTAATTTTTTCCCTCAACTGCTTCCCGGAATTTTGGGGTGCCTCGCTAACTTTATATCAAGTTAGCGAGGCACCCTGTAAAAACTGTCTTAGATATGAGATAGCGGAATCGGGTTTGTGGCTTAATTAGTCCCTAATTAATCCCTAATTAATCCCGCAAAAATTAATTTTTTTGTTCAAATATTTTTCGAGTTTTTTACCAAAGTATGTCCGTGTCACCTTACCGAAACACCCTAATGAAATTTTGTGATATCGAAATCGGACTTGTGGCATAATTTGTCTCTAATTGTTGACACAAAAATTAATTTTTTTCCTCAACTGCTTCTCGGAATTTTGGGGTGCCTCGCTAACTTGACATGTCAACTTAACGAGGCACCCTATAAAAACGTCTTAGACATGAGATATCGAAATCGGGCTTGTGGCTAAATTAATCCCTAAACAATGACGCAAAAATTAATTTTTTCCCTGAAATTTGTTTGTATGTCCGCGTCACCTTAGCGAAACACCCTAATGAAATTTTGTGATATTGAAATCGGACTTGTGGCATAATTTGTTCCTAATTAATGACACAAAAATAAATTTTTTTCCTCAACTGCTTCTCGGAATTTTGTGGTGCCTCGCTAACTTGACTTGTCAACTTAGCAAGGCACCCTATCAAAACGTCTGAGACATAAGATATCGACATCGCGCTTGTGGCTAAATTAATGCCTAATTAATCCCTAAACAATGACGCAAAAAATAATTTTTTCCCTGAAATTTTTTGGGTTTTTTTGTACCCAAGTATGTCCGCGTCACCTCAGCGAAACACCCTAATGAAATTTTGTGATATTGAAATCGGACTTGTGGCATTATTTGTCCCTAATTAATGACACAAAAATTAATTTTTTTCCTCAACTGCTTCTCGGAATTTTGGGGTGCCTCGCTAAGTTGACATGCCGATTTCGATATCATACTTGGGTACAAAAAAAACTAAAAAAATTTCAGGAAAAAAATTAATTTTTGCGTCATTGTTTAGGAATTAATTAGGGATTAATTTAGCCACAAGCCCGATTTCGATATCTCAAAATTTTATTAGGGTGCCTCGCTAACTTGACACGGACATACTTGGGTACAAAAAAACCAAAAATTTCAGGGAAAAAATTATTTTTTGCGTCATTGTTTAGGGATTAATTAGGCATTAATTTAGCCACAAGCACGATTTCGATATCTCATGTCTAAGACGTTTTTATAGGGTGCCTCGCTAAGTTGACATGTCAAGTTAGCGAGGCACCACAAAATTCCAAAAAGCAGTTGAGGAAAAAATTAATTTTTGTGTCATTAATTAGGGATTAATTAGAGACAAATTATGCCACAATTCCGATTTCGATATCACAAACACCCCTATTGCGAGTGTCGACTGTGATAGATAATCGACTGTGATCGATCCACGAGCACTATATTTACATGCTCTTTGGTCGATCAATTATCGATTACACTGCTCTACAGCCAAAAAATACTCTGAACGCGACCATCCTTTCTATATGTAAAATCGGTCGCTGATTCCGAAAATCGGGTTCATTTTTAATTCTATGGGAAGGTTTTTGAAATATCGGCAATTTACCGTTATTTGGCCAATGAGTCCACTTAATCCTGTATATCTCTTTAACACAGTGAGTTATCTTCCTTAGGGTCACACCAAACGAAAGAAAATTAAATTTCCTTTTCACGGCTCCTATAACATTTTTCTCTAGTTCTTATAGTTTCTGAAATATTGACGATTAAATTTGAATTTTTTCGATTTTTTACGATTTTTTGAAGAAAAAATTTACTTTGTCAGGCAATATCTTTAAAACCAATGATTTCACCTTCGGTTTTACTCCTTTGCGTGAAGCTCCATTCCATTTCCAAAAAAATAAGCTATCAACGAAGAAAATCCATGGTAAACTGGAAAAGTTATAGGCGATCAAGTAAATACAACCAAGTCGCGCAATGCCTCTGCACGGGTACATTCTATGCATATTGTACCAATACCTACACATCTGCAGTAGCAGCACATTGGCAGCGCAGTAGATACAAGCGCGTTTACGGGTATAACATGCATAGAATATACCCGTGCAGAGGCACTGCGCGACTTGGCTGTATTTACTTGATCGCCTATAACTTTTCCATTTTACCATGGATTTTCTTCGTTGATAGCTTATCTTTTTCCCAATAGAATGGAGCTTCACGTAAAAGAGTAAAACCGAAGGTGAAGACATTGGTTTTAAAGATATTGTCTGACAAAGTCAATTTTTTCTTCAAAAAATCGTAAAAAATCGAAAAAATTCAAATTTAATCGTCAATATTTCAGAAACTATACGAGTTAGAGAAAAATGTTATAGGAACCGTTAAAAGGAAATTTAATTTTCTTTCGTTTGGTGTCACCCTAAGGAAGATAACTCACTGTGTTAAAGAGATATACTGGATTAAGTGGACCCATTGGCCAAATAACGGTAAATTGCCGATATCTCAAAAACCTTCCCATAGAATTAAAAATGAACCCGATTTTCGGAATCAGAGACCGATTTTACATATAGATAGGATAGTCACGTCCAAAGTACAGACAAAAAATTTCATTTTGTGATCCAGTGTTATCTATCACAATCGACACTCGCAATACGGGTGAAAATTTCATTAGGGTGTTTTGCTAAGGTGACATGTATATACACGGGTACAAAAAATCCATAAATATTTGGGGGACAAAATTAATTTTTGCGGGATTAATTAGGGATTAAATAGTGACAAATTTTGCCACAAGTTCGATTTCGATATCTCAAAATTTTATTAGGGTGCCTCGCTAACTTGACACGGACATACTTTGGTAAAAAACTCAAAAAATATTTGAGCAAAAAAATTTATTTTTGCGGGATTAATTAGGGACTAATTAAGCCACAAACCCGATTCTGGTATCTCATGTCTAAGACAGTTTTTACAGGGTGCCTCGCTAACTTGATATCAAGTTAGCGAGGCACCCCAAAATTCCGGGAAGCAGTTGAGGGAAAAAATTAATTTTTGCGGGATTAATTAGGGATTAAATAGGGACTAATTATGCACCCCCTCCGGATCCGATCTGCCAGGGATGCCTCGCTAACTTGACACTCATCTTTAAATGTTATCTTAAGATGGATTTTTGTTTCCATGTACATATAGGAAACATTCGCACAATGTAGTCCTCCCTAGCAGTGCTCGAAAACCTTAGATACTAATTTTCATTATCATACAACACCAAAAACGAAAATTTCAAATTTTTGAACAAATGAAGTAAAATGCGTAATTTCCCAAGCATAAACACATACATACATACGTCCTAAACTATGATGATTTGAGTGAATGTGACCCAGTCTTGCTGGGCTCATTAAATCTATTTTCATTCCACTCTACTGGATTATCTCTTGAATAAATCATTGTAATACTGAAATTATTCTCAATAAACAGACTTACCTTCAACGGGTGTAAATTGCGCTATTTCGGCTGACCATTGATAGTATAGTATTTCCATATTGTTGTCATAATTGACTATGCCAATAGCATCCATGGTTTCGCCATTTTTATCGTCTATTTTAAATTGTACTATCTTTGATGCATTAATCTCTAGTTTTTGACGTACAGCAAAGTGGCTTAACACATAATGGGGCTCTGAAAAAGATGATTTATTTTGTTTAATTTCGAGCAATAAATCGCACGTTTTATGCAATAGGGATTTAACTCGCAATTTTCGATTTCTGGGATTTTAGCATATATTTCAATAACTTGGTCATGTCTTATAAAATACTCAAAACGATAAAAATGGTGGAAATAAAAGCGATTTTGTAGTTAGCCGTAGAAGGAAACTCTTTGAAATTATAAAAGTTTGTTTGCGTTTTCCCAAAAAAAATTTTTTTTTAGTTACATCCCTATTGAATAAAACGTGCGAAATAAGTAAATTGTTTTATGACAACGTACCTTGCAGTGATTTTTTCAACTGCTGCACTATCTCCAACATTTTCTGCCAGTTGAAATTCTCTGCCATGTTCCTTATATCCGAAAATTCTTCAACAACCTTGGAATTCCCCACCGATCTCTCCCCAGCAGTTGCACTTTTAGTGCGATAGTTTTTCACATGCACTGGTTGCATAAATATTAAATTCCCCTCCACATTTAATGTGGGCGATATTTTGGCTAGTCTTTGATAAAACTCATCAGCATTCTGTTGATTAACGTTTTTGGCGAATAAATTTTCAATATTATTCACAAGTATACGTCGCTCATCGACGAAGAGATTATTGACATAAATATTGCCTTGTACAGTTTGCGGAACGTTACGTAAAAGTAATGCGTTTTCGACGAAATTTGAAATATTATTAACGGCACCCAATACCGTTAAATCATTGTACATTTGAATGGTATCAATTGTGATGTTACCATTTATACTTTGATTACCCAGCACATGAACGGCGTTTTGCATCCAATCCACTACGTGAACACCGGAAATGGTGCTGCCTGGTGTGATGTATAATTTTTGAATGGTGGAAGTATTTGTGAGACGTTTTGGTGCTATGATCGGTGCACAAGGTATATCCAAACGTATTACATCGTTGACCAAATTTAAATTATTTATTTGAACATTATCTAGATCACCCTGTACATGGGCACGTGCAATGGACCAAGGGGCACGTACCTCATGGGGACCATACGTTTTTAACGTATTCCCAACGAATTCGTTGAAATCTGTAGTTGCATTGCTGTGAAATGTAGAAAAAATGTAGAGGGATCCGTTAATTATTTGGTTATGGGATTAAGCATAGTACTGAGTTCGAGTTTCACGTGAAACTGCTGTCAAAATCCATACAAAAAAACTGGCTGTGAAACATTTGTGAAATTTCACAGATATTTCACGACAAAGTTGTAAGTTGAGAAAGCGATATCTTCCGCGATTGATTTAAACTTCTTGAAGTTACTTTTTCCTCACTTCCACGATAATAAATGTTGGCTGGGGAGTTCCTGCCGTGAAAACGTTGCGCAACATGCTAGCAACATCATGCCAGCAACATTTTTTCACGCCAATTTAAATATACAATGCCATTTATTTTCGAGTGAAAAGTGACATTTGTTGAAATTGAAATTTATATTTTGTATAAAAATTTTTTTAGTGGCCAAAATTTGAAAGTTGGTTCTCAGGTGATGGGGGGGGGGGGGGAGGGGGTACCACACAAGTCGTTTCAAAGGGCTTCGGAACTTCTAAGAATAAATTGAGAATGTTGACAGGAATTCTCACAGGACACTGCAGGCTTAGGAAGTATAGGAATAGGCTAGGTATCCTGTCAAGCAGTCTATGTCACTTCTGTGACAGAGAAGATGAGTCTGCAGAGGATATACTGGACGAATGCGATGCCATTGCAAGGAAGCGTGAAAGATTCCTAGGCTATCTGAAGATAAATTGTGAAGATTTCTGATTTATTTGAAGAATCTGATGGATATCTTACTAATAGGTTTACTCGCGTACAGCAATTTGTTGCAATTTATTACAATTTTGCAACAAATATCCGCTTTTCCATTTTTTTACGCAAAAAAATTGCAGAAGTGCTGGAAATGAGAGAGCAAAGTGACGTTTATTTTTGTGAGAGGCTGCAAAATTCTGCTTGACAAATTTTTTCCATCACATTTGTCCAGCAGCAAAACATCTGATGAAAAAACAAATGTTTGTAATTTGCGAAAATTGCAAAATTGAAGTTCAAAATTAAAAAAGTTAAATATGGACGAATTAATTATGAAAGATGTAAATAAATAACATTTGATTATGTCTGCATCTGTACTTGAGCTAAATTTCGGATGATAACAGCAGCATTGTATGTTTGTTGCTTAATGTAGGAAGTCCGCCGGTTACCCTCTGCTAACTTATATGTATGCATGTATGTATGCACGTCAATATGCAATGCCAGCAGGCAGTCGCAACTCCATAGTTATATGTATATGTACATACATACATGTTTCTTTATTAGTAAAATATAATGCATGCATAATCTACTGCTGAAACTAAGTTAAAGTAATACAAATTTCCTCTAAATTTTTGTAAAAATAGGATTTGTTTATATTTTGTTAATTCTTATAGTTTTAATTTGATCAGCTGTTCGTCTTTTCTGCAAGATTTGAATAGATTTGCATTTTTTTACTTTTTTGGATAATTATCTCTGGTGGGAGGAAAAATCGTTTTTGGCGAGATAGAGAGTGATAGAGGCAGACAGAGAAAAGCTGCTGGAAAAAGTAAGCGAATACAACTAATATCTCAAGAATTTTCAATTAAAATTCGCATAGAAAGAACGAACACAGCTATTCTGCTATTCCTCGGAACTTCGATCGCGGCGACGCCGACTGCTACGACAAAAAGAAAATTGGTATTCTGGTTTACGACGTTTCGAACATAAGTGTTGTTAAGTGTTAAACTATGTTCGAATCAGTGTTAGGTAGCGTTTATGCGAAATTATATGTATTTTTTGACAGCACATTTGTATTTTTGACATTTATATTTTCAGTAAGTTTTAGATTAAATTTTCAGAAAGAATATATTAAATGGTTAAAAAATGGATTCCATTGCTGCAGCAGCTTTTTTAGTGGAAAAATAAATGGAAGAACAAAGGAATTTGGACATTAATTTTAATTAAATTTTTTAAAATATTGCTTTCTATTATAAAAAAAAAGTGCCAACATATATGAAAACGGCATTTATAGAATTCTGTCACCAAGTTTCATGCGAGAATACCTTATAATTCGGATTTTAACACCGGCTAAGCTTGGATAGAACGAACCAGTTTTATTTATTTACAAACTACTGGGAATTTTTCTGTGAAACTTTCAGGAAATATTCTTTGGATGATAATTCATATACCTTTAACGCTTTCAACTATTATTAAATTATAATATTATCTAAAGTTCTCCAAAATGAGAATTCTGGCTGAGGTTTTTTTAAAGCGCGGCCGAAGGCCGGTGACACAAAGTCTCCTACAAACACATTGCTTTAACAAGGAATATCTCTTGTACTATAATCGTCCGGCGGGAGCGACTTTTTTTATGATCTGTGATAGGATCGTGGTTCATTATATAAAAATTTTCCCTTAAAACCAGTGGTACATTATTGCGATTCCCACCTTAACTATTAGTAATTTTAAATTATGAAAAAAACTGGACTCCATGAACTCAATGGCAATGAAAATGCCAACTTTAGTGAAAATAACATTTACGGCTTATTCCCACAAAGTTTCATGCGAAAACCTCTAGCAGTTGGGCTGTTTTACACTATTTATAGTAATATGTTATACTGATGCAATCCATGGATGACGCTCCACTCTGGTCGCATATCAACAAGTTTTTATGAATCGCAAAACATAAAAGCAAATTTGAGATCCAGGTTGCGATCAATCAAATCATGAATATGTACATATCGTGCAGCAGGAATTTTGTGACTCGCCAGGACGCGTCGAGCATGAATGGACAAAGAAAGTGAGCACGTTTCTTCGATTTGTTAATTTCTCGTGCAAATGTTTGTAAATCATGTCGCATGGCGGTATTTTAAATCTTTAGAAAGACACAATCAGGCAAAAATGCTTAAAGGAGTACATCCTGGCACAGAAATTATGCCCGAGTTGCGATACCGACTCATATTACATAATCGTAGCAATAATACACAATTAAAATTATTTTCAGAAGCTTTTATTAAAAAATAATAATAAAAGGAAAATAAATTTTATTATTAAATAAACGTTCAATACATTGAAACTCCTTGTACTTATTTCCCTCTATTCAATCTATTGTACTAAAGCAGATTCCTTTCGTTCACTTATTTTGCAAAGAAAAGGCCAGTAGCATAGCTAAACCAAGCCCGTTTTGTATAACAATGTTGCATAAATATAAAAATCATAGTTTAATTACATTAAATTGGTAATATTTCCAAACATAATCAAAATTTCTATTGCCTCCGACACACAAAAGCTGACGGAAAGAATCGCTCCGATAAACTGTCAAAAATCCGATCCATCGTGAACCAGAATGCCGATTTCCGAACTTCGAAAAAATCTGACGTTCATCGGACGTCAATCGAATTGCAGAATGCCATTTGATCCGATTCACCTCCGATGAAACTGGATCGTAAACCGGAATAGATGTGGAAATTGACATTCAGCTCACGAGCGAATGATGGAGAAACTCAGAGAACGAAGAATTTGACCAATAGTAAACCATAACCTAACTATAGAAGGTCCATGCAAGGGAGAGTAGCTCTTCTTACGCGAGTTTGTAGCTTATGTCAAACTATTGTCTTTTGTTTTGATTTTGCATTCTTGCACGTGTTTTTCGTGGAAATAGCTTGTGTGTTCGGTTGTGCGTTTGTGTGTTCGGTTGTGTGTTCGCTCGCGTTTTCTCTGCTTTTGACATTCTTGAAAGACGCCATCTAACTGTAATCACCTATTTTGCTTCACATAAGAGGACCTGTCTAGATTGGTCTTGTAGTAAACACCATGATTCAATAATAAAGGTTATCGCATGAGGTTGAAATGTCATGGAAACAGGAATGTAGAAGAATTTGACAGGTCGAGAACCGTATGGAAATGCTAGTGTGCGTGTGTGAGTGGCATACGTTGAGAAATAGGATAGCTCTTGAAGAAGAAGAAGTCAGCTGATGTGAAGAGCCGACCTGTTTAAGTAGGTCCTGTACCACGGTATATATATTGGATCATGGTATATATTAATTGGATCATGGTCCTGTACATAGGTATTTACAAACAGTTGAAAAAACCCTGTAGGTTTCTGTGAAATCGCGATGCATGAGATCAACACATCTATTCCGGTTTACGATCCACTTTCATCGGAGGTGAATCGGATCAAATGGCATTCTGCAATTCGATTGACGTCCGATGAACGTCAGATTTTTTCGAAGTTCGGAAATCGGCATTCTGGTTCACGATGGATCGGATTTTTGACAGTTTATCGGAGCGATTCTTTCCGTCAGCTTTTGTGTGTCGGAGGCAATAGAAATTTTGATTATTTTTGGAAATATTACCAATTTAATGTAATTAAACTATGATTTTTAAATTTATGCAACATTATTATACAAAACGGGCTTGGTTTAGCTATGCTACTGACCTTTTCTTTGCAAAATAAGTGAACAAAAGGAATCTGCTTTAGTACAATAGACTGAATAGAGGGAAATAAGTACAAGGAGTTGCAACGTATTGAACTTTTATTTAATAATAAAATTTATTATCCTTTTTAGCAATATTTATATATTATTGTTTAATAAAAGCTTCTGAAAACAATTTTAATTGTGTATTATTACTACGATCATGTAATATGAGTGGGTAGCGCAAGTCGGGCATAATTTCTGTGCCAAGATGTACTCCTTTAAGCATTTTTGCCTGACTGTGTCTTTTTAAAGATTTAAAATATCGCCTTGCAACATGATTTACAAACATTTGCACGAGAAACTAACAAATCGAAGAAACGTGCTCACTTTCTATATCCGTTCATGCTCAACGCGTCCTGGCGAGTCACAAAATTCCTGCTACACGATATGTACATATTCATGACTTGATTGATCGCAACCTGGATCTCAAATTTGCTTTTATGTTTTGCGATCCATAAAAACTTGTTGATATGCGACCAGTGTGGAGCGTCATCCATGGATTGCATCAATATAACATATTACTATAAATACATAGTGTAAAACAAACCAACTGCAAGAGGTTTTCGCATGAAACTTTGTTGGAATAAGCTGTAAATGTTATTTTCACTAAAGTTGGCATTTTCATTGCCTTGAGTTCATGGAGTCCATTTTTTTTCATTATTTTTAAATTACTAATAGTTAAAGTGGGAATCGCAATAATGTACCACTGGTGTTAAGGGAAAATTTGTATATAATGAACCACGATCCTATCACAGATCATAAAAAAGTCGCTCCCGCGGACGATTATAGCGCAAGAGATATTCCTTGTTAAAGCAATGTGTGTGTAGAAGACTTCTTTGTGTCACCGGCCTTTGGGCGCGCTTTAAAAAATCCTCAGCATTCAGAATTCTTCTTTTGGAGAACCTTAATATTATAATTTAATAATAGTTGAAAGCGTTGAAGGTAGATGAATTATCATCCAAAGAATATTTCCTGAAAGTTTCACTGAAAAATTCGCAGTAGTTTGTAAATAAATAAAATTGGTTCATTCTATCCAAGCTTAGCCGGTGTTAATTTCCGAATTACAAGGTATTATCGCATGAAACTTGGTGACAGTATTCTATAAATGCCGTTTTCATATATGTTGTCACTTTTTTTTTATAATAGAAAGCAATATAATAATTGAATTAAAATTAATGTCCAAATTCCTTTGTTCTTCCATTTATTTTTCCACTATATAAGCTGTTGCAGCAATGGAATCCATTTTTTAACCATTTAATATATTCTTTCTGAAAATTTAATCTAAAACTTACTGAAAATATAAATTTGCTGTCAAAAATAGAAATGTGCTGTCAAATAATACATATTATTTCGCATAAACGCTACCTAACACTGATTCGAACATAGTTTAACACTTAACAACACTTATGTTCGAAACGTCGTAAACCAGAATACCAATTTTCGTTTTGTCGTTGCAGTCGGCGTCGCCGCGGTCGGAGTTCCGAGGGATTGTAGAATAGCTGTGCAAGGCTTAGAGCCTATACACACTTGCGACTCAATCGATTTGGTCCATGATACAACTATACAGGTAGTAGCATGGCCGCCATATTGAAATCCGCTGCCTCCCAAACGTCAAAGGACCGGAAGCAAGGCAGATCTAGCAAGGTAGGCGCATAGGCGAATTCAGAAATTTGTCATGTATTTTACTATTGTGATTGTTAGAGTTTAATGTCAAAATAATATTTCCGCTTAGAAAAAATCTGATTTCGCTTGGGACTCGCCCATTCCTATTGGCCATGATGTGAATTCGCTTTGATTTTGACATTACTCTACCCTTTTAAATAAAAAAGGTTTCTGAATTCGCCTATGCGCCTACCTTCTTAGATCTGCCTTGCCAGGAAGTAAACGAAAAGTTGACAATCGAGAGAAATTAAAAATGAAAAAAGTAAAATCAGCTGTTGGGTTGCTACTACCTGTAAAGTTGTATCATGATTTGGTCGAATTGGACTGTTGTATTCACACTACTCCAACTATTTAGTCGAATCGGTGGCAGCTATTCACACTTGAGACTAAATAGTCGTGTGATTGACAATGACATAGTGTTGCCAATGTTCACATTTTACTCAGCAAATTTTACATTAGTGGTCTTCATATAAAGTGATGAAGTATTAAATTGTTAAAGTTTATCTGCATTCTTACATGAAAGCACCTTCTTGTCAGCTGTCAACTTGATTAATAAATAAAAAACAATAAAATAATCAAAAAGTGCATACATTGTTTGGCTTTGTTTCTTATTAAACTAGCAACTAGCTGTCAAGTAAATGAAAAGAGAAAAACGGAAGGAATTACGCTCATAAAGGCGAAACGAACAGAAGTACAAGAAACGGAAAAATAGTAAAAAATCAGCCATTAATAATTTTCATGAAATTTCATTTTCATTATTTCTATTTTAAAATGCGATTAATGACATTTGAAGAGAACAACAATATCAAGAAACATATGAAAACGGAAGTAAATATCCTTAGTTAGATAATTCTTGTCTATAACTACACCATTTCCAGATGGATTTTAGAAAGCGTCAACTGGATTTTAGAAAGGGGAAATTGGATTTTAGAAATGTCGATTTGATTTTAGAAAAGGGAAATTGGACTTTAGAAACTGTAAATTGGATTTTCGAAAATTTATATAATTATTATTTTATACTTTCATACGCAATAAAGAATTTCTATTCGAAAAATTCTGTGTAAAATTTATTATAAACGCACATTCTGAAATCCAATTCACGCTTTCAAAAATCCAATTTTGTTTTCTAAAATCCTTTTAACGCTTTCTAAAATCCAATTGACATTTCTAAAATCCAATTTCCCCTTTCTAAAATCCAATTGACATTTCTAAAATCCAATTTCCCCTTTCTATAATCCACTTAACGCTTTCTAAAATCCATCTGGAAATGGTGTAGTTAATAAGAAACGAACCTTTTGTTTTTAAACATTTTGAAAATATTAATTGAAATATTCAATCTCTACAATTTACCAAAAGTGAAATAAAAGTAGTTCTGTCAGCATGGCAACTCTTTCCACTACGAATATCACTGTTGTTGTTGTAGTCGTTCGACTAAATTGTCTCAAGTGTGAATACGTAGAAGGGCGCCTTGCTGATCAAGCAGTTGTACAACTGTTTCAGTTGGAATGAAATTGGGCTGCAAATCCAACTGTTTCAGTTGTACAACTAATTGAATGTAGTGTGAATGCTTCCATACATTCCCATGCAAATCAACATTCGACTAAATCGATTGAGTCGCAAGTGTGTATAGGCTCTTATCCAAATAGATAATTCTTGCATGAGATTTGCCACTGGCATATGTCAAACGGTCAATATATATTGATCAAGGGTACGTTCGCGACGGCAATCAGAACCGCAGTGTTGCAAGTATCACGTTCTTCGCGTGTTTGTGGCAATACCTGCAAAAGTCAAACGTTCGTTTGACACATCAACCGTGCAGTTTGTTTGAATAATCGGCAACAGAAAATTTGTGTCTGCAATTTTTAATTTAAAAAAATGGAAAGAGAAGGGTAAGCATGATTGCTATATATTTAATGGAATATGCAATAATGTAATTTTAATAACACAAATTAATTGCAAATACTTTTAATAATGCTGTTATAGCAATATATCAGCCGAGTATCAGCAGGCAAGTGCAAAATAAGCAACGGGGTTGCTGTACTGCTGCAATTATAAATTTTCATGAACGTACCCCAAATCCGTGGATCGCGATCAAGACCAATCTATACAGGTCGTCTTTTGTGAAGGAGAATAGTTGATTACATTTAGACGGCCTTTTTCGAAAATGTCAAAAGCAGAGAAAACGCCAGCGAACACACAAGCTATTTCCACGAAAAATACGTGCAAGAATGCAAAATCAAAACAAAAGACGATAGCAAGCTGCAAATACGAGGAAGAAGAGCTACTCTCATTTGCATGGACCTTCTATAGTTAGGTTATGATCGCGATTCATATTGACTATCTCGCTAGTTATAATAGCCGTAACGCAACTGATGGAGCTGTCACTTTAATATCTATTGTATGTGAGCGGCATGTGATTGATTATAATGAACGGTTGAAAACGGCAATTTGACAGTTCTCTTTGCAGTGACAAAACAGAATAGCGTTAGCAAATTTTTTTTTTTAACATTTTATAATATAAAAATGGGCGAATTCGACGAAAGAATTAATAACAACAAATTGAAAGTTTTCTATTTTAAATTGGTAAATAAAGCACAATATTTACAGCTGTGGCAAATGTCAAAGACGGCAGTTAACGCACTATTATAACTGCCTTACGTTTGTCACCGTTCTCTATCGGTACGGCTTCCGTCCCGTTCCGCTATTAGAGCCCGTGCACAATTGGCTTTGTCTGCTCCAACTTTGATAGAAAAAACCTTAAAGCAAAGCGAAACTTCAGATGCTTGCTACAATTAACACTTTGACAATTTCCACTTCACTTCTTTGCTTCAATTTATAAACCTGATTTTTGGTAAAATATTTGGGGAATTAGCTTTTTTCTGCTTATTCGAATGTTATTTTTTTACTTTTCTCTGTTCACTTCTCACGAAATTGCGCGAAATATCTAAAATAAGTGTAGCTATACAAACATACACACACACACAAGGGGAGATGTTTGTCAAAGTGTAAAAAAGTTTAAAGATGGCTCACTTTATACCTTGCTTTACTCGCTTCACCTCAATTGTGAACATGTCCCTTTGAAAAGCGAAACTGTCAAAGCAAAGCTCTGAAGCAAAGCGAGGTAGAAGTCAATTGTGCACGGGCTCTTATAACCAGCGCTTATAGGCGAGTTCCCGTGGCAGTGATCCAGATCCGGATAAGAAGTTTGCATGCAAATGCAACAAGGATTTTGTGATCCTGGTGTTTATCTGTATCAATTTCGGATCCGTATAGATTGTAATAGATTTTTTTGATCCAGATAAATAACAGGATCACAAAATTGTTATTGCATTTGCTTGTAGAATTTGTATCCGGATCTGGATCACTGCCACGGGAACTCGCCTAGTGTAACATCGAGTATTGATGGATCGCGATTCTGGATCGCAAATTTTTGGAAATTTTGAAACCCGGATCGCAATATTGACAATACGGATTGACTGTGTAGCATGAAAATTTTGCGATCCATCAAAATGCATGTATATTTAGAAATTTTGAAATCCGGATCGCAATATTGACAATACGCATTGACTATATAGCATACAAATTTTGCGATCCATGAAAATGAATGTATTTTCAGAAATTTTGAAATCCGTGATCTGGATCGCAATATTGGCAATAAACGAATTGAAAGTGAAAGTGTGAAAAGGACGGAAGAAAAATATTTTGAACCTCAGAGCGAGAAAAATATCGCATATTCATATTGAACGTCTAGCACTAGTTTGCGATTCATCAAACCATCAATATCAATCGCGATTCAAATATCGTGTAACATACATACATACATACAGTCAAGGCAGATTTAGGAAGGTAGGCCCGGTGGCGAATTCAGAAACTACTTTTTTTTATATGCAAAGGTTGAGTGTAATGTCAAAATCCAAGTGAATTCACATCATGGCCAATAGGAATGGACGAGGGTAAAATTTTAGACGACGATACCCCGGCTAGAAAAAAACGGTTTTTTTAGGTGGGTAGGGGGGGCGGAGGGGACCACAAAACTGAAGACCCCACCCTCCGGAGGCCTATGGTTCCCCTATGGTTGGTTGTTGGGTTGGGTCTTGCCGTTTGGGAAAAAAAATGGTGTAACACCAAATTTAAATAAAAATTGTCAAACACTTTTCTGCGTTGGCGGCCTTCGGCCGCGCTTATTTAAAATAACCCTGGGCTACGCCACCAAAGTCCGGATATACAACTTAACCGTGGCTACCGCCACGGTGATGTCCTTCTGCGTAGTACACCGCGCGATTTTTATAAAGTTTTGGTATTTTTAAATAAAAATTGTCAAACACTTTTCTGCATTGGCGGCCTTCGGCCGCGCTTATTTAAAATAACCCTGGGCTACGCCACCAAAGTCCGGATATACAACCTAACCGTGGCTACCGCCACGTAGTACTCCGCCCGATTTGTTATTAAAAATTTTCATATTTAGGTGCCTTTTTCTTACTTACTTACCTCGATATGGCAACACAAAAAGTACTGTATAATACAACCCTACATGTAGTCAGAAACACAGAAGCACACATAACTCGTCGCGGTTAGTGAAAAATGTAAACAAATTAATAAAAGCGAGTTTTTTATAATAAAAACGTAAAATTCTCCCGAAAATATAAATAAAATCAATGTTTAAATGTAATTCAAAGTTATAAAAGTGTAAACTTGTATAAAAAGTATCGTTCCAAAGGCAGTTGAATCAATTTTCCCACATGAAATTTTGCTTTTGGGAAGGGTGAATTTAACAATAAATTACATGAATTGTGTAATTAAAAAATCTGTGAAAACGATTTATTTAGTTACATTAAAGCTAGGACTTGCATTTTAGTCACATTGTAACTGACTTTCGTGGTGAAATTGCCATTATTTCGCATTTTCAAAAAGTGGATATCGACTTCGAAACTCTAGCCTGGACGAGCCCCAAACGAATGCAGATTTTAACGGCGAAATATCATTTTCACATTACACTCTACCAATTAGAAAAACGAAATACATGGGGAATTTCTGAATTCGCAACCGGGCCTACCTTCCTAGATCTGCCTTGCATACAGTGTAACATATGCCATTTATTGGAATTCTGGCAATGCTATGAAATTTCAACATTTTTTGACGTTTGTGGAAGAGTACTGTATGTGTGTATGTAAATAAAAGTGAAGTTTGTCTGGTGTGTGGCCTTCGATTTTAATTTTCATGTTAAAAAAAATTGCAAAATCTCATGTGCGAATACCATTATAAATAATTAATTAAAAAGGTAATTATTCTATATGCTGTACTATGTTTTTCGAAAGACTAGATATTTACGCAATTATACCTATTGGCTGGTTGATTTTAGTGTACGTATTTGATTTGTGAATCATCTGTTTTTGTTTGCTACATACGTATGTACATATGTACGTAAGTATGTAGATTTCCATCGTCACTAAAACTACAGAGGCCTTCAAATTGCACAGTGTGATTGATTTTCTTTTTTATTGTTTTTGGTTTGGTGCGCGACGGTGTGCTGTGTATTCTAAGCTCAAAGAAAATTTTTGAGTTAAAGTGATTGTTGATAAAAAAATTGCAAATTAAATATGTAAACAACATGTTACTCAGAGAGTTCTAAATGTATGTATTAATCTATACTTAAAAATAGTTGTACAATAGCTACGCTTTTGGAAAGTGTGTTTTCTGGACAAAGGAACAGGTGCTTATCTGAATATGTCTGTATGTAATAAAATGACTCATTATAGTATAGTGATAAAAAAACTAAGTATTTCATTAAACGAGTTTAACATATATAGGTATGTATATAATTGTATTTGTATAAGATTACCTGTTAATATCTACTAGTAAGCCAGAGAGGTGTGCATCGCTGGCAGTTAAGTCACCTTTAAACTTTGCACCTGCGGTCAATATTAGTTCGGTGGCAATCTCTTGTGAACGTGTTAAACTAAAGTAGTTTGTTTTTAAATATTGCAAATCTACATTGTTTACTAATCCCTGTAAATAAAGCTAAAACTAATGCTTTGTCTTATTTCACTACCCCTCAGTTACCTCCAATTCCAGTAGACCGTTGAAAGTGGCATTCGCTAAATCGATATGGTGCCTTAAATTCACATTTTCATTCGCAAGCCATACACTATCCAATAATGTAGCTATCTTGTAACGATTTAGCGTTTGATAGAGTGGCGTCTGCCCAAATTTTGCATGCTCCACATGTAAGCTATCATCAGCATTGCCGGCATTCAAATAGCGTTCCAACTCCAATAGCGGAATGCCATTCAATGTGGCTACATTGCGTATATCGTTAGTGTGCGATATATTCAAGTGACCATGTATTGTAGCACCGGCGTA
This sequence comes from Urophora cardui, assembly GCA_960531455.1. Taxonomy (NCBI): domain Eukaryota; kingdom Metazoa; phylum Arthropoda; class Insecta; order Diptera; family Tephritidae; genus Urophora; species Urophora cardui. The sequence goes on along the minus strand of OY482670.1, from coordinate 35,235,469 downwards.
GATAATCTGCGGCTCAGTGGAGTTTGAGTCGAGGGTATCTTGTGGTACTTGTATGCCATTAAGTTTAGCTGTAGAAAGCGACTCTTGCATTTCAATCGGATTAGCTGCAGAATGGAAATAAGATGATTACTTATTAAATTACATATATGTATGTACATATAACACATTTTGGTTTTACTTTTATTTATACGGATGTATTGGAAACGGATGTCAAAACATCAAGTGGAGAACGACTTGGCATTATTTGAGTGTTTATAATAAGAAACGACTGACACGCTTTATTGGACTCACACAAAGTCGTTTAGACGGTTAAGCGACAATTAAAACCAAGAAGAAATGTATACAGAATTAAAGATCTCGTAAAAACTCAATTTAACTCGCTAGAACGTATTGGTCAACATATATTTATGTAAATAATTAGCTAACTATAACTCCGGATGTATGTATGTACCTATGTAGGTATGTTTCCAACTAAATTGTTATTCTATACATAAATCTATGCACGTACAACGATGTGCTATAGCTGCTGCTGTGGTTTGGCTCATCCAAAAAAAATGTGTACATGCATGCATATACGTATATGTATGTACTATCTAATATTCACTTAGCTCAATTTTTAAATTGAATACCACTTACTAAACTCCATTGCATCAATATATTCATTACGATTTATCCAATAGGTTTTCTCATAGAAATCCTCTATTGCGTGCCCATTAAGCGTGCCACCGCCGCTACTGCCGCTGCCACCATCAAGTTGCACTCCCTTCAAACAATTCACTTTCAATAAAGTTTGCGGTGATGTAAACACTTGCGTGCCATTCTTTTGCAACCAACTATGTCCAAATTGTTCCGCAGGTATATCATTGAATGTGCCACGATATTTTAAATGACCAATATTCATATCATAATTGAATTTATAATTTCCCTTAAAATGTATATCAGCACTCAATTGTTTTAATTGATTTACTATATCGTGTATATTACGGCCATTAATGGTGGCATTATCATTCAAGCGTATATTGCCCACATATAATGTATTTGCAAATTTGTTTCCTTCTGCTGCCAGCAGCATGTCATCATTGATGATGGATTCAGTCGTATTGGTGGCATTGTGCACCACAAGTGGCGTTTGTACACTTCTAGGACCAATCATTGATTTGCCGAAAATACTTTCACTATTCGCTTGCAGTTTTTCGACGTTAAACGTACTTGCATGCAATTCATTCACTGTCAGCGTGATGGGCATACTTTGGTCAGCAGTGCGTGTTACATATTCGTCGAGCGTTTTTCCTTGCAATGTTATATTATCGGCTTTGATGCTAAAAAGTAGTTACATAAATTAGTTTCTTTTTATATCTTATAGCAGAGAACCACAGTAATTGGGGGCGAAATGATTTGAATTCAGGCTGTAAAACGATTTAGTTTTCCACTAACGATGCGTGGAAACGCAGGTATGTTATTCCTACATATGTGCGAATGTACATGCTTTGCATTCTGACTTGAAATCATATCGCCCTCAGCTAGTGTCCTTTCTCTTATGCACTTACTTGCGTGCCCGAATTTCTCGCACTTCCATGGGTACCTTAATAGTTTGATTTGCGCTTTTAAGCAACAAACGCTCCGGCAGTGTATCCACATCAATGCCATTTAAATATTTCACTTCACTAAAACCCGATTGCACTGCCAGCGTTTGTTTGAAATGTTTCTCACCTCCGATCACTTGTATGTGTTTATAATTTGTTTTAATCAATTGTTGCATATCAATTCCATTTATAAAACTAAGTTCAGTATTATTTGCCTCCAAAGGCTCTTCAAAGCGAATATTAACATCCTCTAGCGTTTTTGTCATGTCAAGCCCATTTTGTAGTATTTGCTTTGTGCTTTTTTGAGTATTCAAATCAACTAAATCGTCGACGTTTAAGCTTTTGTAAATGATTGCGTCGCTATTAATAATGAAATCGCCATTGAGTATTAAATCGTCGTGTATAATTTGTTGTGGTGCCATGGATTGTAAGCGGTTACCAAGGATTTGACCCTAGAAGTGGGTGGGGTAAAACGTTGAGCCAAGTTGGTATTATTGTTGTATTGTTAAATGCGTGTAAAGCATATAAAGTTTAATTTATTTCAGTTTACATACATACTTATTTTCATTTCTACATATTCAACTTAGTAACACTTACCTCCATTTCAATCGGTTGCAATATGCGCACACTCTCGAACCTTTTCGCTCCCTCCACCTTTTGTGTTTCATTTGTGCGTTTCAATAACACATTTAATTTATCCTTTTCGACAAGTATTTGATTTAAACGTTCATGTATTACAAGTTCTTTGGCTTTTACTGGCGCTTCAAAGCGTAATGCCTGATTAATTACATAAGTTCTATTAGTGTTCGCATTATTACTACCGCCACCGCCATCGATTAACACCAATCTATTCAAATTATTGCCATCGATCTCATTATTCCGCACCTGCACTGATCCCGCAAATAGGCTACCTATTTCGACTGGCTGGTGTATGACTTGCTGCACTCCAGCACGATTCAGCGTCTGATTTTGTAAATCTTGCCATGTGTGTTTGTTCAAAGTGCCATTGATTTGGAGATGCTTTAGCGATAAAGTGGGTGCGTGAAGTTGCAGATTTTCTTTCACACTCACTCTGTCCGCCTTAATGTGCTCAAAAGTGGGGTTTGCAGCATCGATGCCATTTACTTTTTGTGCGTTCAGCTGTTCTTTGATAACAAGTGTGTTGACTTTAATTTTTTCGAATTTTGCTATAGTTTTAATTGTGCTATCATTGGCGGTTTGATTGGTTGTGGTTTTGAAGTTGCTGTTGTTGGCGTTGGCGTTGCTGGTGTTGCTGGTGTTGTTGGCGTTTTTGGCGTCGCGTCTTAACCGCTGTGGGTTAGCTGCTTTAATTTCAGCTTCTAGTGCATTCACTGCCTTAGTGGCGTAATGTAAAGCTTGCCAGTAATAGCTGCTGAAGTTATGTTGCGGAGAAATGAACTGTTATAGGAGAGAAGGAGAGAGGAAGTGGGCGTAAATTGAATGAATGGAGTATTGAAAACTTTTTTAACTTGGAAAGAATAGAGATTCCTATATTATGGATATTATGTGCAAAACAAATTAGTGGGACAGTGCGATGTTCGATTCGTATATGAATTTCTCTTCGAAAATACGTTGATAACACTGGATCACAAAATGAAATTTGTTGTACATATGTATGTACTTTAGACCAGACCTGGGTAATATCAAGTACCAGTACGACTTGCGACAAGTACATTTTAAAGGAATTGTACTGGTACTGGTACTGGCATTCCCAAAATTTTCAAGTAATTGCAAAATAATTGAAGTTTTAGCAAATACTTCAAAGTATTTGGAAAGAATTGAAAGTACTTGAAAATAATTGAAAAATGTACTTGAATCGATTTTTCAATTCTTTTCAAGACTTTCAATTACTTACAATCTTGAAACTAATATTTAAAAAAAAAATTACAAAAATAAACGATATTTTATATTTTTTACATGTCGCTTGTAGTCCCTATTATGTTTATTTAACAAAATGCATTTGAAATTTAACACAAATAAATAACTAAATTTAATTTAAGACAAAAAAAAATAATTCAACATAAATAAAATTTATAAGAAAAAATATAACGTGTCTTAAGCCTAGATATCTAGAAAAACTGTCGAAATTCGACAGTAGGCGCACTCTTAGTTTTTTTTAAATATTGGTTTCAACTTGACGTTCCGTCGTCGATTGCAAGTAATTGAAAGTACTTGAAAATAATTGAAAAATCGATTAATCGAAATCGATCTTTTCAAGTACTTTCAATTCTTTTCAAATACTTTGAAGTATTTGCTAAAACTTCAATTATTTTTCAATTCCTTGTACTTGTACTTGTACTTGAATATTCTGAAAGTACTTAGTACGGACTAATTACTTCAAGGTCGAAATATAAAGTATTTAAGTACGTAATAGTCCAATTACTACTTAGTATTACCGAGGTCTGCTTTGGACGCAACTATCCTATCTACATATATCGTCGGTGATACTGCAATACGTTCCAAGTCACTTTTCACTTCTTTCTGAACACTCGAAAATAACGTGCTTACTCTTTTGCCAATCACATAGATTTTGCTATGATATATAACTTTGCTTTAATATATACTACTAGCTGTACCCAGCCAAGCTTTGCTTTGGCCCACTTCCTATTATAGGTACTTGAAGCGAAAAATGGCACACTTTAAAATATGTTGGAAGTATCTAGAAACCGAAATTACCTTGGGGTGCAGAGCTCAGCACAATTCAGATAAGTTTAAAAAAAGTGAAGGAAAAAGTTGATATTTTCAAAAGTTTGCCCTCTTCATGTTCTTATCCCATTTTTCTTCGTATTAGTCTCCAACTGCCTTTCCCTCTACTTTTTTCTTTCTCTTTCCCATTCCATTTATCTTTCCTTTCATTTCCGTTTCCTTTTTCCTTTCCAATCACATTTCCGCTTCCCTTTCTCTACCGCTCTCTCCTACCTCTCATTTTCTGTCTTTCCCCTTTTTATTCCCCCTCTTATTCCTTCTCTAATTCCCTGTCTTACTGTCTCTCTCCCCATCCTCTTCATTCCATTTTTATTATATTCTCCCTCTCCTTTTCCGTCCCTTTGCCTTTCCCAGTCTCATTACTCTTCCCCTTTCCCTAGGGAACTGGGTTTAGCATAACATACCCTGCATTCCACTTCTCATTTGATACCATCATTACTTAAAAACATTCCGTGGCGTCCGAATCGTCTCTTTTACCCATAATTGGGTATCGGGACTAAGAATAACTATGAAAATATCTCTATATAGCAGACCCGGTCAACACTTTCAATTTATATCAGTATTGCTCAGAAGCATCCCGGGCTCATCCGGGTCCACTTATTGACCCACATCTGGGAACTTGACCTAGGAACCATAATGGGTACGGTATCTGGAGACTTGACCTAGAAATCGTAATGGGTACGGCCCTACATGAGAGTCCGCTCAACACCTTTCATTTGGTACCAATATCCCTAAGATATATCCCGGTGTTATCCGGGTCCGCATATTGACCCATACCTTGGGATCCCACCTAGGAATCGTCATGCGCCGTGATTAAATAACAATATCGCCTAGGAATCATAATGAGTTCATCTCTATGTAAAAGCCCTGCCTTTTAGTTGACACCAATATCGTTCAGAAATTTTCCGGAGCCATCCCGGTCCACGTTTTGACCCACATTTAGGGACCAGACCTAGGAATCATAATCAGTTCATCTCTGTGTAAAGGCCCTGCTCAGCACTTTTCATTTGGTACGAATATCCCTGAGAAATATCCCGGTGTTGTCCGGGTCCGGGTGTTGACCCACACCTTGGGACCCGACCTAGGGATCGAATGAGTTCATTTCTATGTAAAATCCCTGCTCAAAACCCTTCATTTGATACCAATATCACTGAGAAATTTTCACGTTTTGATCCATATTTGGGGACCCGTCCTAAGCATCACAAATAAAATAGTTCTATGTTGAAGTCCTCATCAAGACCTTTAATTTGATACCAATATCGCTCAAAAACATCCGAGGGTCATCCGGGTCCACGTTTTGACCCATATCTGGAGACCCGACCTAGGAATCACAATGAGTACTATTCTATGTAAATTCTCTGCTCAACACCTTTCATTTGATACCAATATCGTCCAAAAATATTCAGGGGAAAGCCGGATCTACGTTTTGACCAGACCTGTTAAATTCCGATTAGGATTAGTAATCAATTAAATTATTTTGTTTTTTAATTGGTAATCATTATTTTAATTGTTTTGCAGAAAAAAAGTAATTTTAATGATTACCATTAAAAAATCAAAAAAAATCAAAAATAATCATAAAATATCAAAAATAATCAAAATAATTTTTTTTGATTGTTTTTGATTATTTTTGATTTTTTATGATTATTTTTGATTTTTTATGATTTTTTTTTGATTTTTTTTATTTTGTTTGATTTTTTTCAATATTGTTGTAAAGAAATTTGGATACGCATGCACATAAGTATCCAGGTAGGTATGGTCAGAGAGGCATAAAGTTTGTTTGTACAAATGTATGTGAACGCATATTAAAGTACGTAACCCTGCAGTAAATATGGGGACAGGTGTATCCAAGTCATTGTGTATTCTACAGCGACAACTGCACTAATTAAAATGTCGACAAATTTAGAAGTACAAAATTTGTATAGATCCTGGCTCGTTCGAAGTTTTTCGTGCTAGATACGGATACAAACCCTTCCTACACCTGGGGAAGATTCATTTCTAGGTTCAGTATAAGGACAGGGAAGAGCGAATAAAGAATTCTGATTATGACAGAGATTATCTTTACGTAAATCTATTTGCAACATAGCAAATCGTCTACTGCTTTATTATGTAGTAGGCATGCGAAGACGAATATAAATTCCCAAATAATCCTATTTGAGGAACAATGTCGGAACGTAAGTACGTAATATTTCTGCCTTTTAAAAGAATGCAATAGGGCAATAACTAGGGCTGAAACGGTATGGCGTATGATGAACAATAAATACAACTTATATGAAATTAAGAATTTTTCCTTCTTTGAAAAAATTGATGAAGTGTGAAACAGACAAAGGAAATACAACTGTGCTAATGGAGGAAGAGGAATACACCGCAAAAACAGGTCAACTAATCAAAGAAATGGGCTGCCAAGTGATGAGAAAAGACCCAACGGAAGAATACCAAATGGCAATAAAACGTGCAATAAAACAAGCGAAAAATATAAGAGACATCAAAGTAGCCTACACTCTCACAGCAATGAATCCATCTGCCCCATCACTGATCGCACTACCTAAAATCCACAAAACAGGAACACCTATGCGACCAATAGTAAACCATAAATCGGCACCAGGATATAGACTTTCAAAACATCTAAATATGCTACTAGCCGAGAAATTAGACCTGTCCAATAAACACGCAATCAAAAACACAACGGAACTAGTCAACAAACTGAAAATTCTGAACGTACCCAAGGAGTCAAAACTGGTATCATTTTACGTGAAGGATCTATACCCCTCGATACCAACGACAGAAATACTAAAAGCTCTAACTAAAATACTGACAGAGAAAACGAACAAAGACATTGCAACAGAGATCGTAAATACGCTGAAAATAACCCTTGACCAGAATTATTTCAAATTTGGCAATAAAATATACAGACAAACTCACGGACTGGGCATGGGTAGCCCCACATCAGCTATCCTTATGGAAGTATTTATGCAATATTTGGAGGAAATTTACATTCAATAACTGGCGGCAGACTTAAAAAGTCAATACCTCTTGCTTATAGAAATAGCAAATACTAGTTTTATTAATAGAAATTTCAGCAAAAGGATGTTTATTCATAAGGCCCATTGATATTGTGTAACAGTCAATCAATGCTATAGTCTGCTCTTCGAAACGAAAGACAATTTGGTAATATTGGTATTCTCAACAGACTACCTCGCTGAAATTCGACAAAAATTTAATTAAAACACTCTTATTTACATACATTTATTAATTCAATTCTGTTTTTATATTTTTAATATGAACATATATGTATATAGTATGATTTTATATATAGCTATTAAAACTCCAAGTACATTTGATTGACTAACATTGAGTACAATTATAACAAAGGTTTTATACCCTTCTTTTTATACTCATATGAAATGGTGTTATAACTTTGAGCGGAAATGCAGAAGGAGGCATGACAGATCCACCAAAATATAACCGCTATGATGAGGATCATGAGCTGAGTCGTTTAAGCCATGCCCATCATTCCGTCTGTATAAACGCAAACTAATCCCTCATTTTTTGAGATATCTACTTGAAATTTGGTACTTGGGTAACTTCTTAAGAGAAATTGGACCACTATAACATATAGGTCCCATACAACGGATTGTTCAGATATAGACATTTTGGACTATAACATCTCCATAAATAACGCACATAATTCACTGTATAAATTAATGAAAATGAGACTATGTATCGCTTCTTTTCCTCATTCATGAATGTCATAAAGTCTCGATACAGTCGAAGACAGCCGCAATATTAGTTGCTTTTCATTGTATACCTAACTACGAGAAATTCTGTATTAAAGCCCAATTTATGAGTTAGTACAACAGCGAATGTTACACTAAAATGTTTGATTTGGCCACTTTAAACAATTTTCATAAAGATATATAATTTGATATAAACGTGCATCGTACCATGTACGGTCAATGACAAATTAACAATAATTCCAAGCTTGTAAGATATGTATAAATGTGTATGCCTCTCTGCACAAATATACGAGGAGGAAGCATATAGAGCCTTTATCCTGTTAGTGTGGGACTTTAACCGCACTACACCACCTACGCTCATCGTATCGAACCCCCCGGTACTACCATCAAGCTACCGTCGGAAGTCTGCCTTAAAAGGCTATATACATACCTGCATACGTACAAATGTGCATATTTCTTTAAACCATATTGATAAAAATTAAAAAAAATCAAAAAAAAATCATAAAAAATCAAAAAAAATCAAAAAAATCATAAATAATCAAAAATAATCAAAAACAATCAAAATAATTTTTTTTGATTATTTTTGATTATTTTTGATTTTTTATGATTATTTTTCTTTGTTTTTGATTTTTTATGATTTTTTTTGATTTTTTTTAATGGTAATTGCAAAATAATCATTAAAATTTGAAAACAATGCGTAATCAATCATTAAATGGACAGTTGAAAAAATAATCAATCAAGCCGGTAATCATTACGATTAATAATCATTATTTAACAGGTTTGGTTTTGACCTTTTGACCTATATCTCGGGAACCGACTACCGGATTTGAAAAAAATATGTATATAAACCATCTAGGGCAAGGTACTAAGGTAAATGTACATAATTCCGTCATACTAAGGACTTTTCTGAATTGCAGGATTTTTGGAGCTTAAACTATAGACCGCAAACTGAAAAATAAATATGTCACAAATAAATCGATGCACTGAGGCTCATTCTCAATTGCTAAAAAATTAAAATAATTAAAATAATTACTATTTATTTTAATTAAAATTTGATGTACATGCAAATGTCCCTAATTCCGTGACAAAAATTGTCCCATGTCCCTAATTCCATGAATAAATGTACCTAATTCCGGCCTTGTAACAAAATGCACAGAAATAATTTTTCAAATCAATATATTACATATTTGACCTAAATATTTATTTTATAATTTTTTATGAAATTGAAATTTGTGTTTATTAACAAAATAAATTTAAATAAAGAAAAAAATTATTAAAAATTTAAATTTTTTTCTTTATAAAAATTCAGATACTTATTAAAAAAGGGAAAAATAATAATAAAATTAAATTTCATTAACATTTTTTTAATGTTAAAGAATTACATTTACGGCCTTATTCCGGTGTGGTAACATAATTTACTTTACTGGTTAAATAAAGAATCTGGTACTTTAAACACTCTTTTCGTATTCTGGCAGCAGAAAATTAAGTTACCACTTTTGTTTTGTTACCATTTTCAGCCCGATTCCATTCCGTTCGTATGGAAATGCTTTGACAGCGTTACCATTTGTGCCAGAATATCAATTGAAAAGACGGTAACAATTTTCAGCAACATAAATTACCAGTAAAGTAATTTTCCGGTAACGCTCGGAATAGCAGTGTTAGATAAAAACTTAAACAAAAGACAAAGAAAGTACAAAAAAAAAACATAAAACGTAAATGTGCGATACATGTATCACGGAATAAGGAACAGTATGAAGACCCTAATTCCGTGATAGTATCGCCAGTCACTTATAAGTTGAATATTAGCGAATAGGTTCAAAAATCTATATCACGGAATTAGGTCAAGAACTTCTCTAGGATTTTATTTAATGGAAAAATGTTTTATTACGATTGGTTGTTTTCAAAAAAGCTATTTAAAAGAAGAAAGAATTAAGTACTAAAATTTCCTAATTCCGTGATAGTCACGGAATTATGTACATGGGGAAATGAAAGATGTCCCTAATTCCGTGATAAAGAAAATTTACTTTTAAGAAAAAAATAACTATTGAAATAAGGTTGAAAGTTACAAAAACAAATGCCAGATGCCTATCGAATCATAAAAATAATAATATTGATAAAAATCTTAACCAGTAAATTTTTATAGCCATAAGAAAATACTCGATGCTGCTTAACCATTCGCTTAAGAAATTTCCTGTATTATGCTAATTTTTTGACCTGTCAGTTTTAAAGTGGTTTTATTAAATCAGTAAGCTCTAAAATTACAACAAAATTATAAATTAATATACTTTACAGCTAAAATAATATGATATATTTTCTTTGATTAAATATTGTACCAATTCCTTATTTTAACGAATATAAACGATTATCACGGAATAATGGACTATCACGGAATTATGTACACTTACCTTAAGCTGGTGTGTAAATTTGGTCAAAATTCCTCCACGCGTTTGGGCGAAAGCCGGCGACAAAGAAATGGGCTTGATTTATATATATATATAGATATAGATAAGAACGTAAAAAACATTGCGAAAAGTAAAAATATATAAAGTTTTTTATCCCCCCAAAAAAATTTTATCACCGCGACATAGCACGATTTGCAGTATCACCGACGATATGTAAAATCGATTGCTGATTCCGAAAATCGGGTTTCATTTTTAATTCTATGGGAATGTTTTTGAGATATCGGAAATTTACCGTTATTTGGCCAATGGCTTCACTTAATCCAGTGTGTCTCAGCGACCGATTTTACATATAGATAGGATAGTGGTGTTCAGAGTATTTTTTGTGTAATCCTTCTATAACGGTAAAAAATCAATATCCTTGTTGTACTTTAAAATATTTCAAATCTTATTGCACTAATTTTTGTTAATAAATAAATATCAAATATCAAAAAACACTTACCGATTGCGTATGCACTGTTTGTATGTTGGCTTGCGGAATTTCCTTTACTTGCATATTAATTTTAGGTTGTGGATTTTTGGCTAGTTTTGCCTTTAAAACAAATTAAATTAATGATCTAATAGTAAATATTTGCTTAACTTTCCATTTATTATTTTCTAAAAAAAACGAATTCTCACCTCCACCTCTCGTTGCAGCTGATCGACATCAATTTGCGCCAAACGCTCAATCTGCGCTTTAGTCCAATCGATTATTTGTTGACGCAAAGCATTTGCATGTTCATCTTGTTTGTAGATTGGAAAAAAAATATTTGTATCGTTTTCGGTCATTTTCTCATTTGCGATCACTAAAATTTGAGTTGAAAATGCATAGCTTTAATGGGTAAATTTCTGGTAGCAAAGAGTTCAAAAAAAAAAATATTCCAAAGTGTTCCAACAAAACTGAATCGTTTTAGGCTTGCAGTATTAAAACTTCTCTTTGAAGCGCGACTGTTTTGACACTTATTTGCTGCGTAGATCTTCACAAGTCAGTTCTCGAATAAACTCGACGAAACTTTCTTTTAAAGCAAATAATCGTTATCGATGTTATCAGCGTCGTTTTTGCCCCATTTCATAGCATAAAATTTAGTTGATCGCGGGAATTTCTAGATAAGTCTTGTCTAATGTATACGATTTTTGTTTTGTATATTGAAGAAGTTTATTTTTGAACATGCCATATCCTAGATGAAACATTTCTAAAACTTACCCAAATAATTTTTATCATTCTCTTGATAAATTCGCATTTTCGATACGCCTTGGCCCAAAGCACCTTCTGTAAATTGTACGTTAGACGGTTCAAATTTCCAATCATTCAGATTATACATTTTTATATCTTGATCTTTAGCAGCAACGAGTAACAGGAATTTTTCAGCATCCACATTATTCTATTTAAAACGAATGCGAAATTAGAAAATACACACATACTATGTACCTCTCGATCTAAATTAAAAGCAAATTATTTACCTGTACAGGCAAAAACTGCTCTACAGCATACAAAGACAAACTCTGATAGGGCACAAATTGTCCCTTATCGAAAACATAAAACACAGACTCCGCCTCATCAGCATCTTCGCCATTTGCTACACCATTCTCACTGCTTCTCATCGTATTTGCAAAAACCAAAAAATGCTGTCGTTTCACCTCATCCACTGGCACTCTGAAATGACGTACATCCACTGCCCCATACGTGCGTATCTTCTGAATTAATTGGAAACCTTTCTGTTCCCCAACAAATTTATAAATTTCAGAATAAGTTGTCGTATGACCATTTACATCGGCATAATTAGCTAAAGCGACATAATTTTCATAGTTTATAGAAAATGGTTCAACATGACGCGCATTGCTGCATGCTATACGCCCGACCAGCGTAAACGATGCGCCCGCCAATTTGTAGTAAGGACATTGTTGATTGCTGGCTGATATGCCATTTCCATTGCCGTTGGCGTTACGTTGAAATGTTTGCAACATATATAAATCATTGGCTGTGGGACGCATATAAATCGCATATAAATTTGTTGTTGGAAAGAATTGTACAGCACGCAAACGATCATCATCGGCGCTGAGTTGATAAATTGGTGAACCGTCACGCGCATTATCAATCGGTTGTGTGAGATTAAATGCCAATGCTATGTATCCTTTGGCGCCTAGAGTTTTACAATCCATTGCGATTGCATTGGGCGTAGCAGTGGTGTAGATTTCTATGTAGCTTTGTTTCTAGATAGTTAATGGAAGAAAGGGGAAAGTAAATTATCGAAAGAAATACCTTCTTTATGCTTAACTGTAATAGTACAAACCACATTTTTGTACACCGTAAAATGTCGCTCGCCAATTTTGTTTTTATGCAATGAAGCTGCATATTTTACGCCGTCCAATGAGAGTATACAAATATCAAGCGGAAAAGGCACAGGCACCGACTCGACTTTTTCAAGGCCATTAAATGAGTAGGCAGCTGTAGAAGTAAGCAATGAGACAGTGTGAGCGAGAAAGATAAGAACATTTTAAAGTAATTTATAAAAGATTTAAGTACACTGTCCAGTAAACGTCGGTCTTCACTCTAGACGATAATTGTTATTAAAGAGCTCCTTGCAAATAAAAACCTTAGAGTTTATGGAGTTATAGTGCTAGTGTTGAATTTCATTTCGTGATTTCATTCTCACCGCAATTTTTATGATATATTGGTCAGAATGTCTGTCAAAAACCGAAACCGAGAACGAAAAAAGATACTGAAGGTGGCACATCGCCAAAACAGGGTTTTCTCCAAACCAAATTTAACAAGGAATGAGGGAAAATCATTCAATCTCATCTACCATAACTAACTCAGTCAGTTTTCTCTTTTACTAAACCAGATTAAATAAATAATAAATTAATAAATAAAAAAATTAATAAATCCTGATTGGTTTTGCATAAAAGTCTTATCACTGCGGATTAAGCACAGCGGCCGAAAGGCAAAGTTTGGTTTGTACAATCCGTTATGACTGTTTGCAACTTATTTACCTGTATAGTTAAGCCAACATAGCCAAGAGCCCTTTCCAGGTATTTTAATTGTTCCCCCTTTCGTAATTATCACAATAAACATTTTTTGTCTGGTATATTTTTATGACCAGCATTTCTCTAAATTGTTCACCGTTTTATATACATACATATACGGTGCATAAATCCGAGTTCACAAATATTTAAATTTTGTGTCGGTATAAAAATACACATCACATGTCGACGACTGAGTAAAAGATTACCCTCAAAACTGGTTCCAAAAACGACCTAACTCAGATTTTGCTTCACTAATGCCCTATTTCAGAATTTGTTTCAAAAACACCTCAGTTCAGAGAAAACTTGATGCATATTTTTCTGAAATACGCGGTTTTTAAACAATTTCTGAAATAGGGTGTTAATTAAGAAAAGTCAGAGGGCGTTCTACATAGAAACAAGTTTTGAAAAAGAGTGATTTTTTACTCAGTCGTCGATATACATATACCGATCTGATTGGACATACATATGTATCTGTTCTTGCAGCCAACGAAAGCGTAAATAAAACCAAATAAAAAAAAACAAAGAAATGACGGATGCTCAACAGGAAACGCTACAGCCCAAAACACAGTCGAGTGCCAAAGAAGAAGATACTTATGTGGAGTGTATACGAAAACAGTTGGAAGAGATCGATTTGCTTTCATCGATCTATTGTGCAGCCGGTGAACTAAATTTACTCGATGCGAGCGTTATTAGCGATTTCAATGATTTTCTCACCAACACCGCCCACTCCAAAACCACCACACTGGATGGGGTACTCAAATCGCATTTAGAATATACAATCACATTGCGGGTGATGCATGCCAGCAAACCGAAAGATAATAAAATAGAGATACGCATTGAATTACCACATCTGTATCCGTTGTTGGAGAAAGCGGTGATAACTGTGATTAGTGCACTGCTAGGCAAAGCCAAAGAATCATATTTGAAGCGTGAAATTGAAAAGTACATAGACACAATGGTGGATGGCGGTGAATGTTATGTATTTCAGGTGGTCTCTTGGCTACAAGACGAACTCAATGCACTAATCGGACGTAATGAAAGCGAATTTCCAAATTTAGACAATAATAAAGAACAGGAGAGCGCTGCTGCTGCTGCTGCTGCAGCGCTGGAGTGTGAACGCTTATGGATCTATTCGCATCACATTAAGTCGAAGAAAAAGCGACAGGAAATACAAAGAGAGGCGCGTAATCTGCAACTCACGGGCTTTTCACGTCCCGGCAAACCGGGTGTCATATGCGTAGAGGGTTTACGCAAGAATACGCAAACATTTTGGCGTGTAATCAAAGCGATGCACTGGCAACACATTACCATATGCAAGAGCGAGCTGTGGCAGGGCAAATTAGAGACGCGGCGACGTTTTGAGGGTTTCAAAGAGCAACTTTTCTGCGATGACCTTGACAAAGACGATGAAGGTGGCGGCGAGGGTGTAATGGATATGGGTTTATTTATCAAATATTTGGAAACACATAAATCGGGTTATATGAAAAAAGAGCTTTTCGATCTGGATTAGTATGGGGGGAAATTGGTGGAGAAGAGGAAGAAGTGGAAGGAAATTAATCAGGCACAAAATAATGAGCGGGTTGAGCTTGTGCCAAAGAGTGTTATTAAGTATAGGTATAGTACATATAGACGCTTCCAAACAATACTGTACGAAGTCTGAAAACTGTGTTTTGTAGGGGAAGCTCTCAAGGTTTAAATTCCATATGAAACTTCAGTTGTATGCTAAGTATATTTTCGCTTGTAACTTCTATTTGGACTGAAAGGTCAATACCAAAACTCGATACCATCTAAGTTAGGGTATGCTTTGTATAAAACCATTAGAAAAAATAAAAACTTGCTACGTTGTTTTCAAGCTGTCAATGTTTGTATTTTGTAAAAATCCATGGTATAAGTATACCAGGTAAAACAAACGTCAAGTTTTCGTCGCCATATTAACCACCTGACAATTAAGCAGATTATGACATTTCGTGCTGCCATACTCAATGATAAAAATCCGCCATTAATGGCATTTTTCACTGCTTTGTTTTAAAAATAAAATGTAACCATGGTATTCATAGTAACGAATTTTTTCAATTTGAATTGAAAGAAATTTTTTCAATTTGAAAAAATTACACATCCTGCAGTAAATTTGTTTCACTGCTGAATGATCATTGATGATTCTTCTGAGTACAATTTTTATTATTATTATTATTTTTTTTTTTTTTGAAAAAAGCAAACCATTTATATGAAAAATTCAGCAGTCTTTATTTGAAAGTACCCACTGATGCCTCCTCAGTCATAGATGAATTTCATCAGTAATTCATAAAAGATTCATTTCGGATTTTTACTTAGCGGAATATCAGTTTGGCCGTACTACAAAGTAGCCCCTTTCCGGTATTCTCGGTGAGTTTTTAATTTAGTTTAGTAGTTACGATCACTTTTAATTTAGGCTTTGTGATCACTCTGGTATATAGTTTGGGGAGGTTTTGGAGATTGATCTATTATAACTCAATATCGTCACATAAAGTGCAATACCGCGTATCCGCTACCACCCAAATTTTACAGGAGACAGTAAAAACTGTTTTAATTCAAAACGGTTCGGAATTTTGGAAACCCACATCCAAACAAAGGTAGATTTTTGGATTATATTCTTAATCCAAATATCATTTTGGCGAAAAACAGTTAAATGTGCAGTTATTGGCTTACTTATGTATTTATAAGCGGTTTTGCGTCTTTTATTTTGTTCAATAGTGACGTATAGGCGGTTTTGCAGGCGTACGTAAAAACTTTTCTTCAATAAAGCAAAGTTATAATCCATTTCGTGTTTATGAAAGTATAATCAACTTTAGTACATTACAGTACAGTTATAAAGCAATAACACCTATTATTCGCTGTATAGGTTCGAAAAATTTCTTAAAAAAGCGGTTTTGAAACTGTGTCATTATTTGGAATTGCGTTGTGTGAATCTCAAAATTGTTGCATGAATGGATGGGGACGGACGCTAGAAATGTATTTTTGATGAAATCTCATTTTTGGCAAAAATGTCACGCGGTTTTGCACTTTAAACGACGATATGTATGTACACCACCATACCAAGCGAGCATTTCAGTCTATATATGTACATATATGTACATATGTATGTCCAATCCAATTACAAAAAAAATATGTACCCTAGATTTTAACAATATGAGTTGCTTATTTCCGCGGTGCAATAATACCAAATATGGCTGCAAAGACGGTGATATAAAATTTTTCCAATTTCCGACGATACCCTTTATTCGCGGAGAGTGGATGAAGATTTGTGGAGTGAGCGAAGAGGAGCTACCGGAAGTTCCATAAATCTGCTCACTAGTGCCCTTTCTCTTTCTGTCCTTTGATTCCTGAAATACCCAAACTTTCAAACAAAAATCTACGCATTCAAAAAATAAAAGTCTGGCATCGCTATACTGCAAAACTGACATAAGATTAAACTTCAAAAATCTGCTTTTTAATCAAAAAGACAGCGTCAAAATGACAATGCACATACCTGTATTTTTTATACCATGGTAAAAATCTCGAGTTGTATTATATGTACCCTTTTGCTTATAACTTTTGATTGGATTGTCCGATTGATACCAAAATTTGACAGCATTCAAATTAAGACACGTAATACTTGAAAACATAAAAAACGGGAAAACGTACTAAATCGACTTAGTACAGTATTGTTTGGAAGCGTCGATATGTATGTATGTAAATAACAAATTTAAATGAGAGTTTTCAAGTTATGAAGTTTTACAAGTCACGCAACAAAATTTGCTATCAGGTTTAAAAAGCAATATGTACATTTTTTTTGTAATACAAGTTAAATATTTTTATGCACGATTTGTGCATTTTTTGTTACATTGTAAGTTCATAAATGAAACGGGGAAACAACATTAATTTTTTCTAATAAAAGTTTAGTACCTATGATTAAGAAAGAATAGTGTATTTTTGTTAACATTTTGTGTGCTTTTAAATGACAATGGGGGAACAACTTTTGCTTGGCAAAGTCAGACTTGGCTACTCTTGGCTCTGGGGGCTTGCTCGTTAAAATGCGTAAAAAAACATCTAAGCAAGTTTCAACCGATCAATCAATTTTTGCAATTTTTTTAATTACATCTTATTTAGTTTTAAATTTATTTGTAGCCGCATGAGATGCTCCCTTCAGTAGAAAGAAATACATATACTTATGTAGCTTAAGTTATTTGCTCTTGAAGATTCGTTTCTTTAAAGTCACACTGCAGCCGAACAAATTCCGAAAATCAAAAAATTAATTAATTTTTTTTTTATATAAAACCACCTTTTTTTTAAATACTCTAAAATTTGTTTATGTAAATATAATTCTTCTATGAATACTGCATATTTATCTTAACAAAGAAAAATTTATTAAAAAAAAAAAAATAATTTCTTTGCCTGCCCCCTTTCTCTTCGCTTACATTACCTTTATCGAAAAACTGCGCCATTTCACGTTTTTGCATTTGCATATTGAACGGTTCGAGTTTTGCGTCATAAAATTGATCAAAACTCACATGAAAACACAGGCAATTAATAACACAATTAATTAATGTCAAAATAAAAATGCGTGGAGACATATTTATTTTGGTAATTTGTATCTATGCACAACAACACAAAAATAGACCTTTCTAGCTTTCAGTAATAGCTATAAATATTTTTTTTAAACTTTTTTCGATGCAATTTTTCATGAACTTTCAATTACTACTGAAAATGTGCAAAACTGCACGTATTTTTTTTTTCAATATACCCTTTAACTTCTTTTGTGTTTTCTAACGGTGAATTATAAATTAGCTCATGTGAGAGAATATGGGAAAGACCCGTGCGGGAAGTTGTAAGGCAATAGTTACACTAGTGCCTTTTTGTCACCCTTTCGTTATGAACCAGAAATTTTGCTCATTAGTTGTAGATTGCCCCTCTAGGAAAGCGATCGTTAAGTCGCTGCTGCTACTTACTTCTTCACTCTTCGATTCCATTCTGTGCAGGGAAACTTTCCTCCGACAGATGCACAGTTTCCATAGTTAAAGAGATTTCGGCCGGGTAAGAGATGGTTCTGTAACTCAATGCAATATTTCATCTTTAATTAAAATTTTCGTAAAGGGAAGCTAACATCTGTGTTTGCCTATAGGCAAACTTCCAAGATCGTCAATTTATGCAGTTTTCTAGCAGGTCTCTGCACAAGTTTTTTAAGTGAAATTATTGCGACTGAAGCTGGTTGATAGCCTGATAAGGAGTTTTAGAAAATAACCTACATAATATACCTACTCTCTGAGATGTAGTTCTTTCCGCTTTTTCCTTAAGTAGACTTACTATGTTACTGTTCCATATGAAGACAGATACATATTTACCTGATCCTAGAGAAGAGTATTTTTCCATTTATAATTTATTTGAGACCCTTATAAAATGCATGAAAAAGTTATAGTACACATACATAGTATACATACATATGTTGCAGATATATTTAAAAATACACATATGTATGTACAAATGTACATAAAAAAAATTATATACATAAATTAGATAAAAAAAAATTTATATAATAAGAACCTAAATAAAACCATCGCTTATAATATTATGGAAACGCTCGTTTTCACAGACCTCATGCTTCATCTGTCCATCATCGAAATTCGTCTCTTTTGTCGGCTGTGGATCGGCAGATGTCAAAGTTGCGACACGTACTTCTTCTATTTTCTGCACATTTTGCTCTCCAGCTGGCGAGAATCGCTTTGTTGTGCGCAAACAAAAACAACCACAGACTATTTCAGACCATATGCTTGAATAGTTTGAGCAAATAGGACAGCGGGAGGGAGTAGCGCGCTTAAAAAATTTGAAAAAATGCAAATTTAAAGCTATATGCATATGTATCGTCGCTATAGAAGAAAAAAGACGCAAAGTGTTTTGTTGAGGAAGAAGGACGCAAACTTTTTTGTTTCAAAGAAAGACGCATTAAAAATATTTTTCGAAAGAAAGACTTTATTAGTTTTGATAATGAAGAAAGACGCTTTATTTTTTTTTTACTATAAAGAAAGACGCATTTAAATATATTTTAGGAAAGAAAGACGTATTCGATTTTTTTTTGTTTCTTTGTCAATATTAATGCTAATGCGTCTTTCTTCGCAGTTAATAATGCTAATGCGTCTCTGTTCGTCGAAATATTTTTTAATGCGTCTATCTTCGTCGACATGTTTTGTAAAGCGTCTTTCTTCCCCTACATATTTCTAATGCGCCTTTTTTCGTCGACAAATTACTGGCATGCGTCTTTCTTCTTCCGGAGCGACGCTATAATAATAATAATACAATGGCGCTATTATAACTCTGACGAGTTTTATGGCCGAGCTTTTCTCCCAATTCGAGGTGTGCTCCTTTTTGTTTTTCCTACTAATTGGGTGGACCTACAGTTTTATGCCGGCTCCGAACGGCGAATGCATTTTTTATGAGAAGCTTTTTCATGGCAGAAATACACTCGGAGGGTATGCCGCCCACTACCGAGAGGTGACCGCTGCTCTTAAAATCCCCAATAATTGGATTTTTTACTAATTTGAAAAATTGTTTTGGCGACGATATACTCTCCGAAAAACTGAGGCTAGCAAAACTACTCACCTTACCCATAATCCTAACACGCTCTCGCCGGAAACAACTACATAATGGCGTTTGATCGTATGCCCTTCGAAAGTTATCATTATTAAAACCATAGATTATCGGATTTACGGCCGCATTTAGAAACATAAAAAATTGTGCTGTATACCAAAATATAGCAAATCCAGTATTGCCATTTTTTGTGTAATTATCGCGCAGCAACACCAATATGGTAAATGGTAAACGCAAAACAATGAAAGCGATCAAAACAACAAAAACCATTTTTGCAACAGTTTTCTTGTATGAAACCGATAGTGGATGTTCACGGTTTAGTACACGTTTCTCATGGCGACCTAGCTGTAGAAGGGGAGATGACAAAAAGCTTTAGTAGATTACTAAACGCCTCTAAATGGTTGGCAAAAAAAAAAAATAACTTTCCCGAACAAACCTTAATGAAGATCGCTGCATAACAGATCACCATAATGCTGAGCGGTAGCCATACCATAACTGTAATTAAAACATACCAATACTTGTGTAAAACTTCATTCTCTTTGCAATACGTTTCTTCAAAATTTTTCCACTGACGCACCTGAAGGAAAGAAGAATACTGTAAAAGCATTCATTACTCTTACGCTTTTTACTCTAATGCTCTCTAATACATTTCCACATTTTCTCATATCACCTCTTAGTTATCAGCAGTTCTTTAACTTACCTTATACGATCTAAACCAAGACAATGGCACAGCAAACATACATCCACCTATCCACGTGATGCCAATCACAAATTTAACACCACGCATTGTTAAACGTGTTTCGGATGGTAGAACGATCGCCGTCAAACGATCATAACTTACAGCTGAGAGATTTAAAACGGCCGTCACAAGTAATGTAACATCCAAAAATCCTTCAGTTTTGCAACCCACAAAACCCAGTTGATAGTTTTGATAGAAATCATCTATCATAAACATTATGGGACAAATGGCAAGTGTTAATATATCGGCTATTGCCATATTCGCCACTAACATATTTGTTGGTGTGCGTAGCGCGCGATTGAGTACGATCAACTGCAGTATAACGAAATTGCCATATAAACCAAATATGATGACGGGCACAAAAGCGGTAACTTTGATGGCAATCTCCCAAGCGGGTATTCGTATCCAAATTTTATCTTCCGGAAAATTTATCGTTCCATAGTTTAGCTGCGAAAGGGAGAATGAGGAAAAATGCTCATACATATTTGCGCACATATCGAGGTATTTTTTCTCAAATAATGCTAGCTAACTAAAAGACTTAAAATTTCTGGAGAGCAAAGAAAGAATTAAGTTGAAGAAGAAGTTGTAGAAGACATTTTCGGTATTACTTTCCTATTTTATTTATCTCTGGGAAAAGGTTTCCAATTTACAATTTATGAACCTTAGGGTTTTCAAAGCAATACTTTTTAGGAATCGATCGTCATTTGAAAATAAATCTCACGCGGATTTTTTGTAGACATTTTTTAGATAGAGTTTCACTAGAAAAGTTTGACGATCACATAATATTAAGTTCACATACGCCAAATTAATTGAGTCAATTAAGATTTTAATTGTTTCGCTTAATTCGGTGTCCCACTACTACCAGTAGTGCATGGAACTTGGAGTAAAAGTAGAAAAAAAAACTCCCAGAATATTAGTAAATTGAATTGTTTGTTGGCAAATAAAGCTCAATTAGAATTTTAAATTGCTGAAGGTCACTTTGTATAGTAAATAGAGCTGAATTATAACTTTAACTGGCTGAAAGGTTCTTATTAAGCGTAAACAGTCTATTAAGTGCGTTTCTGCCAAAAGCCGTCTCCGTCGAAGTTGTTTCCGAAGTTGTTTTCGACGGAACAGACCAGCTAGTTTACTATTCGTCGCGTCAGCACGTCTGTTTCGGTCACAAGTTGAAGTTGAGAAATTAGAATTAAAAATTAAATTTTTATTTAAATATATTTTCCCGTTGCTAGATGGGACATTCCATCGTGACTCCTGGGACATTTGACTCCAGAGCTTAGTCAACTTTGAATTATAAAACTGACATCGGGACTTAAATTTTTATGAAATATATTTATCGACATCGATAAATATCCAATACAACAAATGTATTAAAAGGATTGGCTAAATAATAACAAATAGCTTTGTAACTACTCAGTAAATGAGTGTGACTCCTGGGACACCGAAAAATCCCTTTGTTGCACCTTTATGAGCACGAATACGAATTTCAGTTCAACTATTCAACTTTCACCTACAATTTGTATATGGTCGAAAAAACACACTTCATAGTACCATATTCTATAAAAATATTTTATATATTCAAATTCAATTAACTATTTTCAAATATTTAAACTTGTGACTCCTGGGACAAGTCTATGTGACTCCGCAAAATAGTTAGGTGTGAAGTCAAAGTTCTATGGACAAAAATTTTGGGTTTTTACATATTTTTCTGAATAAATAGGAATGATTAGTAGCATTTTAAATTTTATGTCGTTTTCCTCTTTTGACTGGAATGTCCCGGATAATTATGTCTGGTTCTTTTGTAGATGATGGCCCTTTAAAAATTACTAACGTACATATAATTTTTCTTCTTACCGTATCCTCCGTTGACATTGTTTAATTTTATTTCCACCACTTTGTCACAACTTTCTGCTATGGCCTCTCACCTGATACCAAATTCATATTTTTTTTCTATATTTATAAATTTCTTTGTACAATTTAATCTAGCCTAAAATGTCAACCAACGAGTTTCGCTGTTCTGTTACAACTATTCGCTAAATTAATTTGATTATGATAAAAAAGTGCAAATTCCTAGCCACTTTCATTAAGTACCTGCTAGATTGTTTTACGTATTAAACGCATTGGCGCTTTGTTTAAGGAAAATATCATATCGCACACTAAATCAAAAAGCGTTACAACTCAAAATTTTTCGAAATCGGGTTTCTTCCATAAATTGGTACACAGAATATATCTCCAGCGGCTGCCAAAAAATCTTTTCCATCAGAGTCTTTTTTAACTGAGAAATAACTATTATACGTAGCCTTTTCCCATATCATTGCTTATAAAAATTAAAAAGTTTTTTGCCTCTCCTGAAAATTTTTTAATTTTGAGTTGTAACGCTTTTTGATTTAGTGTGCGATATTTTCATAAGGAGAAAGAAGCTATCAGAAATAAATAGCAACCGATAAACGCAATGAAAACAAATATATATGTACAAATATATGTATGTACTAAATATATGTAAATATACATATTTATTAATGTATATTCAGTATTAATGGTTGTTAGAATCGTTTATTTGCCACCTGTCTAGATTGATAAAACGTGTAAAGTGTTAGCCAATTATAGACATGTAGGTATATACATATGGGTGTTTCCGAAAATTGGTCAACCAAAGAGAAAAATTTAAAAATGCATATAGGCCAAACTTTTTGGTACCATTATATACACTCAGGGAAAAAGAATTTCAAAAACATATGAAAACGTGCTTAAAATGGGCAAAAACGTATTTAAAAGTCATGTAAATACCTACATTTTTATTTTAAAAATGTTTATTGTAAAATTTTTAAATCAAGAAAAAACATTTTAAATTTAAAAATGTTTATTTTTATTTTAAGCTCTATGAGAAAAAAACGCTGCAGTGTTCTCTGTATCATTTTCTCTTCCGGATTCGAAACTTTATCCAACGGAATTCTCTTCATTTTCTCTCAATCCGAGTCCCAACTACAAAAATATAGCCTCCGCTTGTTCTCCTCTTCTTTTCTACTTCGCCTTAGCTGTTTGCTATCTTTATTTCTTATTCTCCTTATTCTCCTTTTTCTTCTTTATTTTATATTCTCCTCCGGATTCGAACCATTACATCAACCTGAAATTCAATCCAACGCCACCACATATTGGAACATAAAACATTATATTGAATTGTAATAACCTATTTATACTTCCCTTTTCCTAAAAAGAATCCATGAATTATATGAATCATTGTAAAAACAAAATTAAAAAAAAATCTATTCTCATTATTGTTTTTGTTGGATTTCTCACAAAAAAAATATTTTCTCACAAAAGAATTTTGAACAAAGAGCGAGTTTTTGAATCAACATTCATTTTCATTTTTAATTTAAGTATGTTTCTTTTTAAATCCAAAATGCATTTTTACTTCAAAAATTTCATTCTTAATTCAAAAATTTCATTTTTAATTTCAAAATGTTCGTTGTTAAAATCAAAATGCTTTGGTTTAAAACGTGCATTATGAAAACAAAAATTTTATTTTTGATTTTAAAATGCTGTTTTTCCCTGAGTGTAGGTACGTATTTCCTTTATCACGCCACAAAATTTTATGGACATTGGAACACTGCTACTTACAAAAATTACGTCTTTCAGACTACCATATAACATTTCAGGTCAGACCTGGGAATATCAACATAGATACATTTACAAAATACTGCAAATCTTGTATAAAGTGTATTCTAAAGTAGTGCTTTTTTCAAGCGTTCGGACGCAAAATATACTTTGCAGTAAAAAAATATACTTACCTTTGTGATATTTTTCAAATTTTTTTTGACAAAACACAGTTTTGGGTGCTCTTTCGGGCACTGTTAATTTTTTTCCCAAAATCAAAAGGATTCCTGAGTGTAAGTATATTAAACATTGGAACGTCCGAACGTGTACACTTTTTTTCTTCAGATAATTTTTTTTTGTTCCTTATAAAGCTATCTAGCAATGAATTCCGCCCAAAGGGCTATGAGGTGGTGGTTAAACCTCATGAAAGATGGTCAGAAATGGAAGGATTTTAAAAATAAAGAAAGATAGAGAAAAAAGGTTTTTAGGAAAAACATAAAAAACCCTTTGAAGGTAAGAATGCTCCAAGCAATTTGGAATAGATGTAGACAATAAAATATTTTTGGCCGCATAAAACTTCAAAATCTACATATATGCGATGGCTTAAAGTAGAACAGATACCAGCCCTTCAATCATTATACAGTTTTTCATGCGAAAATGGACATCATATTACTGCCGGACGCTATATTTAAAATACCTTTGTACTTTGCTAGCACTTACATCAGTTTTTTTATATTCATCGCCACTATACATTATTAAGTATCGTTTTAGTGCTCAGAATGTGCAAGTAATATAAATTTTGAATTAATGAGTTAATTGCAATAAAATATGTGCTTAACACTTGTTTTGTTATGAAAAAGTTAAGTTTTCCTTCATAGAAAAATTTGGAACGTCCGAACGGGAACGTCCGAACAAAATTAAAACCGATATTTCTCCAATAAAACACGTCTACAGAAATATAACTTTAATGCAGTGACAGTCCTTGTACATTCCTCTGTTAGTCGTATATACATCATTTTTTTGTAGCATCAACCAATTCGCAGAATTTTAACGAAATCAGATGTAACCTCAAATGCGAGGTACTTTTGAAGAACGTCCGAACGGCAACTTTAAATCCTTCTACAGTGGTAATGTGTCATCTCTAGAAAAAAAGTTTGATAGCGTTGGATAGAGGAGTACAAAGGCTACATATGACAAAAAAAAATATTCTGATCCAAAGCCTACTATAGGTTTTATACTGAAAATTATGTGGCAGCATAGAACATCCGTAACGCTGGAAACACCCATATGTAGACATATACATATGTATTAGGGATTCCAATCCCGGGATCCCGGGATCCCGCCCTTTCTGACTCCCCGAAAATCCCGGGATAGCTAGAATTTTATCCCGGGATTTTCGGGATAAGATAAAGAGAGAATATTCCGCTATTATAGCAAAGAAAAGTTATATTTTATATAATTTTTATTGGTCTCAGATCTGTATACTAACAGCATTTCCTATTCTGAATGAAAATGTTGCATTATTACATTGCAGCATTATCAACATGTGTCCTGTGTCCTATCATGTGATGAATGAAACAAAAATAATGCAACCTTTTACTTGTGCTAAGAGCAGAAAATGTTGCCCGTAGTCGGGCCAGTTTTATATTTCGTCAATAGAACAAACATCCCTAAAAAAGTGTTCAGTCTGTGTGGAAGAGAACAAAAAAATGTGACAGCCGGAAGAAAGTGCGACATTTTTGCTAGAATAAAAAAGTCGATTAGTCAAAATAAGGATTACAATTTTTGATTTTTTTTTAATAATTAAATTTTTTGTGTTGAAGTACGCGTTGTAGGGAAACGTACGTTAGGTATTTTTTAAAGCTTTTAGCTTGTGGCAAAATTCATTTGATAATTTCTATTTCCTGATTTTTGGTCATTTATTTCTCAAATGTTTTTTGGAATTTTCCCACACGGAAAGTACATAATGGAAGAAAATGGAAACAAAATTTTAATTAGACTTGATAGTCTTACAACACTCTACTAAAATTAAATACGCAGCTGCATACTCGGAATTCATATCAAAATTTTGCCTCCGATATTTATCTATTCAGAAGTTGCATTAATTTTCTGAATTTTTCGGCAAGCTTGGAAATATTCGCTTAAACAAAGTTCGTCGTTAAATTCTAAAAAAATTTCTATTGGAAATTATCAAATGATTGCAAGCCTTTTTATTAATATCCTAAAAGTATCTACCAACTGCAAAGGCAAATGTTTTGTTCACCAAATGTTTGTAATTTTCGTTGTTGGTTGTGCTTTTTAAAGTAACTCTTAGGTATTATTAAATAATACGAATGATTTTACATTCCTATTTTATTTTGTTACTAATGAAATAATAAAAAATGGCAATAAAAATCTATTTTTTCTTTGCATTTTAAAGTTGTAGCGTTTCTCTAAAAATGTATTTCGCTAGCTAAGAATGCAAATTGTGTAAGTCTTTTTTTCAAACTTTGTAGGAGAGACAAAAAACAAAAAATAAAAAAATTTCTAAATGAAAAAAAAAATTTGTGTTCATGTAAATATTTTGGACTTACACAATTTTCTTCGCTTTTTGGACTTATACAATTTGCGTATCGCTGAATAAAAACGAGTAGAAATAAGACAAGTATCGCAGACTTGTTTAGCATGGTGTTTTTTTATTTTTCTAGCATTCTACATAAAAATACACTTTTTCATATTTACTTTTACTTTTATTTACTTTTTTCAACCCCAAATGTTGGAAAATAATACTGGTCGAAAAATTTTTGTAACAGAAATAAAATTCTACGTTTCAAAAGGATTTCGGTGTAGTTTTTGAGATATTCATGTCCAAAGATATTCATGGCCATATTCACACCTCAATATTTTTAAAATTACTGACATTCATTAAAAACTGATTACATCTATTGGAAGCACGATCAGATCTTTTGAAGACAACGTAGATATCTGAATAAGATACCCGAAAAAGCAAAGCGCTGTTTTCAAGAGAAATGATCGTTCTTTCAATAGCTGCAATCATCTTTTAATGAAAGTAAGTAATTTAACAGATTGAGCAGTGAATATAGCAAAAAATCGCATTTTTCGCCTCTTTGGACATGAATATCTCAAAACCTATACATATTACCGAAAATCCGACTTCAGATTCAGAATCAGCGCACTGAAATCCTTTAGAAAAGTAGAATTTTATTTGAGTTAGAAAATTTTTTGAAAATTTTTTCGGCCTGTGTAATTAAAGTCCAAATCCCGGGATAAATCCCGGGATCCCGGGATTATAAAATAAAATACCGAAAATCCCGGGATCGTAAAAATCGGAAAAATTGGAATCCCTAATATGTATGTATGATTAAAAATCTAATTTTATTGAATTTCGATAATATTGATGACACTTGGCTAAACAAGAAAACATGCTCCATTTATATATATGTACATACATAACTGTATTTATATATTATGTACTCCTAAATTTACCTCATACGTATGCGCGTATATCACCATTTTTTATGTTAATCTTCAATTTGCATTAAATTCATTGTACTTACATATATATTGTATGTACATTAATTGCTGTTATTTTTTTTTGCTTTTATTACTCATCGTGTCAATTGTTCCACACTCTATTGGTCTGTAGCTCAAATTTGGTTAAAAGCATTTAGTCTGTATTTGTATTGTCTTCATCGATAAAAAAAAAAACAATCAAAGCGTCAATCACGTACGCGTTTGTACGTGGGTCCTTTATAGCATGTTCATGGTGAGCCTGCGTTTTGCGTTTCGGAGGCATTTTTGCGTTTAGTCCAAAACGCAACATTAAATGTTACATTTCTCCATACAAATGCCACCACGAAAATGCAACTTAACGCAACTATTTTTTTGCGTTTTGAATGCTAACGCAGAAAGCAACCCTGAAATCTTCGAAAAAATTTGCCATTCGAATGAAAAATAGTGGCAACACTCTGGCAATACAAGAACGAAATACCTACAAGATTACGCATATAGAGCAGCATGTGCATGGGCACACGAGCTCCATGATGACGTCACTCTACATGTAATGAACGAAAGTAAACAAAACAGAGATCAAAATTAATACCAAAGCAAGCAAAATTAGTGTATTATATTATTACATATTTTGCAAGTTCTTGTTCTATTTTTTCAATTAGACAACACAAAAAAATAAACCTCAACACCTGATTGCGTAATCTGGGATATTAGCTCCGTTTGTTTCGAACTTCTCAAATGCGCATTTACAAAACGCGGCAGCATGAACACTTTTCGAAAAGCCATCTTCGAAAATGCAAAATGTTGCGTTTCAAATCCAGCATGAACATAGTATTATTTTTATTTTGTGTACATATTCGTATATAGACATTTATAATCTACCTAAATACATGCTAAATAAAACTATGTTCAGACCATAAGGAGCCTCTCGGCAGTACTTACTCATAATTGAGCTCCAGCTACCTTGCAAACAACTCAATTTATCATATTTAAACAAATTAGCAAATCTTTACCGAATTGCAAATAATATTTAATTCATTTTGAAAATAATAATATTTGTCACCTAAAAAATTTAAATTTTCAGATAGAGCAAAACATCTTCATCCTCAAACACTTCTCTGAAGAGTTCTTTAAATACATACATACATATCTCAAAATCAGCTACTATTCTTAACAATTTTTGATCGGCCCTCGTATAATTCGCTATGCGCATTATGGCTATTTTCTTTTTTTTAACTATTCATATTGCTCATGGATATTGCTAAATATTAGACCCCAATAATCGTGGTGACAGAAATAAAGATATGTATAATAAACAAAGACATACTAAACGTATGTCCAGCATGCGAAGATTCTCTCGAAGAGATCAGCAACAGCTGCGCATGCTCCCTAACAGTAACACATATATGTATCTCCTTCTGGTCCAACCCCGTGGGAACAGCAAATTTACTGGGCATCTCGTTAGATAACTCCGATGGCGGATGTTTAGCTAGCCTAGGACAGGGATCTACTGCAACAACAACAAGAACAAAATATTTAAATATATTTTATATTATTAATAACACTACTCGACACAAAAAATCACCAAGAATAAAATACAACTTTTCTAAAGCGAAATTTTACGCTGATTCCGAATATCATCTCCATTTTTTGTGGCAGACCCAGTTTTTGAGATATTGGTAAAAATGTGAAAAAAGCCATATATGCAAGACATTGCATCACATAAGTGCATCAAAAATTTTATTAGACATCGTGGCAATTTGACGTCTAGGAGGAGCTGGTAGAGGGAGCTCCAACAAACATTTATTGCCTTCACACTCCAAAATTGGTGAAGTAGTTTGGTTACAATGGAAAAAAATAATGAAAAAAAATTAAAAAAAAAAAATCAAATTTTTTAAAGAAATTTCAGATTCGACTGTCCTAAAATCAGAAAAATTTTATGGCGGACAAAAAGTTAGCACCCCTATCCTATAGAGAATTTATTTGTGAACATTTTAAAACTAAGTTTGCAATAATCGGATGTACCGTTATTTATATTTACCTATTTTTATTGAAAGTCCTTAACCAAAAATTTTCGGAAGAGTAAAATTTCAACAACAAAAATTGGGTTTATTCATAAAACTTTAGTAAGGAGTAATACCTAACATTATTTCATTCAATTTATTACGTGTTTTGAAGTTCACAATGGCTCTCAGAAGAGCGATTAATAGAAATAAAATTAATTGAATAAAAGAATATCTGTATTTCGCGATTTTAAGGAGAGGACAAATAATGAGGGATGTGAGTAAGTACATTTGACTACACTTTTGTGATTTTCTGGATTTGTTAGACGTATGATTGTCCAAAAGATAATATGCCATCATACGCTCGTACCCGGATCTTTGATATCGCCTTTCAACAACTATTAAGCCCTGATGAAATCTCTCACCGTGTTCATCACTTTCAGCACCTAAACTTGTAGAGAAATTATCAAGATGTGAATGCAGGAAATGAATTTTACGCCGCATATTACTTTTTTGCTCTATAGTTTTTCAATAAAGTAACTTTTTGTTACCTAGAAATCCACAAACAGTTTGTTAAAAACTGCTCCAAGCAGTAACAAAAAGCACCCGATCTATCGTGAAATAGTTAGAACTTTTGTTCTGTTTGTGGATTTCTAGTTAACAAAAAGCTGCTTTATTGCAAAACTAATAATAATAATACAATGGCGCTATTATAACTCTGACGAGTTTTATGGCCGAGCTTCTCTTCCAATTCGAGGTGTGCTCCTTTTTGTTTTTACTAATTGGGTGGACCTACAGTTTTACGCCGGCTCCGAACGGCGAATGCATTTTTTGTGAGAAGCTTTTTCATGGCAGAAATACACTCGGAGGGTATGCCGCCCACTGTCGAGAGGTGACCGCTGCTCTTAAAAAATCCAATAATTGGATTTTTACTAATTAGAAAAATTTTTTGGTATTTTGCTCGGACCGTGGTTTGAACCCGAGGCCTCTGGCATAGCAGGCGAGCACTCTACCCACTGCACCACAGCGGCCACTATAAAACTATATAGCAAAAAAGTAATATGCCGCCTAAAATTCCTTCACATCTTCATAATTCCCTACAAACTTAGTGATGAAAGTGATGAACATGATGAGAGATTTCATCAGGACTTAATAGTTTTTGAAAGGCGATATCAAGGATCTTGGTACGAGGATATGATGAGATATTATCTTTTGGACAATCATACGTCTAACAAATCCAGAAAGTCACAAAAAAGCAGTCAAAAGTACTTACTCACATCCCTCATTATTTGTCCTCTCCTTAAAATCGAGAAATACAGATATTCTTTTATTCAATTAATTTTATTTCTATTAATCGCTCTTCTGAGAGCCATTGTGAACTTCAAAACACGTAATAAATGGAATGAAATAATGTTAGGTATTACTCCTTACTAAAGTTTTATGAATAAACCCAATTTTTGTTTTTGAAATTTTACTCTTCCGAAAATTTTTGGGTAAGGACTTTCAATAAAAATAGGTAAATATAAAAAATGGTACATCCGATTATTGCACAATTAGTCCTAAAATGTTCACAATTAAATTCTCTATAGGATAGGGGGGCTAACTTTTTGTCTCCCAAAAAATTTTTCTGATCTGTTGAATCTGAAATTTCTTTAAAAAAATTCGAATTTTTTCAAATTTTTTTCATTATTTTTGCCATTGTAATCACTTGCCCAATTTTGGAGTGTGAAGGCAAAAACGTTTGTTGGAGCTCCCTCTACCAGCTCCTCCTAGACGTCAAATCGCTACGATGTCTAATAAAATTTTTGATGCACTTATGTGATGCAATGTCTTGCATATATGGCGTTTTCCACATTTTTACCAATATCTCAAAAACTGGGTCCGCCACCAAAAAATGGAGGTGATATTCGAAATCAGCGTAAAATTTCGCTTTAGAAATTGTTGTTTCATTTTTGGTGGTTAAAGTTAATCAAAATTTGTCGAATAGTGTAATTATACTTACTACAAATTATTAATTTTTTTTTTACTTCGATTTCTATTATCTACCTTGAAGTAGCATAGCTTCCATTTTTAGTTATGTGTTTTAGAATATGGATAAAAGCGGCTACCTTGGGTTAAAGCGTGTTAGCCATAATGGTATTATTTGCGTATGTACATAATGCATATGTCTAATTAAATGAAATACATATACTTATGATATACGACATGGTCTATAACTTAGCAATCTATCATGTAGCTTGTCAAGTTCATTGTTTGCTGTAAGGTTAAGACTGTTGCAGATTTGGATAGTTGACTCGCAACAATAAACCAACAAAAAATTAGGTAATGCGTAATCTATTATGCAAAGTCTAAAGTTTTGAAGGGCAAAATTTTTCTCGCGATACAGATGAATAAGGTTTAAGGGCTAAAGTTTGGGCTGTTGTACAAAAAATAAAAATAAAAAATATGCAAATTTAGTTGTGCAAAATTTCAAGTTTTTCGCTAACGTAATTCTTTACAAACTTTCGTTTTGTTTTATATTTAGTGTGACACTGCATATTTCTTTAAACGTTTAAAGTTATACCGCGCCGAAAATACATACATACACATGTATATTGCCATCGCTTTTAAAGGCTCGTTGTGTCATCTATTTTGAATTGAAATTAATTTATGTTCACTCTTTCTTTCATAATCTGTGAAGTTCATTATGCCTACGCAAAGTTTCGCACGCTTATGAAATAAACATAAATTTGAATATCTATACACAGAGCCAAAAAGTTCAACTATAATCAAAGAGACTGCCATCTAAAAAAGCTGTTTGGCCAAGGAGAGCGAGAGGAGACAAAATTGAAGAAATTTTTGCTAGAAAATCTTCCAGATTTTAGCTTGAATTTCTTCTTAAATTTATTGAGAAGGATACCGTCTGAAATTTTTTATGTCATTTTATCAAAAAAATTAAATTGTTAGAAGAAATCTGCTTGTTTTTATGAGAAAATTTTTATAAAGCAAATCAATAAGGACATCCTCTAATTTTTACTAGAACCTTTTTGAATTTATTAAAAAGGAAAACTTTTTATTTTTAAAAGAGCCCTTATTAATTAAAATTTTGCTATAAACGTCTTAACGTACGTACATGTATGGATATACTCGTACATACTAGAAATATGCATAACAGTTATTGCATCAGCCACTTTTTTGTATGTGTGCAATAACATGTTCAAGAAATTAAAAGGGAGAACTTTTTATTTTTAAAAGAGCTCTTATGTGTTTCCTCCGTTCGTCAATTTCACTACGGCTTTGCACATTTCTACAATTCTCAAACGATTAGTGAAGAACTTGGTTTATTATGTCCATCTGCACTTATATGAAATGAAATGTTGCCCTTTGTCTGAATAAGTCCTAGGAAAATACTAGTTGACTAATTATGTTTTCCAATGAAAATCAAGATTCTCTTCTTAATAATATTAAACAGGGTTTCTTCTTAATTTTACAGGTTATCTGCTAAATTTATGTGAAAAGGTTTCCATATTTATTCTAGGAGTCATCTTCTTAATTTAATATAAGAGGTTTTCATCTTAGTTTTATAGGTTATCCATTAAATTTTACTGAAAATGATTTCATCTAAAATCCACGGGTTATCTTCTTAATAATATTGAAAAGGTTTTCATATTAGTTTTACAGTATACTTAGTTTTATTAAAATGAGATATCCAGTCATAATAAGACGGGCTCTTATTGGAGAGAAAGCGTAGAGAAATCCGCTAAACTTTGTTCTGATTTACAGGGCATTTTAGGTGGTCTTTTGGCTCTGTGTAAATAAAAAAATTGCTAAAAATAATAACATTGCCACAGATATATGTAGCTCTAAATAGTTTTATGGTCAAGCTGCGCCCTCAATTTGTGATATATTTACATACATACATACATACGTATTTACTCCTCAAACTTACAAGTTGGACGTTAGAGATTATGTTTCCTGGGAAATCCAAACTGCCAAATTCCTCCGTAATAATATAAAGCCTAAAATAACCTGTCAGTGAAGCTGAAAGCTAGTGAATTTATTAATTTCGTTTGAGAAAATGAAGACATAACTGCCTATTATTGTGATTGCTTATCGGCTGGTTTGGCACGGGTACATTTGCATTTAGACTGTATGTAGGTATATTACATAAAAATTTAAATTTTATATGCAGCCTGTTTGAAGAAAAATGATATGCATTAATATTGATGCGCAAATATTGATTGACTCATAAAAAGACTAGTGAAAGACATTTAGTGTGAACGCTGTCAAATTTTTTGTTGTTGTGTCACAAATGTCTATAAAACTGCCATCTACGAATTCGCTTGTTGACTTACATTTCTTTTTAACACGCTTTTATTAGTTTCACCTGTATGTATGTGGGTATGTAACTTCTAGCTGCTGCCTAAATATATGCAACATATTTACTAATGAGATTAGGTTACAACCACCGCTATTTTCCAACAGATGGCGCGCGTGTATTTATATTTTTAAAATATTCACTTATTATTATGAACGAACGTAATATAAGTACATACACGTTTGATCTAGTGGCCACATATTTTCATTTATAAACTCGTTTTTAAATAAATTATAAGCGCATAATACACATGATATATAAATATACATATATGTACATATCTGTATGTACATATGTGTGTACATATGATATAATATGCTAACTGCTTTGGTTGCTGATATCGAGTAGTTGCTGGTTGAGTTACTACATACATTTTAATCGAATTCCAGTTGCCGGAATGAGCCGTCTGTCCCTTGCAACACGCTTGTGTCGGCAATTAGTTCTTTAACTTGTTTAAGGCGCTCAAAGCCCTCTGTCACGCCGTATTTCTCCTCCTCTTCAAAGAATTTTTCGTAATCTTGCAATTTTTGCCACCATTCTGCACCAAGCTTTTGAAGGTCACAATCACCGCCATATTCCTTTGGCAGTATATGTTGGGGCACATGCTTGTATAGACTTTCGAGATTGTTGCCATGAAGATAGAACTGTGTGTGTGGATAAGAAGAATGAGAATTAAAGTTGAATTGAAAATGCTATCCCATAATTGATAATGAAATAAGATAATGAATGAAAACCAGTGAACCAATTTTACTGCGTAAGTATGTATGCACATAAAAATATAAGACTTGCAACTCGTTTAACTCAGAAGTGGAATAATTAAACAAAACTAGTTTTATGGCGACAAAATTACTTAAGCTTTAATTCTCAAGTGAAACTTATTTTGAGTGAATTTTCTTAAAATCATAATATCTGTAGCTCTGTAACAAACTTTTACTGTGGAAAGTGCTTAAAACAATTTTTGGCTCTCGTGAAAAGCTTGCATTTTTGAAACAGGTTTTTTTTGTCATAAGTTCACAAACTTGTTTATCTCTGATCTTTGTATTCAGTACTGAAACTATTACGAGTATTATCTGTAGTGCTATTTTCATCCCGAAATGGTTCGTAACAGCCACTTACCCGCTCCTTCAACTTTGCGCTTATCACACTTTTCACCATTCCAAATAATTTCTCAAAAATCGGCAGCACATTGATGAAATGAAAACCGCGCATGCGTGTAGGTGCAGACTTATTGATTAATATGGTCAGTTTGCGCACAAATTCCGGTTCAAAATTCATAAGTACAGCCTTGGGAATATTACCGAGGTCAATAATAAACATATAACCGGCTATGAAGGCACGATCATTCTCTTGCAGAAGAATATCAACCATCATCGCGCCAATTTTCAGAACATCCAGTATCGTATGTTCTCCCATATTGAAATCGCATGGACGCAGCAGCGCGACCATTGGGCTACCCTCGTTTATGGGTTCGGGTAGCACTACTACTGCACTGTGTTAGAGCAAGAACCAAAAATGTTAGTTTATGCAGGCATTTCTATTATTATGTGTGCTTGCTTATGCGCAATTACTTACCCCCGTTTAAGTATGGCCTCATATTTCGGATGACTCAATTTACGATCGCGAAACATTTCAGGCATAGCAGCACGCAATATATAAAAGTTTTCCAATTTCTGCTTCGCCTTTTCCAAACTGAACTTTGAGCCGCGCAAGAAAGCGATCAGGAATTGATCGTCGGTGCGGGCGCGCATGTGTGGCTGCTTTTCAGCCCATTCACGTAATGCATTCACATAGAAGTCGTTGTCCTCACTTTTTTCATTCAACTCGTTATTGGCTGTTTTGGCCAAATCGTCGGGCAGTGGGCGCAAACACACCATATTTGTTTCTATTTATTTTATAATTTATTTTTTTTTTTTAATTAAATTGCTATGCGAATGTGTATTTTTTGCAATTTGCGTTCGTTTAAAGCTAAAATAGTATCTATTTACTGTCGCACGGACGGTGTTGTGTTGTTGACGGTCTGTGATGCGACTGAAATAGTTCGATAGTGCTTAGCCACTATTTATTTAATTCGTTGTTGTGTGTTAACTAAACCAAAAAATAAAATGTCTTTTCTGCAAAATGATCGTCTAGTGTGTAAGCGGCGAGCACTCGTTGCTTCACTGACTCACTCATTTAAGTTACCACCACAGTCAGTTGATCGGTAGCCGTTATTGTTGACGTACATACATACATACCATGTAGTTGTCGTTGTAAATATTTAGCCGTTGTTGTTGGAGTGTAACACACGTTTGCTGGATTTTAGTACAAGCTTTTAAAATTGTTGCATGAAAGCGTTGATGGCGGCAGTGGCAGGGTTTCTTGTCTAATTGCACGCATGCGCATAAAGTGCTTAAACAAGTGCATTTGATATATACATATATGTATATGGTCTGGTTTACATGCATACATACATCCATATGTGCTTTTCGGTTAATATATGTACATACATACATATATGTGTTTTAGTTACATTAAAATTACATATTAATTAAATAACTTTTCGTGCTTAATTTTGTTTTGTTTCGCTTAATCATTCGCAGTTAATTGTAACACTTGCATTGTGACGGTGTTTTTTTATTTTTTAATTTTTTTAATTAATTTATTTCAACTTCTGCTGCTGCCTAGCTTTTATTGCTTTGCTTGTGTTAGGTTTACTTTTCATTGTCATAAAACTCTAACCGCAACTACATAACTTTATAATGGATGTGATACTATAAATGTTTTGCTGCTAGTTTAATCTGGTGATATATTGTCGAAAATTATGTTCATGTTTACATACGTAACTAACCGGTTCAGGCGTAAGCGCATGTCGCCGTACGAGTATTGTATGCAATTATTTTTGCTTCCAATTTGTGTTTTTTTCCTTTTCTCTTTTTGCTACTTGCTGTTTAGTAGCAAGCGTAGTAACTATTTCTCTAAACTTTTTGCCAAACTTTCATGCGCGCCATGAACGCATTCAAATCACGCTCATCCATAATGACCTTTGGCAACACATCCGCTGTTATTTATTACGCCTTATTTCACTTTTTTATGTTTTTTTTTGTAGATAATACATAATAACTTGCACCACTTTCTTACTCTTGATTTCGCGTCACATTTTAGGCTGCTAGTCTCTTCAAATGGTTGTTATTACGAATATAAGGTCAAAAATCCAATATTGGAACACTGCTTTCGCATTATATTAGTTTTGGTTTAAAAGAATAAATTCACCAAGGAACCAAAAAAAACTTTGGAAATTTTCTAATGCTTAACTTGTTTATCCTTATAAGTTGCAATATGACAAGTTAATTTTTAGCTAAAATATAACTTGAATCGCATATTCTAAATAAATAAATCACTTTGTTTTTTATTATAAAAAAAAAAAAACTACATGAATATGCACATGTGCGGGCTGATAAAAAAAGACAAATCCATACAGAGTGTGTTCTTCTCTTCTACTAAATTGGCGCGTAACCGTCTATACAATTTTGGCTGAGTCCAATAAAGCGCGACAGTCGTTTTTGCTTCGTGCTGCCTGGTGCCAATTAAAAATACCAAGGGAGAACGAGTCAGCCTTCAGCAGGTCTTCCCAACGCAGTGGAGATCTCCCTTTGCTTCTGCCTTTAGCGGGTTTCGATAGAAATAATTTCTGCGCCAGAGCAACTTCATCCATTCTCACGACATGGTATGCCCAACGCAGCTGCTGAATTTGTATTCGCTGAAAAATGTCGACGTCTGTGTAAAGCTCGTACAGCTCATCATTAAATCTTTATCCATAAACTTTTCTCTCGATTAATTCAAGTGCCATCTCATCTGATTTTGACAGCATGCGTGCTACTGCGCCGTATATAAGAACAGCAAAGATGAGTGTCACGTAGAGCGTGATTTTCAGAATCTTAGTTGCGGTTTTCTTTACGTGCATAAACATACATACCTACATACATATGTACATTTAAGGTGGAGTGAAATCATATGGAGATTTTTTTGTTGTTCATTTCTGAACGTACCGGCAATGAAAAGTTGCCTTTATACGAGTTAATGAACCCCACAAAATTTTATGGCGATAGGATTACGTTTTGAACTGCCCCCAGCCCCGCAAAGTTGAAAGCAATAACCACGATCTGGTACAAATATGAAATTTTGAAAATTATAAAATCAAAAAACGAAGTATGAGGATCGATAAAGATGGCTAAGCTGAGTATTAAAGTGATTTTTTTTTTGGAAACAACAACAACAAAAGTTATTAAATGTCAAAATTTATATTATGCATTTTTTAAATTGCAATTACTTAAAAACTACTGAACCGATTTCGAATATTTTTATACCATTCGATAGGTATTTTGATTCTTTTTAATGGTATACATTTTATATATGAAAAGTAAGGGTGGTAAAAGGAGGGTTGACCCCCGCAGGAGGTATTATGGAACCCTCCTTTAAGCGAAAATATTGCAAATGGAAATGCCGTCTTCGACAGTTTTACGTTAAATGATTGTCATAAATTTAAAAATATTGAAACTTAAGCTCTGTTCAATAACAAAAAATTGTTACGAATTTTTCGTAAAAAATGACAGTTCTCCATGTCACTTTTAGACACTTTTTATGAAAAACTCGTAATAATTTTTTGTTATTGAATAGAGCTTTAGCATTTGTTTTTTCTGAATAAATAAATTTTTTGATTGTGGCGTTCATTTTATTTTTTGAAAAAAAAAAAAAAAAAAAAAAAAAAATTGGAAACACAATGCAGAAAAAACAGAAAGCGGTTATCCAACCTCACAAAAGAGGAAGAAGATAGATTCTGCGTTATAGGACTTAACAAACAAAACAGCAAACAAAATCGGTTAAAAAATGTTAACACATTTTTTATATTTGACTTTGACAGAAATGACGATAAAGCAAAAGGGACCTTTAAATAACTTAAATGCCTGTTTTTGTGTATTTAACTTTAAAAGCTTTTTTATCTTCAAAAAGAGTTTATGAAATCGATCAGCAAAGTAAATGCTCCTTTAAAGGAACTTTTAATATGATTATGTATGAAATCGGCCCTAAGTCATATTTTTTAGTCACTTATTTGCTTTAATCAATTTCCAACTTTCTAAAACTGCCTTCCAAACCAAACACGGAATTCATATTGACCTTTTGACCCTGCCTTAAACTCTCGTCCACGCCATATTTGCTATTTTCAATAAAATAATCATTAAATTCCATTAACTCTCTTTCATGTTGCGCCGGCAAATCCGTTAAAGAACCGTTCGTTCCGCCATATTCGATGGGCAGATAATGCTTGGGTACATACTTGTAGAGCGCATCCCAATTGCGATGTATGAAGTACTAAATACAACGAAAATGTATGAAAATAAATATTTAGCTATGAAATTTTAGATTAAATTTCAATTCAACTCACTCTTGCCTTTAAATGAGCTGGCAGCAGATTTCGTACAATATTGAGCGCAGGAAAAATTTCCTTTGGCGCATTTATGATATGTATACCCTTAATACGTATCGCCGAACCTTTCAGACAATACGTGCTAAATTGTTTACCCGTGACCGGATCCAGTTTCGACACGGCACTCATGCCAACCTTAGCGACATCCACAATTTCCAAGTAACCACCGATTACGGCAGCATCGCGGGCAACAATCGTACAATCGGTTACCATTGCTGTATAACGACAAAAGTTCTTAACGGTAATTGGTA
This sequence comes from Urophora cardui, assembly GCA_960531455.1. Classification (NCBI taxonomy): domain Eukaryota; kingdom Metazoa; phylum Arthropoda; class Insecta; order Diptera; family Tephritidae; genus Urophora; species Urophora cardui. The sequence goes on along the minus strand of OY482670.1, from coordinate 35,195,454 downwards.
GATCATCGATAATTTTATAGCGTGATAGGCCAATGACGGGACCACCAATGCCCAAAGTTTTTGGCAGCATAACGAGAGCACTGGAAAAGGAAAATATTTTTCATTGTGGATGAAGGGGAGACAGTATCTTTTCAGTAGATTTCTGGCACTTACCCCGAACGCAGTATCATTAAATTCTTCGGATCCGCCATAGTATTATTTGCAAAAATGTCCGGCAACATTGTACGTATTGTATAGAAATGATCAATTTTTGATTTAGCTTTCTCCAAGCTATATTTACAGCCACGCAAAAAGCTCACCAAAAACTGATCATCTGTGCGCGCGCGCAAATGCGACTGTTTTTCGATCCATTCGCGCCAAGTTGCTATATCTTGTGCCACACGCTCTGGCGCCTCATTCAGTTGCTCGATGGCAACTTTTTGCAATTCAGCATTTAAGGGGCGTATGTTGGACATGTTTCTAGGTAAACTTCTTTTTTTGTTTAAACTTAATTTTTTCTCAAATACCTGTACGTACATATGTACATACAAATGTATGATTGTTGTGAGTGTATGGTCTAGTTAAATGTCAAGCTGTTAAACTTGCCACCACAATGTTTCAAAAGGTACTGCTGAATGTTTAGTTTATGTGACCGTCGAAGCGGCTCATTGCTGCAGTCCATGAACTAAATCTGATCGATTTTTAATGATGGTAATTCAGAAGTTGTATCAAGATTTTATGTTTTTTAATTGCGGCTAAACTGATGGAAAATCATACTATTTAACGAGCTTATGCCGCGTTCCAACTTTTTTGAATTTTGATTTGCTTATGTAATGCTCGTTTATGTGCTTCCAGTTTTTTTTGCTATTTGAATAATTTGTTTCGATAACTACCCGCTCTTTAGAGCCATCATATTTTTGTTTAATATTTTCTTCGTGTCCACGTATGTATTAAAAGCTTCTCAGTAATCTATGAAGGGTATACTAAATTGTTAAGACGGTTGAACACTAAATACTATTTTTCACGCTTTCTAAAAAAGGAGTCAAAACAACGCTTTCGTGGGGGCGTTAGAGATTATTCGCCATTAAATTTTACTATATTTTTCTCTCCAGAAAAAATCTTTGTAAAATTAAACTACAGGAAGTTAAAAACTTATGTATACATACATATCGTCGATGCCTATGCAATACCACCTATCTACCAACTGCAATACCTCCCAAATGACGAAAGTGGCAAAAATGAGATTTGGTAACCCTGCATTCCAGGCATCGAGTTTCATCTATATATAACTATAACTACTACAATTAAACACTCAAAAATTTCATTGTATGCGGACGACGTAAAGCTTTTTAGATCAATCTCTTCATTTGATGATAGAACTTTGCTTCAGGAAGATTTAAATTCCTTAGTTTCTTGGTGTGACACTAACTTAATGCCACTTAACCTCAATAAATGTAAATTCATGCGCTTTTCCCGGAAAACCGTACAGCCAGCTTCTTATGCAATAAATGGCTTTGGCCTCGAACAAGTAAATGAGTTTGTGGATTTAGGTGTAATAATGGACTGCAAACTTAGTTTCAACATTCATATTAATGCTACAGCAAATAAGGCAAGAGGTGTCTTAGCGTTTGTAAAACGTTGGTCAAAGGAATTCAGCGACCCATACATAACTAAAACACTCTTTACAACTTTAGTAAGACCTATATTGGAATATGGTTCCATAGTTTGGAATCCATACTATCAGATTCACTCTGATCGCTTAGAGTCAGTCCAAAAACAGTTTTTGCTTTTTGCTTTAAGAAATTTGCCTTGGGATTCTGGTTACAATCTTCCACCGTATACTAGCCGTTTAAAACTCCTTAATCTTCCGACTCTTGCAAGTCGACGAGAAATGTTAGGGGTAATATTTATCGTTAAGCTCTTGAATGGCTTAATTCTTTCTCCTTTCTTGCTAGCTGAAATAAACTTTAACATTCCTTCTCGTTCAACAAGACACTTCAACCCTATCTACTTAAAGCAGTGTAAATCAAACTTTGAATTAAATGAACCTTTCCGGGGTTTATGTAAGAGCTTTAATTCCTATTCCAGCTTTTTAGATATTTCGGACTCACTTTTCATTATAAGGGAAAAAATACTGTCTTATCTTAACACATAGTAGCGATTATTCTTTTATAATTCTCAAGACTAACTTCAATTGTACTATACTCAGCTGATGATTTTATTTCTCTGTAGCTGAGCAGTTTAAGATCTCGACGCTTAACAAACTCCTGCCACTCAACACCTCGGCATTTTATGTAAATAAAAAATATCCGTACGTCATGCGGGTGCGCCTCTCGTGCGGTCGGGTGGGATTGGAGGGCGTGGGTTATTATTATTATTATTATTATTATATAAGTACATCTCACACTGAAAAACTTCAGTGTATGAATACACACGCTTTCGCCTAAAAGTATGCTATGTTTACATACATACATACATAGATACATACATATGTACATACATACATACAGGTGAAACTAATAAAAGCGTGTTAAAAAATAAAAAATTTCGTATTCCAACAGAAAATTACCAAAAAAAAAACGGTAAATGCAAAACCGCATGTAAAGTGTGTAGTCAAATTTTATTTGCAATACCAACCATCATTTAGTTCTATTCAGTAAGTTGATCAACCAAGCGTCATATACATACCAGAAATGGCTTCAAATGAAGGATGTGACATAATTATGGAAAAAATTTTTAAAAGGTAACAAAAAAATAAATAATTTTTTTTATGTACATTGCGACCACTTTGTGCGACTTTATCGTAAGGGACAAAAGCAAATTTTACAGGGAAGCAATTTTTTTACTGTTTTTTATTGGTATATTTAAATGAAATTGAACACGCGATTAGATAGTTAATTAAGATACTGAACCTGATTTTTTTTCTTGAAAAAATTTGCAGTTTGCAAAAAAATCATAATTTGGTCCCTTACGATAATTTCGCTCTCAATGATTTATTGCGACCACTTTGTGCGACTTTATCGTAAGGGACAAAAGCAAATTTTACAGGGAAGCAATTTTTTTACTGTTTTTTATTGGTATATTTAAATGAAATTGAACACGCGATTAGATAGTTAATTAAAATACTGAACCTGATTTTTTTTCTTGAAAAAATTTGCAGTTTGCAAAAAAAATAATAATTTGGTCCCTTACGATAATTTCGCTCTCAATGATTTATAGTCGTATTTGAAAAAAATTTTCCTTACGATAATATTTAAAAAAGGTTGTATATGACAAATACAAGTGTCTTATTGAATACTTTTGCATTTTTAATGATGGGGCGTCTGTGGTGCAGTGGGTAGAGTGCTCGCCTGCTATGCCAGAGGTCTCGGGTTCAAACCACGGTCTGAGCAAAACACCAAAAAATTTTTCTAATTAGTAAAAATCCAATTATTGAATTTTTTAAGAGCAGCGGTCACCTCTCGGCAGTGGGCGGCATACCCTCCGAGTGTTTTTCTGCCATGAAAAAGCTTCTCACAAAAAATGCATTCGCCGTTCGGAGCCGGCATAAAACTGTAGGTCCACCCAATTAGTAGGAAGAACAAAAAGGAGCACACCTCGAATTGGGAGAGAAGCTCGGCCATAAAACTCGTCAGAGTTATAATAGCGCCATTGTATTATATTATATTATTATTATAATGATGGGGTCATGGTAATATAGTGAGTAAGTGAGTTTCCACCTTTGATTTCCTACTAGCTATATTCAAAATATTTTTTATATGGGCGATGCGATAAATTCGAGCTCAAGCAAAAAGTATAGATTGTCCCTTACGATAAAAAAGAAAGCACATTTTTGGCACAACTATAAGGATTTCAGCTACAATATTTTACCAGGTCATGTTCTGAGGGATGTAGAACGAATTTGCATCAAAAAGTAAATTTCGAGAAAATGACCCTCCCGATAAAATCGCGCAAAGGGGTCGATATATAAAATCTAACTGTTTGGATGTACATTAAAATATATGTAAATTTATATGCTTGGGCGACTCCACCAAGTTCTCCTGGAACTTCCTATTCAGAGTTGGAATTGGCGCCGTACACGCATGGGATGCGCATCTCAATAGAGAATGATGAAGAATTTGTAAATTTTCCCAGTATGTTCAATTCTCCTGTGAAGAAAGGTATAAGCAGGGACTTGTAACGCGTTTCGGTTTCGGTTTCTGTTACACAGCTAAGTAACGAAACTGAAACAGAGACAAAACTAATTTGTAACAAAAGTCGTAACAAAACTCCGAAACGGTTCCAGCAGAAACAAAACCCGTAACAGAAAAAAAATTAATTTTGTTCCTTTTAATAAGAACAGTGCAGAAACAAAATTAATTTTGTTTCTCAGTAGCAAAACTATATTTGAAAAAACAAATTTAATTTTGTTTCTTTACAAGTTTTGTTACAAGGAACAAAATTAATTTAGTTTCGTTACAGGTTTTGTTTCTGCTGAAACCGTTTCGGAGTTTTGTTACGACTTTTGTTACAAAGGAGTTTTGTTTCTGTTTATGTTACAAGGAACAAAATTAATTTGGTTTCTGTTACAGTTTTGTTACTTATTGAAACCGTTACAATCATTAGGTTTCGAATTTAGTTTCTATCCTTTAATGTTTCTTCGAACAGAAACGCCAGAAACGTAATTTTCGTTTCGTTAAAAGTCACTGATAAAAAGATAAAAAGAAGAATTTTGTTTTTATTCTATATGCGGGTTAAAATATTTACGTGTAAAAATAAGAGGAAAATTTATTTGCAAAACCGTCTATAAAAAAACAACTTACAGAAACACACAATTATGATTAGCTTCAGTTCAATACAAGTTTACTGAGGTAGGTTGCAGCTATTAAAAGTAGAAAAAAGATCTCAGTCCTAACTTTATACATTAGATTAAAAGAAAACTCATTTTTTTCATCTCCTGTAAAATTTGATTGCCGTCAGATAGGTGGTATTGCAGTTGGTAGATAGGTGGTATTGCATAGGCATCAACGATATACCTCGTTTAACATGCAGGCATACAAAAGGTTACATGAAGCTGGTATAAACAAAATACTGTGTGGTAGTGACCCCAATGGCGGTCATAGGGTTAATACGATTATATAGTAAAAAGCGACCTCAAGCCAAAGTCATTGGTGTATTAAACTTTAAAATTAAACTAAAAATGAAAAAAAGGTGTTTGGGCGACTTCTGACGGCGTCCAAAAAAATAATTTTTTTCCGGAAATGTTTTCCTAAACGCCATCAACATCTAATGTATATAACTATGAGCTTGAAAGCTCTTTGCTCTGTAGTCTAAGTCAATTTGGCATGAATAAAACGCTCAAACTAACCTACATATATTTAAGAATTGGATTACAGATTTGGCTTTAATGCGATCTCAACAATCTCTTAGCAATAAATTTATCGCTTATCTGTCTACACTCACATATTTATCAGCAAATCAGCTCAATAACAATTGATTGCACGATATGATAGGAGATATTATTTTATAGCGAGGTAGATGTATTTATTATTTTGATAAGCTTTTCTAATGAAAAATATGCAATATGTACATACGTCTCATTTATCATCACCGAGACTTTAGAGTCTAGACGACTATTGCAAATAGCTAATAGCGAGTGTATTTTAAATTTGATGGCGTGGAATAGTGACTGAGGCTGAAATAATATTGTTAAAACAATAATAACATGTGGTCGGTAAGGTTTCGGTATACTTTCGGTAAAAACCAAAAATGTCGATCCGATACCGCACCGAGTAATGTGAAAGCGCTCAAAGATGTAAAATTATAATGTTGTTGAGTGACTCCGTTACTCGATTCGGGCCTGCACCCTTGCTTTAGATCCTTCCGCATTACTTGAATTTTTATTTCCGCTAAATAATTTTTATAGAAGCTGCAGGGGGAGGAAGGAGAAAAATCGCTATTACTTTTTCATAAACTCAAATCAAGTAAGAACATTAAGTGCGCTAAGAAGCTTCTGCCAGGAGCGGATTTACATAGGGGCAACATGGGCAGCTGCCCAGGGCGCCGTTTCAATAGGGGCGCCAAAACTATCAAAAAAATTTTTTTTTGAATATTACAACAGGAATGAAAGATTTTTTCAATTTTTTACAGAGAAAAAATGAATCAAAGTACACTTCAGAACATTGGTACAGTTCTTATCAAATGAAAGCTATTGAGTAGGGAATTTACATAGAATAGTACTCATTGTGATTCCTAGGTCGGGTCTCCAGATATGGGCCAAAACGTGGACCTGGATGACCCTTGAATGTTTCTGATCGATATTGGTATCAAATGAAAGCTATTGAGCAGGGAATTTACATAGAATAGTACTCATTACCCGACTCAGGTCGGGTGTCCAGATATGGGCCAAAACGTGGACCTGGATGACCCTCGAATGTTTCTGAGCGATATTGGTATCAAATTAAAGGTCTTGATGAGTACTTCAACTTAGAACTATTTTATTTGTGATGCCTAGGCCAGGTCCCCAAATATGCATCAGAACGTGGACCCGGATGACCCTCGAATGTTTCTGAGCGAAATTGGTATCAAATGAAAGGTCTTGATGAGGACTTCAACATAGAACTATTTTATTTGTGATGTCTAGGCCGGGTCCCCAAATAGAGGTCAGAACGTGGACCCGGATGACCCTCAAATGTTTCTGAGCGATATTGGTATCAAATGAAAGGTCTTGATGAAGACTTCAACATAGAACTATTTTATTTCTGATGCCCAGGCCGGGTACCCAAATATGGGTAAAAACGTGGACCCGGATGGCTCTGGAAAATTTCTCAGCAATATTGGTATCAAATGAAGGATTTTGTATAGAAATGAACTCATTACGATTCCCAGGTTGGATCCCAATATGGTCAATCGTGGACCCGGATAACACCGGGATATGGGTACCAAATGCAAAATGTTAAGCAGGGCATAGAGATGAACTCATTATGATTCCTAGGTCAGGTACCCAGATGTGGGTCAAAATGTGGACCCGGTAGTCCCGGAAAATAGCTCAGCGATATTGGTATCAAATGAAAGGTGTTGAGCGGGGCTTTACATGGAGATGAACTCATTATGATTTCTAGGTCAGGTCCCGAGATGAGCAGGGATTTTACATATAGATGGACGCATTATGATTCCTAGGTCGGGTCCCCAATGTGGGTGAAAAAAGAACCTGGATATCACCGGGATATTTCTCACTGATATTGGTATCAAATGAAAGGTGTTGAGCAGGACCTTTATATTGAGCCGTACTCATTAGATATGATTCCTAGGTCAAGTCCACTGATATGGATCAAAACGTGGACCCGGGTGATCACGGAAGATTTCCCAGCGATATTGGTATCACATGAAGGGTGCTGAGCTGAGATTTTACGTAGGTATGAACTCATTATTGCTAGGTCGGGTCCTCAGATGTGGTTCAATACGTGGACCCGGATGACTCCGGGATCCTATTGAGCAATACTGATATAAAATGAAAGGTGTTGACCAGGGCTGCTACATAGAGCTCTTTTCATAGTTATCCTTAGGGCCGGATGACACGATATGTTTTTAAGCAACAATTTTATCAAATGAGAAGTGGAATACAGGGCTATGTTGCGCTAAACCCAGTTCCCTAGCGAAATGGAAAGGAGAAGGGTAATGAGAATGGGAAAGGCAGAGGACGGAAAAGTAGAGGGAGAATATAATGAAAATGAAGAGGATAGGGAGAGAGACAGTAAGACAGGAAATGACAGAAGTAATAAGAGGGGGAATGAAAGGGATAAAGACAGAATAGGAGCGGTAAGGAGAGTGGTAGAGAAAGGGAAGCAGAAATGTGACGGGAAAACGAAGCGGAAATGAAAGGAAAAAGAAAGAGAAAGGGAATAGTAGAGGGAAAGGGAGTTCGATACTAATAGGAAGAAAAAGGGATAACGAAATAAAGAGGGTAAACAAATTTTTCCTTCATTTTTTTAACTTATCTGGCTTTTGCTTAGCTCTGCAGCCCGAGATAAGTTCGGTTTCTAGATACTTCCAACTTAATTTAAAGTACGCAGTTTTTTGCTTCTAATGCCTATAATAAGAAGTGGGCCAAAGCAAAGCTTGGCCGGGTACAGCTAGTTATATAAATAAAAATGAAATAAATATTCTTTCTAAGAAAACTCGAATAAAATTTTTTAAATCCGTAAAATATATCAGTAATGAAATGTCACCACACGAAGGCAAGTACGGTTATTTGGAAATATTGGGGCGCGGCTTGATTTGTTTGCCCAGGGCGCTTCTAGAGGTAAATCCGCCCCTGGCTTCTGCTGAAAACTAAACTATTTTTGCGATAAAAATAGTTGTTGTACCTTTGAGCACACAGAACAAGTGCATGTTTGCATTTACCTATGTATATATGTACATACTCATACATATCTTATCAGTAAAAACAAAGAAACAATTCATATCGCACGAAAGCCATTAATAGAGCGCAATAATTTTACGACTCTTAAAATAATGAAATAGAAAAGTCCATATTTTATTAGAACTGCTACATATTACATCTGTAGTTGGTGGAAAAGCAACGGTGCTTGATTAGAAAACGGATTTAAAGCAACCGCGAGTCTAAAATGCGATTGTGCGCCAAAACAGTTTGTGTTTAGTTTTAGTTGGACGATGTTGGTAGATAAAGTTTATGAATAAAGGTGTAATTGTGTATTTAACTTAGGGAAGGGCAAGCTTAAGTTTTAATTAAAACAAAAATGTGTAGGTACATATGTGAAAAACTGCAATAAATAGAAAAATAAAATAAAATAAAATCAACTTGAATGAAAATGAAGCAAAAATAAAATCAAACATCGAAACGCGTAGGAGGAAGAAGAAAAAACTTTGGTTTTGTCTTTCACCAATCGGCCGAAAAGCTCCAACTAACTGGTAACATAATAAAATAAAATCAACTTGGAAGAAAATGAAGTAAAAATAAGAACACAATAAAAATAGTAAATAAAAAACTGAGAAAAAAATTAAATAAAAACCAAACAGTAAATGAATAAGTAAAGTAAAAGTAAAGTAAGGGCAAAACAAATGAAATGTGTGTGACTGCTTTTGGGCGCGTGTTTACATAAGGAGCTTTTAGGTTAATGCATTAAAAATAAACATTCTTCTTTTATTTGCCTTCTTCAGGGAGTCGATACGTATACATACATATGTACATATCTATCTTATGGAAATCAGTGTTTAAAAAACTGGCATAAGTTTCATTTCTGTTGATTTTGATTTTGATTCCGCTTTTAAAAAATCAGAAGTCGCAGTTAATCAATATGAAAAAATATGAAAATAAACGATTTTGCCTGATTTTGATTTTGCGCTGATTTCATATTGCTAAAAATCAAAAGCAGCCAAATATCAAAATTAGCGAATTTGCCTGATTTTCATTTTGCGCTGATTTCATATTGCTCAAAATCAAAAGCGGCCTGATTTCAAAATGAACAATTTTGCCTGATTTTTATTTTGTGCTGATTTCATATTGCTCAAAATCAAAAGCGGCCTCATTTCAAAATGAACGATTTTGCCTGATTTTGATTTTGCGCTGATTTCATATTGCTCAAAATCAAAAGCAGCCAAATATCAAAATTAGCGATTTTGCCTGATTTTCATTTTGTGCTGATTTCATATTGCTAAAATCAAAAGCAGCCAAATATCAAAATCAATGCTTTCACAGTTTTGCTATTTACGCTTACATGCGCATACATACATATGTATGTATACAAACGTCCCTGTAGGAAATTTAATTAATTTTAAATCACTTTATAAACTACTTTATTTTCAATAACAACTAATTGAAAATGTGACTTTTTCCTTTGCAATGAACTGACTTTTTTAACACGGCGATGTCATAGCAAGCAGTCAATTGCCCTATCCTGCATTTGTTTTCAACTACTTTACTAGTAGTTTAAAATAAATAACTTTGTCTTGAGTTTCTTTTCAACTACTTTATTTGTAGTTTAATATAAATAACTTAATCCTGCATTTGATGTCGAAATTCAAGAAATGGTAAAAATGCGAAAAAAATTTTCCTCAAATTTCGCAAATCGTTCTCAAGTTGATAAACAATATTTGAGATAGGCATGGGTAACACTGCGCTGCGCGGCGCAATTGCGCTGACACCAACCCTGGTGTTATTGCGCTAACTCCGATTTGGGAAATGCGCCAACTCAATATAGCGCCAACTCAATGTAGCGCCAACTCAGTATAGCGCCAACTCAATGTAGCGCCAACTCAATGATGCGCTATTGCAATATAACACTGACTCAATTTCGTGCGCCAACACCAGCTCCAATATAGCGCTAGTGTAAAATGGCGCAACCACAACGCCAATAACAGCATCATATTATATGTATACGTATGACAACGTCACAATTATGTGTGCTTGATAGTGATCTAAGTGACTCTAATTTCCAGCATATTTTCACATATATACGGAATATTTTTCCAAATGATTATGAAAATTAAAATTAATTGTGCCCTCGTATATGTAAGCAGAATTGCGCCAAAAGAAATAAAACGGGGATGGTAAACAGTAACAAGCGAAAAAATGTTATTTATCGATTATTCGATGACAATTGCGCTAAAGGTGTTATTGCGCCAGTACCGTGAGTTGGCGCCACGGTTGGCGCTGGCGTTATTGTATCAGCGCCAAAAAAATTGCGCCATTACCCATGGCTAATTTGAGAAACAATTGAATTTATGTTAATTTTCAAATGATAAATATGAAACAATATTTTCTCCGTTTGAGAATTTCGTTTTCAGTGTTTAATGGGAAGGGAAGCTGAAAAACGGTAACCAAAAAATGGAAAAAACAATCTTGGCATACTTAGATCTGAAAACATGTGTTTACATATAAATATGCACATATACAAGAAACTGCCCCGCGCTGCATTTGTTTAAAGCTACTTTAAAATTAGTTGAATATAAATCACTTTTTAATATATTTATTTTTGCAACTAACTTTTTTTTTTCCGTGAGGGGTAATACAGAGGGTAAGAAATTATGTACATACACACATGTGTTCATGTAAGCGTAAATAGCAAAACTGTGAAAGCATTGATTTTGATATTTGGCTGATTTTGATTTTAGCAATATGAAATCAGCCCAAAATCAAAATTAGCACAAAATCAAAATCAGGCAAATTCGTTCATTTTGAAATCAGGCCGCTTTTGATTTTGAGCAATATGAAATTAGCACAAAATGAAAATCAGGCAAAATTGTTCATTTTGAAATCAGGCCGCTTTTGATTTTGAGCAATATGAAATCAGCGCAAAATCAAAATCAGGCAAAATCGTTCATTTTGAAATCAGGCCGCTTTTGATTTTGAGCAATGGGTCATTATTTTACAAATCGTACACCTTTTGGGATTTCATATTTCTGATTCGGCTCAAACTTTTTTTTTAAGTTACTTGCACGAAATTAGCAAATACCTATATCAGGATTTTGGAAAATTTTTTTTTTTTCAGAGATCTGCATGTGTAAAAATTCGATAGTTAAGCAAACATGCCCACATTCAAAATTCCATATCTTTGGTTCGGCTCGTCGTATCTTGTTCATTTTTTTTTTTATTTTGAAGGTAATAATATTTACTTTATAACTGCGTTAAAGAAATATTTAATTTTACAAAATCAAAATAATGAATTCAAACTAAATTTTTTAAAGCATTATTACATACTGATCGGGTCAACGAATATTTTCGAAAATATAACTGAATGGTAATGCGAACCACATTTGCATTCCCATTCACTACTGAATGGTAATGCAAACCAATTTTGCACTACCATTCACTATTGAATGGTAATGCACTTTAATGGTAATGCAAAAATGCCCATCCTTGATATATATATATATCCATATACTAGCATCTTTGATCACACTACAGCCTCACGAAATGTACAAGAACGTCGCGCACACATTATAATCACATGAAAAATGCACCATTTTCATAGGTCACAGTGCATATGTTGATAATGCTGCTATGTAATAATGCAACATTAGTATACATATCTGAGATCCCGGGATTGGAATCCCTAGTATGTACATAAATAGTTGCATTATCTATATCACTAGACAGTCTATTGTGCTACAATAATGATTTGGTAAAATATAACTACTAGCTACCTATTAAGTGATAAGCAGGTTGAATTACATGCACATACGTACATAGGTATGTATGCGGTGGTTAACATCACCATGCATGCGCACAGGCACACGTTGGCGGTACACCCTTAGTGGAACGTAGGCAAGTTGCTCGAGGTCATGTCAGAAATGAGTTAATATCTTTTGAACCATAAAAGTCTCCACCTTGAAATAAAATGCGTTTTTTAGATGAAAGTTCAGCGCATATTATGTATATTTTTTCGAAAATATTCGTTGACCCGATCAGTATGTAATAATGCTTTAAAAAATTTAGTTTGAATTCATTATTTTGATTTTGTAAAATTAAATATTTCTTTAACGCAGTTATAAAGTAAATATTATTACCTTCAAAATAAAAAAAAATGAACAAGATACGACGAGCCGAACCAAAGATATGGAATTTTGAATGTGGGCATGTTTGCTTAACTATCGAATCTTTACACATGCAGATCTCTGAAAAGAAAAAAAATTTGCCAAAATCCTGATATAGGTGTTTACTTAAATTGCGAAAAGATTCCAAGAAATAAATTTGGTGTCTTTTAAAAATGTGAAATTTTTTTTTTCAACAAATCCGTACGATTTGTAAAATAATGACCCAATATGAAATCAGCACAAAATGAAAATCAGGCAAAATTGTTCATTTTGAAATCAGGCCGCTTTTGATTTTGAGCAATATGAAATCAGCGCAAAATCAAAATCAGGCAAAATCGTCATTTTAAAAAGCGAAGGATATCAAAATCAAATAAAATCAAACATTTCACGACTTTTGCTAATTCCGACTGCAGTTTTTTAAACACTGATGGAAATATGTATGTATAATAATTATTGCTTTTGCCGACATTTATCGCGAGTTAAACACATTTTCTTTCAAAAAGCTTTTAAAATAAATTTACAAGCTACTATGCAAGATTTTAGTGCTGCCAGATTAAGGTGGTCCAAAGAAATAAAACCCAATGATAAAAAATTTCATTTAGAGGTCGCGCAAATCATTTTAATTTTTGCATGCTTAAGGTAGTCCAAAAAATTAAAATGTATTTTTATTCTATTATTCCTAAAACAATAGTGGTCTTCATCTAAAGCAGGGCTGCTCACCTCATAGGCACTCAAAGCACAATTGTTTTTGTTTTGTTCCGAATCATAGGCACAGATACATATTTTCACCTCAAATATGAAAATAAAATTTTCTTTGCACTCCCATAAGCACTCAGATATATAAAACAAGTAAGGAAGCCTAAGTTCGAGTGGAATCGAATATTAGATACTCAGCTGTATGCTTTCATTGTTTGTTTGCGTTTGATGGAAACACGGTGTAGGTACTTTATATAAATCGAGTGCTGCATAAAGTGGGCGTAGCCACGCCCATTTTCTAAATTTTTATCAGTCATCCAACTAAGCATATGAATATTATTCTTTGTGCAAAATTTAATTTCTTTATGACTTCCAGTTACAAAGATGTCACGTTACAAATTCCCAAAGGGTGTTCCAGAAATATCTTCGTTAAAAAGTAGGCGTGGTCATAAACCGATTTCAATAAATTTTTGCGTGTCTATTAACACAAGTTATAAAAGTGTATAAACCAAGTTTCGTCATAATATCTCAATTATTTGTCGAGTTATAGGCTAAGAAATCTCGTATATTCCTTTGTCTAAAGAGAGGCGGTGCCACGCCCATTTTCCAAAATTTGTCTATTTTTTGTTTCCGATCTATTGTAGAACTTATGCCACAACATTTCAATGAATTATCTTTATATTTGACAAAGATATCGCTTAAAATGTTTTTATTAGGTCATTTTATAATACCCATATATAAAAGTGGGCGTGGTCGTCAACCGATTTCGCTAAAATTTTGAACATGTATTACTACAAGTAGTGAAAGTGTATACACCAAGTTTCGTCATAATATATCGATTATTTGTCGAGTTATGGGCTCAGAAATCTCGTATATTCCTGCTTCTAAAAGGGGGCGGTGCCACGCCCATTTTCCAAAATTTTTGTATTTTTTGTTATATGTCCATAGTTGGACACCTTCCATAAAACTTCAATGATATATCTTTATATTTGACAGAGATATCGCTTAAAATGTTTTTATTAGGTCACTTTATAAGACCCATATATAAAAGTGGGCGTGGTCGTCAACCGATTTTGGCAATTTTTCGTCAAAACATTTGCCTAAGTAAGTATATCACGCCTACCAAAATTCATCGATATATCTTCAACGGTTTCTGAGTTATGACTTATAAAACTTTCAATGTTTGCCCCTTAATAACTGGGCGTGGCACCGCCCATTTTCCAAAATTTCACCATATTTCTTCATAAGGGCCTGAGCTCAATACGTGTGTGAAATTTTATCACTCTAGCTCTATTAGTGACTGAGATACAAAATTTCCGATTTTTACTATATAGGGGAGGTGGGCGTGGTCATGGTCCGATTTCGCTCATTTTCAATACCATCCGTTCCTGTCTTGATACCAACTTACATTTCAAATTTCATCAAAATATCTCAATTTTTGCGCGAGTTATCGTGCTCACAGACGGACAGACGGACGGACATGGCTCAATCGATTTCTCTTTTCACCCTGATCATTTTGATATATATAAGTCTATATCTATCTCGATTATTTCATTCTGTTACAATCCACCGTTAGGAAATCAAAACTATAATACTCTGTGTACTAGTACAGCTGAGTATAAAAATTTTATATGTATGTGCCTATGATTCATATTGAATGTGCAGAGCAAAGGCACTTTGTATAGGAGCTCGAGCACTGCCGTAAGAAATCGAAATTTAAGCTGATTCCACATAGAACTTTGTGTTGCGCTACGTGACACTTTCTGCGTGACAGCTGAGATTAAAATACATGTATCTATATGAGGTTTCTCACATAACAAAAAGTAACGCAACGCCGAAGTTACATAAAGCACAAAATTGCCCAAATCTCAACTTTTGGGGGCGTTGAAATTTTTTTTTCAGTTTCACTTTAATTCAAATGTAAATAAACAAATTTAAATTTCACACAATTGAAAAATAATTTAATAGATTTTTATTTTCTTATTTACTTTTTGTAAATAAAACGGAGAATGAAAGATTTTTCAGAAAACAAATATTTTTTGAGTGATGATGCAGCGTTCATTGTGGCATAGTTTTTCAGTTTTGCGTTGTTTGACATACTAGAAAGCGGCGTAACCCAAAGCGGAAAAAGTTTTATGTGGAATCAGCTTTACAATAACAAATGTGTAATGAAAAAAAATTCAAAAAATGAAAGCACTGTAAAAAATTAGTATTCAAAAAATTTTCATACAAAAAATAAAAAAAAAATTTGTATGTACATATGTGATACTACCATTTGAAAATAAATTCTAAAATAATATTTTATTGGAATTCATAAAAAAATTTAAATGAGCAAGAAAATTTTTCAGTGCATATACAAAATTTGTAGATGTATTGAGTTTTGTACTTTCAATACGAGAGCGTTGAGCAGCCCTGATCTAAAGTGATAAAGTAATAAATTGTTAAAATTTACCGAAATTTATAAATTTACGCAACAAAATCGTTCGGTAAAGTGATAAACTTTGCTTAAATATATTCTCATACAAATTTTGACAGATAATTTATCACAATTATTAGGTTTGCTTCTTATTAAACTAGCAACTAGCTGTCAAGTGAGCAAAACGGAAAGAATTGCGCTCATAAAGAGCGAAACGAACAGAAAATCAAGAAACGGAATAATAGTGAAAATTAGGGATTAGTAATTTGAATGCTATTTTTGACTGTTAATGGTTATTTTTTGTAAAAAAACATTTAATTTTCTTTTTTTTCTATTTAAAAAATTCAGAAAATTTCAAAAGTAATAAAATCAAAAGTATTCGTTTGTTTATTTTTTCAACAGCTGTTTTTTACTTTGGCAGCAAATAATTTCAGCTAGGGAAAATTTTACTAGCGGAAATTTGGAGCTGTCAATGGCTCTCTTCTGCTATTTTTTTGACTCATGAAACGATTTGCCAGCCGAAACTTGGCTAACTATTCATAACTAGCTAATAATAAACGGACCTATTATTTCATCACTTTACCCTTTGACAATTTAATCAATTTGAAAATGTATCAGCTTTTGAGCTTATATTACCGTATTGATATAGCTTGAAAAACTGCATACTTCGAATTTCCAATACACCCCTTAAAATCTTGATTTAAGGGCCAAACCCCCCCTCTCATAGGTCAAGTCATATATTGTATCGTAACTTTTTCTCCATTTATCCTATCCACATGATTATGATGACGCTGGAAAGATAACATTTCGCTTTTAACGGTATGTGAATTGTTAATGTAAAAAAATGTCACAAATTCATTTTTTTGATAAATTTTTTCATTATTAATCACGGTTGACTCAATTAATTTGTTAACCAGTGTATATACATATAAAACTATTGTGAACCAATCTCCTATTAATTATGTTTTGAACGACATATAACTTTTGCATATCCGCGGATTTTAATTGATCAACGGCGTTTAATATTTAAAGCTCTTTTTGTTCTGTTGCGACATTTCTTTATTCCAGTACAGGCAATGTGAGAGAATGAAGGAATGATTATAAATATACACATTTATATATGTAACTCCTCTCTTTCACAGTACACACTGTGCTATATTTTATCTTTCATTAGCAATATTTTCTTTTCTTCTCCGGTTTTATTTGTTTTTGATGAACTGTGTATGCACTATGTACATAAATAAAACACAATAAAAAAAATTAATGTTTGGTTATTTTCTATTTACAGCAAACTGCAGTAAAAAAATAGTATTTAAAATAACTTTTGGGCTCAAATTCTTGTACTTAATACCAACTAAATAAAGTAAAATTCGGCTTAAGTAAAACTAAAAAAAAATCTACAGTGAAAATGGCAAAAATTCGACCATTGGCACCCGAGTTGGCTGAGGTGGCGCGCACCCAGAACAACGAAGTGGAATCACGCATTGCTAACGACATTGCCGAATTACGCCAGTGGATCGAAGGACAGCCATATTTAACAGCGCGCACCGACGATCAATTCCTTGTGGGCTTCCTGCGTTTCTGTAAATACAATATGGACGATGCAAAGAAACGTATCGATTTTTATTTTACATACAAATCAACAGCCGGCGAATTCTTAAAGAATCGACGACTCGATGATAAAGTTTATGGAATATGTCGTGCGGGGTAAGTGTGAATTAAGACAAAAAAAAAGAAAATAATTCACCTTAAACGTTTCTCTTTACACTTCTGCTTTACAGCATATTCGCCACACTACCGAATCCCGTTGGGCCCGGCGGTCCGCGCATACATTTCACGCGTATGGGTCACATTGATACTTCTCTATATACGGCCAAAGATATCTTCCGATTTATAATGTTTCGCTCTGAAATTGAGGCCAACACCGATGACAATTGGATTATAAGTGGTGTGCTTGAAATAATAGATTTTTCGAAAATTCCATATGCGCTACTACGTCAATACGAAGCGAATTTGTTTCGAAAAATGGCTGCATTTTTGGAATATGGCGTTCCAACTAATCTCGTGGGTACACACATTGTAAATGCTTCCATGGATGCGCAGATTATATTGAATTTGGTGCGATTGGTTATGAAACAAAAAGAATTGGTGAGTTGCAAGGATGGGAGGTCGACGGTGTGTGTGATGGAGTAGGGAGGGTTTTATTTTTTTTTGGCGATTCTTAAGTTTTGTTTTCGGTAAATCTCTTTAATTTTGGTAATTTTGGTTATGATATTCAGAAACTAGATGATTTTTCCCAACTTTTGGACTTTAATCCATTGCGTAGCGTGTAGGTAAAAATGGTTTGACTGGCATCGACATTACGCCTAAAGTAAGAGTTTTTGAAATAAAAATTACATGTACCTCGAAAACTAGACGTGATGGATACCACATTTAATCTATGACTCATTACCTATTCATTATAGCTAACAGTTAAGAGGGTACCGAAACCGTGTAACGCAGTGTTATTGATGGTACGCAAGAAAGTTCTTTCAGAAAGAGAAAAATTAAAATTTTTGAAATTGTTAAAAAAAACCTACAAGAATTTGAGTTTTATTTGTTGTTTAAAAAAATAAAAAAATTTAATTTTTAATTTTTTGAAAATAATTTCTTGCGTCGTCTGGCTGCACCCTAAAGCAGGGGTGGCCTAAAAATTGTGCTAATGGAGCCATACGTTAACAATGTCATAGAGAGCTAGTGTAGTCATTGGTTTAGCTTACTTGGCGTTTAATAGCGTATTGGACGGTGAAAATTATGCATACAAAACTACATAAACTAACTACAATTAACCAAAAAAAAGTCCACCTTCAAACAAAATTTAACGCACCTCTTTTTCAACCATCTGCACAGCTCCACATACATTCATCGCTAGAGTCACTGCAAAAGGCCATTGGCAAGGAATACCTGCCCGTCGAATATGGTGGCAACAATGGCACTTACGAAGAGGCCATGCAACGTTTCGAGCAGCAGCTCAATGAATTTAGCGACTATTTCGATGAGGATGAAAAGTATGGAGTCAATGAGGAGCTGCGCCAAAGCAATGATGAAGCAACAGTTGGCACGGGAACGGCGGTAAATAAGACGCCGTCTTCGACACCACAATCGCCGCCTTCGCCTAAATGTGTGAGTGTACCTGAAGCGTCTTTTCGTAAATTGAATATTGATTAGATATGTATATGAAAAAAATGGTCATACATATATACATAGTATATATAGATATATAAACATACATATAAACACAAGAAAAAAATGACTATATACAATACAAAGGAAAAAGAAAGAAACAAAAGGAAAAAGATTAAAAGTAAAATTAAAAGTAAAAGTAAAAGTAAAAAAGTAGCACACAAAGTAACCTAAAAAAGAAACGAAAAAAAACCGCTAAATTGGCAACGCCGTGAAATTAAATTTCGACTATTTTTCGTTCGTTTTTGTGGGTTCATTTAAAAATGTGCAAAATATACATTTCTAATAAAAAAAAACGCGAAACTCAAGTAAAGTTTGAAAATTAAAAAAAAAAAATAACCTAAAACAACATTAAAAGCAAATATTAGTGTTACTTAGTAAGTTATTATTATACACACAAACCTATAAAAAATGAGTTCATTATAATGACTCAGTTTTCATAAACGTTAAAAAGAGCAAATTAAGTAAACAGAAAATAGAACAAAGAAGACAGAAAAATAATTACATAGACAAATTGTTTGCCCCGAAATACTAAAAACACTTAAATTTAAAAAAGAAAAGCAATAGCAACTATTGCAGTTAACATATATTTACTTGCGAGTGTAAAATATAAACTTATAGTATACAAATACTTACATAGTTGGTATGCAGAGATGAAAAAAAAAATACTCAAACAATAGTACACACACTACTTATGTATAACAAAAAGCATTCAGCGTATAGCAAAATAAGATTTATATTATATTATATTATATTATATTGTATGTATTATACCATATTATTCAGATGTATTTACTTTGGAACGGATTTTATTTTTTGTTATGTATGTATGTATGTATGTACAAATAATTATGTGCGTCATATTTTTTACAATACGTATAATCCTATATGGGTACATATGTGTGTATGTATGTTTACTTTTTCGTGGCATGAATTCACTTATTAATTCAGCTAACACGTGTCAGCTAGTATTGATAAAGTTTCTAACGAACGTAATTGGCTTTTGAGTTCGGCAGCACCGTCCTAACACGTCAAGTATACTGTTTTACACATGTACTACATACTATTTGTAAAGGTAAAAACTAAAATTTTGCTGTAAAAAACTCTTTTTCTCAAATTTAAAATTATCATCGCGAATATTATATAAAACAAATTAAACCCCTGCAACGATTCACTCATTTGACGATGTAAGCCACTCGCATAAAACGGCGTGAGCCGATCTGCATAACATTGGCTCAACATGTGAGCGAAAGAGCTTGTAAATAGAGCGTAAGTGTTTCTGCACTGCACGTCAACAAAAAGAGATATGCCCTCATTCACTCATAACTTGAAAAGCAATTGAGTTGAATGACAAATGATTCGTAAGGCAATAGATTCGAAAGGATTCGGAAGGCTTGAAACATGCAACTGAGCTATGTATGTATGTATGTACATACATACGTAACGAATGCGAGTAAAAGAGGAATTATAATAGTATACATACATATGTACATACATATGTACATACATATGTAAATACATAAATACATAAAGCGCTTTACTAAAAAATATATATGTTCATATGTACATACATATATACATAAGTACAAGCTATCAAATTAATGTACATATATGTATGTATACACAAATAAGTAGAAACTTACTTCTTCCATTGCTGCGTCGGTTTACTTCACTGCATTCACTCAAACAAACTAGAATGATTCGGTTGATTCGTTTATTTTTCTAGTGCTTTTACTGTCCTCTCGCACACTACTCGCAAGGCACAGAAAATATACTCAAGCCTGTGTGTTCATGGCTAAATGGAAATGAGCAAACTGCATTGTCACTCAACTCATGCTAGCATATACTGTCGTGCGAGTGCTGATCGTATGTTAAACCGAATCAAGCATAACATTGGCAATGACACCGAATCACACAGTGCTCAAAGAAAAGCGAGTGAGCTTGCGCAGGTCTTTAAAACAAATACTACACAAGCGGTTATGTCCCTCTATACATACATATATATACATATGTAAAAAATATATATAAATATGTATATGTACATATGTATAAATGCCAATAAAAAAAGAAGTACTGCAAACAATCAATATACCATTAAGTTATAAATGAAAAGAAATTGTGTTAAGTTTTGCATTGTTAAACACCCCAGCAGTATTTGAGGTAAGGAGGTGCATATTCAGTAGAATATTCAATATGAAAAATACCCTGAAACTAAGTTCAAAATTCATTGCTGAAAAAATAACTGAACACGCAGTGAAGACATCAAGTGTACTGAAATATATGCTATGGAAGTTCTCCCTGCGTATTCAGCCCTTTTTTCCTACAGAAACTCTCCCTTCTCGTTCGGAAGTTTTTAGGTAGTTGATTTTCGACGCCACCTCTATATAAAAACGAAAGGGAAAGTTCAGATTTTAGAACTACATCTCTACTGAATATTCAGTAGGAAATATGTGCTGTTTTCCAGCTGATAAATACTGCTGGGACGCATTGTAGTTACAAGTACATACATACATATACATATACATATACATATACATATATATATATATATATTTACTCATTTATTAAATGGTGTATTTACCATAACCAATTTTAAGTAAAACTAAAAAAAATGAAATTAAATTTCAAGAAGTATTTATCTTAGATATTTTTTAAGATTATGCGCATTATTGTTGTGTTTTTTTTAACACAATAATTAAAACAACCAGCCCAATTTGAATTTGTTTTTTAAAAACAAAAACAAAAAAAACGCGTATTCCATTTTTTGTGTGTAAACATTTTGTTTTAAAATACTAGGCATTTAAATATATAAATTAAATGCAACAGAAATATTAAATTGTCTTCGAAATATTGCCTCGAAAAAAAACTACTAACCGTTGCGGTTTTTAACTAAGCTACATATGCTACATATAGTATATTTCATTTAAATGTTAAGTGTAATAAAGTGTATAATCACGTATTATTAACTGAATTTCAATTCGTTTTGTTTGAAAAAAAAAATGAAAAAAATGTTTTCAAACGCTTTTTAATCACTTGATGAACACTTTACCTATTACGCATGAACCGTAAGCTTCCTTATATTGGCTAATACATATTAACTTTTTTTATAAAAAAAATCTTGCACGTAAAATGTATGTAATTGGCGTTCTATACGTTACCAGTAATTTTTTTTATATTTTTGTTTCTTATAGAAATATTATATTTTTTACTTAAGTTTATTTTTCATCTTTAATGAATTAAAAATATATAAAACTATATCTGCGGTCACAAGCAATAATCGCTTAAGTCGACTTAGGAAGATTTGGAGTTATATATACCACGTTATTCTCCTTTTAAAACACTATATTTCTGTAAAACCCCCATGCTTATAACTTAATTCAATCAAAAGATATAAATAAAAACATTAAGGCTTAACTTACAATAGAGGTATATTAAACTTGCTATAACAGCCAAAGTAGACGTGACATTTTGTTTTATTTACAAAATTTGATCGTAACATTGTGGATGGCTCACTGATTTTGCCTCCATAGTTTTTAATCGACTTTTATGATTTGTTAAGAAACGCTTTCGAATATAAAAATCAATTTATCTCGAAATCATTTTTTAAGACTTAAGCGATTATTGCAAATTGCCACAGATATTATACTCATACACTGCGAAAAATACATACGTATATTGTTTTCAAAACAATAAACTATGGCTGCCATATCCAATAAAGAAAATGAATGAATGGATATGGCATCGATATCAATATATGTATTATTTTCCGTGTATGTATGTAGGAACGAACTTATTTTTTATATTAATGCATTCATTTTTTTCATTGCCACAAATCATGTATTAACCGTCCTTTCCATCTCAGCAGCGAACTTTTGTTATTTTACATGCATTTTTTTTGTCCGCTTTTAAGTTTATCTGAACCGTAATTGATAGCATTTTAAAATTGGATTTATTTGATATCTACTTCATGTTTACCTTAAATGATACTTTTAGTATTATTATCGATGTTTTTAAATTTAGCGCGTGGCTTCTTTCGATTGTCTACTTCACTGCAAGATGCTCACAAACATTGTGTTTTTGACCATGCATAACCAGCAAACACAGTTTTTAACGTTAAAAAAAATTTGTTGAGATTAAATTGGAGCACTACTTAGTGACTAACTATTCTCTAAGCGAGAGCGAAGATAACAGACCAAAGTCGAATTCAATTGAAAAATGATTAGAAAAAGAGCCGTTACAACAAAAAACGAATTTGTTTTTAAATTGTTTCCGATCTCCTCACTAGGCCAAATGCCTATTGGGAAGTTAATACATGTTGTATTTTAATGTATTTATATCATATGCCTACCCTGTCGGAAAATCCAAAAACCAAACAGAAATATTTTATACATGTTACAGAATTTCGCTTACGGTTCAGATAAGTATTATTTGGCTAAAGCTTGAATTCATTATTAACTTTTTTACTATTCATTATTGATTTTTAATACTATGATTTCTAATATTGTATTTAATATATTTTTTATGATTATTTACCTACACATTTATATCTTTGTTTCAAAATATTTAAAATTCATTTAGTACTTCTTCATTTTTCACAAACAAATCATAATACATAATTCATACAAATAAGTTTATATTATAAGTTTTTTCCCACCAAAATTTACTAATTAAAGGCCCTCGGCAACTTACAATCTTGCATGACAAGCAGTGCATATGTGTTAGTGTTTTTTTGATGGTGTGAGTGCAATCGGCAGCCGTCGTGCTACACGTACTTGTTGTCGGCTCGCTATCTGCTCGCGGCGACGAAAATCAAAAATTTTTGATATTTGCGTCAATCACCCGACACTCACACATATGCACTGCTTGTCATGCAAGATTGTAAGTTGCCGAGGGCCTTAAGAATTTGCTTTAATTTAAATATGCACATACTTACGTACATAAAATTTATCAAAACCATCTCAAAATTCTGCATTCTTAAAAAATTTCCCCTCATTGCCCTTACACCCTCGTTAATTAGAAATTTATATATTATTTACTTTCAGAAATCTTCCTTCAATTTATGGAATTTATTAGGTTCATAAAAATTGTCATCCACACACACAGTACTATAAATAATCTATTATATAATAATAATTATAATAAAAAAATAAAAAAAAAATAAACAAAAAAATTGAAAAATATGTATATTATTCAAAATTTTAAAAAAATTATTGTGTAATTATTTTTGGGGTTTATGGGGGAATATGTACAAAGATCATATCGTCGCTCCCAACGAAGACTAGCACGGTTCGTTGTTCGCGTGGAAGACTAGCATACTTCGTTGTTCGCGTGGAAGACTAGCATGCTTCAGTTCTCTGCGTGGAAGACTAACATGCTTCACTTGTTTGGGTGGAAACTAAAAGCCCGTCTCCACATAACTTGATTCGCCGGCGAAACATCTAGCAAAACATCTCGCTAAATAACCCGTCTCTACATGGCTGATCGTTATTCATTCGTTATTTCTCTTGTTATTCTTAAATGTTTGTATGTTGGCTTATTTTTGCGTTTTTGTTTTGGTCTGTGTGAGATTTGGATACAAAATTAGAGAAGGCATCGATATCATCGCGTTTGGCAAGAGGATTGAGAACGAAACAAGTGTTTCATTCTTCACTCGCTCTCAGAAATTTGTATGGAAATCAGCGAGTTTCGGCACTGGTTTCCGGGTCGAACCAAGATTTAGAGAGCGAAAGCAGAAAAAAAGAGCGAAACGCGTTATGTAGACATCGTATAACATACTTCTGTTTGTTAGAAATAAGTTTAGGGGTTAAACACATAAGGAGGATAGTCCGAGGAGTGAAAGATATTTGACAAGTAAGTTAGTTTCCACCCAAACAAGTGAAGCATGTTAGTCTTCCACGCAGAGAACTGAAGCATGCTAGTCTTCCACGCGAACAACGAAGTGTGTTAGTCTTCCACGCGAACAACGAACCGTGCTAGTCTTCCACGCTAACTGAACCGTGCTAGTCTTCGTTGGGAGCGACGATATATGAAGGGTCCAATGTTGACTTTTAGCTGATTGATTGTGCCCTCTTATTCATATATGCTCTTTGATATGTATTGCATTTCAAAATGAAGAAAAGCGTACATGGAAGAAGAGGGTATTTATCCATTGAGATCGATTTTAAATAACACTGGTGAGCAAAAAAAAATTTTTCTCTGTTCAGATTTGATGATTGATTTTAATAGATTTTGGGGCGTTGATTACGAAAAAGTCCCATTACATGAAGTTTTAAGGTTATTTAGCAACATTTTTGTTTTGCCAAATTAGCCTAGGTTTTCCTAGTTTTTAGTTTATATTATTTTTAATTGTTTCTCATAAAACAAAAAACCAGGGACCCATTTTAATCGTTATTTTCATTTCTTCGGATGAAAAAATCATTATGAAAACTTCGTTAACAATAAAATGCAAGTATGCCGATACAATGATTTTAGCACATTCTATCCAAATATGAGATCATCTTTATTCTAAAGATTTTTATTTTTAAAATTTTTAAATAACCATTATTTACGATTTTTATTTTTTCGATCAAAAATAATTTTTATTATTGGATATAAATTTTTCCGATGAAACTTGATCGATATATTATGATTTTTATTTTTTCGATCAAAAATAATTGTTATAATTGGATTTAAATTTTTCCGATCAACTTTAATCAATATTTTTTTATTTTATCTCCGATCGTAGTAAACTTTTTCAAACGTTAGTGAATCCTATATTTGATGGCTTGAAGTTGACGATTGTGCCAACATTGGCGCAGTTCTATTTGAGAACAAAATTTGCAAAAAAAAAAAATAAGTTTTTAGAGTTTGTTATGATCGGAAAAATTTAAATCCAATAATAAAAATTATTTTTGATCGAAAAAATAAAAATCATAAAATATCGATCAAGTTTCATCGGAAAAATTTAAATCCAGTAATAACAATTATTTTTGATCGAAAAAATAAAAATCATAAAATATCGATCAAATTTCATCGAAAAAATAAAAATCAAATTATAACGATTAAAAATGATTTTTTTTATAAAAATGATAATCGTTACGGTCCCTGCAAAAAACGCAGTGAATGGTTGCATAAGACATTAATGAATAAGTTCTCATAAATATTAAGTTAAATATAAGTACCTGGATGACCGAGCTTATCTCGGGCTGCCATTTTTTCGCAGGTCCTCGCAAGCGAAATAAAAAGTTAAAATAAAAAAAAATTAGTGTAAAAATGAAACTTTTCAGAAGTTCGCGCCCGAGACCCCTTGTATACTGAATTTCTTGAAAATTGTGTAAGCCATTTGTGAGATCCAGAACTAAAGTAAATCCGACTCGCTTGGACGTGATACCTCTACCTCTTCATGTCCTTCTCCCTCTACTTTTCTTTTTCCTTTCTCTTTATCTTTCATCTCCGTTTCCTTTTCCCTTTCCTTTCCCTATCGCTCTCCCTAACCCCTCCTTTTCTCTCACCCCCCTATTCGTTCTCCCTTCCCCTCTCCCAATTTCTCTCTCACTCCTTCCCTCTCCCATTCTATATTGGTTTCCTCTCCCTTCTCCCTTTCCCATTGCCATACCATTCCATTCGACTTTCTTTTTCCTTTTCACGTTCCCTTTACTTAGGGACCCAAGTTGAGCATTACATCGAAGAGATCTCTATATTGAAGCCATGATTCCCAATTTTCGGAGTAATCTATGCTTAAGTCCCCATCAATACCTTTCATTTGATACGCATATCGCTCAGAGACATTCGAGGGTCATCCGGGTCCACGTTTTGACCTATATCTCGGTGCCCGGCCTAGGCATCACAACTAAAAGAGTTCTATGTTAAAGTCCTCATCAATACCTTTCTTTTGATACCCATATCGCTCAGAGAAATTCGAGGGTCATCCGGGTCCACGTTTTGACCCATATCTCGGGACCCGGCCTAGGCATCACAATTGAAAGAGTTCTATGTCGAAGTCCTGATCAAAACCTTTCATTTGATACTCATATCGCTCAGAGACATTCGGGGGCCATCCGGGTCCTCGTTTTGACCCTTATCTCGGGACCCGGCCTAGGCACCACAATTAAAAGAGTTCTATGTTGAAGTCCTCATCAAGACCTTTCATTTGATACCCATATCGCTCAGAGACATTCGAGGGTCATCCGGGTGCACGTTTTGACCCATATCTCGGGACCCGGGATAAAAGTGAGTAAAAAAATTAAATTTTTCGAGATTTTACCCCCGAAGCTTCCTGCATTCCAAATTTCATGAAAATCGTTGGAGCCGTTTCCGAGATCCTGATTATATATATACATATACTAGCTGACCCGGCAAACTTCGTTCTGCCCAAAATAGATCTTTTTATTAATATCATTTCAAAAACTGTTATTACACCGGTATTATTTTTAATAGAAAATTAACGATTTTTCACTACTTCATTGTGTATACAACTTCAAAAATATATAATTTTAGTATTCAGTTTAAGGCTGCACGATACACAACATTTTTAGTTTTCTGTTCCGGATATTTATTTTCACTGAGTATTGGCTATTTTAACTAAGTAAGTAAGAGTATTGATATTGTATTTTTCGATAAATCTTTTTTTTTTTGGGTGAACATGGTATTGATATCGTATATCTGCATAGTGATTTCTATGTACATGCCATGAACGCTTTTAGGGATATTTAGCCTTAAAAATTAAGAACGGGAGGTGCCACGACCCCTTTTCCCAAAACTACTGTTTTTTCATAAGCATGCTATTGATATCGTTAATCTCCTGATAAATTTTCAGGTCTCAACCTTAAACGCTTTTATATTCAGCTTCAAAAATTTGTATGGGAGGTGCCACGCCCCCTTTTCCGATAACCTACACTTTTATGCGCAAAAATTGTTTTGATATCATATAGCTCTGTACTAATTTCCAGGTCCCTGACTTAAATCCTTTTTAAAGATATTCAGCTTAAAAAATTAAGTGTTGTTGGGAGGTGCCACGCCCTCTTTTCGTATAACTCCTATTATTTTGCGTTAATATGGAATTGTTATCGTTTATCTCCACACCAATTTCCAAGTCCCTAGCGTAAACAATATTAGATATTCAGCATGAAAAATTAAGTTTGTATGGGAGGTGCCACGCCCCTTTTTCCGATAACCCCCACTTTTATGCGTGGGAATGGTTTTGATATCATTTCGCTCTATACCAATTTCCAAGTCCCTACCTTGAACTGTTTTAGAGATAATCAGCTTTAAAAATTAAGGTTGTATGGGAGGTGCCACGCCCCCTTTTCTGATAACCCCCAATTTTCTGAATGAGAAGGGTTTTGATATCACCTACCTCTATACCAATTTTCAGCTCCCTCCCTTAAACTGTTTTAGAGATAATCAGCTTTAAAAATTAAGGTTTTATGGGAGGTGCCACGCCCCCTTTTCATATAACCCCCACTTTTCTGAGTGAGAAGGGTTTTGATATCACCTACCTCTATACCAATTTTCAGCTCCCTACCTTAAACTGTTTTAGAGATAATCAGCTTTAAAAATTAAGGTTGTATGGGAGGTGCCACGCCCCCTTTTCTGATAACCCCCAATTTTCTGAATGAGAAAGGTTTTGATATGACCTACCTCTATACCAATTTTCAGCTCCCTACCTTAAACTGTTTTAGAGATAATCAGCTTTAAAAATCAAGGTTGTATGGGAGGTGCCACGCCCCTTTTTCTGATGACCCCCAATTTTCTGAATGAGAAGGGTTTTGATATCACCTACCT
Organism: Urophora cardui; assembly: GCA_960531455.1. NCBI lineage: Eukaryota > Metazoa > Arthropoda > Insecta > Diptera > Tephritidae > Urophora > Urophora cardui. The sequence goes on along the minus strand of OY482670.1, from coordinate 35,166,845 downwards.
CTGTACCAATTTTCAGCTCCCTAGCTTAAACTGTTTTAGAGATAATCAGCTTTAAAAATTAAGGTTGTATGGGAGGTGCCACGCCCCCTTTTCTGATAACCCCCACTTTTCTGAGTGAGAAGGGTTTTGATATCACCTACCTCTATACCAATTTTCAGCTCCCTAGCTTAAACTGTTTTAGAGATAATCAGCTTTAAAAATTAAGGTTGTATGGGAGGTGCCACGCCCCCCTAACATTTTTTAATTTTTTCTTCGACTAAACCTTCGCGGGGTAACAACAAACAAACCCCCCTAAGGAAGTATTTGATTTGGTTCAGCCGTTTTCAAGTTTTAGCGTTACAATTAAATACCAAATCATTTTTATATATATAGATATATACAAGAATTGCTCGTTTAAAGGTATTAGATTTAATTAACCAAGCGGCATACCTTTATTATCGAAAAAGGTGGATTTTTAACACCTAATTTCTGCTAAACTTAATGTTTTCTTTATAGAGAAATTAACATAAATCATTAGAAGAGGGTTAACGAAGGAAGGTTATTAATACATTCTTTTGCAACGATTTACAGCTAACAATGTTACTCGAAATCGGTTAGATATCTATTAGACCTCTGCACAATACCATTTGCCTCTTCTATATTTTCGAATACTCTATGCATTGTACAATTAGTCACAGCACAATTTCAATGCAGATACGAATAAAACCCATACTTTTCATTTGGAATACAAATACCATTTCTATTTGCTCTGTTGGAGCGATTAGTGTACACTATTCACCACGATCGAATAGAACATAATAATAACCATGTTATGAAGTATTCGCAAAACCTTGTTGCTTCTTTGGTTTGTTTGTTTATTTAATGTGCATATGGCATTAAGGTGGACCAAAAAATAAAAGCTCAACAAACATATGTTCTATTTTTTAATGATAAGAAATGTTTTTTCTTGTTCATTAAGGACTTTGAAAAAAATTATGTTTCATCACTGATATAAAAGGAGAAAGAAATTTGGAGGCATTTGCACGACCTCTAAATTTTAATATATTAAGGAAAAATTTTAGGTATAGATTTCCGTATTATATTCGCATGAAAATCGGGTTGTTCCGCGAATTTCGGGAGAACTTTATTTCCTTCATAAAACCACCTTAATATGCCAAATAAGTTTCCTAACTAATGCCGAAAAACTCAAAAGAATCGAAGTATTGGTTACCGAGTTATTTTAAAATATATAGAACAGTTGGAAATACAGTAGAATCGCACAAAAGTTAACCAAATGGTCCCAAGGGCATTTAACTTTTCCGAAATATTAACCTTTCCAGGTGGTTTTTAAATTTGATAGAATACGATAATAAACATAATTTTTGGGATATAACATATCAAATTTATTTGAATATCTCAGTTTTAATTATTATAATGCAGAAAATTAGATTTAATTTACATACATAAAATTTGCTAGCCATCCATCACTTGCATAAAAATTTTTTCTAGGGTTCATTTTGGCAAATTCAAGCTTAGCTCTTGATTTTAAAATTGGACCACTAATTGCGTTTCCTTTGGTTCAAAAATAATTTATACAATCTTCCTCGAGAACGGGATATTCCGACTTGTACAAAGTTTTCTTGGTTGCCAATTCCTGTGTGCTTGCCACTGCCTCCAAAATTTCATATCGTTCTTTCTTTATTTTTGAGATGGCCACTTTAGATACACTATAATTTAATGCCAAGCGGTTTCCGTGAATACCTTCATCAAGTTTTCTTAAAATATCAGCTTTTTGATGTAAATTCAATCTAATTTGCGATGGTTTATTCCGCTTTGTTGCCATTTTTAACACACAAACTATGTTTACACCACATTTGTACCTCGCGACACCGACAATAATTTTTTACACAGAAATTCGGGGAATGCACGCAATTTCCGGGAATACATAGAAACAAGGGAAATGAGCTTGTTTTTGCTGAGAAAGAAACGGTTGGATTTAAAAAAAATCGATAAGCTCAGAAAAGTTAACCAAGAGTTAACTTTATAGAGCCGTACGTGGACGCTCAAATTTGGTTAACTTAACCGAAGGTTTAACTTTCTCGCTAGTTAACTTTTGTGCGATTCTACTGTATGTAGATCGTAAAAAGCTCTGGTTCGAAATTTATTTTAGACATATGGTTTCTTGGGCAAAAAAGCTTGAAATTACCCAAATTTTTATAAATGCGATGTGTCCCTGTTAATTTATTTTTGGTCCCTACCAATCGACCCGCCCTAGTGTGTATGCATATGCACATACACACACTCACACTAGCAGCGTAATTTTTCCCCTGTAGGGAAAATCTCTAGTTCCGAACTAGGTCGCTTCTAGTGCATTTTTCGACACTACTAGTGCGAGCTAAATCTCTTGCATGTTATCAACTGGTGAATTTAACACGGCGATGTCCTAGGCGGTGTCAATTGTCACTCTCTGCACTACATTTTCGATAGTTCCGAACTAGTACTAAATTCTACAGTTTACACTAGTTCGTTTATTGGCACAATTTCGATAGTTCTAAACTAGCTACAAGTACCTACAAATTCTACAGTTTTACATCTGCCGCTTAAGTGCAGCCTTTGACACACTTCATGCAAGTGGCGCGATGGCCGACTGGCTAACGCATGTGCCTTTCAATCTGAGGGGCGCGGGTTCGAATCCTGTCGGTGTCAAGGTGGATGATAATTTTTTTTTTTAATTTTTTTTTTTTGACTAATATTTTTTTATTTATTTATTTAATAAAATTTACAGTAATATTTAAAAAGTAATAAAATAAAAAAAATTAAAAATAAGCCTGAGGGATCGGAAAAGCATAATTAGGGGAACATTTCATTTCATTCAAGTTAAGATGCAAATTATATGAAACGCTTCACTAAACATCTGAGAATTGCAGAAATATACAAAGCCGACGGAAATTTAACGAACGAAAAATTTTCATAGAATTTTTGTCACTTCGAAATTGCATACAAATCAAAGTGTGTCTTATAATGGTCACTCAATTCACTCCTCCTGAACTGGTGAGGGTCCAACTACAATTGATCTAGTTCCCTTTTGACACCTTTTCGCTAGTTCAGAACTAGAAATTTTGCTCACTAGTTATTGAGTTCCCTGCAGGGTCTGGATGTGTGTTTATGAAAATATGTATGTACATATAGTCCGGGAGCCAGCTGGCATTTTTGACGACCAATATTAAGAGCACTAAGATTTTGTAGAATAGTTCTTTGAATACTCCTGGTAAAGGAAGTGAACGTCAGCTGGCGCATTTGCGGTGGGTGTGGCCGCGGCAGCCACCCAAAACCGCAAAATTTCGAGAAAAAAAACTCGTATTAAGAGCACTGAGACTTTGTGTGTACTTTGTTTTTGATGCAAGGAAACAGAAAAAACGAATCAGCTGACTTTGGGGTGGGGGGAAGTACGTCAGCTGCGCCCCCCAACATGTCAAAAATAGGCGAATTCTGAAGTCATATTGAAGAGAGCTGAAATTTGAGGAGGTGATAGTAGACGGTACCAGTTTAACAAAAAAAAAACGTCAGCTGCAGTTTCCGTGGTGGAAAAGTGCTCAGCTGGCGACCTAAAGATACGGGGCATCGTTATGGGCGCGGACGCGATGCATGCTTTCACTGCATCTGCTGAGCACTTTTCCGCTGCGAAAACTTCAGCTGGCAATTTTTTTCGTTTAAATCTTACGGATAACTGTTAGTTTACGAAGTTTTAGCTTTCTTAATATCGAATAACTATGTATTTTTATTAATCAAATAGTGCGTACCTATATGCGCGCGCGCTACGCCTATATCACGGAAGCGGCTACTTCGCTCTCGTGCTTAATTGTGTTATAGACCACTAAATTATTATTTAACTCAATATTTAAGCATTTATGTAAAAAAATACAATAATGTTATTCCAAATATTCCTTATAATCGCCCTCAAATCCTGGCTCGCTTTCGTGGTCGCTGGAGTCCATGTCGATCGTCGGAATCCGAGCCATGCGTTCGTCCTCATCTGTAGGAAAACATAATAAATAATATATTATAATATATAATTATGCATAAAAATAGCATAACATAATAATAAAACGATGCAACTATTGTGACCTGGTGTAATACTTGTTCTTCCTTGATTGTAACATCGCCGGCAGAAGGGGGTAGCTGTTCGCCACCGAACCATTTAAATACATAATCAGCAAGAATAAAATAATACTTTTCTAAAGCGAAATTTTACGCTGAATATTATCTCCATTTTTTGTGGCAGACCCAAATTCTGAGATATCAGTTAAAATGTAGAAAAAACCACATAAGTATGCTATACTTTGCTCACATAAGCCTCATCAAAAAAATTTATTAGATGTGAGTAATTACTTTTGAATACTCTTTTGTGATTTTCTGGATTTGTTACACGTATGATTGTCCAAAAATAATCTCCCATCATATCCTCACCCAGAAAAAAAATCGTGTGAAATCAACCAAAAATCAACAAATTTTGTGGTTAATTTTTTTCAACACGATGCTTAATGTATGCCATCCTGTAAACGTGTAAATTTAACACTACTGTCAAGTGTTAGTTTAACACGATTATAACTGTAGAATTAACACTAAAATCTTTAAAAAATTTACATGATCTAATGTTGATTTAACATGATTTTTTTATTTAAATTAACACGAGATGGCCGTGTTAAATTAACAATAACATCTTTTTGACTTTATCTTAAATTTATTGTTAAATAAACCAGATGTTGGTTGATTTTATAAATTAAAAAGTATATTTTTATTAAATTAAATAATATTTATGTATATGTATAACATTCGCTAAGCTAGTTATAAATGTACACTTATTGTCAAGGAAGCGGCATCTCAAGATGCTCTTAGACTGCGAGAGTTGGGACTCCGGAAGGAGCGTACGAGCGTTTTTCAATCCGAAGTTTTCGCTATACAGAAAGCCTGCAAGGCTCTACTGGAAACGGAAAGTGCCGGTGTCGGAAACAGGATAGCATTTTACTGCGATAGTAAGGCGGCTCTGAGGGCCGCTTCTCCTTGTTAGTAATGGGTAAAAATTAGAGGCTTGTGGCAAACATTGAATGATCATTGTTTAAAATACCCTATTAGGAGGAAAAAGAAAATATTTTAGGTCAAACACTTTTAGAAAACAAAAATGCAATCCTCTTTTAACTCACATGTAAGCCGAAAATATTAGCTCATTAATTCAAAACCGCAAAACTTTATTTTTATTTAAAAAAAAAATTAAATAAATAAATAATATTCCTCTTGCACGAACAGAAGAACTTCAAAGCTTGGAAAACAAAATTGTCTTTGTTTCAAAATTGTTTTGACATTCTTTTTTTAACACTTTTTGGAGATTGTATTTATACTATCGTCATGTTAAATAAAACAGATTCCGAATGACATTTAGGAATAAAATTTTATATTTGAATCATCTTGTATATTTTAAAATTGCTTCATGTTTTATCAACAATAAAATTTGGTTGAATTTACCAAAATTTCTGATGACGTTTATAAATTAAAAGTCACGTTTCACACATCGTGTAATTTGAAAAAAATTGTTGCTGTTCTACGTGTAAAGATCGGTCGTGTTAATTTTACACGAATCGTGTTGATGTTTCTTTTTCTGAGTGCTCCTACCAAGATCCTTGATATCGCCTTTCAAAAACTATTAAGTCCTGATGAAATTTCTCACCATATTCATCACTTTCAGCACCTAAATTTGTAGGGAAATTATCAAGATGTGAATGCAAGAAATTAATTTTAGGCGGAATATTAAATTTGTTTGCTCCATAATTTTGCAATAAAGTAACTTTTTGTTACCTAGATGTCCACAAACAGTTTGTTTAAAACTAAGTTTTTCTCACCTATACAGCTTTTATGATTTTAGGACAATCGAATCTGAAATTTCTTTAAAAAAATTCGATTTTTTTGCTATTGTAGCCAAACTACTTGACCAATTTTGAGTATGAAGGCAAAAAATATTTGTTGGAACTGCCTTTACCAGCTCCCTTGGATGTGAATGGCTAATACTTTTTTTTTTGATGAGGCTTGTGTGAGCAAAGTCTTGCATACTTATATGGCTTTTTCTACATTTTAACTGATATCTCAGAATCTGGGTCTGCCACAAAAAATGGAGATAATATTCAGCGTAAAATTTCGCTTTAGAAAAGTATTATTTTATTCTTGCTGATTATGTATTTAAATGGTTCGGTGGCGAACAGCTACCCCCTTCTGCCGGCGATGTTACAATCAAGGAAGAACAAGTATTACACCAGGTCACAATAGTTGCATAGTTTTATTATTATGTTATGCTATTTTTATGCATAATTATATATTATAATATATTATTTATTATGTTTTCCTACAGATGAGGACGAACGCATGGCTCGGATTCCGACGATCGACATGGACTCCAGCGACCACGAAAGCGAGCCAGGATTTGAGGGCGATTATAAGGAATATTTGGAATAACATTATTGTATTTTTTTACATAAATGCTTAAATATTGAATTAAATAATAATTTAGTGGTCTATAACACAATTAAGCACGAGAGCGAAGTAGCCGCTTCCGTGATATAGGCGTAGCGCGCGCGCATATAGGTACGCACTATTTGATTAATAAAAATACATAGTTATTCGATATTAAGAAAGCTAAAACTTCGTAAACTAAAAGTTATCAGTAAGATTTAAACGAAAAAAATTGCAAGCTGAAGTTTTCGCAGCGGAAAAGTGCTCAGCAGATGCAGTGATAGCATGCATCGCGTCCGCGCCCATAACGATGCGCCGTATCTTTAGGTCGCCAGCTGAGCACTTTTCCACCACGGAAACTGCAGCTGACGTTTTTTTTTGTTAAACTGGTACCGTCTACTATCACCTCCTCAAATTTCAGCTCTCTTAATATGACTTCAGAATTCGCCTATTTTTGACATGTTGGGGGGCGCAGCTGACGTACTTCCCCCCACCCCAAAGTCAGCTGATTAGTTTTTTCTGTTTCCTTGCATCAAAAACAAAGTACACACAAAGTCTCAGTGCTCTTAATATGAGTTTTTTTTTTCTCTCGAAATTTTGCGGTTTTGGGTGGCTGCCGCGGCCACACCCACCGCTACCATGGCAGATGACGTTCACCTCATTTATTAGCAACACGAGGGCAACATTACCTGAAAATCTTAACTCTCTTAAAATGTGTCACTCAAAATGCCAGCTGGCTCCCGGACTAATTATATTCGAAGTATTCGCAAGTAGTGTACACTATTTGCAGAACCTTTTTAAGGTCATGTAATTGTCGCTACGAATAAGTAATTGTATTGGTTCTGTTTATGGTTGTGCTCTACTTGCGTTTATTCTAAAGCGACAGAAACAAGTAGGTACTGTAATTGGACGGCCGCGAATATTTTGTTGGCCGTTTCGAATCCATTCGTGCAGCCTTCTAATATCTATTAGGTTTTCGGCAGAAAACAACGAAATCAATAAAATTTCTGTACGACTTCTCCAAGAGAAATGTATGGAGACGTTGACAAGACATGACTTACAGACATGTCTGTTTTTTACCGACCATTCGGACAGATATCTAACAGATTTTTTTTTTTTATTTATTTATTTCAGTCTATGAACAATGACATTCTTACAAACTATTTACATTAAAATATGAGTTATTAAAAAATTAATAAATACCTAAACAGAAATAACAATTAAAAAAATGTGTTAAGGTTATGAATAAAAAACCATTTTGGAGATGAAAAATCAAGTTGGACAGAATTCGAGATCAAATTAAATTCACCTAGGGCTCTAACCATGGGAGCATTGCGCGCATATTCCGTTCTACAACTTATTCCATAAAAAGGCAAGTAATTCCTAAGATTACGCTGACCGAACAAAAAAAATATTTAAGAAAAAATAAAATATTTTGGCATGTCTGCACGAAATCGTTCAGATATCTATGAGATTTTTTCGGACAGGAAAAAAGTAAAATTACTTGGACAATTCTGATAGAAATCTATAAAAATCTATAAGATATGTCTACATAGTCAACTTTGTACTCAGATTTTTTTCAGAATTTTCTGAATCAGAAATTGTCTGGTGAAATTGTTAGCAGGGTATACAGGCCATCGCATGTAAAAGTAATAGGTGATTACCTAACGTTCGACGGCCCTTTTAAAAAATTTTAAAAGAAAAAAAAACGCCAATGAAAACATACTATTTCCACGAATAACACACAAAAGTGTGTAAAATCAAAACAAAAGGAGATAGTTTGACATTAGCTTAAAACAGGAAGAAGAGCGATTTTCTTTTGCATTGACCTTTATAGTTGGGCTATGTACTTTGGCATTAACTAGTTTCAATCTGGCAGCACTTCTTCGCTTGTACTGTTCCCACTTGAAAAGCTCTCCGATAGAAGCAACACTAAAAGCTCTTTAGTTAAGTCACCCGCTGAACAAAAATAACGATAACGTTATGTGGAAGACATCACATGAGTACTTAATGAAATGAAAAGCAGTCAAATTATAGAATTCAGTTCGAAATTGTCAAAACACACATTTAATGAAGTTTTTTGTACTACACAATTCTTCTAAGTTACATACATACATACATATGTATGCATGTAGCTACAAATTAAATTTCATTTAAATAACTTAAAACACAAGAATACTAAATTTATTCTACACGCTTAATCAATATCCAATTTCCTAAACGAACCATCAATACCGAACAAAGATTCCGAATCCATAGGACGACCGCGACGTAATTTCTCATTTGTACCATATTTAGCCTCTTCTTCAAAATATGCCTTATAACTGAGCAATTTCTTCTCCCAAGTATTCAAACCATCGACTATTGTGCCATTACTGCCGCCATATTCAGCTGGCAAGCATTCCTGTGGTATATGCTTATAAAGCGACTCGTAATCGGAATGAACATGGAACTGTGGTCATAGAAAAAATATATACATACATGTATTTAAATACGCAATTAAATTTTGAACCTTAGATACACTTACCCTTTGTCTAATTTTCTCACTCATAAAACTCTTAGCAATGTTCAGCACCTTCTCACAGCTGGACGGGCAATTAATTAAATGGAAACCTTTTGGTCGATACGGGAACGCTTTATCGCCCAGCACCGATATTTTCCGCACCAGCACCGCATTGAAATGGAAAACATGCGCAGCAGTGAGTCCCTTAAAATCTATAACCTCCATAAAACCCGCTACCAGGGCATTATCATCTTCGCGAAATTGTATCTCACCAAGTATTGTGCGTACCCTGCAGATATCGGCCATCGTGTATTTACTCGTGTCATAAACGCCATAACGGGCGACGTGTATTCGAGGACCATCTGGTGTTATTGGTTTGGGTAGAGGTAAATAAACGCTGAAGGCGAGGCGGAGGGGATGATGGAAAGAGGCAAAGAAAGGAAATTGATAAGTAAAATAAAAAAAGAACATGAAAATGTGGGCTGAGCGCGCTTTGCGGGCAAATTAAAAAAAAAAAAAAAGTTTCTTAGGCACACAATACGAATTCCACTCTTCATTGGTCTTTGCCGCACAACTTTCATTTTTTTATTTGCTGCATTTTTTAGACTTCAGTATTTGCAACTCACCCCGATCGCAAAATTTCAATCGCAGCCTCATTCACGTAACGATCTTTATACAATTCTGGCACAGCACCGCGCATCGAATAATAATTATCGAATTTTTGTTTTGCCTTTTCCAAACTGTATTTACAACCACGCAGGAAGGCTACCAAAAATTGATCATCTGTCCGGGCGGTGAGGTGTGGCTGTTTCAATATCCAATCGCGCAATTGTTTTATATCTTCATCGATACGTTCTGGCACCTCGCCCAACTCATCCTTCGCACGCTTGGCCAATTCCGGCGTTAGGGAACGTATATTCGACATACTAGTATTCGATGTTCGTTTATATGTAAATATGTGTCAACTGGAATGAGAGAAAGGACAACATTTTTTAAAACCACCCAATAAACACAACGGATTCGCCTCGAATTCGCGTCGGATTCGCTTTCTCTGATTATATTATCGCGGCAATAGTTCGCGGCGATAGATCGGCGTATCCGAATTCGCAGGCATGCACCTATCACTAGCGATTCGAGAATTTGTTCATTCTCCGTTCGCTGGCGATTCGAATTTTTTATCATTAGCGATTCGAGTATTTTTAATTTCTCTGATCGTTGGCGATTCGAAATTTTTTTCATTCTCGGATCGTTGGCGATTCGAGATTTTTTTTATCAATAGCGATTCGAAAAATTAGAAATTCAGAGTTTGGTTTAATCGCAATGGGTTAAATTCGTATAAAATAATACATAGGACTTAAATATTTTTATAAAGAAACTTCCATGAAATAACAAAAGCTTTTCAAATAAATTTAAGCAGTAATATTTATTTTGTCCCCTTGTTTAAACAATTTTGAATTGCTTTTTCTACATACTCTTTGATTAGGTATAAGCTGATTTGATCTACTTTCGCGAATTCGCCACGATAACATCTATGATATTCGAGTTCAGGTATAAATGTAAAATTTCGGAACTATAATGATTTTTTAGTGAAAAACCACTAGAAAAAAATTGAAAAAATGATATCCCGAAAATTAATTTTCTCGAACTTGCAGCGAACTCGAGGCGAGTCCGAGAAATTACATTCGCGAAAATCTGCTTTCGCGAACTCGCCTCGAATTCGCCACGATATCGCCCTCGCGTCTGTGTTTATTGGGCATTTACTCTTACTACATAGTTGGTTCTTTTTTTAATTTTTATTATTTCTTTGATATTCTTTTCAACAGAGTAGCGATATAAATGTGTTTATTTGCTATACGGTATCGATATTTAAGGAAGCAACTCTTAAAAATCCCACCACAACCGTGTCGTGTTTTAAAAGTATGAAAACAATATTCCCAATAAACACAACGGATTCGCCTCGAATTCGCGTAGAATTCGCTTTCTCTGATTATATATATTCAGGTCTAAAAAAACTATATCGATTTTTAGCGCAAAACAACTTAACAAAAATAGAAAAAGTGATATCGCGAAAATCTATTTTCTCGAACTTGTCGCGAACTCGAGTCCAAGAAATTACATACGCTAAAATCTGCTTTCGCGAACTCGCCTCGAATTCGCCGCGATATCATCCTCGCTTCTATGTTTATTGGGTTCCCATTTTTTTCTGAACAAAATACATACACAAATATGTACATATGTACATTGTTTTTACCTGCGTTATTATTATTTTAAATAAAATTTTCTTATAAATATTAAAGTGAAAGTACCTTGTTCAGGGCCAAGAACAGGTTGACTGTCCGCGAGTTGAATTTACTTAACTTAATTTAATGCTTAAATTAATTACTTTAAATATAAAACAACGAGTTTTTTTCAAATTAACACCAGACTTAAGGCGTTTCGCACACTGAAGTAAAACTTGAGATTAATGATAATTTTATTAAAATCACGTTCCCAAAAATTATGAGATATTTAAAGTTTTTGTAGCAGTTGAAGCATCGTTCATGTTAAAATATACCAAATTTTATTTAAGAAAAATTAATTACATATTTAAAAAGTCATGGAAAAGCTTCTCAAAAAAAATCACTCGCCGTTTGTAGTTGCCATAAAACTCTAGGTCTACCCAATTACTAGGAAACAAGTTAAAGAGCATACACGTTAGAGTAATATTTGCGTCAATGTATTGTTTTTAGTTTAACAAAATTTAAGGTTATACAAGAACAAAAAAATTAGTTAAATCTAAGCACAAATTTCGCAAATTCGTATAACGAGTTAAGTACATATACATATGAGTACATATTAAGACCGTACACATGTTCAATGCAAATGTATACAAATATTTTTTCTTTTGTTCTAACAAATATTTGTCTTTTCAGTTAAATGTTAAATGAATTTTCATACATCCGTATGTACAAATATAGTATATGTAGATACATATGTATTTACGCAAATCTATTAGATAAAGAATGTTCATTTAGGTTGTTATGTGCAACTTCAAAAAGAACAAACATCGTTACTGTAAACATAAGTTAACGATCGACACCGTTGCTGATATCACAAGAAAGTCGGAAATATGTACCTACATACTGCTAATCTATAACTCAAATTAAGGTGCAAATGGTGCGCGAGGTGTACACATAACCTGTGTCTACTCTTTTGCAACGGTAATCTATGTATGTAACTACAAATAATGGTATTTTAGAGTTGGTACGAACATTAAATAGCCCATCGGCAGAGAGTCCAACTCAGCAAACACTGTCCCTTAACTGTCAAATAACTTTTCGAAGGGAAAACCTCTGCTTCTCTGTTCATTTTCCTTTTTTTTTTTAATAAAATAGTGCATTTCATAAAGGAATTAAATGGCACCTCCAGTATTAGCTTTTTCTACGTCATCAACATATGACTCTTGTCGTAAACTTTTTAATTCAATTAACCTTCAGTAAAACGACGATACACCTAAATATTCACAGAAATGAATAAAGTTATTGATACGTTGTTAGTGGAAATTACTTGACTGTTAAGTACATATGAATGTATACATTAATGAATAAATAAAAAATAAATATATCGTCGTACCATACGAAAACTAGCATACGTTTTTTATGGCTGACGAAAAGTAACAAATTCGACTTTTGGCCGACGAAAAGTAACAAATTCGACTTTTGGCCGACGAAAAGTAACAAAATCGACTTTTGGCTGACGAAAACTATCAATTTCGTTTAAACAACAACAGTTTCAATGTAAAAACAGTATATAATTACTGATACTTTTCGTCAGCCAAAAGTCCAACTTGTTACTTTTCGTCGGTCAAAAGTTAAATGTGGTACTTTTCGTACAGAATTTTTATTTTTTTCTTCTGACTTTAATTTTTGTAAAGCACTTGAGCAGCACTATAATCGGTGTAAATAAAAAGTAGTATCGATTTCCAGCTTCTAAAATATTAGATAAAGGGCGATGGCGAACGTGACCAATTAAAAATTAAATTTTTAGGTACTATTAGAAAAGAGCAAAATTCTGCAAATTTTTGTCCACCATTTAAAAAGTAATGATTAGAGGTCAAAGTAGGGTAAAGTAGCTCTCTATTGATGGTTTTGTCGCGGAAATATATGCACAATTTGTAACGTGACATGGCGAATGCGACCGGGGTTATAAAGATTAGTTCACGTAATTTAAACTTAGAATAACTTAAATTAACAAAATTTTCTATTTTTTCGATGAAGATAATTGCATACTAGCACATATAGTGAATTTAAGTACAATAGCTAAGAGGAACGCGTAAAATCGCGAAAAAATTAAATTTTAAATTGTCATATATTTATTAGTTTGCGTTGTCAATTCGGGGAGCTATGTCGGTAAATATTATTTACAAATGTTCTATCAGATTAAATGAAGAAGATCCCGACAAATGATCAGCTAGTCATAAAAAGATACCCACATACCAAATTTCTCTGGTATATATGTATATCTTGAAAAATACACCTTGATTTTTAACATCTAATTTTTCCCCATTCTGTTTTTATACTCAGCTGTACTAGTACACAGAGTATTATAGTTTTAATCACATAACGGTGGATTGTAACAGAATGAAATAACCGAGATAGATATAGACTTATATATATCAAAATGATCAGGGTGAAAAGAGAAATCGATTGAGCCATGTCCGTCCGTCCGTCCGTCCGTCCGTCCGTCCTTCCGTCCGTCCCTCCGTCTGTCCGTCCGTCCGTCTGTAAACACTCTAACTCGCGCAAAAATTGAGATATTTTGATGAAATTTGGAATGCAAGTTGGTATCGAGACTGGGACGGTTGGTATTGAAAATGGGCGAAATCGGACCATGACCACGCCCACTTTTCCTATTTAGAAAAAATCGGAAATTTGGTATCTCAGTCCCTAATATAGCTGGAGCGATAAAATTTTACCCACATGTTAAGCTCAGGCTCCTATGAAGAAATTTTATGAAATTTTGGAAAATGGGCGGTGCCACGCCCACTTATTAAGGGTCAAACATTGAAAGTTTTATGAGTCATAACTCAGAAACCGTTGAAGATATGTCGATGAAATTTGGTACGCGTGATTTACTTACTTAGGCAAATGTTTTGACGGAAAATTGTCAAAATCGGTTGACGGCCACGCCCACTTTTATATATGTGTATTATAAAGTGACCTAATAAAAACATTTTAAGCGATATCTCTGTCAAATATAAAGATCTATCACTGAGATTTTGTGGCATGATTCCAACTATGAACATAAAACGAAAACCACAAAAATTTTGGAAAATGGGCGGAGCCACGCCCACTTATTAAGGGGCAAACATTGAAAGTTTTATGAGTCATAACTCAGAAACCGTTGAAGATATATCGATGAAGTTTGGTACGCATGATATATTTACTTAGGCAAATGTGTGGACGAAAAATTACCAAAATCGGTTGACGACCACGCCCACTTTTATATATGTGTATTATAAAGTGGCCTAATAAAAACATTGTAAGCGATATCTTTGTCAAATATAAAGATAATTCATTGAAATTTTGTGACATGAGTTCCACAATAGACCGGAAACATAAAATAGACAAATTTTGGAAAATGGGCGTGGCACCGCCTCCTTTTGGACAAAGGGATATACGAGATTTATTAGCCTTTAACTCGACAAATAATTGAGATATTATGACGAAACTTGGTTTATACACTTTTATAACTTGTGTTAATAAACACGCAAAAATTAATTGAAATCGGTTTATGACCACGCCTACTTTTTAACAGATATTTCTGGAATACCCTTTGGGAGTTTGTAACGTGACATCTTTGTAACTAGAAGTCATAAAGGAATTAAATTTTGCACAAAGAATAATATTGATATGCTTAGTTGGATGACTGATAAAAATTTTGAAAATGGGCGTGGCTACGCCCACTTTATGCAGCACTCGCTTTATATAAAGTACACCGTGTTTCCATCAAACGCAAACAAACAATGAAAGCATACAGCTGAGTATCTAATGTTCGATTCCACTCGAACTTAGGCTTCCTTACTTGTTTTACACGGATTCGCCCATATGTATCTACCGTACATATGTATATTAGATAGGGTTGGTCCCCATACGAAAAAAAAAGTTGTAAAAGTCCGCCCCTAAATTTGAAGCTTATGTTGAGAGGGTTAAGGGACACAAAAACTTTTTTTTGACCCCACGAAATACCGCCGAAATCGTTTTTTTATTGTAACTTTATTATTTTTGATCCGATTTTTAAAATTGATACGTCATTATTTTCGTATTTTGCAGCTCTACACTTCCTTCTAATTCTCATTTGAGCTCTGAAGTCGTTTTCACATAGTTGGGTCAGCTAACTTATTTGTATGTCCATGAATTATCCTCTTTGTTTTGCCAAATGAAAGTGCTTCAAAATTCATGACAATGTTGCCTTTAAAGGGTTTTACTAAATTAATAAACAAAGAAGTTACGTCACTATGAATATTTAATGTAGCTCTTATTTAACTAATTTCTTTTAACCAATTCAGGATATGTAAAGTTGTGAAAGTCCACCCCTAAATTTGAAGCTTATATTGAGAGGATAAAGGGAAAAAAAAAATTTTTTTCTGCTCCCGCGAAATTCCGCCGAAATGGTTTTCTTCTTGTAACTTTGTTATTTAACTCTTTTCTTCTTGATTGGCGCTTAACCGTCTAGACGATTCTGGCCGAGTCCAACAGAGCGCGCCAATTGCTTCTGTTTCGTGCAGCATGGCGCCACTTGGGAACACCAAGGGAGGCAGCATCGCTGTCCACCTGATTTTCCCAACGCAGTGGAGGTCTCCCTTTTCTTTTGCGTTCAGCGGGTTTCGATAGAAATGCTTTCTTGGCCGGAGCGCCTTCGTCCATTCTCACGACATGACCTGCCCAACGCAGCCGCTGGATCTTTATTCGCTGAACAATGTCGATGTCTGTGTAAAGCTCGTACAGCTCATCGTTAAATCTCCGTCGATACTCGCCCACGCCAACGCGCAAAGGTCCATAAATCTTACGAAGAACTTTTCTCTCGAATACTCCAAGTGCCATCTCATCTGATTTTGAAATTGTCCATGCTTCTGCGCCGTACATGAGGACTGGAACGATGAGCGTCCTGTAGAGTGTGATTTTTGTTTGTCGAGAGAGGACTTTACTTTTCAGTTGCCTACTTAGTCCGAAGTAGCATTTATTGGCAAGCGTGATTCTTCGTTGGATCTCCGTGCTGACATCATTCTTGGTGTTAATGCTGGTTCCCAGATAGACGAAGTCCTTAACAGTTTCGAATTTGTAGCTATCAACATTGACGTGGCTGCCAAGGCGTGCTGTTTCTTTGTGTGATGACAGGAGGTACTTCGTCTTGTCCTCGTTGACCGCCAAACCCATTTTCTTAGCCTCTTTATCCAGCTTGGAGAAGGCAGAACATACGGCGCGCGTGTTAGTGCCAATGATGTTATTAACATCCGATTTTTAAAATTGATACGTCATTATTTTCGTATTTCGAAGCTCTATAAGCTTCGAATTTAGGGTCGGACTTTTACAACTTTACATATACTGAATTGCTTAAAAAAATTAGTTAAATAATTGCTACGTTAAATAACTTCTTTGTGACGTAACTTCTTTGTTTATTAATTTAGTAAAACCGTTCCAAGGCAACATTGTCATGAATTTTGAAGCACTTTCATTTGGCAAACAAAGAGGATAATTCATGGACATACAAATAAGTTAGCTGACCCAACCATGTGAAAACGACTTGAGAGCTCAAAAGGACATTAGAAGAAAATTTAGAGCATCAAAATACGAAACTAATGAAGTATCAATTTTAAAAATCGGATGATAAATAACAAAGTTACAAGAAAAAAACAATTTCGGCGGTATTTCGCGGGGTCAAAAAAAATTTTTTTTGTGTCCCTTAACCCTCTCAACATAAGCTTCAAATTTAGGGGCAGACTTTTACAACATTTTTTTTCGACCCTATCTAATGTACATATATGTACACACACATGTTCGAGTAAACCATTTTAATTTTTTAACCAGCTTGACTATTGTTATAAATTTTATGATAAACACAAGGCATATTTTTACGACTAGTGGTACTTAAATGTGTACATACATTTGTAATTGATTAATATTAATTTTGGTTGAAAATGTCAATTTAAGCCAAAGCATGGATTACTCATACGCCACGTGCACTCGGAAAATTATGCATGTTCATTACACTTATTACAAACGGTGTTGCCGCTATGGCATAATGGTGTCAGTGATGGGCGAGTCCGAGATGCTTTATTCGATTCTCTCGATTGTTGAAACATCTCGAATGCTCTCGATGGTGGTAATTCGTATTCGAGTCAAGTCGTAAATGGCCGTCAGTCGAAACAATCGCTAAAACATCTCGGACTCGCCAACGATTCCTCTCGTTTTCAAAGCAACCCTACATCTCGGACTCGCTGCAAAAAATACATAATAATTGTTGTTGCCGCTTGAATATTAAAATTGCTTTACAAAACATACAGAGTGGTACAAATCTATTGCCGTTGTTGCTACTCGTAAAATTCATTTGTCTCATAAGCGTCTCACTTCAGAAAATTTATTAATGTTTAAATAATTAATTATTATTATTATGCACGACACTGTTTAGTTGTGATTGCAATAATGCAGCGTCTATGTATAGCATATTTTTCAATTTGGTTAATTTATTTATGTATTTGCCTCACTTCCATTAAAAATCCTACTTTCTTTATCAACAAACCTCATTCAGTTTATTTTATCAACTAAAACATATCATCAAAACAACAGCCGGCCCGCCGACTCGGAACAATCGCAAAAACATCTCGCTTGTGTAGTCGAGATGTCATCGAAACAACCTACGACTCTCCGACTCGGAACAATCGCAAAAACATCTCGCTTGTGTAGTCGAGATGTCATCGAAACAACCTCCGACTCGCCGACTCGGAACAATCGCAAAAACATCTCGATTGTGTAGTCGAGGAGCGAGTCAACTTTTGACTCGATTGTGATTTTGCAACGATGGCGATTCTCTCGATTGTCTAAACATCTCGGACTCGCCCATCACTAAATGGTGTAGGTGCGGTGGGTGGACGACTTACATACCAGATGTTCTGGGTGCGATTAAAAAATTATTAGCGTTCCCATGGCATTCGGGTCTAAGTTCAGGAACGACCCGCCACTTTACAGCAGCTACATTTTTAAGGCTTTTAAAAATAACGATAACTCTTCGGTAGTTGGCGCCAAACACTGAGTATATTTCTGCCAAGAAAAGTTTCTTACAAAAAATGGATCTGCCTTATACTATCTATAGACATGGGCTTAATAGAACATTAAGAGCTTTTTAGCAATTTGAAGTCATAATTAAGCTTAATTTCCCATACTATGCATTTATTAATACTTAATTAATTTAAAATTAATTGGTTTCTTAATTTATTACAATTCTCAATGCAACGTTTTGTGAGAAACGAAGTAGCGTGAAAGGGAAATTAAAGATAGATAGGTGAAATGTAATTAGAATACCTACATACATCCCAACCAGCCCAAGGAATCCCTATTTTAGCGTATTTTAAATATTTACAATTTCATAGATTAAAATAACTAGGCTATTCTGACAACTGTCGGTAATTTTCTTCCCCCTTTCGTAAGATAGTTGGCATTGGAAAGGCAGTCGTAAGAATAGCCATATAAATACCATCAAATAAATTGCCGTATTAATTATATTTAAACACACTAACAAAACTTTACCAAACTGCCGAGAATATTTCCCTATTGTGAAGATGGAAACATTTGTCACTTAAACAATTTTTCAGACTGAATACAACAAATATTCATTTTGAAACACTTCTCTGGGAAGTTTTTGATGTGTAAACATCTTTGCTGTAGCTACGAGTGATTTCGAAAAACAGGTATAGTTTACGCGTAAACGTAAATGACCTTTGTGTTAGTGCACTGCTGCGTCCGTGTGAATCGCTTGGCATTGTCAGTGGTAGGTAGGTAGATAGACATGTACTTACAAATGCTTGCATGCATAGCCGTGCAAATATCAACAACAACAGCAACGAAGCGAAGCGAAGTGAAGTTGTTGTTGTTGTTGTTTTCTGCAACAATGCGAAAAATAGGCAAAATAAAAAGGACCAACCTGTTTGAACATGTATGCAAATGTATGGATATGCACACCTACATCTACCTATCTAATTTTCTATGCAATATTGGTATCAAATGAAAGGTTTTGAGCAGGACTTCGATATGAAGCTCTTGTCATTGTGACCCCTAGGCCGGGTCTCCAGATATGGGTCAAAACGAGGACCCGGATGATCCTTGAATGTTTCTGAGCAATATTGGTATCGAATGAAGGTTTTGAGCAGGACTTCGATATGAAGCTCTATTCATTGTGACACCTAGGCCGGGTCTCCAGATATGGGGCAAAAGGAGGACCCGGATGATCCTTGAATATTTCTGAGCAATATTGGTATCAAATGAAAGGTTTTGAGCAGGACTTCGATATGAAGCTCTTTTCATTGTGACCCCTAGGCCGGGTC
Organism: Urophora cardui; assembly: GCA_960531455.1. Classification (NCBI taxonomy): domain Eukaryota; kingdom Metazoa; phylum Arthropoda; class Insecta; order Diptera; family Tephritidae; genus Urophora; species Urophora cardui. Next base: position 35,147,289 of record OY482670.1, on the reverse strand, counting down.
TCCAGATGTGGGTCAAACGTGGAGTCGGATGATCTTTGCTGTTTCTGAGCAATACAAAACAAAACAACATAAAAAATCAAAAGTCAAAAACCAAAAACCAAAAACCAAAACAAACAAAAACAACAAAATAGTAGCAGTCACAATGACAACAAAAAATTACAAAAACGATAGTCGCCTTTTAATCCATAGAAAACCAGGAAAAAAGGAATAAGGAAAAGGGAATAAATATCCGATTTCGAAACAGTTTACACATCAATATTCATGAATACCCGTTATTCACGCTTTAATTTTTTTTTGACTCCTTTGTCAATCCATGTTCCTAGCATTCCGTCGTGGGTTTATTTGGGTAGCAATTTTTCACTCCTACTTTAAAGGGCACCGAAAGTGCTTGACTGTGCTATAATGTTTATGTAATTGTGTATAATTTAATTCAATATGTGTGAACACCTAATCCTGTGATACAATTCAAAGCTTAATTAACTCAATAAATAATGGCATTTCTGAACATAATATAAGACTGTAGATTCATGCAATTTATTTGAGAAAAATAAACAAAAGTTTTAAACTCTCAGAATGTGCAACTGCAGGTATTGAACCAGAGTTACGAAGGCTTTAATTGCTTTTACTTCATTAACATATGAATGTATGTATGGGTATGTAAGTTTACTTTAGTTGAATATTTCCGCGAACGAGTTTCAGTTACTAGTGATTCATTGTTTTCTTAATTAACCATGTCATTACGATTCTGTTCGATTTTTGCTTACTTCTTTTTTATACTCAGCTGTACTAGTACACAGAGTATTATAGTTTTAATCACATAACGGTGGATTGTAACAGAATGAAATAATCGAGATAGATATAGACTTATATATATCAAAATGATCAGGGTGAAAAGAGAAATCGATTGAGCCATGTCCGTCCGTCCGTCCGTCCGTCCGTCCGTCCGTCCGTCCGTCTGTCCGTCCGTCCGTCCGTCCGTCCGTCTGTAAACACTCTAACTCGCGCAAAAATTGAGATATTTTGATGAAATTTGGAACGCAAGTTGGTATCGAGACTGGGACGGTTGGTATTGAAAATGGGCGAAATCGGACCATGACCACGCCCACTTTTCCTATATAGAAAAAATCGGAAATTTGGTATCTCAGCCACTAATATAGCTAGAGTTTTAAAATTTTACCCACGTATTGAGCTCGGGCCCTTATGAAGAAATTTGATGAAGTTTTGGAAAATGGGCGGTGCCACGCCCACTTATTAAGGGTCAAACATTGAAAGTTTTATATGTCATAACTCAGAAACCGTTGAAGATATATCGATGAAATTTGGTACGCGTAATTTGCTTACATAGACAAATGTTTTGACGAAAAATTATCAAAATCGGTTTACGGCCACGCCCACTTTTATATATGTGTATTATAAAGTGACCTAATAAAACCATTTTAAGCGATATCTCTGTCAAATATAAAGATCTATCATTGAAATTTTGTCGCATGAGTCCAACTATGGACATAAAACAAAAAACACAAAAATTTTGGAATATGGGCGGTGCCACGCCCACTTATTAAGGGGCAGACATTGAAAGTTTTATGAGTCATAACTCAGAAACCGTTGAAGATATATCGATGAAATTCGGTACGCGTAATATAATTACTTAGTCAAATGTTTTGGCGAAAAATTATCAAAATCGGTTGACGGCCACGCCCACTTTTATATATAGGAAATATAAGGGGGCCTAATAAAAACATTTTAAGCGATATCTCTGTCAAATATAAAGATCAATCACTGAGATTTTGTGGCAGGAGTCCAACTATGGACATAAAACAAAAACTACAAAAATTTTGGAAAATGGGCGGTGCCACGCCCACTTATTAAGGAGCGAATATTGAAAGTTTAATAAGCCATAACTCAGAAACCGTTAAAGATATATCGATGAAATCTGGTACGCGTGATATATTTACTTAGCCAAATGTGTGGACGAAAAATTACCAAAATCGGTTGACGACCGCGCCCACTTTTATATATGTGTATTATAAAGTGACCTAATAAAACCATTTTAAGCGATATCTATGTGAAATATAAAGATAATTCATTGAAATTTTGTGACATGAGTTTTACAATAGACCGGAAACAAAAAATAAAAAAGTTTGGAAAATGGGCGTGGCACCGCCTCTTTTTAGACAAAGGGATATATGAGATTTCTTAGCCTTTAACTCGACAAATAATTGAGATATTATGACGAAACTTGGTTTATACACTTTTATAACATGTGTTAATAGACACGCAAAAATGTATTGAAATCGGTTTATGACCACGCCTACTTTTTAACAAAGATATTTCTGGAACACCCTTTTGGAATTTGTAACGTGAAGTCTTTGTAACTAAAAGTCATAGAGGGATGAAATTTTGCACTAACAATAATATTTGTATGCTTATTTGGATGATTGATATAAATTTTGAAAATGGGCGTGGCTGCGCCCTGTTTATGCAGCACTCGTTTCATATAAAATACACCCTATATCGAACAAACGCAAACAAACAATGAAAGCATACAGCTGAGTATCTAATGTTCGATTGCACTCGAACTTAGGCTTCCTTACTTGTTTTTTGTTATTTTTTGTTTTTTTGCGGAGTGTTTTTCCTTCAGTTTGAAATAGGGCACAAACAGGTGTGAATATTTAATTAAGGTGTTATCTACTTATGTATATATGTATGTATGTACATATGTATGTATCTATGTATGTACGTACATATGTACATACATATAATTTTTATTTTCTGCTACTGTGACGTTTAGCACTCTCAACTGTTCTTTTGATTTTAAATAATTTTTAGTACATATGTTTATATTCAATAGTGATGGGCGAGTCCGAGATGTTTTATTCGATTCTCTCGATTGTTGAAACATCTCGAATGCTCTCGATGGTTTTCATTCGTATTAGAGTCAAGTCGTAAATGGCCGTTAGTCGAAACAATCGCTAAAACATCTCGGACTCGCCAATGATTCCTCTCGTTTTCAAAGCAACCCTACATTTCGGACTCGCTGCAAAAAATATATAACATTTTTGTTGCCCGCTTGAATATCAAAATTGCTTAAAAAAGCATACAGAGTAGTGGTACAAATCTATTGCCGTTGTTGCTGCTCGTAAAATTAATTTGTTTCGTAAGCGTCTCACTTCACTTATTATTTTGTTTAAATAATTAATTGTATTTATTATGCACGACACCCTCTAATTGTGATTGCAAAAATATAGACGCTGCATTATAGCATATTTTTCAATTTGGTTCATTTATTTATGTATTTGCCTCACTTCCATTAACAATCCTACTTTCTTCATCAACAACACTCATTCAGTTTATTTTATCAACTAAAACAAATCATCAAAATAACAGCCGGCCCGCCGACACGGAACATTCGCAAAAACATCTCGCTTGTGTAGTCGAGATGTCATCGAAACAACCTCAGACTCGCCGAATCGGAACAATCGCAAAAACATCTCGATTGTGTAGTCGAGGAGCGAGTCAACTTTTGACTCGATTGTGATTTTGCAACGATGGCGATTCTCTCGATTGTCTAAACATCTCGGACTCGCCCATCACTAATATTCAATATACCTAGCTTGGGTTTCAGGCAAGTTTGCAATTTTTTCTTATTATTAATTATTATTAAACCGCACTTACACTGTCACCACAATCACTTCGTTTTCCGAAAGCACAAATTAACTACTAAACTGCAAAGATTTTGAACTCAACTGTCACCGTCTACGGCAGGCGTGCAACTGAACGGCGTTAATGAATTATGTATGTATATGGATATGTATATTTGCCTAATATTGTACAAATGTTCATACAGACCTATACACATACATATGTATGTATGTAATACATCTATGTACATGTGTTCTAAATGAGTAATATTATTTAGCGAAAAGTAATAATGAACTAAAAAAGGCATAAATAGGTAAATGTTTGCGAGTAGATACCCAACAGGAAATATGTATGTATATTTAAAATACAGTGAATGGTTCTGCACATGATCCAATTAAAAGGTCATGTCAGTTCGCTGGCCGCCATATTTCTTTCGGTTTTAGAAAAAAGTATCAGGTCCTCATACGCAGAGCTGGGCGCTGAGGATTACGATTACATTTTGATTACTTACGATTACAATTACTGTAATTGTAATCCTTAAATTTTTAGGATTACGACTACTGTAATCGTAATTGAAATTTTTACGATTACGATTATTGTAATTGTAATCCTTAAATTTTTAGGATTACGATTACTGTAATCGTAATCATAGAACGTACGATTACAGTTACTGTAATCGTAATCGTTAATTTTTTAGGATTACGATTACTGTAATCGTAATCATGGAACGTACGATTACAATTACTGTAATCGTAATCGTTATATTTTTAGGATTACGATTACTGTATTCGTAATCATAAAACGTACGATTACAATTACTGTAATCGTAATCGTTAAATTTTTAGGATTACGATTACTGTAATCGTAATCATAAAACGTACGATTACAATTACAGTAATCGTAATCGTAAAATTTTTAGGATTACGATTACTGTAATCGTAATGGTATATTCAATGATTACGGTTACAGTAGGTACTGTTGATAAAAACATTTCACACTGAAAAACTCTCATTCAGTTTATGAATACACATACTTTCCCCATAAAGGAGCCGTCTACATACATACATATATGAAGATTTAGAAATTGAGGAACAAATGCCCTATTTCAAAGAAATATTGCAATTTTTGCCCAAGCATCAACGCTGTGCAAGTCACACTCTGAATTTGCTGGCTAACACGGACTACCTCAAAATTCTCAAAGAAAGCAACGATCTTTACCAAAATCACATTCAGGTATTAAGCAACTAACTAAAATTAATAATACATAAAAATAAAATAGAGATTCTCTTGAACTGTACATCGAATCTTTTCGCCTCATAAGCAGAAAATTAAATACTTTTGAAAAGGAATTTTGAAAAATATAAATTTTCGGACCAAACTAGTAAGCGCCTAAAAGGAAGATAGGTGATATAGTAGACCGCTGTGCGACACCCCTTAATCATCTCCGATCGGGACCAAAATATATATTTGGTATCCCTTAGTGCAGGATTATCGATTTTGGGCATTAGATGTACAAGAAATTAAATTTAATTTTTTCAGTCTCCATAGAGTTTTCTGAAATTTGACCGCTGGGCGACACAACTTAGTCGTCTCCGATCGGTACAAAAATTTATACATGATATCTTCGACCACACTCAAAAAAAAAATTACTCAGATTATGGAAAAATGGGAATGATTCGGCGCTAAAGACATATTTCCATATTTTGATGTACAATTTTCTTTAAAACTTGGTTTTTATTCCTTGATTTGAAGAAAATCGTACATCAAAATATGGAAATATGTCTTTAGCGCCTAATCATTCCCACTTTTCCATAATCTGAGTAAGTTGTTTTTTCAGTGTATATTAGCATCGACCTTGGTGGTCAGGTTCACGAAATATGATACGCAATTTGTTTCCATACATTTGGGGACCACCCTACTTAGTATACATACATATATGTACATAAATTCACCCATTTGGTCCAACGGTACTACAATCATCAATACTTTTCTCCTTACATTTCCGTTAGGGAAGATAACAACTTCCATGACTATGACCGCCTTTGCATTAATGACTTTGTATGGTAAAAAAGCAATGAAGCGAAAGCGTCAGGTTTTCATTCTTAGCCGCATGCTTCTTTCATATGGCCGTTATTATAATCTTGTTAGGTTTTCACCATGAATGGTAGCATTATTTTGGTGCTGAATATACAGCTGCCTACCATCTAACTTTGTTATGTACTTCATTCGTATACATTTTTCTGTTTCGGTTTACTCTTCTTAACTCCTACTTTAGCAAAAACACATTCCTGCGGTTTGTTGATACGAGGTATTGCAATTTAAACGACGATATGTAAACGTTATTTAACAATGTATATCGTACTACTAATTTAATTTTTATCATAAATCTTTGTCATATATATCTAAATACATACATACATATCGTCGTACCATACGAAAACTAGCTCACAATTTTTTTCTGGCTGACGAATAAAAGCACATTATATTTTTGGCTGACGAAAAGTAGAAATTTCGTTTAAAAAACAACAATTTTAATGTAAAAACAATATATACATACATGTTTGCTACCTTTCGTCAGCGAAAATCAAATGTGCTATTTTTCGTACATACGTGTATACAAACTGTCTATGTAACTACATATATATGGATATATGTACATATGTATAAGAAGTTAAGGGGATGTTCTGGTAATGTATAAGAGGTTTTACTGTACAAAATATAATTAAATCGTAATCGAAATTTTTACAATTACAATTACTGCAATCGTAATCCTAAAAATTTAAAGATTACAATTACTGTAATCGTAATCATAAAACGTACGATTACAATTACTGTAATCGTAATCGTTAAATTTTTAGGATTACGATTACTGTAATCGTAATTGAAATTTTCGCGAATACGATTACTGTAATTGTAATCTTTAAATTTTTAGGATTACGATTACAGTAATCGTAATCATAGAACGTTCGATTACAATTACTGTAATCGTAATCGTTAAATTTTTAGGATTACGATTACAGTAATCGTAATCATAGAACGTACGATTACAATTACTGTAATCGTAATCGTTAAATTTTTTAGGATTACGATTACACTAATCGTAATCATAAAAATTTCAATTACGATTACAGTAATCGTATTCTTTAAATTTCTAGGATTACGATTACAGTAATCGTAATCAAAATGTAATTGTAATCCTTAGCGCCCAGCTCTGCTCATACGTCATTTCCTTTTGCAATTGGCACAGCTGTTTGTTTGGTTGTTCGCGGCTTTATTGGTCCTGTGACGTAAGCAGTATTTGACATTTCCGCCTACTGGCATTACCGTCTCAATATATATACCGTGGGTTCTGCAGACACCAAAGCACGAAGAATCAAATAGAAGACAGAATTTTAGCTGAAGAGTGAGTGGGTGCATTCTGATATTAGCGCAGGGTGCTTTACGAAAACACAAATTCATCGGAGCGTCGACTATACATACATACATATATGTATGTATATTGCCATTCAAACTTCATAACCGCCTATCCTACGTTATGATATTATTGAGATAAATGAAAATTAATTTTACAAGAGAGTATAAAATTGCTTCATCTCAAACTTGTTTCTGTGTATAAACTTAAATTTAAATAGTTATGTAGATCATTTTGTTGAATAAAGCATCAAAAGTCGGAACAAATTGAATTATCGGCAAATTTTATTTTTAGTATAAGAGCCGCTTAGGCGGTTATGAAATTTCACTAGGCGGTTATATGAAGGTGTGATCGCTTTATCTTGTTTAAAATGATTCAGTAAAAGTTAACAAAACTCTGACAAATTACAGCCAATTAAATAGATGTATGTATATATGTATGTATGTATGTATGCATGTATATATGCGCAGCATTAAAAACCCTGCAGTAAAAATCCGCAATGAATCCTTAATGAATCACTGATACAATTCACCTATGACGAGGAGGCATCAGTGAATACTTTCATATAAAGACTGATGAATTTTTCATATAAATGCACTATGGTTCAAAATCGAAATATTGAGGAATTAAACCCAATTATCGACTTTTGATTTTCCCAAAGAAAATAATTGCCTTTTATTACATATTAATGTAGTAAATAAAAAATAAAAAAAAAAATAATGTCAACTGGCTATCACTTGTTTGTCAGAACGCTTTCAAAGTCTTGGTTTTGATTTTTGTATTCGTAAAAAACAGAGATGTAGAATAATTATTATTTCATTTTGAAATTATAAAAAAGTCTTAAAAATTTTCTTCAGAATCATAAAAGTCTTTTGATAATATTTTTTTCCTGCTGAAAATGATACAAATCTTCTATAATTATTATTCAGAAACTTATATTTTAAAAATCTTTCCATAATAGTTATTTCAAATATATATTTTTTAAGTCTTCAAAGACATTTATATTGAGACAAATTTGAAAAAAGTCTTTGCGTAATTATTATCAGTAACAAATTGTTTATTATATCTTCAAAGACTTTTTCATTGAGACAAAGTTCAACAAAGTCTCAGAAAATTTTCAACAACTTTCATGTAAGTATAAAATAAAAATAACTTTCATATAAGTACTTCAAAATTCAAGCAAATTTCCAATTTGAAATTGTATGAAAGATTTTTATCGAAGATATAAAAAATAAATAAATTTGTTACTCAAAATAATTACTTAAAGATATTTTTGAAATTCTTCTCAATGAAAAAGTCTTTGAAGACTTAAAAAACAATTTGTTACGGATAATAATTACTCAAAGACTTCTTTCAAATTTGTCTCAATATAAAAGTCTTTGAAGATATAAAACAAATTTCTCATTTATAATAATTACGAAAAGACTTAAAAAAAATATCTCAGAAATAACTATTATGGAAAGACTTTTAACATATGTTTCTTTCAATAATAATTACTTTTTGATTTTTATTTTTTCTCTTATAATAATTACAACTCTGGTAAAAAAGATTTTACTCAAATTATATAAAAATCTCAAGTGGTGATAACGAATTTGAATTAAGTGTGTTTATAAAATGGAAAATATTAATAAAGGTATGTAAAATCAAGAACAACAAACTTTTTTATGAAACAATAATAATCGTTAATATATTTTTGAGTTTAAATAAGCCGTGTTGTGTTTTGATTTTTTTGAGTTTTTTTCTGTGTTAAATAGAATAGGAATAAGTTGGATTAAATAGGATCAATACAAATTATATATGTAGTTACAGCTAATAGTGTCCCCTTTAATGCAAATGTTATTTTATCTGCGGGAGTTTGCAAGCGAGGCTACAATTTCACTTTTTTCAGAGCAAAGTAAACTTCGAAAATGGCGATACTTTACAAATCTATATTGATAATAATAAAAATATAAAGCTCATTTATATATAGGGTTTAAAAACCTAATAATTTCCCTTGAATATAACGTTACATTTTTTCGAATATCTTCTTTAGTACCTGAGATATTGTTATTTTAATTTCATTAACTTGCTAAAAAAAAAAAAAAAAAAATTAAAATTTCCTATCGCAAAGTTAATGAACTTAAAATAACAATATCTCCTTTAGAAAAGTAAAGTTTTATCTCTATTTGAAATTTAACCTAAATTTACAGTTTCCACTATGTATGCAGCAGCAGCGAAAAATGGGCGTGGCTCGCCCATTTTCGTCATGAGACATTACTTTTACCTTTAAATACCCTATGAAAAGTTTTAGACCGATATCTTAACTCTAACTATTTTATTCCTCAAAAACTGAATTTTGAACCATAGTGAAATGGTTTGCTTTCCTCAGAAAAGAAAAACAAAAAAATAAAAATTGTACTCAGTTATGACGACAGTGATGAAAATTCAACAAGGAATCATCAATGATCATTCAGCAGTGAAACAAATTTGCTGCAGGGAAATTCAGTTAAACACATACATACCTAATAATGAATTTGTTCCCTCTCAAACACACATATACTTTTTTATGCACATCTTTCTCGTCATTTAACTTATTTCGCAGAGCTATTAACTGTTAAGCTGTCATCAATTTTCGAATTTAAATAATGTTATTTTTGTTGTTGTCACGCAACCTTATCAACACACAAAATTTATCACATCGAAACCGAAACTGAAACATGAATTGTTTTATGGTGGAAAGCTCAAAGGTTAAGTATGTATATCTACATATGTATATATGTATATCTACGGGGCTTAGAATATGTGTATATATAAAAATATAAAAATTTTTTGTACTTAATAGCGTTCGCTGCCCGCTAAATACACTTAGCAGCACCTCAAAATGAAAGACTTTCGCTGTTAAATCAACTACTTTCCGCAGTTGAAATGTGCCCAACAACGCTCCGTTGTTGTTTCAAAGGTGCGAGCGTTGTTGACTTAAGTCAATAACGGAGATTGTTGGAAAAAATTTTCACCTAAAAATAAATTTTTGTTTACATTTTACTCTTCATCTTCTCTCCGCCAGGGTCCCAACTGCAAATATGTAGCCTCCGCTTGTTCTCCTATTCTTCTCTCCTTCTTATCATTCACTGGTTGCTATCTTTATTTCTTATTCTGATTTTTCTTCTTTATTTTATATTCTCCTCCGGATTCGAACCATGACATCAACCTGAAATTCTATCCAATCATCACATAGTGGAACATTCAACATTATATTCAATTGTAGTAACCTATTTATACTTCCATTTCCTAAAAAGGAATCCATGAATTATTTGAATCATTGTAAAAACAAAATTTAAAAAATTTTTCCTCATTAGTTTTGTTTACAACGGAAACTGTTGGGTCAAATAATTTTGCATTTAAATCAACAACGGGGAGAAAATTGATGCTAAAAATAAACTTTTTTTTGGATTTTTCTCTTCATCTTCTCTCCATCATTATTTTATATTTCTCACAAAAAATTTTTTAAAGGCAAGCAAGGTTTTCAATCAACAACGCCCGTTTTTGAATAAATTGTTATATCAAAAACTTTGCTGTAAAAACAAATACTTTTGCTGTTGAATCAAAGGCGGAGATTCAACAGCCGAAAGTTGTTGGTTTAACTACGGGTATTTTTTTCAGAGTATGGTGTGCATTTTTTGCTGGGGTCTCTAATTAAAACTTATTCAATAGTTACTATGCTTTTCCAAATGGGACATTGTGAATATACATGCATACATACATATGTACATATGTATGTGTTATTGATAAAAGTATCATTTTATTAATTTTCGGTAAAAAATTTTGTAATATTTGCAGATTATGGATTTGTCTGCACAATTGCACAGAACAAATAATATTTTTTTAAGATAATATACAAACATTTTACACATATACATACATATGTATGTATGTGCACCTATATATATCCGCGTATCTACATTTGTAATAAATATGTACATAGTGTTAATTTTTTTTTATCAACTTATAACAACTTATCCAAACCAAATTAGTAATTTTCACTGCATAGAAACTCTTACTGCAACTTTGACGTATTTATTAGTGTAATATTAAATGTTGGCACATAATTAATATGGCGGGAAGCAAAAAAGCATAGTCATTGAGTTATCGCTGCCGTACTTCAATAATGTCACAACTCAAACAACAAAATTTTTTAACTTTTAGTTACTTATAAGGAATTGAGCGCATTATTATAATTTATATTATGTAAAAATTTCATTTTTGTTTCTTCAGATTTTAGCGTTTCACATCAAAAGAATACTAGAAGAATAAAGTGTATGGCAATTAAAGTCTTTATAACGACTCTCATGAGAAATTGACTTTTTAGAGTTGTGAAACTTTTAAAATAAATTAGCACTATGTGTTTTATGATATGTATATAGACATATGTATGTATATATGTATAAACACCTGATAAAATATTATCTCTCTGATAACACCAAATTTTATTATATATATGCAACCATAATACATCTTATTTTATGATAAGAGCTGACTTAATGCGGAGCTAAAAAGTAGGTGTCGGGAAAGCAATGAAGATAAGTGACAGAGCAAACCACAAGTGATCCAGCTCATAGAAAATCGTTAAAGAAAAAGTCGATATGTCACCGGCAAATGTCAAAATGATGGACAGACCAGCATGGCGGCGATTTTTGAAGTGCAGTTCAGCATGGCGGCCGGATGTGGTTGTTGTACGAAAAGGGACCATAAAGATATGGTCGTAGCAATGAAAACAGAAACGCAATTCTGGAATTGGGAATTGAAAAAACCAATTCATAATTCCGAAAATAAGTTAAGGCCGAGTTGCTAAAACGCAATTCCCGGAGAGGGCGTAAACGCCAGCCATTCCATGAATAACATGTGCAAGAATGTAAAATCAACAACCTACAAAACAGAAAGAAGAAGAGCAACTTCTATTGCTTTCACGATCGTCATTGGGCCATAACAATAACTTCAAAATCAGCTGAGAAAAGCTGTGCGACCTCTTTGACGCACATCCCAGAGTCAATTCACTGTTCTCCATACACTATGGGACAGTTATTAGATTTGGGATATAACTTGTATGCGGTCTTTACAGGGGTCATTCTCCACCACCCACCCATTCTAACGCTGTAGAGACGGCACAATCTCGCCGCCACCAATGTATTAGAATTTTTTTTTTTCGACGTTAGTACTCTGAAAAAAATACCCCCTTAGTTAACTCAACAATTTTCCGCTGTTGAATCTCCGTCTTTGATTCAACAGCAAAAGTATTTGTTTTAACGGCAAAGTTTTTGATTCAACAACTTTCCATAGTTAATTCAAAGACGGACGTTTTTGATTCAAAAACTCCCTTGCTGTTGAAAAATTTTGAAGTAAATAAAAAATAGAAAATTGTTTTTTTTTCAAACTCGTTCAATTAATTTAAATTTTCGGGAAAAATATATATATGTACCAGGGATGGGCGGTTTTGAATAAATAAATTTATAAATAATTTATAAATAAAAAAATAAATTTTTATTCTTCATTCTCATATCCTTGAATAAAGAATAAATTTTTATTCTTCATTCCGGCGCCCTTGAATAAAGAATAAAAATTTATTCTTCATTCTGATACCCTTGAATAAAGAATAATTTTTTATTCTTCATTTTGGCACCCTTGAATAAAGAATAATTTTTTATTCTTCATTTTGATACCCTTGAATAAAGAATACAAATTTATTCTTCATTCTGATACCCTTGAATAAAAAATAAATTTTTTTTCTTCATTCTGATGCCCTTGAATAAAGAATAATTTTTTATTCTTCACCCAAAATTGGTTGAATAAAAAATAAAATTTTATTTTTCATTCAGATAATTTTGAATAAAGAATAAATTTTTATTCACGTTATTCAAATTATTCTTGCAGGTCACACAAGTAAATGATTTTGCGAATATTTTTCTGAATACGAACCAAGTATTTTCCCGAGCCCCAACCGAATATTTTTCCGAATACTTTCCCGAATCCGAACCCAAATACTCAACCGAATATTTTTCTGAATCCGAACCGAATATTTTACCGAATACTTTCCCGAATCCGAACCGAATATTTTCCCATATCCGAAACCGAATACTTTCCCGATTCCGAACCGAATACTTTTCCGGGTCCGAACCGAATACTTTTCCGAGTTCGAAACGAATACTTTTCCGGATCTGAACCGAATACTTTTCCGAGTCCGAACCGATTACTGTACCGAGTCCGGGACCCGCTGGCTCTGTAATTAACGAAGTTATGGTATGAAAATGTACTTGTATTTGAATAGAACGGCGCCAAATTTCATTAAAACCCGATGACTACACTACATACGTCTTTTGCTTATACATACATACATATGTATGTATATATGTATGTATGTAAATATGTACATATGTATGTACTGTATGCATATTCGTTTGCATTTTAATTTTTACCATAACTTCGTTATTTACAGCTGGTAATCGGTTCGCACTCGGAAAAGTATTCAGTTCGGTTTTGGAAAAATATTCGGTTCGAACTCGGAAAAGTATTCGGTTCGGACCGGTAAAAGTATTCGGTTCGAACTCGGAAAAGTATTCGGTTGAGTATTTGGGTTCGGATTCGGGAAAATATTCGGAAAAATATTCGGTTGGGGCTCGGGAAAATACTTGGTTCGTATTCAGAAAAATATTCGCAAAATCATTTACTTGTGTGACCTGCAAGAATAATTTGAATAACGTGAATAAAAATTTATTCTTTATTCAAAATTATCTGAATGAAAAATAAAATTTTATTTTTTATTCAACCAATTTTGGATGAAGAATAAAATATTATTCTTTATTCAAGGGCATCAGAATGAAGAATAAAAATTTATTTTTTATTCAAGGGTATCAGAATGAAGAATAAATTTTTATTCTTTATTCAAGGGTATCAAAATGAAGAATAAAAAATTATTCTTTATTCAAGGGCACCAAAATGAAGAATAAAAATTTATTTTTTATTCAATGGTATCAGAATGAAGAATAAATTTTTATTCTTTATTCAAGGGCGCCGGAATGAAGAATAAAAATTTATTCTTTATTCAAGGATATGACAATGAAGAATAAAAATTTATTTTTATTTTTTCGTTATTGAATTATTCAAATTTTGAATAATGACCATCCCTGATATGTACATATATGCAATAAATAATTACAAACAGAGCTGGGCGATAAGGATTACGATTACAAGATGATTACGATTACTGTAATCGTAATCGTAAGAAACTTGAAATTACGATTACTGTAATCGTAATCGTGGTTACAAAAATTACGATTACTGTAATCGTAATCGTAAGAAACTTGAAATTACGATTACTGTTCTCGTTTTCTGGGATTACAATGTGTAAAAAATAGTGATATTCTTACCCAACATCATTTTTCTAGAAATAATAATAATTTTTACATACATGCATACATATGTGTTTATTTCTCACACATTAAGTAAACAATTAAAACTGGGATGTGTATTAAGAAGAGAGAAAATTAGCGGAAATAATAAAGATACAAAATTAAGACTGCTGTTTGGATAATTTACATTCAATAATATTCAATATTAGCCTTAAGCAGAACTAATTTTTCAAAAGAAACATCGGAAAGTGCATGGCGTCGAGGACTGTTTATAATGCCCGCCAACGAAAATAGCCTTTCCACAGGTGCTGACGATGTAAGCGGGGTGCTGAATCTTAAAGATGATTTCTTTATCAGAGGATATCTTTTAAAACAGCCATGGCTACTATCAGCATCGTTCAAATATTTAAAAAATGCTTCTCCTATAATGTTTGAGCCACTACCAGGAAGCACTTCAGGTAAATCCGTGTTTTCTAAAGGTATATTGAGTTTTAAATAAAATATATATTAAGTTGTTATATAGATATGTAGTTAGGTATTTACCGCCGAAGTCAAAAAAATCTTCATCTAATATTGGCTTTTCATAGCTATTGTCATATACTTTTTCGAAAGTTGCAGTTTAGTTTTATTACTTTTTAATTTTGTTATGAGATAAACCTAAGTAATTTGTTTAGTAAAATCTAGCAATTGTAATACATATTTTTTATACATGTAAAATCCACATTTTACGAAGAAAATTAGTGTGAGATACAGCTCGTTTTTTATGCATGAGGCCATTGTCTCCAGCCCACTAAAATCTGCTATCTCAACCGCAAATATTTCAAAATGTATATAATATGTGTGAAATTGCAAGCTTTATATAATTATTTGTAGTTTTTAGCACTTCTTTCAGAGCTAAGCATATTTTCCTCCCTACACCGTTTAGTATCAAAAAGCAATTTTAATAATTTTTTACATGTAATTCTTAAATTTTGTAATTTAAGATTACAGAAAATAAGGATTACTGTAATCGTAATCGTAAAAAACTTGAAATTACAATTACTGTAATCGTAATCGTCGTTACAAAAATTACGATTACTGTAATCGTAATCGTAAGAAACTTGAAATTACAATTACTGTAATCGTAATCGTCGTTACAAACATTACGATTGCTGTAATCGTAATCGTCAAAAACTTGAAATTACAATTACTGTAATCATAATCGTCGTTACAAAAATTACGATTACTGTAATCGTAATCGTAAAAAACTTGAAATTACGATTAATGTAATCGTAATCCTATGTGTAATCGATTGCACATGTAATCCTTATCGCCCAGCTCTGATTACAAATAAAGGTAAGTCACAATAATGATATTATTTATATGTATATTATTATAATATATTAAAATTTTATGTACATACATATATGTATATGTTGAAAAATTTATTTTGTATTTTCAGATTAAATATATTTGATTATTCCGTTTTTCCGATAGCGAGCAATCGAACGAGCCAAATCTGCAGGTAAAACTTGTCGGCGATGAGCAAATAATCAAGTTATTCTTGTCGTGGGAGTTATGTACAGGTGCATTGATGCAGTTCAATGAATGCGGTATCAAAAATATTGAACTGCTTGCAATGATGCACTCCCACGACATCGACGAAATATCAAATAAAAAAGAACTCATCGCCGACAGGATAAAATTCCGCAAACCTACAAATGTGGCGGTCGTAAAACAATAAAGAATGTGTTATGAAATAATAAAAAAAAATAAGTTGAGTTTATGTATTTGTGTTTGTGTAAAAATCCCTGCAGACAGTGATAGTCATTTGATATATCATTTGAGGCGCACGATTGATGGATAATTCTGTCACACACTGCCTACAAGCAGGGTTGCGTGATTTTGATTTGACTGAATCACTAATCAAAAATATTTTCTGATTCTTGATTTAAAATATTTTGAAATCAAAGATAATTTTTATTTGTGATTCGTTTCAAAAAAGAATCAGAAATACCCTTTGATTCGTGATTCAAACTATTTTAAAATCAAAGATAAATTTTATTTGTGATTCGTTTCACAAAAGAATCAAAAATACCCTTTGATTCGTGATTCAAACTATTTTCAAATCAAAGATAAAATTGATTTGTGATTCATTTCTTAAAAGAATCAAAAATCTTTTTTTATTCTTGATTCAAACTTGATTTCGAATCAAGATTCTTAATAAATTTTTGATTCGAATCAATTATTTTGAATCAAAACCTTATTTCAAATAAAAAATACTTCAGTACGTGATCCCACCACCCCCGCGAGTTGAAATGCAAAAAATCTAAAATTTCAACAAACGTCTACGTTGTATGGGAGGAAATGCAAGCAGATTTTCGCAGTTGCCTTAGCCAAGTATTTGCGCATACATATGTATTAGCCCCGTCACAATGAAATTTTGACGGAGCAGCATGCATTGACAGCTGAGTGGAATGTATGTATTTGCATGGAGATCGACACATCCAGCAGCACTAGCGCCATCTACCATAAAAAAGTTCCCAACTTTCAACTTTTGCTGCATGTAAGGCATAAGAAGAAGCATTTGACATTTGTTCAGGGCAATGGAGCGGAGTGCAGCTAAGAGCAAAGGAGCTAAAATCATTGGAAAGAGCGGAGCTGGAGCTAAAAATCACTAACATACATATTTGTAGATATCAGAGCTGGGAAAAATTTATTCGAATAACGAATAATAGATGAATCTATTTTTTTTTATCTTTATTTGAATAATAAATAATTTCGTTTACTCAAAAAAAAAAAAATTATTCGAATAATAGATACTTTTTATTTACATACATTTTTGTGATAAAACCGAAACCATGTACACATGTATATACATATCTATATGTTCTTCAAATGCTGATTTTTTTCTACCCTGAATTTTTATTTATTATTTGAAATAGCAAATAAAGTTCCGAATAATTTATTCGTAACTAATTTATCTAAATAAAAATTTTAAAAATAAATTTTTATTCGAATAATTCCTAAGTCTGGTAGACATGCATCACTATTAATTTTTGTTTGTGTTATTTATTTAGTTTCAATAAGTTTTTTTCTTATAACCGATTTAGCATATTGTAAGAGGAAGACAAATTTCATATGGACTCGTCATGTATTGATACATCTCGTAAGATGACAGCGAATAGTTTTTTTATTATCGCATTTATTTTAAAAATCATCGCCAACCAGTCGAAGTACGACCAACCATATTTTTGAATTTCCATTACAACATGAAAATTTTAATTTATATGTATCACATCCACATTTTCTCTACTAACAGTTTTTATACATTTAGTACAGGGCTGCTCACCTCATAGGCACTCAAAGCACAATTGTTTTTGTTTTGCTCCGAATCATAGGCACAGATACATATTTGCACTTGAAATATGAAAACAAAATTTTCTTCGCACTCCCATAAGCACTCAGATATGAAAAAATTTTATATGTATGTGCCTATGATTCATATTGAACGTGCAGAGCAAAGGCACTTTGTATAGGAGCTCGAGCACTGCCGTAAGAAATCGAAATTTACAATAACAAATGTGTAATGAAAAAAAAATTCAAAAAATGAAAGCACTGTAAAAAATTTGTATTCAAAAACTTTGATATAAAAAATAAAAAAAATTTGTATGTATGTGATACTACCATTTGAAAATAAATTCTAAAATAATATTTTATTGGAATTCATAAAAAAAATTTAAATGAGCAAAAAAAATTTTCAGTGCATATACAAAATTTGTAGATGTATTGAGTTTTGTACTTTCAATACGAGAGCGTTGAGCAGCCCTGATTTAGTATAAACTTACATTCTTACCAGTTTGGTAAGAAATGCCCACAAACAGCATCCCTGATCACCGCAAAAAAAGAAAAATTGGGAGCTAAGAGCGGAGCCAACAAAAACACTTTTGTGAGCGGATCTAACAAAAAAAAAACTTTCGCTCCGATTCCCTGATCGCAAAAAAACACAAGATGATTGTGGCTATCGATATGTAAATATGATGTACATACATTAGGCTGGGTCAATTTTCTAAGCCATACTGTTCGTACAAAAATCGGATTCTGCATTAAATTCTATGAAAAATGTCTTCTAGAGCATGCCTCTAAAATCAATTTCGAGCTTGCCCATTTTCGATTGAAGTTTACTATGTAGAATTGTTTTAAGTACACAGTAAAAAATTATAGTTTATTTCTAATATCATTTGGTACTTAATTTAATCATTCTTGGAATTAAATTTGAATTTTAATGCCAAAAAGTCTTATTTTTAAACTATGAGAAGTTTTACAATTTTATTTATTCCAAAGTAGTTTTAAAATAAAGTCTTAAAAAGTATTAAAATCCTCTCTAAAGAAGTTTAATCATTTATGGTTTAAATTTTAAACTTTAAAAACAAATCCTGAAAAGTATAAAAAACTTTCTCTTTCTCAATTATATTACCATCCAAGTATTTTTGGTTTGAAATCAAAACCAAAAAAAAGTATTAAAAAAGAGTAAAAAAAAAAAAATCAAACAATATATTTCTAAAACTGCAAGCCGGAGGAGTAATTAAATCTACCCAAATAAGTGGCCCGAATCGAATAATTGTATCAAGTAAGTAATGCAGGAGATTAATTAAATATCATGAGGGTAAATTTTGCTTTATTTTTTCAGTCATAAGGCAGTTGAGGGTCCCCCTTTCAGTATCACTGCAAGAACCGCGACGGTGCCGAAATTTCCCTGGACATCTCCAAACTATTAGTATAAAAGTGACAATATGTATATATATCGAGACCTAACCGCAATAAAAGTGTATCCAACAAAATAATCGATTTCAGCTTTTTTATGGACTTCAACAATTTACTATCACATGCATCAACTCCCAAAATTTCATAGCTGTGAAATGTGCAGTTTCGAAGTTAGAGACTAACCCCCTTATTATGGATTGTCATACGATAGCTGTCGGCCGCTTGCAAGCGTATCGTATAAAATGAGTTTCCATATTATGAATTCCACACGCCCGCTAGGTGCACTATCGTGAATGACATTTGTTTAGGGTTCAATTAATTATGCGTTAACTTTATTTCCATTACAGTCTATCGGGTTTCACACGATAGAAATTATTTCGTAATACGAAATACCCGACTGCAAGCGTTTAGCGTGTATCGTATTAATTCGTAATAGGCCCCTAAATATGTATATAAGTTGCAAGGCTGCATACAAATTGTATGCAAAACAAATTAAAAAAAACTGTGTCCTGTAAAATTTACTTTTTGTTGGATACACTTCTATGAGGATTAGGGCTCGATATATAAGGTACTTTAGTGTTTGCTACTACTGTTTTGGATTTTTATGTAAATAAACTATGTTAACGTTATTCAATTTCTCATTAATCTTTGGGATAATGGGTTATTTGCAGTATATCCACTGGGAATTTTTTTGGGATTTTATTTTTAAATCCAAAAAAGTATAAAATTTATTCTAATATTCGGATAGATTTAATACCATTTAAACTATTTTTATTACCAGAAATATTCTAAAAATAATGAAAGTTTGGTTTTGATTTAATACCAACAAAGTATTAATTCGATACCAAGAATAATTTCTGTCTCTCAATATTCTCTTCTTTTTTTTAAACCAGAATGGTTTTAATTTTATGCTTTTTGGTATTGTTATATATAAATACCAAAATGGAATTAAAATTAAACTAAAATTTTTACTGTGTATAGTAACCCATATTCTTTTAAATTCAACCAGTGGTTTTAACTTTATCTCTTTACATTCTTTTTCATTGTTACTTAAACGACTTTTAATTATGTACTAGCTGACCCGGCAACCTTCGTTCTGCCCAAAATAGATTTTTTTATTAATTTCATTTCAAAAATTGTTATTACACCGATATTGTTTTTAATAGAAAATTAACGATTTTTCACTACTTCATTGTGTATACAACTTCAAAAATATATAATTTTAGTATTCAGTTTAAGGCTGCACGATACACAACATTTTTAGTTTTCTGTTCCGGATATTTATTTTCACTGAGTATTGGCTATTTTCACTAAGTAAGTAAGAGGATTGATATAGTATACCTCCATAATGGTTTTCAGGCCCCTCCTCCAAACCTTTTAGATATATTCAGCCTCAAAAGTTTATTACGTATGGGAGGTGCAATGCCCCATTTTTCGATAAATCTTTTTTTTTCTGGGTGAACATGGTATTGATATCGTATATCTGCATAGTGATTTCTATGTACATGCCATGAACGCTTTTAAGGATATTTAGCCTTAAAAATTAAGAACGCATGGGAGGTACCACGCCCCCTTTTCCCAAAACTACTGTTTTTTTCATAAGCACGCTATTGATATCGTTAATCTCCTGATCAATTTTCAGGTCCCAACCTTAAACGCTTTTATAGATATTCAGCTTGAAAAATTAAGTTTGTATGGGAGGTGCCACGCCCCTTTTCCAATAACCTACACTTTTATGCGCAAAAATTGTTTTGATATCATATAGCTCTGTACCAATTTCCAGGTCCCTGACTTAAATCCTTTTAAAGATAATCAGCTTAAAAAATTAAGTGTTGTTGGGAAGTGCTACGCCCCCTTTTCGTATAACTCCTATTATTTTGCGCTAATATGGAATTGTTATCGTTTATCTCCACACCAATTTCCAAGCCCCTAGCGTAAACAATTTTAGAGATATTCATCATAAAAAATTAAGTTTGTATGGGAGGTGCCACGCCCCTTTTTCCGATAACGCCCACTTTTATGCGTGGGAATGGTTTTGATATCATTTAGCTCTATACCAATTTTCAGCTCCCTACCTTGAACTGTTTTAGAGATAATCAGCTTTAAAAATTAAGGTTGTATGGGAGGTGCCACGCCCCCTTTTCTGATAACCCCCACTTTTCTGAGTGAGAAGGGTTTTGATATCACCTACCTCTATACCAATTTTCAGATCCCTACCTTGAACTGTTTTAGAGATAATCAGCTTTAAAAATTAAGGTTGTATGGGAGGTGTCACGCCCTCTTTTCTGATAACCCCCAATTTTCTGAATGAGAACGGTTTTGATATCACCTACCTCTATACCAATTTTCAGCTCCCTACCTTAAACTGTTTTAGAGATAATCAGCTTAAAAATTAAGGTTGTATGGGAGGTGCCACGCCCCCTTTTCTGACAACCCCCACTTTTCTGAGTGAGAAGGGTTTTGATATCACCTACCTCTATACCAATTTTCAGTTCCCTACCTTGAACTGTTTTAGAGATAATCAGCTTTAAAAATTAAGGTTGTATGGAGGTGCCACGCCCCCTTTTCTGAAAACCCCCACTTTTCTGAGTGAGAGGGTTTTGATATCACCTACCTCTATACCAATTTTCAGCTCCCTACCTTGAACTGTTTTAGAGATAATCAGCTTTAAAAATTAAGGTTGTATGGGAAGTGCCACGCCGCCTTTTCTGATAACCCCCACTTTTCTGAGTGAGAAGAGTTTTGATATCACCTACCTCTATACCAATTTTCAGCTCCCTACCTTGAACTGTTTTAGAGATACTCAGCTTTAAAAATTAAGGTTGTATGGGAGGTGCCACGCCCCCCTAACATTTTTTAATTTTTTCTTCGACTAAACCTTCGCGGGGTAACAACAAACAAACCCCCCTAAGGAAGTATTTGATTTGGTTCAGCCGTTTTCAAGTTTTAGCGTTACAATTAAATACCAAATCATTTTTATATATATAGATGTATATAAGAGTGTGATTTCGTTGTTGTGGTTTTGTTGAAAAACGGAAATATCAAAAACAACTCCCATTCGTTTTTTGTTTCTTAACCCTCTCAACATTTGCTTAAAATTTAGGGGGGACTTTTATAACTTTTTTTTCGCATGGGGACCAACACTTACCTCCTGACTTCATTTCCATATAAAATACAGATGTAATCTAACACATACATACATACTTATGTATGATGTATGTACATATGTACTTACCCCTTCCCTGCAGTAAATTTGTTTCACTGCTGAAGGATCAGTGATGATTCTTTGTTGAATATTCATCACTGTCGTCGTAACTCAGTATATTTATACTCAGCTGTACTAGTACACAGAGTATTATAGTTTTAATCACATAACGGTGGATTGTAACAGAATGAAATAATCGAGATAGATATAGACTTATATATATCAAAATGATCAGGGTGAAAAGAGAAATCGATTGAGCCATGTCCGTCCGTCCGTCCGTCCGTCCGTCCGTCCGTCCGTCCGTCCGTCTGTCCGTCCGTCCGTCCGTCCGTCCGTCTGTAAACACTCTAACTCGCGCAAAAATTGAGATATTTTGATGAAATTTGGAACGCAAGTTGGTATCGAGACTGGGACGGTTGGTATTGAAAATGGGCGAAATCGGACCATGACCACGCCCACTTTTCCTATATAGAAAAAATCGGAAATTTGGTATCTCAGCCACTAATATAGCTAGAGTTTTAAAATTTTACCCACGTATTGAGCTCGGGCCCTTATGAAGAAATTTGATGAAGTTTTGGAAAATGGGCGGTGCCACGCCCACTTATTAAGGGTCAAACATTGAAAGTTTTATATGTCATAACTCAGAAACCGTTGAAGATATATCGATGAAATTTGGTACGCGTAATTTGCTTACATAGACAAATGTTTTGACGAAAAATTATCAAAATCGGTTTACGGCCACGCCCACTTTTATATATGTGTATTATAAAGTGACCTAATAAAACCATTTTAAGCGATATCTCTGTCAAATATAAAGATCTATCATTGAAATTTTGTCGCATGAGTCCAACTATGGACATAAAACAAAAAACACAAAAATTTTGGAATATGGGCGGTGCCACGCCCACTTATTAAGGGGCAGACATTGAAAGTTTTATGAGTCATAACTCAGAAACCGTTGAAGATATATCGATGAAATTCGGTACGCGTAATATAATTACTTAGTCAAATGTTTTGGCGAAAAATTATCAAAATCGGTTGACGGCCACGCCCACTTTTATATATAGGAAATATAAGGGGGCCTAATAAAAACATTTTAAGCGATATCTCTGTCAAATATAAAGATCAATCACTGAGATTTTGTGGCAGGAGTCCAACTATGGACATAAAACAAAAACTACAAAAATTTTGGAAAATGGGCGGTGCCACGCCCACTTATTAAGGAGCGAATATTGAAAGTTTAATAAGCCATAACTCAGAAACCGTTAAAGATATATCGATGAAATCTGGTACGCGTGATATATTTACTTAGCCAAATGTGTGGACGAAAAATTACCAAAATCGGTTGACGACCGCGCCCACTTTTATATATGTGTATTATAAAGTGACCTAATAAAACCATTTTAAGCGATATCTATGTGAAATATAAAGATAATTCATTGAAATTTTGTGACATGAGTTTTACAATAGACCGGAAACAAAAAATAAAAAAGTTTGGAAAATGGGCGTGGCACCGCCTCTTTTTAGACAAAGGGATATATGAGATTTCTTAGCCTTTAACTCGACAAATAATTGAGATATTATGACGAAACTTGGTTTATACACTTTTATAACATGTGTTAATAGACACGCAAAAATGTATTGAAATCGGTTTATGACCACGCCTACTTTTTAACAAAGATATTTCTGGAACACCCTTTTGGAATTTGTAACGTGAAGTCTTTGTAACTAAAAGTCATAGAGGGATGAAATTTTGCACTAACAATAATATTTGTATGCTTATTTGGATGATTGATATAAATTTTGAAAATGGGCGTGGCTGCGCCCTGTTTATGCAGCACTCGTTTCATATAAAATACACCCTATATCGAACAAACGCAAACAAACAATGAAAGCATACAGCTGAGTATCTAATGTTCGATTGCACTCGAACTTAGGCTTCCTTACTTGTTTTATTTGTTCTTGTTTTTTTTTCTGAGGAAAGCAAACCATTTATATGAAAAATTCATCAGTCTTTATATGAAAGTATTCACTGATGCCTCCTCGTCATAGGTGAATTGCATCAGTGATTCATTAAGGATTCATTGCGGATTTTTACTGCAGGGTTAATATGTAAATGAATATACATACATATGTAAATTTCTCTTACACATATCCACACATATGTACTTACTTATGTACTTATATTTTATATATTTTACATACATTGAATGAACCCAATAAAAGAATAAAATAACAGAATTTAAAAATAAATAATAATAATGCATTTACCCAAAATGATCTCGTACTAAAAGTATCTTTTATTTGAAATACATATATTTTGGATTCACTATAGGTACATACATACATATGCATATTTTAAACCCGTTCAAATTAAACGAAAGTGGTTTGTTGTATTGCTTTACGAACAGCAATTCAATTAGTGAATTTATTGGTAAAATTGATTCTTATTTACCTATACACAAAATTTCTTTTGGTACTACTTATTTACTATAATACATGTACATATATCTACTCTAATTCTTACTTCTATGTAGATATGTACATACATATGTACATACCCTGTAAGACAGGAATGATGGAAACTCCAACACATTCTCAGCAAACACTAACACATATAGCAGTGATAGTCATTTGATACATCACTTGGAGAACACGATTGATGGAAAGAGACACGGACACAAATGTTTTCATCACATTTTTCATACCGTCCATATAAAAATGATGGAAACTCGTAGGCAGTGTGTGACAGAAATTTCCATCAAACGTGCACCTCAAATGATATATCAAATGACTATCACTGTCTTATAGGGTTTTTTTTTCTTTTTTTTTTTACGAGGAGGAAGCATCGAAAGCCTTTACCCCGTCAGTGTGGGACTCTAACCCGAACTAAACCTCCTACTGTCATCGTACCGAACCCCCGGTACTACCGCCAAGCTACCGTCGGGAGGTGGGTTGAGCACTAGGCTCGCAGTCCGTAATGGTCGCGTTATTGCCCTCAGTCTGCCTTAGAAGGCTCCACCCATGTATTTTTGTATTTTTATAAAAGTGGTCAGTGTTAGGTGGTCTGCGGAGGCCAAAGCTCCGCACCACGCGCGATGGCGGATGCAGGAGGCCTAGCTCCTGTACGTATCCGTCCATAACGGATGCAGGAGGACGAGCTCCTGTCTTATAGGCTATATACATACATATGTATGTATGCATATACACCCAAGTGCCCAGGGCCGCCGAGAGAAAATCCGGGCCCGGGGTCAAAATAACTAAGGGCCCCCATACTAAATGAACAAATTCTCAAAATCAAAATTCAATGAATATGTATATAGTTACGAACTTTAATTTATCTATACATGGCCGCTGTGGTGCAGTGGGTAGAGTGCTCGCCTGCTATGCCAGGCTTCTGTTTTAGCCACTCAAAAAAAAAAAAATGGACGTGTTTTTGTAGCGTCCGGAACGCAGTTTAAGTGGCTAAAACAGAGGCATTAAACTAAATTTCTGTCGCTAACATACTTTAATCATTAGCTGTGGCCTAAATCTTTCCTTTCATCATAAAACGATACAATATTTCGCGATATTTCTGCCTCAAAAGTTCAAAAAATCGTGCGAACATACCGTCCGAAACGCCCAGGATATACCCATATCGCTGTATAAGAATTTGCATCATACCGAATTTTTCTGTTGCAACAGAAAACGAATTCAAATTTATGCTGCAAAGTCGACGCCAAAAACCAACAATTCCTTAAGTGGGGTGCAGACACTTTAAGAGATTTATAAAATTTGTTGAAATTTAAAATGATTGCTATCTACGAAAGGTGATTAAAGGTGTTGTTCGTTTATTTTCTGTAAGCAAAAACTTGGATATCATTTTGAGATTCCCGGGCCCTCTAAAGCCCGGGCCCGGGGCAATTGACCCCCTCAGCCCCCGCCCCCTCTCGACGGGCCTGCAAGTGCCCCCTGCAAAAAAGCCGAGTACTCCATGTACGCGTGTATAGAGTACTCGCTATGGGATTAATTTACGGAGTAGGTACTAAAATTAATGAAATTTAATAATCTCTGAACAGTTTTGAAAGACTGCCAAATCAATTTGATTATTAGCATTACATACATTCATAAGTAAGCTTTTCTTTAATAAAAATAAAATAATAAAATTTTTCTAGCGCAATCACCAGCATGTTATGTCGCGTTCAATGTCCCTTTATTACTGAATCGTGCACGTTCAAACGAGCATGCGTATGTACACACATACATACAAATGTACGCACTTGCTTCGTCGTTATCGCGATCAGTGTTGCCACGACAGAAATTTTTTTTTTAACAAAATCCAACAAAAAGTTTAACATTTCTCGAAAAAGATACATATAACATATTTTTTTCCAAATGAGGATATATCTGTGGCCACAAGCAATAACCGCTTAAGTCGACTTAGGAAGATTTCGAGTTATATATACCACGTTATTCTCCTTTAAAAACTCTATATTTCTGTAAAACCCCCATGCTTATAACTTAATTAAATCAAAAGATATAAATAAAAACATTTAGGCTTAACTTACAATAGAAGTGTATTAAACTTGCTATAACAGCCAAAGTAGACTTATATACTTAATCAAATGTCTTCATGAGATTTTGTTTTATTTACAAAATTTGATTGTAACATTGTGGATGGCTCACTGATTCTGCGTCCATAGTTTTTAATCGACTTTTATGATTTGTTAAAAAATGCCTTCGAATATAAAAATCAATTTATCTCGAAATCATATTTTTCGACTTAAGCGATTATTGCAAATTTCCACAGATATATTCCACCTTAAATCATAAAATGACACAATTCAAAATTTTTAAAATCGGGGGTTTCAACTAGAGATTACAACTTTGTTTTTCGCTTCAAATACATACATACATATGCATGTATGTATGTACATATGTACAAAGCTGAACTCTAAGGGTGAGAACAGAACCGAAACGACACAGTTTCTTATGAAATCAATTATTTTAAAGATTATGTGGCGCGACGTCGCCAACGACAAAATTACGTTGTCGTCAATTGAACGATTTCTAATTTTGGTGACCAAAAAAGCAGAAGTACATATGTATACACACCCAAATGTAATAAGAGTCTAAAGCAGGCCTGCGCAACGCTCTCGTATTTAAAGTACAAAATACAAAACATCTACAAATTTTTTATATGCACTGAGCAAATTTTTGCTCATTTAAATTTTGTTTATAATAATTTATTGTTATGAGCATCTATGATGTATGTGATACTCCCATTTGAAAATAAATTCTAAAATAATATTTTATTGGAATTCATAAAAAAATTTAAATGAGCAAAAAATTGTTCAGTGCATATAAAAAATTTGTAGATGTTTTGTATTTTGTACTTTAAATACGAGAGCGTTGCGCAGGCCTGGTCTAAAGCATTAAATTAATAAATTTAACTATTTAATTTTATTATTTTTAAATGTTTCAGTCGCTGGCTTTGAAGCAATATGTTTACGTCAAGGACTTTCGCTGTCGTAACGTCATGTCACTAACTACCCTGTCAGCCAACGCTAACCAGTTCTATCGAAAAATTCGATACATTCCAATCCGATACACCGATAATGCGCATAATCGATCAATTCACGGCCATTTTTAAACAATTGGTCAGCCGCAATTGAATTGGGTGAAAATCTGTGAGATATATTAATTTAAATTTACATACTCGGTACACTTTTACAAATATTTACAAACATTATTATTTTCTTTGCAGTATGTTAATGCCAACCATTGGCGAGGTATCGCTTCCACCATTTGAAATCAATCAACTATCTAATGCAGTTAAGATTAAAGCAATCGCCAATTGGTACGGTAATTTATTAACTTTTAATTATTTGAATTCTCATTTTAATCCTGTTTTTCCGTAGGTAGGATTAACTTGTGGAAGCAGTGGATTAATTGAATTGTGTTGTGGCTTCAATGTTTCGATCTAATTACGCAGATGAAAGAGCCGAGCTCAAAGTTATTTCCGATATTTTCTTTAGTAAATATGGTCCTGAATTCGTGGAACATGCTCGTACCGCTACGGACGAACATCGAGTGTCTGAAAAGCTAATACAAAAACTATATTTTGAAGCTCCCCATCCACCATATTGTCAAGGACCAGGTGCCAGTGGAGGTGGTGGTGGAATGCCAAGCGTAGGTGGTGCTCGGCCACCTCAATCCTTATAACATACTACCGACGCAGCCAAAACATCATGAACGGAAAGATTCAAACGTTGTACGTGTCGGCTTCCCCTTTTATTAGGGGAGTAGAGAAGCTTTCACAGATCTCAAAACTAAAATCAAAACTTGTTTGGGTCCATAGATATTACTTCGGGCGAAGGCCATCAACGCAAAAAGTTGTTCTACACACATGTACGTACATACATATATGCATATGTGCGTGTTTTTATATGTGCTTTTCCTCGGAATTGGCGCAGTTTTGGTTGGTGAATTTCACAACTTCAACAACAAATATCTCGTGACCTATAAGACTCCGACAAGTTTCCATTTCAATTCTGAAATCTGTGACAGCCCCTCTACATCCCTGAAAAAGTAATTTTCTCGTAGCGTGTTTCCTTGATGGAAAGCCGGCCCAAGAGTACAATGGATTCTATGAAAAATCTTATTAAAGTTAGCCAAATCTTTTAGACATATGTATCCATATAGATTATAAGAATTTTTATTCAAATTTAGCTTTAAATAAGTAAAATATTCAGTTGTATAAGGAAATATAAAATAAAGAACAAAAAACTTTCATTAATTGCAATGTTTTTGTTTGTTGTAGCAGTAGCTAAAATTAGCTACAAAATAACCATAAGATAGCACATTATTGCTAACCACATCTTAGCCACTGAATTAACCAAACAAAAGGAAATTTGTATTGGTAGCACTAGCTACATAATAACCACAACATTAACGTAATAATGTTAACCACATCTTAACCTCTGGATTACTTGTCAATATCGTCACGCCGCCTGAACAAAAATAGCTAGTTTTATAGCTACATGAGTAGCTGCTAAATATCCATATAAATAGCTGCTACCTGGCTGGCAGGGTACGATTTGATTCTGTTTTCAACCCCAAACTGTGTCAACTCACATTGCATAGCTCTGAATGAGTGTCAACAGGAATTTATCGATAAGTTGGGTATGCAATCAGACAGTGCTTTTTCTATTGATCGAATTAGGAAACTGAATGAGCTTCAAGATTTTGAAGCAAATACATTTTCATCCTGGAATGAAAAAGTTTAACAAAACGAGAAAAAATTTACCATTTTAACACGCACGAAAAAATTTAGCAATTATGCTTAATTTTAAGCAAAACGGCAACGCTGATCGCGATATATGTACCAGTATTGCCACTGAAAAAAAATTTTACCGACCAAATTACCGCCCAATTTCGCCAAAAAACGCCCAAAAATCAGAAGTCAACTTAAAATGGAATTACATATTTATTTTTAAATACATATGTATGTACATACTAAGTAATCTTGGCTCCCACTCATTCAATTCAGAACTAACACTAGACTGTCGCCGATCTCTAAAGGAGATGGTCAAACCAGGGCCGTGCGCACGGGGGGGCATGACCAAATCTAAGTTGCAATGATTTTGCAAAAATTTTCAAAACAGTTTATAAATTTTGCATTGAATCTTGACTCATAATTTTTAACAAAATTAGTACAATAATTTTTGACAAAATTAGTACAATAATTTTACGGAAGAAGAAATTGGTGAAAGTTGCAAAAAATAAGGTTGGCCAATACATAAGTTCGGCACTTTGAATTGCACTTGGAGCTTTCCGAAATTACAAAGTTGTGTAGCATATGTTCGTTTGAAATTTTTCAAAAAATTGTACTGATAACAAAAAATTTTCATTTTGTGAAAACAGTGAGCAGTTTCATTTAACAAGTACTGTAAACAGTACTATTCAGGACCTGGTTAACTAGGTTTTGATGAATCAGAATTAGACCAGATAAGTCAACTATTTTGGCAAAGGGATGTTCTCATTGTTTGTTTACGTTTGACGGAAACACGGTGTATTTTATATAATGCGGATACCGCTAAGGTGGGCGTAGCCACACCCATTTTCAAAATTAGTATCAATTATCCGACTAAGCATATGAATATTATTCTTTGTGCAAAATTTCATTCCTTTATGACTTTTAATTACAAAGATGTCACGTCACAAATTTCACAAGGCCATTTTAGAAATGTTTTTGTAAAAAAGTAGGCGTGATTATACACCGATTTCGCTAAATTTTTTAACGTATATTAGTACAAGTAATAAAAGTTTAACCCTAAGTTTCGTCATGTGGTCGCTGTGGTGCAGTGGGTAGAGTGCTCGCCTGCTATACCAGAGGTCTCGGGTTCAAACCCCAGTCCGAGCAAACACCAAAAAAAAATTTCTAATTAGTAAAAATCCAATTATTGGGTTTTTTTAAGAGCAGCGAGAGTATTTCTGCCATGAAAAAGCTTCTCACAAAAAATGCATTCGCCGTTCGGAGCCGGCATAAAACTGTAGGTCCACCCAATTAGTAGGAAAAACAAAAAAAGAGCACACCTCGAATTGGGAGAGAAGCTCGGCCATAAAACTCGTCAGAGTTATAATAGCGCCATTGTATTATATTATTATTATTATTATTCGTCATAACATATCAATTATAATAATTATTTTTTGAGTTATGGGCTCCGAAATCTCGTAGATTCCTTTGTCCAAAAAGGGGCGGTGTCACGCCCATTTTCAAAAGTTTTTCTCTTTTTTGTTTCCGGCCTATTGTGGGACTCATGCCACAAAATTTCAATCAATTATCTTTATATTTGACAGAATTCTTTTCCGTACCTCGAAGAATCGCAATGTTAAACGGACTTTAATTATAGCCATGTATTCATAAAAGTGCGAATAATATGCCACCATATCAAAAATTCTCTATCAAATACAGAAAAAATTTTACAACCAAAAAAATTTCTTGGGTATAATTTTAAGCATCAGAGTATGCAGTTTCAGAAAAGTTAGAGAACATTTAAATTTATGATGTATGGGTCTGGATATCTGTTTCAGCAAATATGTTTATCTTAGCGAAAAATGTATGCGAATGCAAACCAAAATTAAAACCCCCCCCAAGGCTAATTCCTGCGCACGGCCCTGGGTCAAACAGACCTGTCTGCACCTCGTGTAGGTCCCGGAACGTAGGGATATCAATGGCAATTGTAGGGCGGATGAACTTGCCAGGCAGGGCACTACCGAGCACGTTCTTCCTGACAAAGAACGCATAGGTATGCCGTTTAGGCATGGGTAACACTGCGCTGCGCCGCGCAATTGCGCTGGCGCCAACCCTGGTGTTATTGCGCTAACTCCGATTTGGAAAATGCGCCAACTCAATGTAGCGCCAACTCAATGTAGCGCCAACTCAGTATAGCGCCAACCCAATATAGCGCCAACTCAATGATGCGCTATTGCAATATAGCACTGACTCAATTTCGTGCGCTAACACCAGTACTGAGTTTCTGTAACTGAAATCTATCAATGTTTTCTACTGAGTGGCGTCATAATGACGTCAATCGCTAGATTCTCACCTGCTTTTTAGGTGGTGACAAAGTGTGGAACGTATTAATGTGACGTCATTTCGATCGACAATTTCCTCGATTTTGTTACAGAAACTCACTTCAGCACCAAAATAGCGCTACCCTGCAAAAATTCCGAGTACTCCAGTCGCTAATCCATGGAGTGCTCGCTATGGACCAACCGATTACTCCATAACTTGCCACATTTCATACAAAAAATATGGTCCATTTAACATTGCATGTCATTGCAATGGAGTATATACTCCAGCCCCGCATAACAAACAAATTAATCCATGGAGTAGCTACATTGGATTAATTGATGGAGTACCTAACAGTTAGCCGAACATAACAACAAAAACAAATGTTTACCGCGACGACGACGAATGACGTGTATACATACAAACATATGTATGTATGTAGTTATTTATGTATACACATATCGTCGTCGCCGCGATAAAAATTTGGTTTTTGTCATGTTCGGCTAACTACGAACCGATGCAGATACACGAATCGGTCGTTTGGGCTATGTCAGTGGTCACTTTGAAAGTACTCCAACCTACCACAAATGGAGCATATAATCCAATGATTTTTGCAGGGTAGTATAAAATGGCACCACCACAAAGCCAATAACAGCACAGCGTATATACGTTATTTATATTAAACTACATTAAAGTAGTTGAAAAGAAACTCAAGATAAAGTTATTTATTTTAAACTACTAGTAAAGTAGTTGAAAACAAATGCAGGATAGGGCAATTGACTGCTTGCTATGACATCGCCGTGTTAAAAAAGTCAGTTCATTGCAAAGGAAAAAGTCACATTTTCAATTAGTTGTTATTGAAAATAAAGTAGTTTATAAAGTGATTTAAAATTAATTAAATTTCCTACAGGGATATGACACCGTCACAATTATGTATGCCAATACCGAACCATCGCTAATAGGGGCGTCAGAATGAATACTTTTCCGTCAATCCAGCAATCCGTTTAACTGACAGCAGAGTGGAATTATATGTAATTGAATGACGATCGACACATTCAGTACTTCAACTTTGCCGTAACAAATATATGAAATTGAAGTATGTGTCAGTTAAACGTTGCTGGATTGCCGGAAAATTATTCATTCTGACGGGCCCATAATACGAAAGGGTATTGATATTTTACTTTCACAAATAAAGAAGACAAAATTGACAGTATCTGTGAATAGGAGAGAAAAATAGAATACATAATAAATTAAATAAAATATTTATTAGCATATAGTAAATTTTTGTTACGCATGGTAAATGGTAAGGGGAAATTTCGATATAATGCGCCCGGACCCGGAATTTTTCTTTTTAATAGGGTGGACCTGACCCTCGTATTTCATAATGAAATGAATGCCGAAAAACGAGATGCCAGGATATTTTCACAAATATACGCAAATTATTTTTAAAATTAAATTTAATCGTGGCACAATTATTCTGCCAGCGTGTATGTAAGCAGAATTGCACCAAAAGAAATAAAACGGGTATAGTAGACAGTAAGAAGCGAACAAGTGTTATTTATCGATTATTCCATGGCAATTGCGCTAAAGGTGTTATTGCGCCAGAACCGTGCGCGGCGCCACGGTTGGCGCTGGTGTTATTGTATCAGCGCCAAAAAAATTGCGCCATTACCCATGGCTAATGCCGTTAGCCACAAACAAGCTAATTCTTAAACAGCATATCTATAAACTAGCAAGTGATAGATGGCAACAGAAGCCAGTATGTCGAACATCAAGGCAAACCTGGCAGAAATGGGTTCACAAGTGATCTCATCAGTACTCTAAGGAGAGATGACATCTCGAACCTTGTGGGGGTACTCACAGGACACTGCCTCATCGGGAAACACGCAGAGAGGCTAGGTACACCCTACCGCAGATGCTGCATAAGCTGGAGGCGAGGAGACAATCGAACACCTCATCTGCCACTGCTCGGCTCTTAACAGCGGCAGACGGCGCTTTCTTGGGACTTCCTTCGTGTATAGCCTATGCAAAGTCGCGGACGTCGACATAAAGGACCTGGGCCCTCACTCTGTAGTTTAATTCGAAAGAAAATTCGTGCGATATCGAGTTCTATTCCATATATTCTATGCAATAAGAATGTGCTTTCAAATCGCATTTCGCTTTTAAATAGAACTACATAGTGAGGGCCCTGGTGAACTGCATTAAGTTCTCAAATTGGTTCAAAAAGGAGGAGTAATCCGTTTTCTTCTTGTGGTATCCCAACGGTCCTCTGCACTGGCCTAAGTGCGACTCTATGCACTCAAAATAATATTTCGTAAATATTACGAAATCTTTCGTACATATTACGAAATACTTTCGTAAAATTGAGCAACGAATGGTTTCGTAAATAGTACGAAAGCTATTTCGTACTATTTACGAAATACTTTCGTATATTTACGAAGGCTTTCGTACTATTTACGAAATACTTTTGTAGTATTTACGAAATACTTTCGTAGTATTTACGAAGGCTTTCGTACTATTTACGAAATACTTTCGTTGTATTTACGAAAGGTTTCGTACTATTTACGAAATACTTTCGTAGTATTTACGAAATACTTTCGTATATTTACGAAGGCTTTCGTACTATTTACAAAATACTTTCGTAGTATTTACGAAGGCTTTCGTACTAATTACGAAATACTTTCGTACTTTTGAGCAACGAAAGATTTCGTAAATATTACGATACCGCTTTCGTACATTTACGAAGGCTGTTAGAGCTACCAAATTGTTGTACAATTGACCAAATTATTTTTTAGCTTAAAGCTAAAAAATCCTAATTATTACATACATATATATATGTATATATGATGTATATTTCAACTAAATTTGAAAACTTTTTCGAAATATGTATATAAATAAAATAATGCTAAGAGAAAAATGTTTTATATATGCATAAGAAATAAGTTCAGATAATTTCATTTTAGTTTTAATTTATGTCATTTTATTATTAATTTATTCAATTAATTTAAAAGTTCTTTATTAATTTAATATTTTACATTTATATTTATATTAATTTTAGTAACTAAGGGCACAGCCAGACGATGCAAGAAATTACTTTCAGATAGGCAACAAATACAAAAATTTGAATTTTTCACTTTCCGAAAGTAATTTCTGGCGTCGTCTGGCTGTGCCCTAATAAAATAAGAGGTACATATTGCTTATACGTCTGACAAACATAGGAAACTTTGGAAATCGCAATTTGCAAATGTGGACGTCGTTCCGATCCACTTAAATAGATAACCCTGTGAAAAAGAAAGAAAAAGAAAGAAAAAGAAAAAGAAAAAAAAAGAAAAATAAAAATTAAAAATTAAGACTAAGATAAAGATAAAGATAAAGATAAAGATAAAGATAAAGATAAAGATAAAGATAAAGATAAAGATAAAGATAAAGATAAAGATAAAGATAAAGATAAAGATAAAGATAAACATAAACATAAAGATAAAGATAAAGATAAAGATAAAGATAAAGATAAAGATAAAGATAAAGATAAAGATAAAGATAAAGATAAACATAAACATAAAGATAAAGATAGAAATTGACAGTATCTGTGAATAGGAGAGAAAAATAGAATACATAATAAATTAAATAAAATATTTATTAGCATATAGTAAATTTTTGTTACGCATGGTAAATGGTAAGGGGAAATTTCGATATAATGCGCCCGGACCCGGAATTTTTCTTTTTAATAGGGTGGAGCTGACCCTCGTATTTCATAATGAAGATGCCGAAAAACGAGATGCCAGGATATTTTCACAAATATACGCAAATTATTTTTAAAATTAAATTTAATCGTGGCACAATTATTCTGCCAGCGTGTATGTAAGCAGAATTGCACCAAAAGAAATAAAACGGGTATAGTAGACAGTAAGAAGCGAACAAGTGTTATTTATCGATTATTCCATGGCAATTGCGCTAAAGGTGTTATTGCGCCAGAACCGTGCGCGGCGCCACGGTTGGCGCTGGTGTTATTGTATCAGCGCCAAAAAAATTGCGCCATTGCCCATGGCTAATGCCGTTAGCCACAAACAAGCTAATTCTTAAACAGCATATCTATAAACTAGCAAGTGATAGATGGCAACAGAAGCCAGTATGTCGAACATCAAAGCAAACCTGGCAGAAATGGGTTCACAAGTGATCTCATCAGTACTCTAAGGAGAGATGACATCTCGAACCTTGTGGGGGTACTCACAGGACACTGCTTCATCGGGAAACACGCAGAGAGGCTAGGTACACCCTACCGCAGATGCTGCATAAGCTGGAGGCGAGGAGACAATCGAACACCTCATCTGCCACTGCTCGGCTCTTAACAGCGGCAGACGACGCTTTCTTGGGACTTCCTTCGTGTATAGCCTATGCAAAGTCGCGGACGTCGACATAAAGGACCTGGGCCCTCACTCTGTAGTTTAATTCGAAAGAAAATTCGTGCGATATCGAGTTCTATTCCATATATTCTATGCAATAAGAATGTGCTTTCAAATCGCATTTCGCTTTTAAATAGAACTACATAGTGAGGGCCCTGGTGAACTGCATTAAGTTCTCAAATTGGTTCAAAAAGGAGGAGTAATCCGTTTTCTTCTTGTGGTATCCCAACGGTCCTCTGCACTGGCCTAAGTGCGACTCTATGCACTCAAAATAATATTTCGTAAATATTACGAAATCTTTCGTACATATTACGAAATACTTTCGTAAAATTGAGCAACGAATGGTTTCGTAAATAGTACGAAAGCTATTTCGTACTATTTACGAAATACTTTCGTATATTTACGAAATACTTTCGTATATTTACGAAGGCTTTCGTACTATTTACGAAATACTTTCGTAGTATTTACGAAATACTTTCGTAGTATTTACGAAGGCTTTCGTACTATTTACGAAATACTTTCGTTGTATTTACGAAAGGTTTCGTACTATTTACGAAATACTTTCGTAGTATTTACGAAATACTTTCGTATATTTACGAAGGCTTTCGTACTATTTACAAAATACTTTCGTAGTATTTACGAAGGCTTTCGTACTAATTACGAAATACTTTCGTACTTTTGAGCAACGAAAGATTTCGTAAATATTACGAAACCGCTTTCGTACATTTACGAAGGCTGTTAGAGCTACCAAATTGTTGTACAATTGACCAAATTATTTTTTAGCTTAAAGCTAAAAAATCCTAATTATTACATACATATATATATGTATATATGATGTATATTTCAACTAAATTTGAAAACTTTTTCGAAATATGTATATCAATAAAATAATGCTAAGAGAAAAATGTTTTATATATGCATAAGAAATAAGTTCAGATAATTTCATTTTACTTGAAAGAGTTTTTAGTGCTTAGCACGAAATTTTTATTTTTAATTCAATTTTTAATTGTTGGGGTAAGTGGAAAAAAATTCAACAACTATTTACAGCGAAGGTTGAGTGTATAGCTATTTCACGAAAAACCATTTTCGATCATCAGCACTCTTTTCGGAAGTGGATGCACCGGGGATTGAACCCGAGTCCATTCCAACTTCAGCCGCAATGACCCAACGGATAAACACACTCGGCCATTGAGACTCTGTGCAAGCTGTTGGATTTTCCCCACTTTTGCCTTTTTCATTTTCAACATTAACGTTAGTGTGTATATGCTTTTGCATATATTCTCCACAAACGTGCTGAATTTTTGTTGTAGGCAGTTCGCAATGAACATTGTTGTTGGTATTTATTTTATGTATATACCAAACAACGTTAACAATTTTACTTGAAAGAGTTTTTAGTGCTTAGCACGAAATTTTTATTTTTAATTCAATTTTTAATTGTTGGGGTAAGTGGAAAAAAATTCAACAACTACTTACAGCGAAGGTTGAGTGTATAGCTATTTCACGAAAAACCATTTTCGATCATCAGCACTCTTTTCGGAAGTGGATGCACCGGGGATTGAACCCGAGTCCATTCCAACTTCAGCCGCAATGACCCAACGGATAAACACACTCGGCCATTGAGACTCTGTGCAAGCTGTTGGATTTTCCCCACTTTTGCCTTTTTCATTTTCAACATTAACGTTAGTGTGTATATGCTTTTGCATATATTCTCCACAAACGTGCTGAATTTTTGTTGTAGGCAGTTCGCAATGAACATTGTTGTTGGTATTTATTTTATGTATATACCAAACAACGTTAACAATTTTACTTGAAAGAGTTTTTAGTGCTTAGCACGAAATTTTTATTTTTAATTCAATTTTTAATTGTTGGGGTAAGTGGAAAAAAATTCAACAACTATTTACAGCGAAGGTTGAGTGTATAGCTATTTCACGAAAAACCATTTTCGATCATCAGCACTCTTTTCGGAAGTGGATGCACCGGGGATTGAACCCGAGTCCATTCCAACTTCAGCCGCAATGACCCAACGGATAAACACACTCGGCCATTGAGACTCTGTGCAAGCTGTTGGATTTTCCCACTTTTGCCTTTTTCATTTTCAACATTAACGTTAGTGTGTATATGCTTTTGCATATATTCTCCACAAACGTGCTGAATTTTTGTTGTAGGCAGTTCGCAATGAACATTGTTGTTGGTATTTATTTTATGTATATACCAAACAACGTTAACAATTTTACTTGAAAGAGTTTTTAGTGCTTAGCACGAAATTTTTATTTTTAATTCAATTTTTAATTGTTGGGGTAAGTGGATTCATTTTAGTTTTAATTTATGTCATTTTATTATTAATTTATTCAATTAATTTAAAAGTTCTTTATTAATTTAATATTTTACATTTATATTTATATTAATTTTAGTAACTAAGGGCACAGCCAGACGATGCAAGAAATTACTTTCAGATAGGCAACAAATACAAAAATTTGAATTTTTCACTTTCCGAAAGTAATTTCTGGCGTCGTCTGGCTGTGCCCTAATAAAATAAGAGGTACATATTGCTTATACGTCTGACAAACATAGGAAACTTTGGAAATCGCAATTTGCAAATGTGGACGTCGTTCCGATCCACTTAAATAGATAACCCTGTGAAAAAGAAAGAAAAAGAAAAAGAAAAAAGAAAAATAAAAATTAAAAATTAAGACTAAGATAAAGATAAAGATAAAGATAAAGATAAAGATAAAGATAAAGATAAAGATAAAGATAAAGATAAAGATAAAGATAAAGATAAAGATAAAGATAAAGATAAAGATAAAGATAAAGATAAAGATAAAGATAAACATAAACATAAACATAAACATAAACATAAAGATAAAGATAAAGATAAAGATAAACATAAAGATAAAGATAAAGATAAAGATAAAGATAAAGATAAAGATAAAGATAAAGATAAAGATAAAGATAAAGATAAAGATAAAGATAAAGATAAAGATAAAGATAAAGATAAAGATAAAGATAAAGATAAAGATAAAGATAAAGATAAAGATAAAGATAAAGATAAAGATAAAGATAAAGATAAAGATAAAGATAAAGATAAAGATAAAGATAAAGATAAAGATAAAGATAAAGATAAAGATAAAGATAAAGATAAAGATAAAGATAAAGATAAAGATAAAGATAAAGATAAAGATAAAGATAAAGATAAAGATAAAGATAAAGATAAAGATAAAGATAAAGATAAAGATAAAGATAAAGATAAAGATAAAGATAAAGATAAAGATAAAGATAAAGATAAAGATAAAGATAAAGATAAAGATAAAGATAAAGATAAAGATAAAGATAGAGATAAAGATAAAGATAAAGATAAAGATAAAGATAAAGATAAAGATAAAGATAAAGATAAAGATAAAGATAAAGATAAAGATAAAGATAAAGATAAAGATAAAGATAAAGATAAAGATAAAGATAAAGATAAAGATAAAGATAAAGATAAAGATAAAGATAAAGATAAAGATAAATATAAAGATAAAGATAAAGATAAAGATAAAGATAAAGATAAAGATAAAGATAAAGATAAAGATAAAGATAAAGATAAAGATAAAGATAAAGATAAAGATAAAGATAAAGATAAAGATAAAGATAAAGATAAAGATAAAGATAAAGATAAAGATAAAGATAAAGATAAAGATAAAGATAAAGATAAAGATAAAGATAAAGATAAAGATAAAGATAAAGATAAAGATAAAGATAAAGATAAAGATAAAGATAAAGATAAAGATAAAGATAAAGATAAAGATAAAGATAAAGATAAAGATAAAGATAAAGATAAAGATAAAGATAAAGATAAAGATAAAGATAAAGATAAAGATAAAGATAAAGATAAAGATAAAGATAAAGATAAAGATAAAGATAAAGATAAAGATAAAGATAAAGATAAAGATAAAGATAAAGATAAAGATAAAGATAAAGATAAAGATAAAGATAAAGATAAAGATAAAGATAAAGATAAAGATAAAGATAAAGATAAAGGGAAACTACTTAAAACCTTAAAATTCAAGCAGCTATACTCGGAGAAAAAAAATAAACAAATTTTTATTTTTATAATGCACGTTTTAAACCAGATAGTTTTTATTTCAAAAATGAAAATTTGTAAATTTAAAATGAAAGTTTTGAAATAAAAATGTATTTGGATTAAATAGAATCATTTTTAAATTAAAAATTAAAATGAAGGGAATAAAAGCGTAACTCTTAGGTTCAAAATCTCATAGGGCTTGAATTAAAATAAACATTTTTAAATTTAAATGTTTTTTCTTGATTTTACAATGAACATTTTTAAAATAAAAATGGTCGTATCTACATCACTTTTAAATACGTTTTTGCCCATTTTAAGCATGTTTTCACATGTTTTTAAAATTTTTTCTCTGAGTGTAGAAGTATCTCTTTATATAATTTTATTAAGTAGATATTAATTTAGGAAAATAGATAAGACCGAAAAAAAGGAAAAAGTAAATGCAACTAATGTACTCACCCTTAAGTTGAATCAAGTTGGAAAATATCACAGTTTATTTTATATATCAATATTGTCTTTTTATATACAATGCATTATTTTTTTTATACATTATTTCATTACGCACTTACTACTTAAAATAATTTTTGATATTATTGCACCGACTCAACACTTCACAATGAAAGAAAACTTGTACGGTAAAATATTGTTGTACGAAAGTATTTCGTAAATTTTTTAATCCATTGATAATATTACGAAACTATTTCGTATATATTACGAATGTATTTCGTAAATCTTTTAATCCTTTGATAATGTTACGAAAACTTTGGTACAATATACGAAATTATTCGTAAAGACAATTTTAAGAAAATTTACGAAAGTGTTTCGTAATATTTACGAAATATTTCGTAATATATACGAAAAAAATATTAGAAAATGGTTTACGAAAGCCCTTTCGTAATATTTACGAAAGATTCGTAAAATTAGATTTTGTTGAGAAAAATTCTTTCGTAATATATACGAAACTTTCGTACATTTTACGAAACTCTAGACTACGAAAGTCTTTCGTAGTTTTTTTACGAAATTTTATTTTTAGTGTGGCAGCCACTTCAACCTAACCTATTCGTGGAATAGCCCGTATGTTCGCTGGCGCTTTTCAAATGAAACATAATTTGTGTTAAATTTCAGCATTTTATTTGCAAAATAAATGTCAGATCGTCTGATTTTGACGTTTCATTAAACTTGGCATGCGAGACGAGTTTCAAGCGAATTTAGATATAACAATAAAAGAACTTTACACGGGAAAGATAAAATGTTTGGCGTCAGAGAAATTGTCTCCACTAAAAATATGCATATTACAAATCGGACCAAAATTGATTTTAGCCGCCCAACAGCCCAAAGTA
The DNA here is from genome assembly GCA_960531455.1 of Urophora cardui. Taxonomy (NCBI): domain Eukaryota; kingdom Metazoa; phylum Arthropoda; class Insecta; order Diptera; family Tephritidae; genus Urophora; species Urophora cardui. Next base: position 35,105,555 of record OY482670.1, on the reverse strand, counting down.
AATTTATCGGACCAGATTTGGTTCGAAAGGCCCAATTTCGGCATCACTGATATGTACATACATTTAGTTTTCGTAGCAATGTTCGGCTAACTACGAGCCGATGCAGATAAACAAGTCGCTCTCTTGGGCCTATGTTTATGATCACTTTGAAAGTACTCCTACCTACCGCAAAATGGATCATATAATCCTATGATTTTTACAGGGCCTATGCACATACATACATATGTATGTATGTATGTACGTACGGCGTAGCACAAACGTAAATACGACAGTCAGAAATATGTATATATGTACATACATACATACACACATACATATTTGGCGTCAGCATACAATTTGGCTGTTGCACTTTTGGTGCATTTTATACATTTTTGTGTTTTAAATTACCGAGAAGGTACTTACTTGAATATTTCTGATATGCTACAGTATTTTTGATTCTAAATAAATTTTTGATTCGAATAAAATTTAAACGAAAAGATATTTTTAAATCAAGAATCAAAAAAGATTTTTGATTCTTTTGAGAAATGAATCATAAATCAAATTATCTTTTATTTGAAAATAGTTTGAATCACGAATCAAGTTGATTCTTTATTTGAAAGTTGATTTGAAATCAAAATTGATTCGAATCATGCAACGCTGCCTACAAGTTTCCATAAATTTTATATGGACGGTGTGAAAAATGTGATGAAAACCTTTGTGTCCGAGTCTCTTTTCATCAATCGCGTTGTTCAAATGATATATCAAATGACCATCATTTGTTTGGTGAAATCGGGCCTTAGTATTAATATTACTATGTAAACATATACATATATTATATAAAAAAAAAAAAATAAAATAAAATAAAATAAAATAAAATAATATCTATTATATTAAAAAAAAATTACTATTGTTTACAATTTTTTTGATGTTAACTTAAAAGCGTAAGTATTTGCTTCAATGGTGCCCGTTTTTGGACCAAAAACTTTTGCTGTTAGTTCAAAAGCAAAAATTGTTAGCTTAAATACGAAAAGTATTTAAATCAACGGTGCTCGCATTTGGACTAAAAAATTTTGCTGTTAATTCAAAAGCAAACACTGTTAACTTAAATGTAAAAGTATTTCATTCAACAGTTTCCGTTGTTAACTTAAATACGAAAAGTATTTGAATCAAAAACGCTCGCATCTTTGAAACAACAACGAAGCGTTTTTGGGAACATTTCAACTGCGGAAAGTTGTTAATTTAACTGCAAAAGTCTTTGTATTTACAACGTTTTTTTTTCGGAGTAGTACTAAAATATAGAGAGTTTTATGGTTAAAATTTTTGATTTAGAAAAGACTTGCCTTTTCCACAAGTTGCTCCCGTTAGCTAATAGCGTTTTTTACACAAATATGTTGCATTTCATCTTGTCAAATGGCTGCCTTTTTAAAGGTTCAGTCCCAACCTGCATTACTGAACAGAACGATAAACGTACGCCTAAATGTAGGCTTTGTAAATAAAAATAGAACACATTTTAGTTTAGCTTGTTTCGTAGCTAGTTTTTGTATATGCCAAGAAAAGAAACAAACAGATACTGATACCCTTCTTGAAGGCAATTGTCCCACCGTCGATGGCAGATAGGGCGAGAAATGTTGCAATTTTCCCTTTTTTAGGTGTAGGTTTTTGAGAAAATATGGCGCTTCCTTTGTTAGGGTTACACTCATTTAGCATTAGATCACAACTTTTTGAACGACCTACATACATGAATGAGACATTTTTGTGTAGAAAAGGAAACACCATAAGCTAAAATGCAATGAATTTAATTGCATTAATTTTTCACACAATCAATTAAAAGTCCTCAAGTTTAAAAAGTTCATTTTATATCACTTCCTGTTATGCTAGATCATTTGGTAAGCGTAAAAAGCTCATAAAAGCTTCTGTTTTCAAATAGTAACGGTCATATGTATGCATGTACCTATGGATGTGAATGTGTTCTCTGTCGACCGGAAGAAAAAGCTCCATTGCAACTGTACCTACCTACCTAAAAAAAACAAGCTGTCATTCAGGCAAGGCGAATTCCAACATGAATTGCGAGCTTTTCGCTTATCAACAGATGTGAACAGGGTTGCCACTTTGAAATTTTTTTTTCGACCAAATTCGTCTCAAAAACCTACCAAAATAGCTTTCAGCCGACCAAAATTTTTTTTTCACAAAATGCGTAATTTAAGCTGGTACATATATAGGAACTTATACATACATACATACATATCACTCTTCAAGTATTTTCACAAGTTTTAGCTTAAAATAATAAGGTACGAATGCGTTTGTACATATGTATGTACATTAATTTGTGTATGTAATTTATGTTAACATTTTAAAATAGTTACGACTATGGTTTAACAGGTCTCCAAGTAGGTATACAAATGAGATCAGAACTTTAATTAAATATCAAAATTGAATCTAAGATCTTTTTTAGATGACCACACGTAGTGCGCGTCATTGTTTTTGTTTATCAGTTCGGTGCACATTATTATGTTGTTTATAGTGCATATTTCTAATTTGTTTCTGAGTTTGGTTTTTATTAAAGTGTAGAAAATTACGCGCCGCTGCAGATGAGCTGTGTGGAAGCGTAAGCAAATTAAAAATAAATTTTGTGAGCTCGCCAAAGGAATTTTCATTAAGCGCATTTTTCATCAAACTAAAAAATGAAGAAAGGGTTTTCATGCGTATGCGTTCACCTTTTATCCACTTTGCACAAAACTCTGCCGAAGAGAAACACAAAAAGTATTCAAGCAAACTGTTGCTGTGAGAAAGAGACACGAATACATGAACTTTCAAACGTTCTTTCAACAGTGTTGTGGCAAAATCTAGCAAATCAGTGATGTTACTTGAAGGAAGGTAAAAACCTACCAAAATTCAAATCGTCCGACCATCCGACCAACAGGAAAAAAACCGACCAGTTTTGGTAGGAAACGCCCACTTATCACATCCCTGGATGTGAACTACCCGTCGTTCCCCAAACCCTCCCTGTAAAAAACATATAAAAGCAGATTCGGATGACTAAATTCAACCAAAAAGCAGTTGCGAAAAGCGCTTCAAAGCGACTGGTGGTGTTCTTATAGTTTGTGGGCATAAAAGTGTATACATACATACATATGTATATACATATTCGTACATAGGTATACAAATTGCGGCATTACTAAGCTCGTTGTTAATTCTCAGCTGTTTATTTCCATTTGGTGATTTGGTATAAAATGTTTCGTTTATTAAGAAATAATGTGACAGTGTCCTCGGGAAAATCTTTCATTGGTTCTGCCTTGAATGGCAATGTAGCCAAATACTCTAGCCAGATTCCTGATCCACAAACAAATCCAGATATTCTTTATACGGGGGTAAGCACTTTATTTATGTATGTCTGTATGTATGTAAATATATATGTATGTATAATGGAATATTTTTATACATACTATGTACATATGTGTGTTAAATAAGATAAGATTTGGTTTATTGCTTACTTCGTACCTACATATGTACATATGTATGTACTTTGCCTTTATTTTCCATAAAATGTGTCTTAAAGTCACAAATAAAAGGTTGCTCTTTATAAATTCCTATCAAGAATCATTTTCTCCATAGTGCATATGTATGTACATTAGGCCGTCTCGCCTTATAGGGATGCAAGAATAAGGTTTGCCGTACGCCCCCGCATATGATGTCTTTTTGGAAAACATTTGCGGAAATTTTTTCATTTTTTTTTTTGGACGTCGCTAGATGTCGCTAAAATTTATTTTTCTCATATCTTCGGTATTTGTTGTCCGATCTCTAAGTTTAATACACCAATGTCTTTGGCTTGAAAGGGCGGCTTATACTATGGAATATTATTAACCCTATGTGCGCCATTGGGGTCACTACGACCCAATACTTAGTTTATACCACCCTAATTTACCTTTTTTATGCTTGCATGTTAAACGTAGTGTAAAATCATTAATCTTTTGCAAAAGAAGTATTTCGATCGCTTCAGTGGAACCCGAAATAATACAGGTTGAACAGGTTGGTAATCACGTTTCTAGAACACATTAGAGACTAGCCATTTTACAGCTTATACCTACACGTTGAAAGTATAATCTTAGTGTATTATTCCCTTAGGAAACTCAACGTAAATTAAAATTTAAGGATTGTGGAGGTTGCATTTTTTTTATACATAAGTTTATCTAAAATCTTGTGAAACAAGTAAGGAAGCCTAAGTTCGAGTGGAATCGAACATTAGATACTCAGCTGTATGCTTTCATTGTTTGTTTGCGTTTGATGGAAACACGGTGTACTTTATATAAAGCGAGTGCCGCATAAAGTGGGCGTAGCTACGCCCATTTTCAACATTTTTATCAGTCATCCAACTAAGCATATGAATATTATTCTTTGTGCAAAATTTCATTCCTTTATGACTTCCAGTTACAAAGATGTCACGTTACAAATTCCAAAAGGGTGTTCCAGAAATATCTTTGTTAAAAAGTAGGCGTGGTCATAAACCGTTTAAATAAATTTTTGCGTGTCTATTAACACAAGTTATAAAAATGCATAAACCAAGTTTCGTCATAATATCTCAGTTATTTGTCGAGTTATAGGCTAAGAAATCTCGTATATTCCTTTGTCTAAAAAGAGGCGGTGCCACGCCCATTTTCCAAAATTTTTATATTTTTTGTTTCCGGTCTATTGTAGAAATCATACCACAAAATTTCTATGAATTATCTCCATATTTGACAAAGATATCGCTTAAAATGTTTTTATTAGGCCACTTTTTAATACCCATATATAAAAGTGGGCGCGGCCGTCAACCGATTTCTCTAAAATTTTAAACATGTATTACCACAAGTAATAAAATTGTATACACCAAGTTTCGTCATTATATTTAAATTACTTGTCGAGTTATAGGCTAAGAAATCTCGTATATTCCTGTTTCTAAAAAGAGGCGGTGCCACGCCCATTTTCCAAAATTTTTGTGTTTTTCGTTTTATGTCCGCAGTTGGACTCCTGCTATAAAATTTCAATGATATATCTTTATATTTGACAGAGATATCGCTTAAAATGTTTTTATTAGGCCACTTTATAATACACATATATAAAAGTGGGCGTGGCCGTTAACCGATTTTAACTATTTTCCGTCCAAATGTTTGCCTAAGTAAGTAAATCACGCGTACCAAATTTCATCGATATATCTTCAATGGTTTCTGAGTTATGACATATAAAACTTTCAACGTTTGACCCTTAATAAGTGGGCGTGGCACCGCCCATTTTCCAAAGTTTCATCAGATTTCTTTCTAGGGGCCTGAGCTCAACACGTGGATAAAATTTCATAGCTCCAGCTCTATTAGTGAGATACCAAATTTCCGATTTTTTCTATATAGGAAAAGTGGGCGTGGTCATGGTCCGATTCCGCCCATTTTCAATACCAACCGTCCCAGTCTCGATACCAACTTGCATTCCAAACTTCATCAAAATATCTCAATTTTTGCGCGAGTTAGAGTGTTTACAGACGGACGGACAGACGGACGGACGGACGGACGGACGGACATGGCTCAATCGATTTCTCTTTTCACCCTGATCATTTTGATATATATAAGTCTATATCTATCTCGATTATTTCATTCTGTTACAATCCACCGTTATGTGATTAAAACTATAATACTCTGTGTACTAGTACAGCTGAGTATAAATATACATATGTACATAGCTTATCAAATCTTGTCGTAGGTAGATATGTACCTACTAGAGATGAGCGAAACTGCGATTTTTCGATATCTGTGATTTCGGTGATTGCTATTTTTAAATCACTGTGATTTTAAACTGCTATTGCGATTGCATGGACTGGTATAAAATCATCAGTTACCGGTAGAGATTAATTTTGCGTTTTCTGAGCGATATAACCTGTCTTTATTTTATGTTAACAAAATGATAGCAATAACAACGTATTCCGCAGTAATATCGTTGTTTGTAAATATTTTTCAAAGACAAATTGTAAATTCAATAATTTTTTTTTCTTATATTTCTATATATGTACGTATGTGGTCTGCTCAAAAGTGTAAACAAAAAGAAATTTATAATGCTTTTGCGATTGCGATTCACATAGGTGAACTGCTTACTTGCTACATCGATAGCAGTTGCCTATAAATAGTGAACTGCTATTTTGAAAAAGTGATCGCAATTGCGATTTGTGATTTTTTATTCACAGTGAAAAAATTACCGTTTGCGATATATCGCTCATCACTAGTACCTACTACGTCTTGGAGTGTCAACTGGTCTATAAAGTAGCTACTGCAAAATTTTCGCATAATAATCAAGGATGGAAAATAATTACTATTTTTAAAATTTTTACCAAAAAAATCACAATGTTCCCACTATCACAAAATTATTTTGAATATACCACTATATCTTTGTATAACCTGTGGTAATCTGCAATGATTTTTATTTTAAAATTTTTATCCATAAAAATTGAAAGTAATAATTATAGTCTGAGTATTATTTTTTCGATCAAAAATAATCAGGAATAAGTATTATGCTTTGATTTTAATTTTTTTACTCAAAGCATAATGATTATGTGTAACTATGTACCTATTTCCGAAAATAAATCGTTGGATATTTTATTATAAATGGTGGAAAAATGGCGTGAAAGTAGGCATGTAATTTGCCTTAAAGCATTATGAGCATATTGCCGTGGCGTATACGTAATATTTTTGTAAGAATTTCAATTTGCCGGCATCGTAACACCTTTCAATTCAAACGATTATTGTCAAACGATAAAATGTAGGTATTCTTGCCTTAACGCAAATGCTTGATAATAAAACATGTCATTCAAACTTGCAAAATTACAGTCAGTTGTAATCAAGGTTTATCCAAATAGAGGTTATATTACTTCCGTTTTTATGTGTGTGTTTTCTTTAAAAATGTCAATGTGAAAGAGACGAGAAATGAATTTCAAGGCAAAATTTTTGCCAATTCGTTTTGTCTGACATTCACACTTTTTAGTATACATACACAATTCCAATCAGCTTATCTACTGCGATATCCTTCTTTAGATAATTCTTGGTTGTAATAAACTAAACATACATACATACATACATATGTATTTATTCCATTACAAATTATTTTTTGTATTTACACCAACAATATGGCTCGTATGCATGTGTATAATCAGCCAGTCATCGTCCTAGTGCAAATTGAAATCTGATCACCCTTATTATAAGGGCCTTATACTATGTACCAGGGTTGGGCAAGCTGCATTCAATTTTGATTGCATTCAGCCTTGCAGCCCCCCATCAATGATGAGTGGTAGTGCAAAATTGATTTGCATTACCATTCAGTGGTGAATGCTAATTGGTAAGTTGCTAAAGGCGCAGCCACGCCCATTTTGAAAATAATCCGACTAAACGTATAAATATTCTTGTTATTATAAAATTTCATCCCTTTATGACTTTTAGTTACAGAGATGTCACGTTACAAATTTCTGAAGGACATTCGAGAAATATTTTTACTAAAAAGTAGGCGTGGTTATAAACTGATTTCGCTAAAATTTTTCACATATACTACCGCAAGTGGTAGAAATAAGTCCACCAATTTTCGTCATAATATCTCAATTATTTGTCGAGTTATGGGCTCTGAAATCTCGTAGATTCGTTTGTATAATAAGAGGCGGTGCCACGCTCATTTTCCAAAATTTTTCTGTTTATGGTTTTCTATCTATCGTGGTACTTGTGCCACAAAATTTCATTGAATTATCTTTATAATTGACGAAGATATCGCTCAAAATGTTTTTATTGGGCTCCTTTGTAATACCCATATATAAAAGTGGGCGTGGTCATGGTCCGATTTCGCCCATTTTCAACCGTCCCAGTCTGGATAGGAACCTGTATACTAAAATTTCATAAAAATATTTAAATCTGTGTACTATTACAGCTGTGTATAAAAATTAATGTATTACATTGCGATAAAAACATGTTTTTTGTAGGCCATGATTCGTATGCCTAAATTTATAAGACATTCAAGTCAGGTTATAAACCAGATAGAACACTGATGTTCCTAATCCAATCCACAAAAGTCACCTCAAAATTACAAAAAGTAAATATCAAGATTTAAAACACTTAAAACGAGTGATGCCCTACGATTGTCATAGCTTTTATGACAATTTACCACATTTACCTTACGACTTCTCCAGCAATGTGTAAATAAAATTACGTTTTTTTTTATTTAATTTAACGAGCACAGGCCCAGGTTATATTTTATTTTTTATTTTTTAGAAACTAGAAAAAAACTTTTTAAGCATGGATGTAACTACAGCTGTTTCACCTTAGATCCCTCTAAGACTCATCAGGTTACTTTTGCTTCTGCCAAGACTCGAACTTGCGCACCTTGCAGTACAACTAGCAACAAATTTTCTATCAGATGTCGAAGGCAGGCAATAGCTCAGCGGTTAGAACTGTAGTTATTGTACTGCAAGGTGCGCAAGTTCGAGTCTTGGCAGAAGCAAAAGTAACCTGATGAGTCTTAGAGGGATCTAAGGTGAAACAGCTGTAGTTACATCCATGCTTAAAAAGTTTTTTTCTAGTTTCTAAAAAATAAAGAAAAAAAAAAAAAAAAATTACGTTTTCTTAATTAAAAATATTAATTTTAGCTTTAAATTTAATATAAGTTTAGGTTTTGTTACTTTTTTCTTTATAAAATACTAAAAAAAAAAGAATTATATTGAACATTTTACCATTTCATAACCGCATGTGCGTGATTTTTGTGCCAAATAATAACTGCACAACCGCACGTGAAAAAAAGAGTCCTAATAATTCAATTTGTTTCTTTTTTTACACTAAGTTGATGTTTTAGCTAACAAACTGATCTACGTAACTATTTAAATTTAAGTTTGTACGCAGAAAGAAGTAACGGTTTTGAAATGAAACAGTTTTTTTGCTCTCCTGTAAAGTTCAACCAATGTCCGCTACGCGAAAATGAAAATACCTCTTACCCAAAAATGCACTTTAAACGACGATATGTATATTTCAGATTTTATATCAAGAATTAAAAATCATTTTAAGTTTTTCCATTCTGGAATATCTCGAGATGATGATCATCATCAAAACTCAAATAATGTACATACATATGTATATTTACCTATACATTTACCGATCCATATTTAAACGTGTTTTTGTTCGTTTTATCAGGCAAAGTTTGATACTAATTTGCCGACTAAAAACCTATGGAAAAACCTTAAATCTGTGGGTGTTGGATGTAAAATTGATTCGAAATGCGATTTGGATCCTGACTTGATGAACGACTTCTTTTTACAATCGAGCAGTTACTCGAATAAAAGAAACTTTCGAATAGAAAACAATTTATCATATGCACCAGAAAATGCTTTTCAATTTATCACAGTAACAGAGGATGATGTCATAAGAAGTTTATATTCCATTAAATCCAATGCCGTTGGTGACGATAGTATAAGTCTTAAGTTTTTGAAACTTATTGCACTAAATATTGCTCCAACCTTGACTCATATTATAAATTTTTCTATAACGACCTCTGGTCTCCCTAATGCTTGGAAGATAGCAAAAGTTATTCCAATTGCAAAAAAGCCATCGGCTATTTTACCAACAGATTTTCGTCCGATTAGCATACTACCTGCTATTTCTAAAGTCTGGGAAAAGTTAATTGTGGCCCAAATCACTGAACACGTTAATCACAATAACCTACTTACGGAAAATCAGTCGGGTTATAGAGCTAACCATAGTTGTGCAACAGCTTTGCTCAAAGTAATTGAAGATATCCGTCCTGCTTATGATAGGGGTGATTTAACTGTGTTGACACTTTTAGATTTCTCTAAAGCTTTTGACACAGTGGATCACTACATTCTTTTATCAAAACTACAACATTACTTTGGATTCTCCACAAGTGCTTTGAAATTGCTTGAAAACTATCTTGGAAATCGCTGGCAGAAGGTGGTAATTGAAAACAATTGCTCTGAGACGAAACGGCTCTATTCGGGGGTACCTCAGGGATCTATACTTGGACCAATTTTGTTCAGCATGTTTATTAATGATATTGTATACTGTTGTAAGAGTGTCTCCATACATTTATACGCTGACGATGCACAAATATATTTATCTCGTCCAATTGGTTTGTCAGAGGATTTAGTGCACAGGGTTAAAGAGGACCTTGAACGCATCTCTTCGTGGGCGAGTGATAATAATTTGAATTTAAATGCCGCCAAGACCAAAGCCATTTGTATCTCGCATTTTTCGCCACTTGTGGAAAATTTGCCTTCCGTTATCTTACAAGGGATCATTATCAAGTATGAGTCGGTTGTTACTAGTCTAGGCTTTAGATTGAATTCAAATCTTAGTTGTAATGATCACATAAACTATATTTTAACCAATGTTTATTTTGTATTAAGGAAATTATGGTACTCAGCTGACTTCGTTCCTCAAAATATAAAATTAAAGTTAGTAAGAACTCTCATAGTTCCTCTCATAACATTTGGTGGGCTCGTGTATGGTAATATTGATTGCGAGTCGAGGAATAAGTTACAACTTGCTTTGAATAATTGTGCAAGATATATCTTCTCAAAACGAAAATTTGATCATATAACGGAGTCTTCTTATAAAATACTTGACTGCAGTCTTACACATTTCCTTAACTATCGCAACCTAATTTTCTTAAACCAATTGATTTATAAAAAACAACAAAAAAGAATATCTGTTCAAAAATTTATGTTTTGCGAAGTCGGAGAGGACTTATAACCTTATCGTTCCACGCTGTAAATACCTCTCATCATCAAGAACTTTCTTTGTCAGTACTATTAAACTATGGAACTCATTACCCAACTTAATCAAAAACAAGTAAAAGCGCGGCTGTCTTCGGCCGTACCGAAGACTTCATACCTTTCATGAGTGGGGAAATGAAAAGTTACCTATGTATGTACATAGCCGGATTAAGTTTAATTTATAATTTTAATTCTGTGGGTTCATTTATGGAAAGATTTATTAGAAAAAATGGTGTCTTGGCTATTTATATGGAGGAGTTATACACCAAAATGTCCATATCTGAACAATCGGTTGTATGGGAGCTATATGTTATAATGGTCCGATCTTGACAATTTTCGGTAACCCCGTTTGGGCCCATATGGGTACAAATACCTAAAAATTTCACGCCGTTAGCTGTTAAAATGGAGAAGTTATACACCAAAATGTCCATATCTGAACAATCGGTTGTAGGGGAGCTATGGGTTATAGTGGTCCGATCTTAACAATTTTCGGTAATCCCGTTTGGGCCCATATGGGTACAAATACTTCAAAATTTCACGCCGTTAGCTGTTAAAATGGAGAAGTTATACACCAAAATATCCATATCCGAACAATCGGTTGTAGGGGAGCTATATGTTATAGTGGTCCGATTTTGACAATTTTCGGTAACCCTGTTTGGGCCCATATGGGTACAAATACTTAAAATTTTCACGCCGTTAGCTGTTAAAATGGAGGAGTTATACACCAAAATGTGTTTATCTGAACAATCGGTTGTAGGGGAGCTATAGGTTATAGTGGTCCGATCTTAACAATTTTCGGCAATCCCGTTTGGGTCCATATGGGTACAAATACTTCAAAATTTCAGGCCGTTAGCTGTTAAAATGGAGGAGTTATACACCAAAATGTGTATATCTGAATAATCGGATGTTGTGGAACTATATGTTATAGTGGTCCGATCTTGACAATTTTCGGTAACCTTGTTTGGGCCAAAATGGGCACGTCTACTTCTAAGTTTCATGTCCTTAGCTGTTTAAATGGGAAGTTATGCACAAATTACATCCAAAAATTTCATGTATATCTGAATAATCGGTTGTTTTCTATATGTTATAGTGGTCCGATTCGGCCGGTTCCGACAAATGATCAGCTGCATATAACAACATACCTGTATTCCGAATTTCATTCAGATATCTCAAAAACTGAGGGACTAGTTTGCGTTCACACAGACGGACGGACGGACAGACGGACCGACGGACAGACGGACATGGCTTAATCGACTCAGCTCGTGATTCTGATCATATCGGTATATATTTTGGTGGGTCCCCCACGCTTCCTTCTGGTACTTTCGACAAAAATTTTTTGGCACTAAGTTATAATACCATTTCATTCTCATGAAAGGTATAATGAACACAATGCATCGCGCTTTAAATTGGCTTTGCTGGAATATTTTGGTATAGGACAAACTCTTCAATGAACATCTTTACTCTATATTATCTATGTACTTATATATCTGTGAATTTATGTTAATTCTGTATCTTTAAAACTTTAACCTATTATAAACATAAACATAGTTATCATTATTTACATTTGTACATAACTATATCCGAATATTGATGTATTTTAAGAGACAATAGTCTCACTTGTGTAAATTATTAAATAAATTATTATTATTATTATTATTATTATTATTATTATTATTATTATTATTATTATTATTATTATTATTATTATTATTATTATTATTATTATTATTATTATTATTATTATTATTATTATTATTATTATTATTATTATTATTATTATTATAACAAAATACATGGATTACATTGGAAAAAGATAACAGAAACGGTCCTGAATGCAAAACTGCATTCCCTTTTTAAGGGTATGATTTCCTTAATTATACAAGCTTCCTTTTTATATCTGTTAATTTTAAAACTTCCCTTCAACCACTCCCACAACTTAATAGAGTACACTCTACAAACATTTTGTATTAAATTTGATGTAGTTTAGGCTTCGATTTTCTCTACTGATATCTACTTAACTTGCATTCACTAACATAAAATATGCATTTTATCCTTTCAGCTCTTCATCAACAACGAGTGGCATAGAAGCAAAAGCGGCAAAATATTTGGCACCATCAATCCCGCCACCGAGGAAACTGTTGCTGAAATCCAATGCGCCGGAAAAGAGGATGTAGACATCGCTGTGCAGGCGGCACGCGACGCATTCAAGTAAGTTTTACAGTTACGTATTTACATATAAATCAGGGCTGCTCACCTCATAGGCACTCAAAGCACAATTGTTTTTGTTTTGTACCGAATCATAGGCACAGATACATATTTTCACTTCAAATATGAAAATAAAATTTTCTTTGCACTGCCATAAGCACTGAGATATAAAAAAATTTTATATGTATGTGCCTATGATTCTTATTGAATGTGCAGAGCAAAGGCACTTTGTATAGGAGCCCGAGCACTGCCGTAAGAAATTGAAATTTACAATAACAAATGTGTAATGAAAAAAAAAATTCAAAAAATGAAAGCACTGTAAAAAATTAGTATTCAAAAAATTTTCATATAAAAAATAAAAAAATGTGTATGTATGTGATACTACCATTTGAAAATAAATTCTAAAATAATATTTTATTGGAATTCATAAAAAAATTTTAATGAGAAAAAAAATTTTTCAGTGCATATACAAAATTTGTAGATGTATTGAGCTTTGTACTTTCAATACAAGAGCGTTGAGCAGCCCTGATATAAATATTGCCTGAAACTAAAATGTGTCCTTATTTATTCAAACACAGACTTGGATCACCATGGCGCCGCATGGATGCCTCTAATCGTGGTGTGCTGCTAAATCGCTTGGCTGATTTGATTGAGCGCGATCGTGTCTATTTGGCGGTGAGTTTGTGTGATAATTTAATTAGTTTCCACATTAAGTACTCGTAACAATTTCCGCTTTCCATTTGCTAGAGTTTGGAGACACTGGATAATGGCAAGCCCTACGCAGTCTCCTATAATGTGGATGTGCCACTGACTGTAAAAAATTTACGCTACTTTGCCGGTTGGGCAGATAAGAATCATGGCAAGACTATACCAATGGATGGAAATTACTTTGCCTACACACGCCATGAGCCCGTTGGTGTATGCGCTCAAATCATACCATGGAATTTCCCCATAGTCATGATGGCATGGAAATTGGGCCCAGCACTTGCTACTGGTAACACGATCATATTGAAGCCGGCCGAACAGACCAGCTTAACAGCACTCTATATCGCCGAGCTAACCAAGGAAGCTGGCTTCCCGGCAGGTGTGATCAATGTTGTGCCTGGTTTAGGTGATACCGGCGCTGCTTTGGCAAATCATTATGATGTCGACAAGGTGGCCTTCACCGGCTCAACGGAGGTGGGTAAACTGATTCAACAGTCATCGGGCAAGACAAATTTGAAGCGCGTCACTTTGGAATTGGGCGGCAAGAGTCCCAATATTATTTTGGCTGATACCGATATGGATTATGCTGTGGAGACTGCACACTTTGGTATTTTCTTCAACATGGGCCAAACTTGTTGTGCTGGGTCACGTACCTTTGTCGAGGAGAAAATCTACGATGAATTTGTAGAACGTAGCGCTGAGCGTGCCAAGAAGCGCACTGTTGGCAATCCCTTCGAATTGAATGTGGAACAGGGTCCACAAGTGGACAAAGAGCAATTGCAACGCATAATCGGTATGATTGAAGAGGGCAAGAAGGAAGGCGCCAAACTGGTTGCCGGTGGCAAACGTGCCAATCAAACACCGGGCTATTTCGTCGAACCCACCGTATTCGCGGATGTGCAAGATAACATGACAATTGCACGTGAAGAAATTTTTGGCCCTGTACAACAGATAATACGCTTCAAGAACTTGGATGAGGTAATTGAGCGTGCCAATAAGTCTGATTATGGTTTGGCGGCAGCCGTGTTCACACGCGACATCGATAAGGCCAATCATATTGTGCAGGGTTTGCGTGCCGGCACCGTTTGGGTGAACACGTACAATGCTTTGGAGGCGCAGACGCCATTCGGTGGCTACAAGATGTCCGGACACGGTCGGGAGAATGGTGAATATGCGTTGCAGAATTATACAGAAGTGAAGAGCGTTATTGTGAAAATACCGCAGAAGAACTCGTAGATTAACAATATGATGAGGCGTAAATAGGTTACATGCTTATAGCCTTTCATTTAGAAACGATTGTTATGTAGGTACTAAATAAGCTTTGGTTTCCTTGCACAATGATTTGTAAAATGTAAATTTAACATTAAATTCTATGAAGTTTACTAAAAGCTTAGAATTAAAGATTAAATGTGTGAATCAACTATATTTCTAAAATCTTTGTCGTATTCTAATTAATACATATGTGACTGTATACGGATGCGAAAGGATGAAGGTTTGTAGTTGCTTAGAACTCTAAGATGCTTCTCACGAGAAATCCATTATCATCCATATAAATCAGGGATTATCACACTAATACTTTCAAACATTGTGCATGTGTTAAAAGCACAAAAGCTCTTGGCTACACCCAAAAGAAACTCAATCATTGTCGAAAACTAAAATTTTTTTTTTTAAATTGAATTTGATATGCGAATTGAATTATTCGAAGTACACCTTTTCCAGTTCAAGCTCAGAAACCCAGCCAGCAAAATCATCGTAGACGAGCTCGTAAACTGATGTTTTCTCGAAGAAAACTCTAATAAAATATCCTTTACGAAATCCGTTTACGATTCGCCTACGAATACTGTTTCGCTTTAAAATGTTCATTGCCTACGAGTGTCGTAAATGTATCGAAAAAGCAGCCGTATATGAATCTTTTTACGTCCGTTTTTTTTTTATCGTAAATGTAGAAATTTTACAAACATACATACTTACTTTTAAAATATTCCCACCATGCAAAGCTCGAGAAATAGGCAATAATCGTCAATGGCAACAAATTGGCGACTCGCCGATTTATTGCCTTTGTGAGGAATCGGCAAAATTTCTAATTTATTGCAGCAACGTATCGATTTCTTATTACAAAAAATCAGAAACATTTGTTTCCCCTTCTCTTTATAATAAATCGGAAATAATTATTTGTTTTTACTTGGCGATGAGAAATGAAAATATAAGAAAGCCTTGAAACGAATCGTTAAGGTAATAAGAAACTGAATCATTGAGGTAATCAGAAAACGAGTCGACTGTGCGAGCTGCTTTCGGCGGACGTTTTAGTCCGACTAGTAATAAGAAATCGGTAAGATTCCGATATTGCTTGCAATATATTTATGTTCAAAATGACTCGTTTTTTTATTGCCGGCAACAAAAAATGTTTTCTTTTTTTTTTTTGACATGATAGAAAAAAGCATATTTATAGTACTCCTATATTCGTAATACCTACGAGTTCCATCAGCCAACATTACAGTACAGACATATAAAAGAAGAAAGAGAAAACCGAGCAATCAAATTTGAAAAATGACATATGAATTCAAAATAAACCGCAGTGACGGCACATAAAAAAATTATAGGGAATTTACATATTTATTATTTGATTCTCGTATTAAAAAATTAAAAAATGTCGAAGCGGTGCTATATTTGTGACAATAAAAGGGATAAAATAAATAAAATATTTTTACATACGTAATAGAGAGATAGATAGATTTCTTACATCAATATGTATGTATACATTAGGTAGGGTCGATTATTTTTCGATAAAATCGCATACGCGGATAATGTTCTATACACTATTCTAAGCAACTTTGCCAGAGACCATGGATCTTAAACCAATTCTTAGTCCGCGGGTTTTAAGCCGAAGTTTTTTTGTCAGGTAAAAAAAAATTTTGTATTTCGTAGGCAGAAAAAAATGATTCGAACTTCTTACCAAGAAGCCAGGATATACTTTTCCGAAGGACTTTGATGTGCTGAATCCGAATCTGAAGTCAAAATTACCAAATTCGAAATAGTTTTCGAGATATCTTTACCTAAAAATGCAAGTGCAAAAAGTGCAATTTTCTTAAGATTTTGGAGTTAGGGCCAGCCGAAAGTTATGATTTCATTTAAAGTCTACGACCATTATCTTAACAAATAGGCTTTGCACTTTCAAATGCCATTAACCTTGTTAACGTGTCTTTTTTGGTCTCCGAGATATCGCTGTTTTAAAATCTGCATACTTTTCAGTGCAAACACTATGTACTTTTTTCTTTAAAATACTTGCATTTCTTTGCTGTTATTTTTAACATGTTGCTGTTTCTTGACCATAATTGGTGGATCTGGTGACTGCAACAAAAAACGATGAAACCGGTGAACTATCGCAATTGGTTGTAGCGCTGAATTAAACAAAATCGATAAAATCGGCAAATTATCGCTATTGGTGCTCATTATTGGAAGTGCTCATTATTGGTGCAACCGATGAATAAAAAAAAAAACGACGAAAACGGTGAATTATAGCTATTGGTGGAGGTGCTCATTATTGGAGCAACCGATGAATCAAAAAAAAAAAACGACGAAAACGGTGAATTATAGCTATTGGTGGAGGTGCTCATTATTGGTGCAACCGATGAATCAAAAAACAATGTCGAAAACGGTAAATTATCGCTATTGGAGGTGCTCATATTTGGTGGAACCGGTAAATGCAAAAAAATTTTGAAACCGGTGAATTATCGCAATTGTTCATAATTGGTGGAACCGGTGACTGTTGCTATTGGTGGAAGTACTCATTATTGGTGAAACCGAAGAACGCAACAAAAGCGATGAACCCGTGAATTATCGCTATTAGTGGAAGTGATCATATTTGGCGGAACCGGTGAATGCAACAAAAATGATGAAACCGGTGAAATCGCAATTGGTTCAAGTGCTCATAAATGGTGGAACCGGTTAATGCTACAAAAACGATGAAACCGGCGAATTATCGCTATTGGCGGAGGTGCTGATTATTGGTGGAACCGGTGAATGGAACAAAAAAAGACGATGAACTCGTTAATTATCTCTATTGGTGGAAGTGATCATATTTGGTGGAACCGGTGATTGAAACAAAAATGATGAAACTGGTGAATTATCGCAATTGGTGGAAGTACTCATAATTCGTGGAATCGGTAAATGCAACAAAATCGAAAACCATTAAATTATCGCAATTGGTGGCACCGGTAAATGCAACAAAATCGAAAACCTGTGAATTATCGCAACCTGGTGGATGTATTATAAAATGTTGGAGCCGGTGAGCACGACACAACCGTTGAATGCGGAGAAATAGTGCGGCTGTTGGATGTTTGGTATATTGGTGGAGCCGTAGTTTGACAAAGTAGAAGAAACAGCAACATGTTAAAAATGACAGCAAAGAAATGCAAGTATTTTAAAGAAAAAAATACATTGTGTACGCACTGAAAAGTATGCAGATTTTAAAACAGCGATATCTCGGAGACCAAAAAAGACACGTTAACAAGGTCAACGGCATTTGAAAGTGCAAAGCCTATTTGTTAAGATAATGGTCGTAGACTTTAAATGAAATCATAACTTTCGGCTGGCCCTAACTCCAAAATTTGAAGAAAATTGCACTTTTTGCACTTGCATTTTTAGGTCAAGATATTTCAAAAACTATTTCGAATTTGGTCATTTTGACTTCAGATTCGGATTCAGCACATCAAAATCCTTCGGAAAAGTATATCCTGGCTTCTTGGTAAGAAGTTCGAATCATTTTTGTCTGCCTACGAAATACAAAATTTTTTTTTACCTGACAAAAAAACTTCGGCTTAAAACCCGCGGACTAAGAATTGGTTTAAGACCCATGGTCTCTTTGGCAAAGTTGCTTAGAATAGTGTATAGAACATTATCCGCGTATGCGATTTTTCACTTTTTTCACTCCCATACAAATGGACCCGCTCTAGTATACATATATACTTTTAAAAATCATATAATAATACAAATACAATTTTAATTCTAGTATTTTAGCTTGCTGGTATTTTTGGCTTTATAGTCAGCATCGGGTTCGATGCATGCCGTGTACGCCTGACTTTGCGCCAGTCCCATCTTGAGATGGGATGACAGTGCCCTGTTAGTATGTGACCGCCAGTCTGCTCCAGGAAAAAAACACTGCAGCTCCCACCCGTCCACCTTTTATCCGCCTGTAAATATGTGGAACATATAGCGATTGGTTCGTAGTCCTTTCTTCCATCCGTCTTGTTATATTATTACCTGTGGTCCCCTGTTGAGGTCGGTTTGGAGAGTAACGGAGTCTGAACTTTGGTCCTCATATGTTGCTGTGTCCAAAAGTTCGTCGTCTAAATTGTCCTGTTATTCAGTTTAGAAATTCGCAGTACTCACCACGTTGGCGGCATTCGAACGTACATACTTTACAAACATAACCCTCAAAATTCGACTTTTTCATATAATGCCCATGGATCGGACCACAGGATTTTAGCATGAAACGCTTTCCGCCGCGATTCATAAAAATATGAGTGCATAGAAAATAGATTTTTCTAGAACATTTCCACTAATTTTCATTAAAAAAAATTCACAAAAGTTTGCATCTCAAAATAAATGTGGCAAATTTCTTATATTAATTATAAACAAATTCAAAAACTAAAATCAAAGGGGTATATGTCCACTAGAACACAATGATGCCTTTCAATTTTTTTTTCAAATGCCTCTGAACTCAATTGAATGTATTTGTCACACATATTCACAGATGACATTAAATGTAATTGAGGCGCATGCGCAGAACTGCCAGTTGCACAAAATTTTTGGATGAATTCATACACATTGTACAGATAGAATACTATCAATATAGAAGTACTACACTCAAAAAAAAAAATTTTTCTCGATCAAAGACATAATTTTCCTTATTTTGAACACGCGTCCCAATACAAAATTTTCTTTGTTTTGTGTAAATTTTCTCAAAAATGTGGAAAAAACATAAAAAAACATTCAAACAAGTTCGTTGCCATGGGGATTTGTATGGGAATTTAATTTCTCAAAATTAAAGAAATCAAGTCTTCAAAACAAGGAAAGTTGGGAATGGAATGGCACTTAAAGAATTTTTCATTATTTTAATGAATTTTGTATGAATTTTTTCAAAACAAGTATATGAAACCATGGTAACGCATGTAACAACAATATTTTATAAACCTTTTAACATGTTTTAAGGAAAATTTACTCAAAACAAAGAAAGTAGTGTTCAAAATAGGTAAACAATTTCTTTGACCCCTCCATATATTTTTTTTCTCTCAGTGTATATATATGGAAAAAAGTTTCTTTTGTTATTGTTTTCTTATTCGAGAATAGCTCGTAAATCGCAATGTTCGTAAAATGTACGGAACCTTGCTGGCTGGGAAGTTTCAATTGAAGTTCGGAAAATTACTGGAAAGGTGTAGAATTTTGAATTTATATTGTTGTATTGTCTGCGATTAGGGCAGAGCTCATGCTAACAGTCATCATATCTAAAGACAAGTATCCAGTAGGCAAATAATTTTGTTAAGTTCGAAAAAATAAGTTTCGCTTACGACCACGTAGATCTGGATTTTTCGGGGTAACCACAACGAATAGAGGTGCTATAGGCACTCCTTAGGGCGACAGACACTGTGACTGAAAAATAAAGCCAATTGCCCTTTCAATAGTCAGATAAAGTCAGCAAAAATTTGAAAATAAAATATGTAATTGACCTAATTCCGTAATTCAAATGGAAATAGCGTTAGCAATGCCGAAATGCGTTCTACGTCTGTACTGTGTTTCGGTGCGTGGCTATTATTTTTCAAAGCACAATAAAGTCAATTGGTTTTATTTCGGAACAGTGTAGGGAATAGTTTTAATTGACGTTGTTTCCATTGGTTTTATTGTCCTCCAACTTCTTTAGAAGACTAAACGAATAGGTACATAGGTACTTTTATAATCATAATCGCTCGTTATTTTCCTATATTTTCCTAAACATGTTTGCTTATTGGAAATTGATTTTATATTCTTATCAGTCCCATAAAAAAGCTTATCAATCTTATTGGCTATCAGTAACAATAAAATGAAGTGTTATATTTTGATAAAATATGTATGTAAAAATTTTTGCACTTTGTATAATTTGTTGACTTTGATAAATTTGCATGTTAGTTCAGTGCGAAGTGCAATCGTTTGCTCACATTAACAGTGGCTAAGTACCGAACCTAATATCCAAATAAATAATAACTAAATACGTATTAAATCACATTATGTCCGAGTTGAAAATACGTTCCATTAGCGAACAATTACAGAAGATCGCCATCGAAGAGTTGAATGAGGTGCCCGAACGCATTGCTGACGATATTGAAGCGCTACGCACTTGGCTCGCACAACAACCACATTTACGTGCCCGCGATGATGATCAATTTTTGTTAGCCTTTCTGCGTGGCTGCAAATTTAGTTTGGAGCGCGCAAAGCATAAAATCGATAGATTTTACACATTACGCACGAGATATCCGGAATATTTTGCTGCAAACGATGTGGACGAGGAGAGCGTGAGGAGAATTATTAATGCCGGGTAAGAAGGAGTTTTTTGACGAAAGTGAAAGGTTATTTTGTCTAATACCTACTAACTATTTTTCTTTAAAATTTCCTCTAATTTCTTTTCTAACATAGTATTTTTCTGGTGTTACCCACGCCACTGCACGAAACGGGTCCACGTATTTTACTCATACGCCAAGGTGCCTTGCCAGCCGAAAAATATACAATAGAGCAATTTGCACGTACCGTTTGTCATCTACAGGAACTCATAATACGCAACGATGATAATGCCATTATATCGGGTGTGATAACGATAATCGATATCGCCGATTTTACACCAGCACATGTGCTACAAATAACACCGAGTGTTATGAAGAAGTTATCGGTGCAAGCGGAGGAGGCGATGCCATGGCGTCCCAAGCAGCAGCACTTCATACATACGCCCAGTGGCTTTGAGACGGTTTTCAATATAATGCGACCTCTAATGACTAAAAAACAGCAAGATCGTGTAAGTAAATAGCAAATGTGTAAATAGGTATTTTGTAGAGGAATGCCTAATGTTATTTCTGCATTCCCTTTCA
This sequence comes from Urophora cardui, assembly GCA_960531455.1. Classification (NCBI taxonomy): domain Eukaryota; kingdom Metazoa; phylum Arthropoda; class Insecta; order Diptera; family Tephritidae; genus Urophora; species Urophora cardui. The sequence continues at coordinate 35,083,781 of OY482670.1, read as the reverse complement.
TTTGCAGATTTCAGTGCACGCAGATAACTTAGATGAGTTTTACGAACAGATACCTTTACGCTATCTACCTAAGGAATATGATGGTGAAAACGGTACTAAACAAGAAATTATAAACGAAATGAACAAACAATTGGATGAATATCGAGAATATTTTAAAGACAATACAAACTATGGCTCCGATGAGTGTTTGCGTGTGGGTCAACCAATTGATTTAGATGGTCTCTTCGGTGTGGAGGGCTCATTCAGAAAGTTGGAATTGGATTAGGAACACGGATTTAAGGATTTCGTCTTTTATATTCGATTCAGATCTCAAAAATATCACTTGATTTTTCTATATTATTATATTTTGAAGATGAAATTTTATGATTGAGTAGAAGATTACCTACTCGCGAAAATAAACTCGCTATGCTAACTATCAACATCAAGCAACAACAAGAGAGTTGTCCCATCAAAAAGACGAGAGTAAATTCGAAAGTATTTGGAACGAATATACGAGGATTTTGCTATCAAAACCAGCTCATACCATATCTTTCCGAAATGCACTTGTTTGCATATTTTGAAATTTTAGAGAGTCCTTCATAGCTTGACGCAGGGATATAGCTCAAATCCATCCCAAAATTATATAAAAAAGTTTGCCCTCTGTATCAAAACCAGCTCATTCCCAGCTTTTGACCTAAAAAAAACGTTTTAAGAAATGTGAAATTTCACGCTATTTGAAAAATTTAAGTGCATGTCATTTATTTAAAACTCATAAAGGCACAAATCGCATGTTTTATTCTATCTGGGATTTTGCCATATATTTCAATAACTGGGCCATGCCATTGAGTTAAGTCTTATAAAATACTCAAAAAGATAAAAATGGAAGTGATCTTGTAGTTAGCCGTAGAACTAAACTCTTTCAAGTTACATATAAAAGTTTGTTTGAGTTTTCCCAAAAAAAATTTTTTGAGTTAAATCCCTATTGAATAAAACGTGCGATATTAGTGCTTTTATTAGCCGCTATCGATTCGCAATTTCTCTGCTCGCTATAAATTTCTATCTACCAAATTTATATGTAAATCGTAGCGAGTAGCGGGATGGTAGCGGGAAATTTGTATCGACCAGTTAGCGAGTATGGCTACTACTCATTATGGGTTCGAACATTTTTGTTCGATCTGACCTCGCTTATCCGATGGCGAATCGAAAACGCCAAAAATCTGATTGTCTCTGTATGTAATTACGTTATTTGTTGTCACTGCTTCAAATAACAATTGGATGAAAATCAATTTTATCTACATATATACATATCGCTAGCTTAGAGGGCAAACTGTGTAAGTCCATTTTTATGAAAAAGTGTATTTTTATGTAGAACGCTAGAAAAATCAAATACGCACCGCGCTAAACAAGTCGCTGTAAATATTTGTTGAAATTTTTTTCCACTTACCCCTAACAATTAAAAATTGAATTAAATAAAAATTTCGTGCTAAACACTAACACTCTTTCAAGTCTGTGACTATTGTCATATTTCTACTCGCTGTTATTCTGGGATACGCAAATTATGAAAGCCCAAAAAGCGAAGAAAATTGTGTAAGTCCAAGATATTTACATGAACTGAATTTTTTTTTGTTATTTTGAAATGTTTTTATTTTTTGTTTTTGGTCTCTCCTACAAAGTTTGGAAAAAAGGACTTACACAATTTGCACTCTAAGCTAGCGATATGTATATAAAAATGGTGTAAAAAATGTATAGTACCTCATCAAATGAGCTGGGCCGATTTCTGTAAAGTATTTTGTCAGTTGTTCGTATTTTCGAGGATAAGGTTTTTACGGAAGAAAATTTTGGAAAATCGCTCCGGAAGAGTCCGCGAATTGGTAAAACCCGTGTGTATGTGTGCATGTGTATCCTTTATAGTCTCCCAAAGTAATCAACCGATCTTTATGAAATTTTCACAGTAGATTTATGTGAAAAGTGGAAGCTTCCCGGAATACAGGCCTAAATGTGGACCAAGATCGACCCAGGAAATCTTCGAGCAATATTGGTATCAAATGAATGGTGTTGAACAGGCCTTCAACATAAAGTTATTTTCATTGTGATGAATAGGCCGGGTCCCCAGATATGGGTCAACACATACGACCGAGTGACCCTGGAAAGTTTCTGAGCGATATTGGTATCAAATGAAAGCTGTTGAGGAGGACTTCAACAAAGAGCTCGTTTTACATACATACATACATATGTATATCGCGGTGATGTTTTATTTTCTGGGTGATGTTATAACAGTAGCGGTGAAATGAAAGGAAGCGAATACTCGAATATCACAGTTCCGCAGATGTTATCGTGGCGAATTCTAGGCGAGTTCGCGAAAGTAGATCAAATCAGTTTATAATCAAATAGATACGAGTATGTACAAAAACCAATTCAAAATTGTTTAAATAATGGGACTTCATTTACTGCTTAAATTTATTTGAAAAGCTTTTGTTATTTCATGAAAGTTAAACTTTTTTTATAAAAATATTTATGTGCTTTGTATTATTTTATACGGATTTAACCCATTGCCAGTAAACCAAACTCTGAACATTTAATTTTTCGAAACGCCATTTATAAAAAAATCTCGAAATCTCGAATCTCAGAGAAATTAAAAATTCTCGAATCGCTAATGATGAAAAATTCGAATCGCCAGCGATCTGAGAATGAACAAATTCTCGAATCGCTAGTAATACATGCATGCCTACGAATTCGGATTCGCCGATCTATCGCCGCGAACTATTGCCGCGATAATATAATCAGGGAAAGCGAATCCGTTGTGTTTATTTGGGTTTTTACATACTGACCACATAAATAAAATTCAATTAATCTTTTTAAAACTACAAGTTCCCTTTATTTTCTTTCTTCAATCTTTCATTCAATCAACTTCCAACTTTCTAAATGAACCTTGCATGCCACACATGTTTTCCAAATCTATAGGTTTGCCTGGTCGCAACTTCTCATTGGCTCCATATTGTGCATTCCCTTTAAAATAATCTCGAAATGCATCGAGCCTTTGATTGAGATCCACAATGCCAGCTTCAATGCTACCATTTTCGCCACCATATTCCTTCGGTAAATATTTTAGTGGAATGTGTTTATAAAAACTATTCATTTTACTGCTGCCATGTATGAAAAACTGAAAATAAAATTAATTAAAACTTAATTTGAGAAAAAAAAAAGGAAAAATGTCTGCTATGGCAGGACGGAGGTTTAGGTTAACGATTTCGCTGCATTTTTAACCCATTTCAATGTAGGCAGTGGTTGACTTTGAACTGCGGCGGATCACAACAAACCACGAATTTTACAAATGACACTACGATAACTGAATGTGCTTGAAACCCCAGTAGGTACTTTTCATTTTTCTCAGCTGGTATTAATAATCTAACATCAACCAAATTTCGAAACCGTCACAACCTTACCTAACATAATTCTTATGTTGTTGCAATTAGATACATACTTACCCTTTGTGATATTTTCTTTGAAAGCATTGACTTGAAAAAATTAAGGAATGTTTCAAATGCATTAGGTACATTTATGAAATGTGTACCCTTTGCACGAAACGGTAAAGCTTCCTCCATAAATACAACCATTCTTTTCAAACCAGATGGCGTTATGTGCGTTATATGTGCAGCTGTTCCTCCTTTTACATCGATCACCGTAACAATACCATAAACCATAGCATAATCATCATCCAACATTAAAATCTCCTGTATACCCTGCATGATGTGCACAATATCTTCCATTGTGAATTTATCACACGAATATACCGAGCGTATAAAAGCGATACGTGGGCCAGATCCGTTAAGCGGTGTTGGCAAATATGTGAGCACGCTTGTGAGAATTGAGGGAATATGAAAGTAAGAAAAATCACTTTATAGAACATCGATTGATGAATACAATTACTTAACGCCAACTTACCCCATATTGATGAGATCGCGCAACTTTGGATCATCCACATCGGTGATGTTGAAAAACTCGGGATATTTGCTGCGTAATGTGTAAAATCTATCGATTTTATGCTTTGCTCGCTCCAAACTATATTTACAACCACGCAAAAATGCGATCAAAAACTGATCATCAAGGCGGGCGTTTAAATATGGTTGTTGTTTGATCCAAGTGCGTAGCGCTTCAAGATCGTCTGCAATGCGTTCGGGTACTTCATGCAGCTCCCGAATGGCTACTTTTTGCAGTAGCGCATTAAGCGGACGTAGGGATGTGGGTTGAGACATTTTGTGGTTTTGTTTTCGTGTAACTGAACAGCAAACGTTTTAAAAGAATCGACCTTTCAGCACTGCACCTGCTCAAAAACTGTTTCCAAATGTTATTAGTAATTGTTCTAAGACCTTATGCACCTATTTAATTTATTAATTTAAGTATACTGATAAGAAAAATGCCAATTCTCAATGTCTATGAAATAAATGTGCCATTAGAGAACTACATACATACAAATGTATATACAAATAATAATTGTAGAATTCTGATTTTTTATTATGTCCTTTCTTCATTTCTGATACTGGTCGAAACTGGTTTATAAAAAATTCCACAATACGCCGCATGTTCCTTTTTGTTTGAGCACACTATGTTTCTCCTGTTTCTCGAGTCTTTCTCTAACATTAGAGATTTGGGAGTTGGGCTAGTTCTCGAGTCATTCTCTAGTGATATTTAACATGCATTTGTTCGAATAAACTTAAAGCCTGCTTCCACATAACGAAATTTTATATATGTATATTCAACCAGTGGCGTGCGCTTCATACAAGCCGAAAATCCCGGCTTGCCTAAAGATTTTCGTTCATTTCATATTTGGAATTTCTTTAAATTCTGGTTGTTTTACGCTTGAATTGTATTTACTATTAAAGTTCCTCATTCTGTTTTAGCTGTAATAATTAGTAATTACAACTAATTTGGTGATATCGGTAGCCCACCAACAACATTCAGGTGTATGTATTTTGTTTGTGCAGCTAATCCCAAGATATAGGGAAACTAAAGATTTCTCTATAAGTTTGGCGTCATCAATCATTCTTTCCAAATTATTTTAATAATAACCAAGGAGCTTTTGTAGATAATTCGCGTTCTGCTGTTGAAGAACTTGAATTTACTTTCGATTGAGCCAGGCATGTTGATGTGCTGACAAAAAGTACAGCTAAAACAATGAAAGCCATATAACTACATATTTTCATATTACAGATTGTATATCAAAGCCTAATTATTCTTCATCATCTTCGTTTTCTCGATTTATTCCAATATATTCTGTTTCATACGGTATGAATATGAACAACAAACCACTCTGAAAAATTCCTGTAGTTAAATCAACTAATTTCGGCTGTTGAATCTCCGTCTTTGATTCAACAGCAAAAGTATTTGTTTTTACAGCTCTTGCTTTTAAAAGTTTTTTTTGTGAGAAAACATTTTTTTCATAGCAAACCGACAAAAACAATAATAATGGAGAGGAGACGAAGAGAAAAATCCAAACAAAAGTTAATTTTTAGCAGAAAATTATCTCCAAAAGTCCCCTTTGTTGATATAAAGGCAAAAGTATTTGATCCAACAGTTTCCGTTGTTAAAAAAACTAATGAAAACAATTTTTTTTTTTAATTTTGATTCATATAATTCATAGATCCTTTTTCGAAAAAGGGGAAGTGTAAAAGGATGTTTTAAATTCAATATAATGTTGAATGTTCCACTATGTGATGATTGGATAGAATTTCAGGTTGATGTCATGGTTCGAATCCGGAGGAGAATATAAAATAAAGAAGAAACAGCGGAATAAGAAATAATGACAGCAGCTAGTGAATGCTAAGAAGGAGAGAAGAAGAGGAGAACAAGCGTAGGCCACATATTTGCAGTTGGTGCCCGGGTGGAGAAAAGATGAAGAGTAAAATGCAAACAAAAATTTATTTTTAGGTGCAAATTTTTTCCAACAGTCTCCGTTGTTAACTTATAGGCAAAAGTATTTGATCCACAGATTTCGTGGTTGACTTAAATCAACAACGCTCGCACCTTTGAAACAGCAACGGAGCGTTGTTGGGCACATTTCAACTGCGGATAGTAGTTGATTTACAACGTTTTTTTTTCTTAGATCAAGTATGCACAATGAATTTAATCAAAGTCAATGACGGAACCGCAATCAGACTTTCAGAAAATTACATAAATGTCTAATGGCTACGTCTCACATTATCTGGTTTCATATATAGGCTCGCCCAGCCAATTTATGCTAGGAACGCCACTGTATACAACAGGCTTATTAATTCATGAAATACGTACATACATAGGTACTTGTTCTTATATTATATTATGCGTGTTTGTTTTGGTCTGTTTGCCATATTTCGATAGAGATTGATCAGAAGGTACAACGGAAATTTCGAATGTTCGCTCTCAGACAAAAGTTCAAACTATCACTGTAAAATTGTTATCAAAAGGCAAAAATAATATTTTGTTTGTCAGTAAAGAATATACGTTTTTTCTATTTTTTACTGAGTTTTATTTATAGCAACAAAAAAAAACAAATGCTGAAAGAAATAAATATTCAGTATCAATTTCTGTTTATTGAGTTGTTCATATGAGCGAGCAAATAACAATACATGAAATAAAAATCCGTAATGCCTATATGACACTACATTTTTTCCCTGGTGTTTTTTGGTTTTGAAAACCCACCGAAAGTCAAAATACAAAAACAATTCTTCTATAGGTTGAAAAGAGACAAATACTCCCTCAAAAATAATTTGATTGACATTAAACTTCGAACTAAAGGCGGATTCATCGTTCGAGTTCTGAACTAAAGTTGAATTTGAGTTAACTAATAAAAATAGTTCAGAACTTTTCGGAATTCCTCTCACACTCCGAAAACACAACAACAACCACATGGCAAAAAAGTTCTGAACTCGAACGATGAATCCGCCTTAAATGAAAATAATATTTATTTTAAAAATTATTTTTTTTTGGAAATTTGATTTAAATTATTGAAATAAAAAAGTTATGAAACCCAAAGGGCAGGATAGCTTTGTATTCCGTGTTATAAAGGGAAGCCAGTACGCAATATAATTTTTCTTGCGAACTTCTTCTTTACCCTTACGGCCAAAGCAGAAGCTTACAAGAGGCAAATTTAAAATTTGTATTTCCATATATTTTTTTATTTTAAATATAATTTATTTTATGGTTGTCAAATTGGAAAAATTGTCAGAAATAAATAATAGCTTAAAAACTAAAAAACACGCTTTAATCTTAAAAATCGTACTAAAAATTGGGAAATAATTTAATTAGAAACAAAATGATGAACGAAAATATAAGTATTTAAGGAAAAGCGTGGGGTGCTCAGTATGTCAAAAAATATTTAAAATCGGTGTTTTTTTACTAATAATTTTATTTTGACTTTTTTGAGATTTCATATATCGTACTCTTTAATTTCGCAACTAGGTATATTTTTGTACTAGTTATACGAATCGAATATTTTCATGTTCAAATATTATTGAGCACCCCACGCTTTTCCTTAAATACTTATATTTTCGTTCATCATTTTGTTTCTAATTAAATTATTTCTCAATTTTTAGTACGATTTTTAAGATTAAAGCGTGTTTTTTAGTTTTTTAAGCTATTATTTATTTTTGACTTTTTAGTGAAATTTTTCATTAAAGGATGTTTTATGCGGACGCAAGAATAAAAGTAACAAGTAAGGAAGCCTAAGTTCGAGTGGAATCGAACATTAGATACTCAGCTGTATGCTTTCATTGTTTGTTTGCGTTTGATGAAAACACGGTGTATTTTATATAAAGCGAGTGCTGCATAAAGTGGGCGTAGCCACGCCCATTTTCAACATTTTTATCAGTCATCCAACTAAGCATATGAATATTATTCTTTGTGCAAAATTTCATTCCTTTATGACTTCCAGTTACAAAGATGTCACGTTACAAATTCCCAAAGGGTGTTCCAGAAATATCTTTGTTCAAAAGTAGGCGTGGTCATAAACCGATTTGAATAAATTTTTGCGTGTCTATTAGCACAAGTTATAAAAGTGTATAGACCAAGTATCGTCTTAATGTCTCAATTATTTGTCGAGTTATGGGCTCCGAAATTTCGTATATTCCTTTGTCTAAAAAGGGGCGGTGCCACGCCCATTTTCCAAATTTTTATATTTTTTGTTTCCGGTCTATTGTGGAACTCATGCCACAAAATTTGAATGAATTATCTTTATATTTGACAAAGATATTGCTTAAAATATTTTTATTAGGCCCCTTTATAGTTCCCATATATAAAAGTGGGCGTGGTCGTCAACCGATTTCGCTAAAATTTTAAACATGTATTACCACAACCAATAAAAGTGTACACACCAAGTTTCGTCATTATATTTAAATTATTTGTCGAGTTATGGGCTCAGAAATCTCGTATATTCCTGCTTCTAAAAAGAGGCGGTGCCACGCCCATTTTCCAAAATTTTTGTGCTTTTCGTTTTATATCCGCAGTTGCACTCCTGCCATAAAATTTCAATGATATACCTTTATATTTGACAGAGATATCGCTTAAAATGTTTTTATTAGGCCACTTTATAATACCCATATATAAAAGTGGGCGTGGTCGTTAACCGATTTTGGCAATTTTTCGTCCAAACATTTGCCTAAGTAAGTATATCACGCCTACCAAATTTCATCGATATATCTTCAACGGTTTCTGAGTTATGACATATAAAACTTTCAATGTTTGGCCCTTAATAAGTGGGCGTGGCACCGCCCATTTTTCAAAATCTCACCAAATTTCTTCATAAGAGCCTGAGCTCCACACGTGGGTGAAATTTTATCACTCTAGCTCTATTAGTGACTGAGATACAAAATTTCCGATTTTTCTATATAGGGGAAGTGGGCGTGGTCATGGTCCGATTTCGCCCATTTTCAATACCATCCGTTCCAGTCTTAATACCAACTTGCATTCCAAATTTCATGAAAATATTTCAATTTTTGCGCGAGTTGTCGTGCGTACAGACAGACAGACAGACGGACGGACATGGCTCAATAGATTTCTTTTTTCACCCTGATCATTTTGATATATATAAGTCAATATCTATCTCGATTATTTTATGGTGTTACAATCCACCGTTATGTGATTAAAACTATAATACTCTGTGTATTAGTACAGCTGAGCATAAAAAGAAGTCTGATGGGATGTGGTGTTCTCCGAAATAGATCTACATACATATGTATGTATTTATAACTTCTACCAAAAATCCCAATATGCAGTGAAGTAAACTAGCTTATTATGCAATATTTTCCAAACCCTTTTATTCAAGGTTTTCCAAACTAGTTTGGAAATACAAAATTTCCCAAACGTTTTGTTATATTTCACAATCAGAAAGTGAAGAGAAGTTGAGGTGAAGCATTTGAAAAGAACAAAAAAAAAAAGAAACCTGATTGAATAAATTCGAATTTAGACAATAAAGTTCCGAATACGTTTGTAGCGTAATGGTGAGGTATGCTGCCTACGGACCAAGGAGCTCAGGTTCGAGTCCCGAGTGGCGCATTTTTTTTTTTTTTTTTTAATTTTTATTTTTTTATTTTTAGAGAAATTTTTTTCACCTCACGTTTACAAAACATTGTATAAAAATGTAATTAGGGTTCCTTTTCGTTGATTCAGAACTTGCTATTAAATGAATTACAAACAAAACCAGTTCTTGCTTTGTATACATATGTATGTACATGCGATTGTTTTTATTGCAAACACAACAACGACAAAACAGAAAGCTTGTTACACAAAACGCAAAACCAGTTCTTGCTCTGCATACCTATGTATGTATGTACATTGTACATGCGGTTGATTTGATTGCAAATACAACAAACCCAAAACAGAAAGCTTCAAGCTTTATTTTTGAGTGAATTTATGCATTGAGTTTATCGCCATCGCTATGAGCGATCGCTGGCTGTTGTGCATTAGTTCGCTCGCTATTTGAGTGGTTATACGTTTTTCTTTGAACATTTGTTTGTGATTTGAGAAGAATGTATTTTTGAGCGTTCGTGAGTGAGTTTTTCCGTACCCTGCAAGCTTGTTACTTATTGGCCTGTATACGGGAGTGAATTGAAATTCATAGAGGCTATTTTGAAGAAAGGTAACATAAAAGCCGCAATGAAGCATAAAATATGATGTTGAATGTCCTACTATATGATGCCGTTGGGCTGTTGATGTCATGTTTCGAATCCGGACGAGAATAGAAATAATAGAGAGAACACAAAAAAGTGAATCTTTGAAAGATATAATAATTTAGTTAAATGTTGCAACTTTTAGGATGGGATGAAGTTACATACATACATACATACATACATACAGGTGAAGCTAATAAAAGCGTGTTAAAAATGACCGAATGCCAAAAAACCTACCGAAATACAAGCTGGCTCGTTGGTTTTTAATCGCCTAGATGGTATTTTGTTTGGTTTTTTTTCAAAAGCTTGCTCGCTTACACCAACGCAAAACTGTATTTGACCATCTCCTTCACACAAAAAACCTGGTAGAATACCAGAAAAAAAACGTAGTGTCATATGGGCTTAAGTGTGATTTATTTTGCAAATCAAATTTTTTTGTCACCAATAGACAGAAATTAATGATTTCAAAAATATTTATTACAGACAAAAATTTTTAAAATATCTTTGTTTTTGATGTGTAAACATCTTTGCTGTAGCTACGAGTAATTTCGAAAAACAGGTACTAAAGTTTACGCGTAAACATGTAAATGCGTAAACGAGCAAACATGTAAATGCGTAAACCGTAAATGACCTTGGCATTGTCAGTGGTAGGTAGGTAGCTAGGCATGTACTTACAAATGCTTGCATGCATAGTCGTGCAAATTCAAATATCAGCAACAACAGCAACGAAGCGAAGCGATTGTCTGCAACAATGCGACAAATAGGCAAAATAAAAAGGGCCAACCTGTTTGAACATGTATGGATATGGGTGTTTCCAGCGTTACGGACGTTCCATGCTGCGACATTATTTTCAGTATAAAACCTATAGTAGGCTTTGGATCAGAATATTTTTTTTGTCGTATGTAGCATTTGTACTCCTCTATCCAAAGCTATCAAACTTTTTTTCTAGAGATGACACATTACCACTGTAGAAGGATTTAAAGTTGCCGTTCGGACGTTCCTCAAAAGTACCTCGTATTTGAGGTTACACTTGATTTCGTTAAAATTCTGCGAATTGGTTGATGCTACAAAAAAAATGATGTATATACGACTAACAGAGGAATATACAAGGACTGTCACTACATTAAAGTTATATTTCTGTAGACGTTTTTTATTGGAGAAATATCGGTTTTAATTTTGTTCGGACGTTCCCGTTCGGACGTTCCAAATTTTTCTATGAAGGAAAACATAAATTTTTCATAACAAAACAAGTGTTGAGCACATATTTTATTGCAATTAACTCATTAATTCAAAATTTACATTACTTGCACATTCTGAGGACTAAAACGATACTTAATAATGTATAGTGGCGATGAATATAAAAAAAACTGATGTAAGTACTAGCAAAATTTAATAAGAATAATATAATAATACAATGGCGCTATTATAACTCTGACGACTCTTATGGCCGAGCTTCTCTCCCAATTCGAGGTGTGCTCCTTTTTACTTTTCCTACTAATTGGTTGGACCTACAGTTTTATGCCGGCTGCGAACGGCGAATGCATTTTTTGTGAGAAGCTTCTTCATGGCAGAAATACTCTCGGAGGGTATGCCGCCCACTGAGGAGAGGTGACCGCTGCTCTTAAAAACCCAATAATTGGATTTCTACTAATTCGAAAAATTGTTTTGGTGTTTTTCTCGGACCGTGGTTTGAACCCGAGACCTCTGGCATAGCAGGCGAGCACTCTACCCACTGCACCACAGCATTATTTTAAATATCGCGTTGCTTAGATGTCGCTGTACGTCCGGCAGTAATGTGATGTCCATTTTCGCATGAGAAACTGTGTAATTTTTGAAGGGCTGGTGTTTGTTTTACTTTAAGCCATCGCATACAGGTAGATTTTGAAGTTTTATGCGGCCAAAAATATTTTATTGTCTACATCTATTCCAAATTGCTTGGAGCATTCTTACCTTCAAAGGGTTTTTTTTATGTTTTTCCTAAAAATCTATTTTCTCTCTCTTTCTTTTCTTTTTGAAATCCTTCCTTTTCTGACCACCTTTCAAGAGGTTTAACCTCCACCTCATAGCCCTTTGAGCGGAATTCATTGCTAGATAGCTTTATAAGGAACAAACAAAAAAAATTATCTGAAGAAAAAAAGTGTATACGTTCGGACGTTCCAATGTTTAATATACTTAACCTCAGGAATCCTTTTGATTTTGGGAAAAAAATTAACGCTGCCCGAAAGAGCACCCAAAACTGTGTTTTGTCAAAAAAAATTTGAAAAATATGACAAAGGTAAGTATGTTTATTTTTACTGCAAATTATATTTTGCGTCCGAACGCTTGAAAAAAAGCATTACTTTAGAATACACTTTATACAAGATTTGAAGTATTTTGTAAATGTATCTATGTTGATATTCCTAGGTCTGACCTTGGGCTAAGTACTCGTAAAGGCCATTTTTCTACCGGCGCTTTTGTTGCGAATTCGCGGATGTATTTCGGAAGTCATATACACTTAGCTAAAAAAAAAATTTTATATGATAGTCTGAAAGACGTAATTTTTGTAAGTAGCAGTGCTCCAATGTCCATAAAATTTTGTGGCGTGATAAAGGAAATACGTACCTATATAATGGTATCAAAAAGTTTGGCCTAGGTGCATTTTTAAATTTTTCTCTTTGGTTGACCCATTTTCGGAAACACCCATATGCATCTGAGCAATATTGGTATCAAATGAAAGGTTTTCGATATGAAGCTCTTTTCATTGTGACTCCTAGGCCGGTTCTCCAGATATGGGTCAAAACGAGGACCCGGATGATCCTTGAATGTTTCTGAGCAAAATTGAAATGAAAGGTTCTGAGCAGGAATTCTACAGGGAGCTCTACTCTTTATGAGTCCTAGTTCGGGTTCCGCGATATGGGCCAAAACGAGGACCCTGATGATCCTTGAATGTCTCTGAACAATATTGGTATCAGATGAAAGGTTTTAAGCAGGACTTCGATATGAAGCTCTTTTAATTGTGACCCCTAGGCTGGGTCTCCAGATATGGGTCAAAACGAGGACCCGGATGATCCTTGAATGTTTCTGAGCAAAATTGGTATGAAATGAAAGGTTCTGAGCAGGTATTCTATACGGAGCTCTACTCTTTATGATTCCTATGTCGGGTCCCGAGATATGGGTCAAAACGATGACCCTGATGATCCTGGAATATTTCTGAGCAAGATTGGTATCAAATGGAAGGTTTTGAGCAGATCTTCTACACGGAGCTCTACTCTTTATGATTCCTATGTCGGATCCCGAGATATGGGGAAATACGAGGACCTGGATGATCCTTGAATGTTTCTGAGCAATATTGGTATCAAATGAAATGTGTTGAGCAGAGATACTACATGGATGTCTATTCTTTATGATGTCTAGGTCGGGTCCCGAGATATGGGCCAGAATGAGGACCGGATGATCCTTGAATGTTTCTGAGCAATATTGGTATCAAATAAAAGGTGTTGAGCAGGGCTTTCACATAGAGCTCTATTCATTTTATGAGTCCTAGGTCGGGTCCCCAAATATGTGTCAAAATGTTACCCCGGATTAACCCGGAATGTTTCTGAGCAATATTGGTATCAAATGAAAAGTGTTGAGCAGGACTTCTATACGGAGCTCTACTCTTTATGATTCCTAGGCCGGGTCTCCAGATATGGGTCAAACGTGGACTCTGATGATCTTGCATGTTTCTGAGTAATACAAAACAAAAGAAAATAAAAAATCAAAATTTAAAAACCAAAAACCAAAACAAACAAAAACAACAAAATAGTAGCAGTCACAATGACAACAAAAATTACAAAAACTATAGTCGCATTTTAATCCATAGAAAACCAGGAAAAAAAGGAATAAGGAAAAGGGAATAAATATCCGATTTCGAAACTGTTTACACATCAATGTTCATGAATACTCGTTATTCACGCTTTAATTTTTTTTCGCCTGTAAAAAACCCAAAAAAATTTTAAGCTTGACAATTATTTTCAATCTCTGGTTTTTTTTAAGGTCGATTGCAAAAAAAATCAATTAGTAAAACATCGGTATATACATATCTACGCAAATTGTTTATAATTAAATATACATTAAAACATTTATAATAAACAATAATATTTACATACAGTCATTTGAGCAACAATAAATTATAAAAAAATGATTTTCTAAACAAATTTAAAACGCTTTAATTTAACAACATGTAATTTATCAGCATACCTACTTTACAAACATAAAACAACATATAACTACATACATTTATTTATATTTATAAAACATTTCTTTTAAAGAAAAGAAAAAAATAAATAAATAAAAAAAGCACTTAATCAACTTCCAATTTTCGAAATGAACCCTCCAAACCAAAACAATCCTTGTAACTGAACATGGAATCCGAATCACGCAACTTCTCGATCGTGCCGAATTGCGGCTCCAATAAGAAATATTCTCGATAGCGTAGCAATTTCTCCTCCATACGTTCAACAATATCTGCTATAGTGCCATTTTCACCACCATATTCCACGGGTAAGTATTCGCGTGGCAAAAATTCGAATAATGCTTCGGGATTGGAGCTGACAGAGATCTGGAACAAAATGAAGGCACATTTAGGATAGTTCAGATTTTTATAAAATTGGAAAGTGGACCTAAGCTGTGTACTATTTGCTGATGACTATGAAGGAGGATGTGATAATAATAATAATAATATAATAATACACTTTCGCTATTATAACTCTGGCGAGTTTTATGGCCGAGCTTCTCTCCCAATTGAGGTGTGCTCCCTTTTGTTTTTCCTACTAATTGGGTGGACCTACAGTTTTATACCAGCTACGAACGGCGAATGCATTTTTTGTGAGAAGCTTTTTCATGGCAGAAATACACTTGGAGGGTATGCCTACTGCCGAGAGGTGACCGCTATTTCTAAAAACCCAATAATTGGGATTTAATTAACTAGAAAAAATGTTTTTGGTATTTGTCCGGACTGGGGTTTGAACCCGAGACCTCTAGTATAGCAGGCGAGCACTCTACCCACTGTACCACAGCGGCCACGAATGAAAGAGGATGTACCCGAGACCAACATTGCAAACAAACCACTAATGCAGAGGCTCTTTTTTTGTTTTTTTTTTTTTTTGTTTTTAAAGTTATAATATTTTAGTAGAAGGTGCAATTATTTTATTGAAGATCACTTGTGTAAAATTACTTCAAATGGAATTTTTTACCTCGGACTTCTTTAGCAGAATTTAATGAGAAGTTTTGAGTTAAATCAAGTTAATACCAAGGTTAGGTTGGTTGTGGCCGCTGTGGTGCAGTGGGTAGAGTGCTCGCCTGCTATGCCAGAGGTCTCGGGTTCAAACCACGGTCCGAGCAAAACACCAAAACAATTTTTCTAATTAGTAAAAATCCAATTATTGGGTTTTTTAAGAGCAGCGGTCACCTCTAGGCAGTGGGCGGCATACCCTCCGAGAGTATTTCTGCCATGAAAAAGCTTCTCACAAAAAATGCATTCGCCGTTCGGAGCCGGCATAAAACTGTAGGTCCACCCAATTAGTAGGAAAAACAAAAAGGAGCACACCTCGAATTGGGAGAGAAGCTCGGCCATAAAACTCGTCAGAGTTATAATAGCGCCATTGTATTATTATTAGGTTGGTCAGGATACAGTGATCTTTCACATAGACCATATATGGTCCTTAGTGTTGCCAACAGCGTTTTGGAGGCATTATATTAAACCTGGAATGCAGGCCTTCGCAAGTTTTAGTATTTACCGATCCGCAATGCCTTCTAGGTACAATAAGTGTGCGGAACCGAGGCAGTTAGCCGGAGTCAGCCAAAAGCTAGATAAGTTAATATGAAGACAGTTTTCATAATTCTATCGCGAAGACAAACATATACCTACTTGTAACCATTGAAGAAGATCGACATATGTGTAGAGAATGCGATTTTTAACTTTCATGCACCACAAAGAATACAGAAAACTTGATAAAAATTGTTCTGAGTCCGTAAAGTATTTCTTACAACAATAATTTGGTCGTTTGTCCAGCAACTAAACCGAGGAAAATGTCCTAGTTTTCTCTTTATACCTTTTCCGTCAACTTAACAAACCTTCGATCCCCTACACTGCAACAAAATCCTTATCTACTCAACTCACCCGGCTCAACATTTTCTCTGGAAAGAAAGTACTTAACGCTTTGAAGCCACGCTCAAATGGTGCCGGTACATTAATGAAATGTGTGCCACGTTGACGCATCGGCATCGCCTCCTCGGCGAATGTGGACATTTTTCGCAGTAGATCTGGTTTCAATTGTAGAAAATGTTGTCCACTAACATTGCTCATATCCATAATTTCAATATAACCACTAACCACAGCATTATCATCTTCGATAGTCATAATTTCACCAAACATCGAACCGACGCGTATAATATCGGCAAATTTGTATTTGGTTGTGTCATAGGAGCCGGCGCGTATGATAGTAATGCAGGGGCCATTGTAATCCGGTGGCAGATCGATTTGCAGGATAACGCTAAAAATTGGATGGAATTAAAAATGGTTAATTAAGTGGTTAATTAAAAATTGGTCATAGCAGCCATCTATACTCACCCCAATCGGACGATTTCCATCACCATCGGATCGTCCACCTGTCGTCGCTCGTTAAAGACCTCCGGTAACGCCGCCTTCAACGTATAATAACGATCGATTTTCTTCTTTGCCTTTTCCAAACTATTCTTGGAGCCACGCAGAAAACCAACCAAAAATTGATCATTGGTGCGCGCGCACAAATGTGGTTGTTTGTGGATCCATTGACGCAGCGCGAGCACATCGTCAGCTACGCGACTTGGCACTTCATCCAATTGCTCGATTGCGATTTTCTGCAGCGCTGGTGGTAATGGACGTAGAATGGGTAGAGCATCCTCGGCGATGGGATTCATTTTACTATTTTGTATAGCGCGTAGTTATTTGAATTGATATGAGTGAGCCTAAAAGTAGATTGTAATATTTTTATTTTTGATATAGCAAAATTTATTCGCGTAAAATACAAAACTTGTCGTGTTGAGGCCAAACTTTATACTAAGTACTGATATTTTGTGCGAATTTGCCGAAATTACAATTATCTTATCTTAGAGTCTGCATACGATGAAGTGAATAGTGCTTTTTTTTGTATTTTAATCGTTGTTGGTTAAGTGCATGATATGGGATAGAAGATATCTTAAGTCGTTTTATAGTACACATACATACATATATGCATATATGCATAATTTTATATATGTACATATGTATGTAGATGTGTATATATAAAAAGAATTTCATTCCTTTTGTTTTTGTTGTTTTTGAAACTGCGTGTTATACTTGGACTATGTCCATCAAACGCAGTAAGTATCTAACGTTACAGAATTTGTCTATAGGTACATTAGAGAATACTAGTGTATTTCTTTAGCTATCCTTTAATTGAAAAACTACACTAAAATTCGGTTCCAAACTGTTTGGAGAAAGAGTCAATGTCTACAAAATAAATTTCTATGGCAATTGGAAGTACATATCGTCGGTCTCCTGCCAGAAACACGAATGTGAAAATTTTTTTAATTTTTTTGTGTAAACATATGTACAATGTACATACATTGTACATACATAATATGTACGTGTATGTACATAAGTATATATACAAATATTAATTGTTATTATTAGAGCTCGGATAATAGGTGAAAATCAAACGCCTAAAATTATGCTACGTAATGTTTGTGAGCACATCCAGTGGAAAGTTTAAGGGTGGGGTGATTTCGGGTCTAAGCCCCCCGTGAATTCAATTGGATTTTTTGCTTACTAGGATGCCAGAAAAATAAATTATTAAGATTTTTTATGGGTTGCACGTGAAAAATTGCAAAGAAAGCTACAATAAATAAATATAATAATAAAGAATAGTAATAAATAAAGTATAATAAATAAATATATAATTATAAAGAATAAAGAATAAAGAAAATTACTTTTTGGTTGCTTGTTTTTCCGACAGGGTAGGAATATGACAAGGGATGACGGAAGATCGTTCCACAATACATAATAAAGAAAAAAATTAAAAATTTGTAGTGACTCGCTTAAATTTGAGACAAAATCTTCGCACGTGAAGGAAAAACAATTACAGTTTCAAACCAAATATATTTTGAATGAAAATGAGGCAAGTGCATATTAGCAAATGGAATATATAATACAGCTTTTTAATTTGTAGTGGTCTGACTTCAAACATTTGCATATTTTAGGTAAAAAAACTTGATTTGAACTTTTCATTTTTCCAATTGGATACTCGGCATAATTCCATATCTGTAAAAATGCAAATTTCTCTCGTGGTAAAAACAGTGTTGCATTTTTGTTTATGAGTTATTGGAACATTAACTATGCCATAATTTACTTACTTTTCGCAAATTTTATTTTCATTACAGCTAGTTTTGTTTTGCTTTCAAAAAGCTTGACGATGTACAAAAATATAAAATACAAAATTGAAATAAATTTTGTTTTTTTCTTTTCTAAACGCAAGACGTACGACTGTTCTTCATACTTTTTTTCAGTAAAAATGTCAAGGAAACTAAACTCTTTGAAAATAGAAAAATTGGCGAATTTTCCAGAATTTTGCACAAACTTTTTAACTTTAATATATTTGGTGTCTGTTATAGATTTTTTTATATAAAAAATTAAAATTATTAAAAACACATAAATAAATATATTTTACGAATAAAATCACGTTCTATTCTGGCATTATTTCATCACACCCCACTGTATGTTTATTTAAACAGCAAATTTTTGTAACATGATTAAGAACTTTTCTAATAAAATCTTCACCCACCATAACAATATGTAACCCCTTTATATTTAAATTGTAATCCCGCCATTGAAAACAAAAAAATTTACAAAATGTAGCATTTTTTAGGCGCTCGATTTCACCTATTTTTCCGAGCTCTAGTTATTATGTATATCAATATATGTATACCCGAAAAAGAGCAGACATCGCACTTAAAAAATGCTTCACATTCGTGTTTCTGGCAGGAAGCTGACCATATGTAATTGCAAATTCTCATTCAAACCTTATTAGATAACTACATTGTGGAATTGTGTCCTTTTTTGTTTAAGAATCCTATGATTCTCCACTGTTTCTTGAGTCGTCGTCTAACGTTTGGAATTTGAGAAAAGGGCTAGTTGAGTCATTCTCTTATCGTTATCTAACCTCATACATATATAGTACCTTTTTAATGCTCCAAACCGGGCGGCGCAGGCACATTTGACGAACCAGACAAACACACAAAAACAGAATAAAGCACCAACAACTTTTTACCAAAATATCCCGAACTGAAATCCAATCAATAGGTTACGAGCCCGCTCGCACTGTCCCTGAGCTGTCAGGGACAACTTTAGTCATTCAAGTTTGCATTGAAAAAAAAAAAATGAAAGCGTGAGTAACGAACGCGTACTCATGAACATTGATGTGTAAACAGCTCCGAATTCCCTTTCTGGTTTTCTTAGGATTATAATACAATGGCGCTGATATAACTTTGACGAGTTTTAAGGACAAGCTTCTCTTACCATTTCGAGGCGTGCTCCTTTGTTGATTCTTCTACTAATTGTTGATTCTTCTACTAATTGGGTGGACCTATAGTTTTATGCCGACTCCGAAAGGCGAGTGCATTTTTTCGTGAGAAGAATTTTCATGATAGAAATACCCTCGGAGGGTATACCGCACACTGCCGAGTGGTGATCGCTATTTCTAAAAACCCAATAATTGGGCTCTACTTAATTAGAAACAAATTTTTTTTTGGTGTTTGTGTGGACTGGGGTTAGAACCCGAGACCTCTGGTATGACAGGCGAACACTCTACCCACTACACCACAGCGGCCATAGTTTTTTTTTTTATAATTTTTTGTTGTTATTGTCAACGCTAATATTTTGTTGTTGCTATTGTTTTTTTGTCGTTTACACTTTTTCCGAAATTACTTGTAGCTAAATGTTTACACATTAAAAGGTAAGGAAATAAGGGAATATTTTAAAAATATAAATACACGCGCGCCATCTGTTGGAACTAGGGACACGAATTTCGATACGATACGATACCAAATCGATATTTGTTGCATTTGATACCGATACTTTTTACTCGATTCTTTTGCAACGATATTTTTTGGTATCGAGTACTTCAACCACGGTATCGAACAAATGAGTACATTCAGTGATGCAAAATTAAAATTGTATCATATTTGTCCAAAAAATTGTGCAACGTGAAATAGTGCCGAAAATAGGTCGAGTGTGCAGAAGTGACAAGCTGCAGGTTTTTTGACATTTGGCTCTTTTTTTCTGACAATTGTTTCAATTTGACCATTATAAAATAAATTATTTTTAAAATATATGGATTGAAAATAAATTTTAAATTTGCCTCTTGTAAGCTTCTTCTTTGGCCGTAAGGGGAAAGAAGAAGTCCGGAAGAAAAAGCATACTGCGCAATGGCTTCTCTTTATAACATGGAATGCACATGTATTCTGCCACTTGAGTTCCATCATTTTTTTGTTTCGATAAATTCAAATTTCCAAACAAATTGAATGACGGATACATATAATCTCAATGAAAATGAATTGTTAATGTTATTTAAGATGTTTGTTTTTCAAAATACATACTAAATATTTTGCAAATATCTTTTTACAACTGTGATTGCGTTAAATACACCTGTGCTGGAATTCTCTAACTTATTTTGAGACCGATAATCAGACCTGTTAAGTAATGATTACTAATCGTAATGAGTAGTAATTTAAATACTTTGGTTTTATTGTAAAGTAATCAATTCTTTTCAAGTACAATTACGTTTTATCAATTAGTACTCGAGTACAACTACTTGTAATTGAATAGTAATTGGAATTACCACCAATTACCAAAAGTAATTGAAAGGAGTTGAAAGTAGTTGACAAAGTAGTTGAAGTACTTTTGCCAATTACTTTCAATTATTTTCAATTCCTTTCAAGTTCTTGATACCATTTTTATGTATTTCAAATATTTTTATATTTTTATTTATTTAATTTCATTTTATATAAATAAAGCGTTATATTTTAACGCTTATTTTAAAAATAAACTAGGTAAATATAAATAATTAATAGGTTGTTCAAACTCAATTTTTATTTTTACGAACAATATTTATAGTTAGCCTTCATAATAACCAACTTCTTGAATGAGAAGTCAGTCATGGACTGTCTTCTGGGGCTGTTGATAATGCCCGCAAAAGAAAACAGCCTCTCAACACTGCAATTAATAACAAAAATTAATAACATTATACAAATAAATCAAACCGGATAATTAACAAAACACAACAAATTCACTTGCACCTGTACGACCACGTAGCCTTTTTTATCATTTATACATTGTGCAAAAACAAAATTGATCAGCTGTTTATTATTTAGCAAAGAGCTATATTACGGTAGATGGCGCTATATAATAGTAGATTTATTGCCATTTATTTGCGATTCTAAAGCTGGCGGTGTTATGTAGTGTTCAAGCTGCATTTATAAAAGCGCATTAGCAATTTCGACAATATGTAAAGTTCATTTAGGCTGTCATAAAAAAGCTACCACTTGGTAAAAAATAAAATAAGCGTTAAATAATTCCGCTTAATTTATATAAAATGAAATTAAATAAAAATACAAAAATTTTTGAAATACATAAAAATGGTATCAAGTACTTGAAAGGAATTGAAAATAATTGAAAGTCTTTGGCAAAAGTACTTCAACTACTTTATCAACTACTTTCAACTCCTTTCAATTACTTTTGGTAATTGATGGTAATTCCAATTACTATTCAATTACAAGTAGTTGTACTCGAGTACTAATTGAATCTCAGCTGAAAAGCAATTACTATTTAATTACAAATACTTTATGAAGTAATTGTATTGAGTAGTAATTGTACTCGAAATTAAACAGGTCTGCCGATAATCGCAAAATCTACCGAAACAAAAATTTCCCTCGATACCTCTGCGATGATTATCGGAAACATCTGTCAAAATATACTATAGAATTCGACCGAAAATCGTACAGAATAGCATAATCGCAAAAATGATCGCAAATTTACGATACCGATCCGAAAATTGTCGCAAATTGGTTACAGAATAGGTCCACTGTTGTTTTGTAAAAGATGTTGGTTTGTAAAAAATGTTTTCAAGAACTTAATAAACTTGTATAATTTTTTTAACCAGCTTGAACTATTCTCATGAGTTGGAAAAGGATTTACGTCAAAATCAAAACTTTGGAACCAGCCATGGCATACTATGCCATGGAATTAGCACTAATACAGCGATATGCGTATGGCTCAGGATGCAATTTTATTGCGTTTTTGGTAACTTTCTAGAAGACGGTGCAACTTTAAACGTCTTAATAAATATCTTTTAAATGTGGAAAAATCTTTTATTTCCGCTTTCGAATTCATAATCTAGAGGTCAGAACGCGTCGCATCTTTTAACTATTTTAGAGGAAATTTTAAGGTTGCACCTTCTAGAAAATTACCGCATTCGATACCGATACTTCGAGTATCGAGTAGTTTAGTTTCGATATTATCGGGTTCGCGATTCTTTTTAACCGATATTTTAAATGAGTACCAGATCGATGCTTTTGATTCGATATCGTGTCCCTAGTTGGAACATAGCGGTGGTTATAACCTAAACTCATTAGTAAATATGTTGCATATATTTCGACAGCAGCAAGAAATTACATACATACATACATACATACATATATAAATACAGGTGAAACTAATAAAAGCGTGTTAAAAACGTATCTGCATATCGACGCTTCCAAATAATATTGTACTAAGTCAACTTAGTACATTTTCCCGTTTTTTGTGTTTTCAAGTATAACGTGTCTTAATTTGGATGCTATCAAATTTCGTTATCAATCGGACAATCCAATCAAAAGTTATAAGCAAAAGTGTTTATATAACTCGAGATTTTTACCGAATAAAAACTTTGAGAGCTTGGCATGAAAAACAACGTTGCAAGTTTTTCACCCGTATTGCGAGTGTCGATTGTGATAGATAATCGATTATTGATCGACCAAATAGCATGTAAATGTAATGCTCCTGGATCGATCAACAGTCGATTATCTATCACAGTCGACACTCGCAATAGGGGTGTTTAGTTTTTTCTTACGGTTTTATATACATAAAGCATACCCTAACGTGGATATTGCCGAGTTTTGGTACTGATCGTTCAATCCAAACAGAAGTTATAAGTGAAAATATACTTAGCATACAGCTGAAGTTTCATATCGCGCTTAAACTTTGAGAGGTTCTCCTGCAAAACACAGTTTTCAGACTTAGTACAGTATTGTTTGTAAGCGTCGATATGTATATCTCTCCGTCAGACACATATTTCGATTGTCACATTCGGTACACTTGGGTCTGGTTGGACCCACATACAAATTGTATGAAAATGAAAGTGTGTGTGCATGTGATGTTGAAGAACTTCCAAAGCATCCAATCGATTTTTATGAAATTTCCACAGTAGATTCATGTCGTCACTCCACATAAGATGTGGTTTGAAAAAGAGGACGCTTCCCGGAATTTTGTCCCAAATGCGGATCCGGATGGTCCCGGAATTTTTCCAAGCAATATTGGTCTCAATTGAAAGGTACTAATCAGGGCTTGCTATGAAACGTAGGAAAATTATTGCGACCCTACGTCTGCTGACATTTGCCAATTGCTTATTTCAATTTCAATTTGAGCATCCGAATTTTGCTTAAAATGTTATGTTTTATGTGTATTTATTAAATTTACTAAAATAAAATGATTTATTTATTAAAAAGTGAGTGATGAACGCGTCCCTTTGGCAAAAAAGAAGAGCTGCTTCTTAAAATTTCCTACGACTATGCAATAGGGTGCTCTCGATGTGTAGCATATTTTGGTGTAGGATATTTGCAATCGGTGCTATCTTGCAATCGTGCTAGGGATAGTGAATCCCCCTAATATTTCTGCTCTTTAAATGTTTGCCCGCCGCTTATCGCGGGACAATTGATTTATTACTTCAGACTGTGAAGTTCAGAGTACTGATATCAGTTAAAAGAAGTGCATTACAAACATATGTATGTACATATATATGTATACATATGTATGTACAAATGTAGGTATAGAGTCTTAATCCGAAAATCGTTTACGGTTGCCCGTTTGTTATCTATACGGTTATTGCCCGCTAAATATAAAATTAAATCATTTTTATGTATGTATGTATTTATTTCATTTATGTACTTTCAATTGGGATGCAGTATAAAGTTTAAGTCTTTGTAATTCAATATAACTGAGAAACAAAAAAAAAAGTTTTTCATCGTTCCGCTTAACTAGATTTTCCTCACTTGGAGAGAGTTCATGTGCATTTCCATATCAAATTGCCAACTTACCTCACCAACTTTTTTTTGAGCTTCAAACAAGTGCACGATTTTATTGGAAAACTTTGAAAAAGGCGGGAAATATTGTATATAAGCAAAAGGTGAAAAAAATGAGAAATGCTTTCATATATTTCTTACATATGTACATATACGGAAAAAACTATATTGATATCACATCCATATATATATGGATAATCCTGTCTAATCCATAAACTATGGATGTCATATCCATATAATGGGTATCGTATCAAACAAATATTTGTAATGTATAAAGAAATGTGAATATGGCATCCATTATATGGATATGATATCCACAGTTTATGGATCAGACAGGATTATCCATATATGTACATATGTATATGTATATTTATGTGACAACAATAAAGTTTTTTCCGTGTAGGTATACATATTTATACCAAAAAAGAGGCGCCAATTATTACATTTTTTGGAAGAATGTCCAAGAAGTATAGTATGGGTTTTACATACAGTATGTATTTACAAAAGATCTAAAAAGATCTTTTTCGCTCCATATTCAGAGCTGCCCATCGAGGAATTGGTTTGGGAGTCCTTTTTCGCTTCTACTTTGGAGTGCTCTGAATATGGTTGGCCGGATATGGAATATTGGTTACGTGCAAAAGGTTCTGATTTCGATTCCTAAGCTCAGTAATCAAATGCTATTTTGACCTGGTCAGTGGTCGGCAAGCTCTTTGATTTTATTTCGCATATAAAAAGGCTTAACACAAATTCCATTGAAGTAGTATTCTAAAGCTGGTTTCATGTCCGCCTAAGCTTATTATTATTACTATGTCTTTTAAATGTTAACTTTTCTTTCTCTCCTTTGATTCAAGGATTTCAATGCCTCCTCATGTTTCAGCTTTATTTAGAGAATAATATGAAGTACTAGATAACTTGAAGAAACTAGATATTTTTTTACAACTTTTAATTTTAGAATTAACCACAATATTTTTATAAAAAAATAACATTTCACAAAACACATGCATAAACACATGCAAAAATACATAAATGAAAACAAATTGCTATTTAACAATTTTGTCATTTTGGAAACAACGCACATTTAACGTCTTTAGACACTGCCAATATTGTTGATTGGCGACTTACCAAAGAAATCAAGCAAATAAAAGTTAAACCAGTACTGAGTTTCTGTAACTGAACTCTATCAATAGTTTCGACCGAGTGACGTCATAATGACGTCAATCGATAGATTCTCACTTGCTTTTTAGGTGGTGACAAAGTGTGGAACGTATTAATGTGACGTCATTTTGATCGAAAATTTTCGCGATTTTTTTACAGAAACTCGCTTCAGATTTAATAAAATCAAATGCGCAACTTTGTTAATTAATTTTATTATGCCGGCCTCGTTTCCGGTTTTTGCACATACAATATATTCACACTAAAAAAAAATCCGGAAATCTAAAATTTTTTTGAGTACGTTTTCTGCTGAACTTTTTCTAGGAAATGCGCAGATTTTAATTTGGAATAAAATTTTTAAACGAATTTATACTTTTACTGCAAATAAGTTTAGAGCCCACACGCGATTATAGAACTCATTGAACTTCACCGTTGTCGTAGACTGTCTGTTGTAGTTCACTTTCATCCAACTTGTTTTGCTTTAAGATAACGCTTTAATTAAAAAGAGGTGTATTTATATAAATATGTATGTACATATATATGTCTATATGTATGCACATATATAAATCACTTGTGATAAGAGCGAGATTTTTCATGTAATGTGCACCGTTTGAGGCGCCACGAGCAACTGTCATAATAATAATGCAACGATTGCCGTTATACGGTAGCGCACAAGCATGTAAAAGTAATGAATGAATGCAAAAGCATAATGGACGAGTCAGAAAAGAAAATTCAAAGGCAAAAAAAGAAAAATGGAAAAACAAATTTATAACAAAAAAAAAATCGGAAATACGCGATAGTTTCCTGCAAACACAAAACAAAAAAGCAATAACTAAAAAAAAAAATAAAAGAAAAGCAAAAAAAAAACAGCAACAACTAAAAAAATGGCAACAACTAAACAAAACAAAACCAAAAAAAATAGCAGCAATACAAATATATAAATATGTATGTATATATGTATATATAACCTAAAACATGTAAGTAGCAATAAAACACGCAAATGAAACAATGCAAGTTAATTAAGTAAGTACCGACTAATGCCAATGCTTTAATAACAGTCCATCAACAACATCGCTCCAATAAACGTCAGTGGCAATAAACTGAAAACAAAACACAATTGTAATAAACAAAAAAACAAAAAAAAACATCAACAGAGCCAAGTGGCAGTGAGTACCAATATACACAACAATAAAACATTTAAATACATACATATGTAAAACGAATAGTCCCTGATGGTTTGCGTTTATTGATCCTAAGTGGATTATCTGCAAACAGTTTGAGTTGCGACGCTTGGGCTCAAGTCATATTACGATGGACAGTGGGCGACATTTGGCATGGTTTTTTTCAGTAAAAAAAAACACTAAATCCATTGTGTTAGGATTCCCGAAACTTGAGAGGAGGAGCTTAAGCAAATGATATAAAATGCAGCAACATTATATGATAGAATAATATGTAGAGTAGATAAGACCAGCAGACTAACCTTCTTACTTAATTTTATATGTATTGTAGTGGGTTCCGAACGAAAAAAGACACTGAATATGGCGCATATTAGCCGAACCCAAACTAAACTTGGCAAGGGATGATGGAAAATCGATCCGAAATATGTACATAATATTTCTACCCTGTCGGAAAAGCAAGCAGCCAAAATGTATGATTAATATAATAATAATAATACAATGGCGCTATTATAACTCTGACGAGTTTTATGCCCGAGCTTCTCTCCCAATTCGAGGTGTGCTCCTTTTTGTTTTTCCTACTAATTGGGTGGACCTACAGTTTTATGCCGGCTCCGAACGGCGAATGTATTTTTTGTGAGAAGCTTTTTCATGGCAGAAATACTCTCGGAGGGTATGCCGCCCACTGTCGAGAGGTGACCGCTGCTCTTAAAAAACCCAATAATTGGATTTTTACTAATTAGAAAAATTGTTTTGGTGTTTGGCTCGGACCGTGGTTTGAACCCGAGACCTCTGGCATAGCAGGCGAGAACTCTACCCACTGCACCATCTCACAAAATCCTTCAGCGTTTTAAAGACTGGATAACATACTCAAAAAACACTGTGACTATTTCGTCGTACCATACGAAAACTAACATACGTTTTTTTGTGACTGACGAAAAGTAACAAGTTCGACTTTTGGCCGACGAAAAATAACAAAATCGACTTTTGGCTGACGAAAACTATCAATTTTGTTTAAACAACAACAATTTTAATGTAAAAACAGTATATAATTACTGATACCAAAAGTCGATTTTGTTATTTTTCGTCGGCCAAAAGTCGAACTTGTTATTTTTCGTTAGCCAAAATCAAGCTTGTTACTTTTCGTACAGAATTTTTTTATTGATAGCTTTCGCCAGAAATTTTAAATATGCTAGTTTTCGTATGGTACGACGATATATGTATATGTAGTAATATTTTATCAAATCTCCAAATTTAGAAACAGTTGAGAATAGTGTCCGTTCTCAAACAAAAAGAAACATATGTACATAATTATCAGGGACCGAAAATAACGGTTATTTTTTCTAGTGTGGTGAAAAGGTTACGCAAAAATAACCTTTATCTTCTTTTGGGAATTTTTAACCATTATCATGAGAAAAATTTTTTTTTTTGGTCATTAATACCCATTATAACAACCAAAAAAGTGTTTTGGGCTTGAATAACCGTTATGGCAACCAAAAAACTGTTTTGGGCCTGAATAACCGTTATTCAGATTTTTATTTTTTTTTTTGGTCAGCTATAAAAATCAAGCCTATTTATTTGTCAATATTTCTGGACGATATTGGTATCAAATGAAAGGTGTTGAGCGAAAGACTACTATCCTTATAGAAAAACCCCAAAACAGTTTTACTCCTTGAGGTCACATTTTCTTTATTGGCATTTTAAATTTGCGAAATGTCATCCGAGTGATTTTTAAATAAATTTAAAAAACGGTTAAAATACAAAATAGTATTTTTAAGGCCGATAGAGGGATAAAATGTTATGGAAAATTATTCTCCATAAAAGTTCGTAAGGGGTCTCCTCACAAAAAATCAAACAATACAATTAAAGTTTTGAAATTTTCATCTTACTCTAATGAGTAAAGTTCAAGGTTTCTAAATGCTGCATTAAACATTATACTAGATATGGAGAGATTTTAGAAAAATGCATATCCAATTTGTTTCAAATAAGTAAGTTGATTCTAAGATGATCTTACCGAATGTGTATTGAATGGAATACCTATCTTTTGGAAAAAAACTCGTTTGTCTATGACATGTCCCACTGTACAGCTTTGCAGCGCACTAATCGCTCAAATAGACAACCTTCAAACCTTAAAATAAGTAACGTGAATATCGATCCATTTGCACAAAATACACATGTATGTACATACATATGTAGATATAAAATGATGTGTACTGGAGCATGTCATATTAACACTTAATTTTCTAGGGCATTTTGCATTGCCAACCAAACACAGGATTAGTTGAAATGGAGGAACTAGTGATAGGGACTTATTAAATTACGTCTATATGTATGCATAGATACATACATACATAAATATGTTGGTTATTCAATTGCCGTGGGGGATTAACACGTTTTTATTGTAAAGCTATAAGTAGATTTGTAACAATCCCCAAAATTCTACGTACACGACTTTTGACATGGAAATTAAATCACAGAGGGAGCATAAGATGACATCAGAGCCATTAGCAAGGGAATTTATCGGGTTAGTAGGTAATTGCTTAGTTAACAAATTTCCATTTGGTACGATATAAGTAAATATGTAGTGCTATTAAATTTTTCGGCTTTTAGTTCTCATACAAAATGTCTGATATTAATTTTTCCGGCTACGACAGGCCTCTGAAAAAGCAAATAAATCAACATGAACAGCTTTTGTCATTACCTTTACCACGCTAAAGCGTGGATTGTGTATTACATCAATCGATAAAAATCAAACATCAGTTGTACCCAATAAAAAAAAATACCTATTGAGGGATATCACGTGTGAGACATCAGTTGTACATACATAAATAAATAATAAATAATATTGAAGGTTATCACGTGCACGTGATTTATTGTGGTCAAAGTGGGACAAAACATATACCTATAAATAAATACATTAAGTGGACAAAGTATAAACACGAGAGAAATCGAATTGTCTTTAATCAATAAAATCCATTTATTTATTTATTTATTTATTTGGTCTTTGAATTCAAAAAAAAAAAAAAAAAAATCTTACAGACTATATACATATGCAAATTACACTAATACATTATTTATTCATGCAAAAAAAAAAGTCTTGAAATGGTTGATTAGCATTGAATGCGACCATGTAAAATCAGCACCTGACGAACTGAAAAACAAATTAAGCTCAGCACATGCTCTAGAAATAGGTGCATTGACGCCATAGTTGGTTTTTGATAGACCAATTTTTAAGATTTCGTAACAACGCAAGTTACTTTAGGGCACATTAAATTGAATTTTATCAAGTAGAGAAGGGCAATCGATTGCCCCAGAGATAATACTGAGAACAAAAGAGCACGAAAGGAAGCTTCTTCTGGCATCTAGTGATGTAAGGTTAATCAGCATACAACGGCATTTATACGGAGGTAAAGGCTCGGAAAATTTTAGGGGCCTAAGAGCGAATCGAAGAAACACTTTTTGGACCCTTTCTAGCCGATTAGAGAGACCAGTTTGAGAGGTCTTCCAAATGAAGGCTGCATACTCTAACCTCGATCTGACAAAGGCACAGTATAAAGTCTTAAGAGTGTATGGGTTAGTGAAAGCAGCACAATTACGACGAATGAATGCTAGCATTGAGTAAGACCAGGGCCGTGCGCAGGAATTAGCCTTGGGGGGGGGTCTTTAATTTTGGTTTGCATTCGCATACATTTTTCGCTAAGATATACATATTTGCTGAAACAGATATCCAGACCCATACACCATAAATTTAAATTAGTGATGGGCGAGTCCGAGATGTTTAGACAATCGAGAGAATCGCTATCGTTGCAAAATCACAATCGCGTCAAAAGTTGACTCGCTCCTCGACTAAACAATCGAGATGTTTTTGCGATTGTTCCGAGTCGGCGAGTCGGAGGTTGTTTCGATGACATCTCGACTACACAACCGAGATGTTTTTGCGATTGTTCCGAGTCGGCGAGTTGTAGGTTGTTTCGATGATATGTTTTAGTTGATAAAATAAACTGAATGAGGTTTGTTGATAAAGAAAGTAGGATTTTTAGTGGAAGTGAGGCAAATACATAAATAAATGAACCAAATTGAAAAATATGCTATACACAGACGATGCATTTTTGCAATCACAACTAAAGAGTGTCGTGTCGTGCATAATAATAATAACTAATTATTTAAACATTAATACATTTTCTGAAGTGAGACGCTTATGAAATAAATGAAGTTTACGAGTAGCAACAACGGCAATAGATTTGTACCACTTTGTACTTATGTTTTTTAAAGCAATTTTGATATTCAAGCGGCAACAACAAATATTATGTATTTTTTGCAGCGAGTCCAAGATGTTGTAGGGTTGCTTTGAAAACGAGAGGAATCGTTGGCGTGTCCGAGATGTTTTAGCGATTGTTTCGACTGACGGCCATTTACGACTTGACTCGAATACGAATGAAAACCATCGAGAGCATTCGAGATGTTTCAACAATCGAGAGAATCGAATAAAACATCTCGGACTCGCCCATCACTAATTTAAATGTTCTCTAACTTTTCTGAAACTCATTATGATTCATCAAAACCTAGTTAACCAGGTGAATAGTACACGGAAAGAATTTTTTACTAGAATCAATGCCGAGACAAGAAAAATTAGACTTGATTTTGAACTTAGAAAATAATTTCTTAATATCAAGAAAATCCAAGAAAATTGGATTTTAAGTAAATAAGTAAAAATTTTCTTGCTTCAAGTGAAATTGGATTTTAAATAAATAAGAAAACATTTTCTTGCTTCAAGTAAAATTGGATTTTAAATAAATAAGAAATAATTTACTTAGGGTAAGTGTTTTTTTCGTGGCCGCTGTGGTGCAGTGGGTAGAGTGCTCGCCTGCTATGCCAGAGGTCTCGGGTTCAAACCACGGTCCGAGCCAAACAAATTTTTCTAATTAGTAAAAATCCAATTATTGGGTTTTTTAAGAGCAGCGGTCACCTCTCGGCAGTGGGCGGCATACCCTCCGAGAGTATTTCTGCCATGAAAAAGCTTCTCACAAAAAATGCATTCGCCGTTCGGAGCCGGCATAAAACTGTAGGTCCACCCAATTAGTAGGAAAAACAAAAAGGAGCACACCTCGAATTGGGAGAGAAGCTCGGCCATAAAACTCGTCAGAGTTATAATAGCGCCATTGTATTATATTATATAAGTGTTTTTTTCTTGTTTTTTGAAATAAATTAAGAAATTATTTTTTTGTTGCAAGTAAAACTTTTCTTATACGAGCTTAAGTAATGCGAGAGACACACATCGTAGTATAGTAATAATATTTCGATCTATACCACATATGTGTCACCCTCATATTGTAGTTTAATTGAAAATTTTCATAGCATAATATTGATATTCTAATATTCATACCACATGTGTGTCTGAGGCATAAGAAAATATTAAATATTAAATTAAGCAAATATTTTCTAACAATATTAAAAACGTAAAAAATAAGAAAAATGAAAACTAATCATGAGGGATTAGAAAACCATAATTAGTCAACTAATATTTTCCTAGGACTTGTTTATTGAAATGACAACATTTTATTTAATATAAATGAAGATGCAAATAGTGAAATCCTTATACCAAATGCTTCACTAACAATCTGAGAATTGCAAAATATTCAGAAATATGCAAAGCGAATGAAAAAAAATACATGTAACTTTGGAAATGCGAATTCAGCAAGAAAAATTTTACTTCGCTCAAGAAAACGTTTTCTTATTCATTTTACATTTTTTTTTTTCGCTGTATTTTGTTGTTCCAATTCGTTGAAACACAATTTTCTTAAATTCTTCTTGATATTAGCAAAAAGATTTTCTTCATTTAAGTAAATTTAAGAAAAGATGTTCTTATTTATTTAAACATTTTTTTTCAACATTTTTTTTCTATAGATTTTGTTAGTGTTCTTGAATAAGAAAATAATTGTCTCATTTTTGGAAAACTCAATTTCTTATTTCCAGTAATAATTAAGTCAATTTTTCTTATTTCCCTAAAAATTTTCTAAATTGAGTTCAAGAAAGCATTTTTCTTGATTCAAGTATACAAATTTCCTTCCGTGTACTGTTTACAGTACTTGTTAATTGAAACTGCTCACTGTTTTCACAAAATGAACATTTTTTGTTATCAGTACAATTTTTTTAAAAATGCCAAACGAGCATATGCTACACAACTTTGTAATTTCGGAAAGCTCCAAGTGCAATTCAAAGTGCCGAACTTATGTATTGGCCAACCTTATTTTTTGCAACTTTTACCAATTCTTCTTCCGTAAAATTATTGTAACTAATATTGTCAAAAATTATGAGTCAAAATTCAATGCAAAATTTATAAACTGTATTTTGAAAATTTTTGCAAAACCATTGCAACTTAGATTTGGTCATGGGGGGGTTTTAACCCCCAAAAAACCCCCCCCCCGTGCGCACGGCCCTGAGTAAGACCGAGATATTACATGAATAACGTGGCTATTAAAGCAAAACTTAGAGTCGAAAATAACTCCCAAATCTTTAATTTCTTCAACGAGTTTCAGTTTAACGTCAGCAATATAATATGACGTTTGCAAAGTAGTAACGGATTTGGCGAAAGTTACATGAAAACATTTTTTTATGTTTAAATGTAAGCGATTCAGCTTGCACCACTTGTGGACATTAAGCAAGTCACATTGCATTCTCATAGAGTCGCTAGTATTGTTAATGACTGCAAATATTTTGAGATCGTCGGCATACAGCAGGTGTTCCGCAAACGAAAAGCATGAACCAATATCATTAATGAAAATTATAAAGAAAAGGGGTCCTAGGATACTCCCTTGTGGAACTCCAGAGGATGCGACAAATGGCCGCGATGTTGCATTATCAAGAGCAACTACGCAAATGCTAAATAAGCACATGAATGCAACGCAAGTTCTTGAGTAAACATACTAGGTATGTATGTATGTATGTATGTGTGTGTGCATTAAAAAGATTATTTATAAATACAAGGGATACAAGGGCATCTTTGTTAAAGAAAATTGTACTTACGGGATCCAGATTCTTGATTAATTAAAACAAAAATTATAAAGAAATTATAGGTAATATTGCGAAATAAAACAATGAGCAGTTGCATACATAATTTTTTAAGTTATTTCATGAGAAATTTTATAAAATTAAAAAAAAATTTAGCGCGAAGTTATTTACTTAGAAAATTGTACATTTTATTTTTATTAGTATATGTCAATGTCGTTGTATGTATGTATGTATGTATTGACATGTTTTAATCTCAATTTAATCGAAAGATCAATTTGATCATTAATGCAATATCTTGTACATACATACATAAATATGTATGTATGTATATTGATTTATTCCCTAATAATATTTAGTTATTTAATAATATCAGCTTTGCAAAGTAAACTGCGGGGCTTGTTTGATAAGTCCGTGAAATTTTCAGCTAGGCGACCGGTAATTTCGAATTTCGAAAGCAAACGAAAACCTCGTGTGTTTTAACAAAAATTGAAAGAAGTGTACTTATTAAACACAGTTCAAACCGGCCAAAAGCTGTCGTGCTTGCTTGCACTCGATAATAAGCATAATCGTTTGACAAATTCAAAGGAGGATTTTGCGATGTTCAGCCGCATGCCGAATCTTGGATCCATCACACAACATCAGAAACCAAGCAAAAATCCGGGTAAACGTGCACCAAAGAAGACCAAAGTGGGTCTGTCGGCCAATAAGGTTATGGTCACAGTTTTTTGGGATGCACGAGGTGTCATTCACATCGATTATCTTGTGAAAGGGGTAAAACAATTACCGGCGAATATTACTCAGAGCTTTTGGATATTGATTTGAAGCAGAAACGACCGGATTTGGCAAGACAAAAAAAATTTGTTTCATCATGACAATGCACGATCGCACACGTTTGTAGTCATCATGGCAAAAGTTCATCAATCGGGCTACGAATTGCTACCTCACCAGCAATCTACCTTCTAGGAAATTAATTGGTATAAAATTTCATTAGGAGTCTCTTCAGAAAAAATCTTTCTAAAATAAACCTAAAAGACCACAAGAAGCGAAAAACTTATATTCCTCGGAATGTTATATATGTGTTTTATTTCTGGTTCTACTGAATCGATTGAAATACTTGTTTGGCAAAAGATTAATGCTTTTTGACGACATTTAACATGCCGGCAAATAAAAGTTACATTAAGGTGGTATAAACTAAGTACTGGGTGGAAGTGACCCCAATGGCGCACATAGGGTTAATACAATTATAAAGTTGAAACTCTCTCAAGCTAAAGAGATTTGTGTATCAAGCTTAGGGATCGGACCATAAATAACGAAGATATGAAAATAAATTTTAGCGTAAAAAAAAATTAAAAAAATTTTCCAGAAATGTTTTCGAAAAAGAAATCATATCGGGGGCGTACCGCAACCTTTTTATTTTGCGATACGTTCTAATGTACATATCGACGCCTGAGTAAAAGATCATCCTATTTCAAAAATTGTTTCAAAAACGACCTATTTCAGAATTTTCTTCAATAACTTCCTATTTCAAAATTAATTCAAAAACGCCCCTATTTCAGAGAAAATTCCATATAGTAAATATCTCTGAAATCTCTTGAATAATATATAATATATTAAATAAATGGTCTTAGGTTGTTTGGGGAAAGATTTGCGATTTTGATCATTAACAATACTGAAAGATTTAGGCAGTCTACACACGAGGCGTACTGCTTTAGACGCGTACTAGATTATAAATACGCTTTGATGTCGCGCACTTCTATTTCAATGGAGAACTGCACACGAGTCGTCAGCTTCATGAAAGTGTCAACGCAAGCTAGCTGCATGACGCTTTGCGTACCGCAGTGTTTGTAGCTAGGCTACATAAGCTTATAAAACAGGAAGAAGAAGAAGTTTATTTACATTTTTCCATGTGCGCGAATTTATAAAATATGTCGGACGAAGCAGTAAAATTTGTTCAAATAATTGAAAAACACCCGTGCCTTTATAATAATACGTTAAACGAATACTCCAGAAAGGATTTGACGGAGAAAGCTTGGGCAGAAATTGCTGAGAATATGAAATGGACAGGTACATATATAAATATACATTATTTTTCAGCGATTACATTCAAATAAAAGAAAAATATAACAAAATTGTATTTTAATTGATTTGCAGTGGCCCAATGTAAGGAGAGGTGGAAAAATATTCGAAATGGGTTTGTTCGTAGTTTGAAACCATCTACCAGTGGTTCTGCAGCAAAAACAAAGAGGGCATACTGTTTGGGCGATATGCTTGGATTTGTTTTGCCATATGTTCGGCCAGTCCAACACATGGGAAAATCTGCAAATTTCGAATATGAGACCAATGTGGGACAGGAAGTAGAAAACAGTGAATATTCTGAGCACGACACTGAAGTAGTGTCTGAAAAACGTACTAGTACATTCGCCGCTCCTCCCTCTGCGGAAAAAAATAAAAAAAGAAAAGTCGTGTGAATGAAAATGATGATGTTGACGTCGCGGTTCTCGATTATTTGAAAGAAAAGAAAGAAACAAAAGAAGATTCCCGCAAACTGTTTCTGAGCAGTCTATATGAAGACATTTCAAAACTATCGGATGTACGGTTCAGGCAGTTCAAAATACGATCATTAATCATGATAGAGGAATTATTAAATGAACAAGATCAAGAGGCTACAAGTCACGAATTTATTGAAATGCCTATATCTCAACCCATTAGCATTGATGTGAACACACCGGCTCCTTCACCCATTGATCCACCTCATATTTTTTATAGCACATCTGACAGTGAGGCAGACGCGTTCAGTCAGCGATTTTTTATAAACAATGTCAACAACGAATAAATTTTTCGTAACAAGTTTTGTCAACAATGGGCCATATAAATAAAAGCCAAGTAATTGCTTTTGCTTAAGATTCCGGACCTCTACCGAGGATTTCAGAAATTTGACACCAACTTACACTGGCGAACGAAAGTCACCGTACAGTGAAGTTTTTGCGAAAGGTCTATATTTTCTGCTATGAATTCGTTTTGATATTTCGTGACCTGTGACGCTCTTTCGCCAGTGTAAATTGGTGTAAAGATTCTGAAATGTTCAGTAAAAGCAATATTGCTTGGTTGTTAATAGGACCGTTCGCCGGCAGCAAATTGCTGCAAATTGCAGAAAAAACTGCAAAATCGCGTTTTTTGAGGCAAAAACTCAGTCAAAATTTGCAGAAGAGAGCGCAATTTTGACAGTTCATTGACGGAGAAAGCTGCAAAGTTTTACTGACAAAATTTGTCATTGCAAAGTTCAGTAGACTGAAAAAACATATGATTTGCGATCATATGGTTGCAATTTAAAAAAAAAGTCGAAAGTGATTTCAAGTCAAAAAACTAAGAAATTCGGGAATATATGTGATTCAATAGAAAATGAAGTGAGAAAATTATATTATTTTAATTTATAAAGTTTATTTAAATGATTTAATTTGTTAATAAGGTACCAGCTGAAAGGAAACGAGTTTATGACAGCGCAGTGGGATCATCGTCTGCACTCTCGGGATTCTGCGTTGTTGAATCGCAAATAGGAGGTAGTTTACTACTTAAAT
This sequence comes from Urophora cardui, assembly GCA_960531455.1. Lineage (NCBI taxonomy): Eukaryota > Metazoa > Arthropoda > Insecta > Diptera > Tephritidae > Urophora > Urophora cardui. The sequence goes on along the minus strand of OY482670.1, from coordinate 35,046,383 downwards.
AGGAAAATTGTCCATTAATGACGCAGCCCCGAAAAAATAACTTTTTCACAGATGCCATAACAGAAATAAAAACTTGCCGGAAACTTATAGTTTATGAGATATTTGTTGGTAAAGTTGTAAAATCCACCAAACAAAACACCAAAACTACTTAATGACGCACGCCCCGAAAAAATAACTTTTTCACAGATGCCATAACAGAAATAAAAACTTGCCGGAAACTTATAGTTTATGAGATATTTGTTGGTAAAGTTGTAAAATCCACCAAACAAAACACCAAAACTGCGTACTATTTCCGTTGACGGCCTTGGGCCGCACTTTGAAAAGATAACCCTCAGCCGGCAGAATTCCTTTTCTGGATTTATTACTGGGCCAATCCACAGTGCTTTTGTGTAGAACATAGGACACTGCACATTTAGCTTTCCCTTCGATTCCATTTCGTAAAATTTTAATTTTGTTATGCACTTGCGAATGAAGGCAAACAGCTGATTTGCTGCAAATTTTGACAAAGTTCTGTTCGTTGAAATGCCAGTAAATTTGCATAAGTTTCTCTCTTTCGGAGAGCAAGACATATTTTTCTTTAATTGCAAATTGCGGCAATTTGCAGCCGCCGAACGGACCTAATAATACATATGTCCCAATGAATTCTTTTTCAAACAATCTGTATTATATATGTACATACATATGTATGTAAATAAAAAAAGATCTCATCTATATATATAAAATTGTAGGGGGTTTTTTTGTGAAAGGGAGATGTAGTAGAAGTAAACATGTTCACAGTGGAGCGGCGCGGGTTCCTCTAGTACATATATAATAAAAAACATTGCGTTTGTAGAATTTTATTAGTTTTGCATTGGGTACATTCAGAAGGCGCAACGGTGGAGCACAACTGTTGTGTAGATATCAGTAATCGGAAAGTGATACAATTTTCGCCTTCTGAACGAGCTGATACATTAAATAAACAAATTAGTATTTTAATTATCCCCAACGTAATCGCCAATAATTTCGCGGCTTTGAAACATATTTATTACATTCCAAAATTCATAAACACTATTTATATTTTTGTACATATGTCAAAATCGTAAGCTCAACATGTTGTGTAAAGTGAGCGTAAAAAATTTATGATGGAAAAAAGTCTCCAAAATCACAACATGTTGTGTTGATCAGAAATACTCAACGTTGCGTTCAGAAGATAAAACACAACAGTTGCGCAACTGTTGCGCCTTCTGAACGTAGCCATTTTGATGTTTTATTAACAATAGTTCCACTGCCATGGCAAGGATGCATTTGGCAACAAAAAGTAATTAGTTAGATATTTGCGAATAGGGATGGGCAAATTGGAAAAATATATCGATATATATTATATCGATATTTAAAAAAACATCGATTTATGCCGTGTAAAAACATCGATATATCAATATATCGAAAGGGTCGGTTTTACTTTAAGGAAGCACGCCCTGTGAAAAACCACTTCTTCACGTGGTTAGAGGTGCTCACCCAAATCTCAAAACTGAAATCCAAACTTGCCGGAGACTTATAGTTTACTAGATATTTGTTTTTAAAGTTGGATGCGTCTACAGATATTCTACGAATCCTGAAATATAAACATAAAATCGTTAAGAATTTGTTGAAGAAAGTAATGTAAATTCAAGCACCCAGACATTATGGTTATACCACTTCTTAAAAAATGTTCTGCTGTTAAATTCAAAGCGCATCAGAATTGTATGAAAAATATCGAATTTGGCTCGAAATGGCAAAAAATTATCGATTATCGATGCACGGTAGTTCAAAATATCGCCGATATTATCGGCTGTACTATTTTGAAAATATCGATATATTGATATATCGATATATATCGCCCAACCCTATTTGCGAATATCTTGAGCTGAAGAGTTTTCATTTAAACTAAAAGCTTCCAAATCTGTTATAGTGCGTGGATTATGCTGGTTTTGTTGGTTGCTCACATTTTCCGATGCTGTATATAATATTCCATCTCTTTTGCGAATAAAATTATGTAAAATGCATGCACTTTGAATTATAGAAATTATAGTTTCGTACTTATTGCATCGTATTGGCGTAAGAAATTTTTTAGCCATCATTCCAAACGTGCACTCTATATTTTTTCTACCGCGACTGAGCCTATAATTAAATATTCGCATTTCGTTATTGATGTTTCTTTCGGGGTAAGGTCGCAATAGATTTTTCCTTAAAGGAAAAGCGCTATCCGCTACAAAATAATATGGGAATTTATTGCCACTATAGTCATGCGGAAGTACACTTGAAGGCGGTATATTATTGCTGCTTTCCAACCAACGGCCAAATGTCGAAACTCGAAAAACTCCTCCGTCGCTATTTCGTCCAGCAAACCCGCATTCTATTGATGTGAAAAACCCGTCAGCATCGCAACAACCAAGGCTTATCCAATAAAAATAGGTAAAAAAACTTTTTAAGTTAAACGGTTTTATGTTATACATACATTGCAATGTTTAAGATAAATGTACTAAAAACCAAAAAATAATAAAATAGATACAGTCGTGGGAATTATAAACATTTGCATAGACTAGACTAAAATAAAACCGTGGGGCACGTCAATTGTCTACAATCGTTGATTAAAATGTTTGTTTTGTAATGTTACACTATAATTAGGCAGTTGTTCAACCGACAACGATGGACGTGTGATAAGTAGGGCTAGAATGTGGAAAAAAGCTAGCAAGCTCGATTATAAGCGAGTTTTAGGGTTTCATAGTGGTGAGCGAGTAGTACTTTTATCATATGTTTTGTCGATTAAAGACAAACTACGAGCAGTGAAACGATTCCTCGTGTGAATGTCCAACGATAAACTAGTTGAAACATCTCTTTTATTAACATGGAGTGTATAACTATTGGAATTTCCATGAGCAAGAAAATAGTAAGTATTTTCCTCACCGTCTGCGGGCCAACTGCCTAACGACGAATTAAACGATTCTTCTATCGCACATTAAGTCGATAATTTGTAGACAATTGACGTGCCCCCCGGTTTTATTTTAGTCTAGTCTATGCAAATGTTTATAATTCCCACGACTGTATCTATTTTATTATTTTTTGGTTTTTAGTACATTTATCTTAAACATTGCAATGTATGTATAACATAAAACCGTTTAACTTAAAAAGTTTTTTTACCTATTTTTATTTTCTAGTTTTTAGTTTTTATTTCGCATTCTGTTTAATTCATTTAGTGCTTCATTATTGCAAGGTTTCTTGCCCGTTAGTTTATTGCAGTCCAACGCCTCTATAGCGACCCACGCGCCACCTATCGGAAGTTTTTTTTAGGAAAATATTTCCTTTCAAGGTAGTAATACATGTTCCGAATTTCAGCCAAATCGGACCATAAATGCGATTTTTGTAAATATAGCGACCCACGCGCCACCTAGCGGAATTTTTTTTTTAAGAAAATATTTCTTTTCAAGGTAGTAATACATGTTCCGAATTTCAGCCAAATCGGACCATAAATGCGATTTTTGTAAATATAGCGACCCACGCGCCACCTAGCGGAATTTTTTTTTTAAGAAAATATTTCTTTTCAAGGTAGTAATACATTTTCCGAATTTCAGCCAAATAGGACCATAAATGCGATTTTTGTAAATATAGCGACCCACGCGCCACCTATCGGAATTTTTTTTTCATAATATTGCATTGTCATCTGGGTTATACATGCGTGCAAAATTTCAGATTAATCGGTTGACAGGAAGAGGGTGAAATTTGAATTACTAAATTTGACCCAAGAATAAATAATAATAAATAAAACAAACGGGTTGAGCTAAATAAAAATAGGTAAAAAAACTTTTTAAGTTAAACGGTTTTATGTTATACATACATTGCAATGTTTAAGATAAATGTACTAAAAACCAAAAAATAACAAAATAGATACAGTCGTGGGAATTATAAACATTTGCATAGACTAGACTAAAATAAAACCGTGGGGCACGTCAATTGTCTACAATCGTTGATTAAAATGTTTGTTTTGTAATGTTACACTATAATTAGGCAGTTGTTCAACCGACAACGATGGACGTGTGATAAGTAGGGCTAGAATGTGGAAAAAAGCTAGCAAGCTCGATTATAAGCGAGTTTTAGAGTTTCATAGTGGTGAGCGAGTAGTACTTTTATCATATGTTTTGTCGATTAAAGACAAACTACGAGCAGTGAAACGATTCCTCGTGTGAATGTCCAACGATAAACTAGTTGAAACATCTCTTTTATTAACATGGAGTGTATAACTATTGGAATTTCCATGAGCAAGAAAATAGTAAGTATTTTCCTCACCGTCTGCGGGCCAACTGCCTAACGACGAATTAAACGATTCTTCTATCGCACATTAAGTCGATAATTTGTAGACAATTGACGTGCCCCCCGGTTTTATTTTAGTCTAGTCTATGCAAATGTTTATAATTCCCACGACTGTATCTATTTTATTATTTTTTGGTTTTTAGTACATTTATCTTAAACATTGCAATGTATGTATAACATAAAACCGTTTAACTTAAAAAGTTTTTTTACCTATTTTTATTTTCTAGTTTTTAGTTTTTATTTCGCATTCTGTTTAATTCATTTAGTGCTTCATTATTGCAAGGTTTCTTGCCCGTTAGTTTATTGCAGTCCAACGCCTCTATAGCGACCCACGCGCCACCTATCGGAAGTTTTTTTTAGGAAAATATTTCCTTTCAAGGTAGTAATACATGTTCCGAATTTCAGCCAAATCGGACCATAAATGCGATTTTTGTAAATATAGCGACCCACGCGCCACCTAGCGGAATTTTTTTTTTAAGCAAATATTTCTTTTCAAGGTAGTAATACATGTTCCGAATTTCAGCCAAATCGGACCATAAATGCGATTTTTGTAAATATAGCGACCCACGCGCCACCTAGCGGAATTTTTTTTTTAAGAAAATATTTCTTTTCAAGGTAGTAATACATGTTCCGAATTTCAGCCAAATCGGACCATAAATGCGATTTTTGTAAATATAGCGACCCACGCGCCACCTAGCGGAATTTTTTTTTTAAGAAAATATTTCTTTTCAAGGTAGTAATACATGTTCCGAATTTCAGCCAAATCGGACCATAAATGCGATTTTTGTAAATATAGCGACCCACGCGCCACCTAGCGGAATTTTTTTTTTAAGAAAATATTTCTTTTCAAGGTAGTAATACATGTTCCGAATTTCAGCCAAATAGGACCATAAATGCGATTTTTGTAAATATAGCGACCCACGCGCCACCTATCGGAATTTTTTTTTTCATAATATTGCATTGTCATCGGGGTTATACATGCGTGCAAAATTTCAGATTAATCGGTTGACAGGAAGAGGGTGAAATTTGAATTACTAAATTTGACCCAATAATAAAGAATAAATAATAAAACAAACGGGGTGAGCTAAATAAAACCGTTTAATAAAACCGTTTAAAAAGAGGTTATATTACTTCCGTTTTTATGTGTGTGTTTTCTTTAAAAATGTCAATGTGAAAGAGAAGAGAAATGAATTTCAAGGCAAAATTTTTCCCAATTCGTTTTTTCTGACATTCGCACTTTTTAGTATACATACAAAATTCCAATCAGCTTATCTACTGCCATATCCTTCTTTAGATAATTCTTGGCAACAACCCAACAAAATTATCGAATGATAATTTTTATAATTGAAATTGGCTGATCCGGAATTTTGGAATTTTTGTATTCGGACATGTTTGCCGTCTATCGCTCCTAAGCAGTTTGGCAACTGCCATACATCAGAAAATCGCTTTGCTATATTCTTCCATTCGTTCCCTTTCGGCAGTGGCATGTACGTCGCCTTCAAGGAATTCCAAATAGCTTTTGTGGTTTCATCAACAATTAATCCAATTGTGCGTTCGCCTTTTTGAAAATATAAAGACAGAGCGGCAAAGGTGCATCCAGTTGCCAAATACCTGAAACAAAAACAGCAAGAAAAACAGGCTATATATGAATGCGAAATATAAACATATTTAAATGTGTTCACTTGCCTTAGCGTTATCATTATCCTTTCTTCGGGACCAATGCATTCGCGCATATTTGTATTTTGCTTCTGAATAGCAGGTTTCACTTGGAAAACCAAATCTTTAAACGTGGCTTTCGACATTCTATAAAATGCTCGAAATTTTGAATCGTCTTCTTTCAACTCCTCCGCGACAACAAATAATCGCTTGTTGTTATTATTTATAATATAGGGATGCACCCAATATTTTCTTCTAATTTTCTTTCTTTTTCTACGACGAATATAATTTAACAAAATTAATTCCTCATCACTTGACATTTTTTTGCTTTGTGCAGCTACGCTTTGAAATCGTTTAGTGTGCAGATATTGAAGCGTAGAAGAAGCGTAGCTACATAAAAAATTTAGTACGCTTTGAAATCTATACGCCTCGTGTGCAGACTGCCTTACATAACTATAAAATTGCTCCGAAGCCCCGGAACTTTATTCTATTGATGTTTTCTATGTAAACCAACAGTGAATTTCGCAAGTTCAATATATAGAGCAGATAATGCAAAGCTCTAATCAGTATGAATAGTTGAACCAGCAAAAGTTAGAACGGGTTCTCCGTTCTACAAATTCACCGCCTCTTAAAAGCTCTCATCAAGCAAAATAAAATAAATGTGAATACCTAAATTTTAAACTTTTATTAAATAGCAAATTTAAAACAAATATTTTTATGTAATATATGTATGTACATACGTATATATAACAAGAAGTATATACATACATAAGTAAAACAGTTCCAATATACATATTATATGTAAACTTAAATATACTATATAATCCACGATATAATTTAAAAATATAAATTAATATAACTGAAATCGAAATCAAATTCGATTACATTGTGACTGGCTTCCAAATTAAACTTAAAATAAATGCTATAACTCTCATTGCTACTATACCATACTTGCAGCTTATTCCCCTTTTTCAATACAATCCCGATAGCGTGTCGGTGACTTTAGAGTTTTGCGCACTTGTGCGCATACGCGTCGCCGCCGCACTGCAGCTCGTCTGTTGTTGTTGTTGTTGCGCGCTGTGCGCCGCTGCAACGAGCACACTTACATTATTGCCAGTGCCGCCGGCGCTCACCTTTTTATTCTCGACGCCCGACAAACGCATTGCCGGATCTCTGCCAAAAAAAATTTGCTGATTGCTACGCGATTTTTCACGCAGCACTTGATGCAACGCCGCACCTGCTGTGCCACCGGTGCCATCACCCTCTCCAGCTTCTAGCAGCATTTCGTGACTGCACGAGGCGAACGCGGCTTCCAAACGCTCCACATTTTTGGTGACACGGCGCGCTTGCAGGGCAGCTGTCAAATCGGGTTTCGGATACTTTTGCGGCGTATTCATGCCGGTCATAAAGAAGACGCCATTAAAATGTTGCGCCGGCGCTTGGGGTTTCTTCGGCGCCAATTGTGGCGGTGGTGGTGGCGGTGCGACGGCGGACATACTTTGCCGTTTACTGGCGCCACCACCATTGTTGTTGTTGCTATTGTTGTGCTGGTGATGATGCGGGTGGGCATGTTGGTGTTGGTGCTGGTTGTGGTGCTGATGCGGATGAGAATGGCCATGCGCTGGCGGTTGATTGCTCGCCTCGCGGAAAGCTTTCATTGTCGGATCGTCGTCCGTGTGGCGCGCATTCATTATAACATCCAGCAGTTCACGCGTCGTGCTCGCATTATGCGCAGTTATGGCTGCATTCACTTCTGGTATATCCGGCGATTCGATACCATATGGCTTGCCCATTTCGGGCAAATCAACAAAGTCTGTTTCGTCGAAGAATGTTTGTAAGGCTGCAACACGTTCCGTGGCACCCGGTTCCGCATGATTTTGCAGCATTAACAAACCATACTCGGAACCATCCAAATCGGAGCCATCCGCCTGCGAGACGAGATGTGCAAGTGAACGCGACTTGCGTGGCGGCTGAGGTACAATATTAACCGGCACAATATCATCTTCTTTGGCCGTCTGCGATGATGTTGCATGGCACAACTTCTGGTGCTCCAATTGTTGTGTGCTGCATATTTGTTTCTCCGCTTCGTTTACCACCAGATCAAGCTCTTGCATGGCACCCTCAATGGTTGTGCCATTGCCGGTTGCTGCGCCACTATCACCGGTTGAGTTTTCCTGCGATTTGGTTTGGTTTTTGTGCAGCTGTTTGGTCGACATGGCGGTGCTAGACTTTTGGGGCAATACCAAAATCGGCACTGGACTCAGTGAGGGTCCCGTCTCTGAGCTGCTGATGCCCTCATCTTCATGTTCGCTCTGATTTTTGCCAGGCGGTACATGTCGCGGTAGCGCCACCGGCTGCTTGTCCAGTGATTTGAAGGTGTTGCCATTCTGTGCACCCTGAAGACGGAAGATTTCACGCTGCAGCTCAGCGCAACGTTCTTGAAGACGACGCTCCATTGATGTGAGTACGGCTTTCTCTTCGTGCAGAATCTAAGGAGAGTTGAAGAAAGAGAGAATTGGAGAGAGGGAGAGAGTGTGCGGTTAATTTAAGATCTCTGCTAAATCTCGCAGCGAAACGTTTACCCACCTGCACTCGTCGTTCCAATATAACCATTTGACTGCGCACTCGGTCAGCTTCTCGTGCCTGAGTGATCATTTTATCCACATCAACATAGAGCTCATGGAAACGTTTGATTTCATTGCGTAAGTTTTCTAGCCAAGGCGAGGCTGGCGAAATAGTCTAAGGAAGAGAAATGTTTGGTTTTGAATAAAACACTTTTTCAGAAACTCAAACTAACCTTTGCCAAAGAAGCGGGCTCAAAACCAGCCTGAAAAAGCTCCGCTTGCAAATACAGCCGTTGTTGCAGATTTTCCGAGCTATCCAAAAAGGTGTTGATGAATCTGCAGGAGCGAAAACAAAAAATTATTTCAAATCATGTAAAAAATTCAATTTCCCAAACTTACTTGACGCCCACTGCTTGCAATTCACCCGAACCTCCACCGCTATTCAGCATGCCGACAAGCAAGCGAAAACGCACCGGTTCACTACAACGCAAACGCAGCGTCGACATTGCCTCCGAGACGGCTGTATGTCCAGCGCTAACCGATTTCCGTGAACCGTGACCCAACGATGTTTTGTCACAGGCGGCAGTCATTAATTGCATAGCCAAAATACGTGCACGTATTCCCTGACCCGTAGCCGAGGAGGCTAAAGGCATCAGACCGACGGGTGTAGTGCCCAAACGAGCTGTGGCATCCAATGAACGCGAGCAACATATGCTGAGGCATTGACTGCAATGAAATGCAAAAAAAAAAAAGTGATATGAGATTAGGTTCAAATATTTTTAATGTGGAAGAAGGTATATGTATGTATATATGCTTAAACTTACAGACAAGCCAACTCATCCAGTAAAGCACGTCGCTGATAAGATTGTGTATTGCGTGGCATCGAGGCTGACATTTGATTTGGTGTCATAGCAGAGTTGCTGGCTTGAGAAAGTTGTATGGCGCGTAGCACTTCGAGGAGCAGACTGATGCCGTCCGAAGGTGTGGCGACAAATTCCTGCACAAAGCTGTGTGTTGGAAAGAAAGAGTCAAAAGATAAAGAGAGAGGTAATAATTCAAATAAAAAATTAATGTTTTCGGCTTTTATATCATGTTCAGATATAAAAATTAATTAAGTCAATTGGGGTCAAGAATTATCTAAAGATATATATTATATATTGGATAAGCCTTGATTGGGGTTGATTGAACATCTTTAGATTTGGTGTTCAGACATATTTAAATTACTTGGCCCATTTAACAGGTCGGCTCAAGATACATACACACATACACGCCGTGAGCTGAATATCAAACTCTCGTGACCTAAATGTCAAAATTGCAAGGAGGTCGAAATAATTTGACATTCATCTCACAATTTTTACCAATCGTAAACACGAATGCATGTATAAAATAAGCAGAAATAAAAACAAATTTGGTAGGTGATGAAGAAGAACAAGAATGCAGCTGATCTGACGAACCAACCTGTTTAGTGGACACTGACGCTAATCACATTTCTCTTTTCATGACATTTCATTTTACTTATGAAACACGCCTTTTAACAGGGTTGCATGCAGAATTGTTCTTCATTAACAACTCATTAATTTCTAATGAAGCATTAACTTGGTCAATTTTTGTATGGTAAATTGAGAATCATTGGGCTTGAAAATTGAATGAAGGCTCTTAATGTTCAATTAAGGTTGTGTCTGAACATAACATTACTTTTCTCCACAAAATAATTCACTTACCTTGGAAAAGAAACTCTCAAATCGGCGCGCAACTTTGTTAATAAATCAGTAACCGAAGCGAACTGACGTAAGGACATTTCACCATCACTTTCTGGTGCGGCGGGTATTGGGCTCCTGTAAAAATAGATATATGTATATGTAGATTAGGCTGGAGCGATTTGTATGGAGTGAAATTAATCGATATCGTGCCATCGGAATTGGAATTCCTCTCGTTTGTCTAAGTAGAAAACTCTTCTCTGACAGCACTGTGACTACAATAAATGCTTCAAGTACAAAATTTCAGAATTTAAGCTGCATAAGTGGAAGAGTTGTTCTCCAAAAGGTAGACTTATAGGTACTTCTTGAAATTGTTTTTTTTTTACTTCCTTATCTAGTAGCCTATGGCGTATGAGTTTTCTTAGAGTTGAATAAAGTAGAAAACGAACTATGAGGGTAAGTAATTTCATCTCTGAAGGACCGAACAGTCTATGACAACAATCCTTCTATGAAAAGTCCTCCTTAACCCATATGACACTACATTTTTTTTCTGGTATTCTACCAGGTTTTTTGTGTGAAGGAGATGGTCAAATATAGTTTTGCGTTGGTGCAAGCGAGCAAGCTATATTGAAAAAAAACCAAACAAAATACCATCTAGGCGGCTAAAAACCAACGAGCCAGCTTGTATTTCGGTAGGTTTTTTTGGCATTCGGTCATTTTTTCTGACAATGGTTTCAATTTGACAACTAAAAAATAAATTATATTTAAAATAAAAAATATATGGAAATACAAATTTTAAATTTGCCTCTTGTAAGCTTCTGCTTTGGCCGTAAGGGTAAAGAGGAAGTCCGCAAGAAAAATTATATTGCGTACTGGCTTCCCTTTATAACATGGAATACACAGCTATTCTGCCCTTTGGGTTTCAAAACTTTTTTATTTCAGTAATTTAAATCAAATTTCAAAAAAAAAATAATTTTTTAAATAAATATTATTTTCATTTAGTTTGAAGTTTAATGTCAATCAAATTATTTTTGAGGGAGTATTTGTCTCTTTTCAACCTATAGAAGAATTGTTTTTGTATTTTGACTTTCGGTGGGGTTTCAAAACCAAAAAAACCAGGAAAAAAATGTAGTGTCATATAGGCATAAGTTGCATATACATATCTACATATGTGCATTTATTTACTTGTACTCTGAATGTTTATTCGGCAATGTCAACGATTTATGATGATTGCCTTCATCCTTATGATTGCCATTTGTAGTAGACGCCTTCGCCTTATCATTGCTGTTGTCATAAATTGAACGCACATTTTGTCCATTCTGACGTTTTCCAAACTTTTTTAATGATTGCACATAGTCCTCTGGATTATAAACTGGTGGTCGTTGATTTTCCTGAAAAGAGAAAAGGGAAAACAAATGGGACTCATTACAATAACTTATGTATGTATAAGAGACATCTGTGTACCCTACAAATAATGTGCGATTAATCCCGTTAGAGATTTGTCACGGATTGATCTCTTTCGAGAACAATCGGTCCACAATTAGTGCCGATTGTTCCCGTACGGGTACAAATGTAGACTAATTGTAGGCCAATTCTTCCCGAACGGGTATGAATGTAGATTAATCGCTTTCAGCCCGAATGGGCACAAATCTAGGTTGATTAAATGAATGTAAAATATTAAATGTATTTAAAAAATTTTATAACAATAGGTAAAACTAATTGAACACCATTTCTTTTAATAACAATGATGAATAATAACTTTAACAAAATGTTAGCAAAAATATCCATTGAAAAATCAATTACAATTATGCACTCAAAACTGACTATGTAAAAAAAATTTTATTTATTGAATAGATTTTTTTTACAAAAGTAAAACTTATTATATAGTTTTTATTTAAATAGGTATGAGCATTTATAATTTTAAAGATTGTTATAAACAAGTAAGGAAGCCTAAGTTCGAGTGGAATCGAACATTAGATACTCAGCTGTATGCTTTCATTGTTTGTTTGCGTTTGTTCGATATAGGGTGTACTTTATATAAAGCGAGTGCCGCATAAAGTGAGCGTAGCCACGCCCATTTTCAACATTTTTATCAGTCATCCAACTAAGCATATGAATATTATTCTTTGTGCAAAATTTCATTCCTTTATGACTTCTAGTTACAAAGAAGTCTTGTTACAAATTCCCAAAGGGTGTTCCAGAAATATCTTTGTTAAAAAGTAGGCGTGGTCATAAACCGATTTCAATAAATTTTTGCGTGTCTATTAACACAAGTTATAAAAGTGTATAAACCAAGTTTCGTCATAATATCTCAATTATTTGTCGAGTTATGGGCTCCGAAATCTCGTTGATTCCTTTGTCTGAAAAGAGGCGGTGCCACGCCCATTTTCCGAAATTTTTCTATTTTTTGGTTCCGATCTATTGTAGAACTCATGCCACAAAATTCCAATGAATTATCTTTATATTTGACAAAGATATCGCTTAAAATGTTTTTATTAGGCCACTTTATGATACCCATATATAAAAGTGGGCGTGGTCGTCAACCGATTTCGCTAAAATTTTGAACATGTATTGCTACAAGTAGTGAAAGTGTATAGACCAAGTTTCGTCATAATATATCGATTATTTGTCGAGTTATGGGCTCAGAAATCTCGTATATTCCTGCTTCTAAAAGGAGGCGGTGCCACGCCCATTTTCCAAAATTTTTGTATTTTTTGTTTTACGTCCATAGTTGGACACCTTCCATAAAATTTCAATGATATATCTTTATATTTGACAGAGATATCGCTTAAAATGCTTTTATTAGGTCACTTAATAATACCCATATATAAAAGTGGGCGTGGCCGTCAACCGATTTTGGCAATTTTTCGTCCAAACATTTGCCTAAGTAAGTATATCACGCCTACCAAATTTCATCGATATATCTTCAACGGTTTCTGAGTTATGACTCATAAAACTTGAAATGTTTGCCCCTTAATAAGTGGGCGTGGCACCGCCCATTTTCCAAAATTTCACCACATTTCTTCATAAGGGCCTGAGCTCAATACGTGTGTAAAATTTTATCACTCTAGCTCTATTAGTGACTGAGATACAAAATTTCCGATTTTTACCATATAGGGGAGGTGGGCGTGGTCATGGTCCGATTTCGCCCATTTTCAATACCATCCGTTCCTGTCTTGATACCAACTTACATTTCAAATTTCATCAAAATATCTCAATTTTTGCGCGAGTTATCGTGGTCACAGACGGACAGACGGACGGACATGGCTCAATCGATTTCTCTTTTCACGCTGATCATTTTGATATATATAAGCCTATATCTATCTCGATTATTTCATTCTGTTACAATCCACCGTTAGGAAATCAAAACTATAATACTCTGTGTACTAGTACAGCTGAGTATAAAAATAGGCTTGGCTAACAACTCTGAAAAATTCCTCACATGTCTTTTACATTTGGAGAAAATACTTAATTTTTTTAAAAGATTTCACTACAAGATGAATCGAATAAACTTCCTTCTAATATATATAACAATTTATAATTTTTAGACATTTGCATAAAAAATAACCTTGGCTTACAACTTTGGATGAAAGCGATTGATCTACATTACCCATTTGTACCCGTTCGGGATGTAAGCGATTGATCTACATATGTATGTACCCGTTCGGGAGGTAAGGGATTGACTGCTTGCCCAGAATGTTGTACTACAGCTACGGACTACATAGCTTACTACATCAGCTGATGACTGATTTTGTGGCAACGCTCGAAAATGTGAACACAATGGTGTAGCTCAGTGTATCTCATATATGTCATCTTTTTTATATTTTTGTACAGGGGATTTCTTAAATTCCATAAAAACTCTTTATTTTTTACAAGTTCAATTCATTTTTCTGTTTCTTCGTCCTTCATTTCGAATTTCCGTCATTAAAAAATTGAGCTGTCACACTGTAGCGCGCTACAAAGTTAAAGTTAACTCTACTTCTACTACAGCCACAACTACACGCTACAGACACAGCTACACATTGTGGGAATTGCAATGCAATTGTTAGGGACATGATATCGAATCAAAAGCATCGATCTGGTACTCATTTAAAATATCGGTTAAAAAGAATCGCGAAACCGATAATATCGAAACTAAACTACTCGATACTCAAAGTATCGGTATCGAAAGCGATAATTTTCTAGAAGGTGTAACCTTAAAATTTGCTCTAAAATAGTTAAAAGAGGTACCAATCGACGCGTTCTGACCTTTCAGTAGAAAAATAAATGGTTATCTTCATGAAATAAATCCTTATACTTCATAAATTATTTTTCAAGGCAAAATGTTATCAATTAGTATTAATGAACAATGAATGTGATTTTTTATATCGTCGTACCATACGAAAACTAGCATATTTAAAATTTCTGGCGAAATCTATCAATAACAAAATTCTGTACGAAAAGTAACAAGTACGACTTTTGGCTGACGAAAAATAACAAGTTCGACTTTTGGCTGACGAAAAATAACAAGTTCGACTTTTGGCTGACGAAAAATAACAAGTTCGACTTTTAGCCGACGAAAAATAACAAAATCGACTTTTGGCTGACGAAAAGTATCAGTAATTATATACTGTTTTTACATTAAAATTGTTGTTGTTTAAACGAAATTGATAGTTTTCATCAGCCAAAAGTCGAACTTGTTAATTTTCGTCAGCCAAATGTCGATTTTGTTATTTTTCGTCGGCCAAAAGTCGAACTTGTTACTTTTCGTCAGTCACAAAAAAACGTATGCTAGTTTTCGTATGGTACGACGATATTATATAAGAGCAATGTTTAGATATGTAAATGTGTAAGGTTTTTGGTAAATTTATACGAATTTGGATGAATTCCTACCGCTTTAAAATTGTTTTTGGAAAATTTTTCGCCCCGAAAAACTGGTTTTTCAGGGGATAAAGGGGTTCTCACAAGACTTCGAACTGAAATCCAAACTTGCCGGAGGCTTACATATACATACATATGTGTTTAGAACAACTTACTGCCCTCGGCCACGCTAAAAAAAATAACCCTCAGCTGACAGAATTCTTTTTCTGGGGTAATATCTATGGACCCAAACAACTTTAACAAAAAATATGTCATAAATTATAAACCTACGGCAAGTTTTGATTTCAGTTTTGAGATCTGTGAGAGGTCCTTCATCACCCTGAAAAAGTTATTTCTCGCGGGGCGTTCCTTATGCCTATATGACACTACGTTTTTTCTCTGGTATTTTTGGTTTGAAAACCCACCGAAAGTCAAAATACAAAAACAATTCTTCTGTAGGTTGAAAAGAGACAAATACTCCCTCAAAAACAATTTTATGACATTAAACTTCAAACTAAATGAATATATGTATTATTTATTACAAAAATTAATTTTTTTGGAAATTAAAATTTGAAAAACAGCTATATTTTTTTTTGGAAATTTGAATCTAAATTATCGAAACAAAAAAATGATGAAACTCAAGTGGCAGAATAGCTGTGAATTCCATGTTATAAAGAGAAGCCATTGCGCAGTATGATTTTTCTTCCGGACTTCTTCCTTCCCCTTACGGCTAAAGCATAAGCTTAAAATTTGTATTTCCAAAGATTTTATATTTTAACAAGTAAGGAAGCCTAAGTTCGAGTGGAATCGAACATTAGATACTCAGCTGTATGCTTTCATTGTTTGTTTGCGCTTGATGGAAACACGGTGTAGGTACTTTATATAAAGCAAGTGCTGCAAGTGCATTTTCAAAATTTTTATCAGTCACCCAACTAAGCATATGAATATTATTCTTTGTGCAAAATTTCATTCCTTTATGACTTCTAGTTACAAAGATGTCACGTTACAAATTCCAAAAGGGTGTTCCAGAAATATCTCTGTTAAAAAGTAGGCGTGGTCATAAACCGATTTCAATAAATTTTTGCGTGTCTATTAAGACAAGTTATAAAAGTGTATAAACAAAGTTTCGTCATAATACCTCAATTATTTGTCGAGTTATAGGCCAAAATTTTTCCATTTTTTGTTTCAGGTCTATTGTGCAACTTATGCCACAAAATTTCAATGAATAATCTTTATGTTTGACAAAGATATCGCTTAAAATGTTTTTATTAGGCCACTTTATAATACCCATATATAAAAGTGGGCGTGGCCGTCAACCGATTTCGCTAAAATTTTCAACATGTATTACCACAAGTAATAAAAGTGTACACACCAAGTTTCGTCATTATATATCAATTATTTGTCGAGTTATGGGCTCAGAAATCTCGTATATTCCAGCTTCTAAAAAGAGGCGGTGCCACACCCATTTTCCAAAATTTTTGTGTTTTTCGTTGTATGTCCGCAGGTAGACTCCTGACTTAAAATTTCAATGATATATCTTCATATTTGACAGAGATATCACTTAAAATGTTTTTATTAGGCCACTTTATAATACCCATATATAAAAGTGGGCGTGGCCGTCAACCGATTTTGACAATTTTTCGTCCAAACATTTGCCTAAGTAAGTATATCACGCGTACCAAATTTCATCGACATATCTTCAACAGTTTCTGAGTTATGACTCATAAATCTTTCAATGTTTGCTCCTTAATAAGTGGGCGTGGCACCGCCCATTTTCCAAAATTCCATCAAATTTCTTCTTAGGGGCCTGAGCTCAACACGTGGGTAAAATTTCATCACTCTAGCTATATTAGTGGCTGAGATACCAAATTTCCGATTTTTTCTATATAGGAAAAGTGGGCGTGGTCATGGTCCGATTTCGCCCATTTTCAATACCAACCGTCCCAGTGTCGATAGCAATTTGCATTTCAAATTTCATCAAAATATCTCAATTTTTGCGCGATTTAGGGTGTTTACAGACGGACGGGCGGACAGACGGACGGACGGACGGATGGACGGACATGGCTCAATCGATTTCTCTTTTCACCCTGATCACTTTGGTATATATAAGTCTATATCTATCTCGATTATTTCATTCTGTTACAATCCACCGTTATGTGATTAAAACTATAATACTCTGTGTACTAGTACAGCTGAGTATAAAAATAATTTATTTTATAGTTGTCAAATTGAAACAATTGTCAGAAAAAAGTACCGAATGTCAAAAACCTATCGAAATACAAGGTGGCTCGTTGGTTTTTAACCGCCTAGATGGTATTTCGTGGGTTTCTCCAACATAGCTTATTCCCTTTAACCAACACAAAACTGTATTTGACCACCTCTTTCACACAAAAAACCTTGTAGAATACCAGGAAAAAACGTAGTGTCATATGGGCATTAATGGAAAACAGACCCTTTTTTTATAACGTGATTTTAGTTAAGTGAAAAAGAAAAAAGATAGATATTGACGATTTTTTCGCTGAAATGATGATTTTTTATTTGCAAACATCAAATTATCGTATGAAAATGAAAAATATATAATCCTATATCTCCAGTTATCATTATTTCTATCGCATGGTAATTGCAAATTGTAAGCAAGTTTCGGTGGTAAGTGTGCGCCTCGTTTAACCCTTCTGTTACATTCAAAAAAACTTACGCATGTGACATTAAGGTCACGGAATGACCTTACCTGTGTTTTTCATATATATCGATATGGAAGTATAATTTCAATGAGAATTTTCAAAATGTATTAGTTCAATTGCTTATTTATCGGTTTATACACTTATTTAAATGCATATACTTAACATATTTTTAATTTTTATGTTCAAGACCAAAGATTGTGGAAACGGTAACTCCGTACGATTTTCTTCATACATTGGTTTGTCTTTTGTATGCATATGTTTCAACAAGTTGGTCAGTTGTATGCACTTCTGATTTTGTAGAATTATAGAAGCTGTTTCGGTAAATAATATTTTCTATTGTGGTCCTACCACTATTCTGCCTAATCGGCTACGTTGACCACTCAATATTTCTATCTGTGGAATAATACACGGGAGTGGGTACTACCTTCATTTTCCAATACAAGGTCATTTAATTCGTCGTTATCACTTCCTGCATATTCGTAAGAAGAACCATCGGGCTCAAACTAATCGACTATATTGTCTTCGCCCTCAACTTCACTACACTCATCAACATCCACATCATTATCAATGATATACTCTATTTGGCTTTGTGTCAGGCGATTTGGCTCTAAACCATACATACATTAATCTGCAAATGTATCACAAATAATAAAATATTGGAGCTAAAATACTTACCGAAGCTTTCTCTCTTTCATGTTTATACGAATTTAATAAAAATCAGCTTTTACGCACAAAATAACACTGATGGTCACTGAATGACCTGAAGGGGCGCACACGTAACTCTTGATGTTACCACTTGTTTGATAATGCAAAATCCTTCTTTTTATGCTTTTGCGAAAGGTTTTCCTCAATACAGAAATACATTGAGGGAAATTCTAAAATTTTGTTCATATTAGCATTTATGAGAAAATTAAACAAAAAAAGGTCATCAAATGACCTAAATGTAACAGAAGGGTTAATGTGAAAATCAATAAACAGATTTGGGTAACTTCATACAACGTCATACAAAAAACCTTACGAAGTAGCCCAAACCTGCAATTATTTCAGCACGTGGATCAGACCTATTTTTCGATGTGTATGTGATGGAACATTACTCATGCTTGTGCATTTTTCGGCCCTTTAGGAAGCAGCTTGTCACTTCTGCACACTCGACCGATTTTCGGCACTATTTTGCGTTTGGACAAATATGACACAATTTGAATTTTTCATCACTGAATGTACTCATTTGTTCGATACCGTGGTTGAAGTACTCGATACCAAAAAATATCGTTGCAAAAGAATCGAGTAAAAAGTATCGGTATCAAATGCAAAAAATATCGATTTGGTATCGTATCGTATCGAAATTCGTGTCCCTAGCAATTGTACTGTTTTAACTTTTGACAGCTCTTACTACGTACTACAGCCACACCATTCTGGGCAAGCAGTGATCTACATTTGTATCCGTTCGGGTATACAAATTGAACAATTAATCTCTTCATAGGTCATGCTCGAACAAATGCGATCAATTCGCTCCATATAATGGGGATGTAAAATTGTATTCGTCGCATTCTCCCTTGCGATTGATCGTGGCACGTTCTGGATTAATCGCATTTTTTGCAGGGTACCTACAAAGTTGCATATATGTACATATGTGCATAAATACATCAGTGAGTACTAGGGGTGAGTAATGACACGATTTTTTGGGAGTTGACACATAAGCACTGACTCACTAAAAAGAGTCGACTCACTGAGTTGGCACGATTGTGCTACAACACCTTGTGGTACAGCACGATTGTACTATATCAAATGTTTCCTTTTTTTTTTTAATAAATCTTTAAATAACAGCACGATTGTACTACAGCACATATTACTTTCGTGCTATTGTCAACCAAAAAGTGTTACTGTGTGCTATCAGAGACTGTGTCAGTGAAAGAGTCGCTCCGATGATGAATTGATATTTGTAGGAGAATGGCATATAAATCAATAATAGAATTGAAGTGATAGGTGTGGGTGGGCAAATATATGGAAAATTAATTAGTTACTTAATTAATGTCGTTTTTGTTGTTGTTTATTGGTTTAGACCTATGTAGCTCTGAGATATAGGGTGTTTAGGGATTTTTGAGATGTTCATGAAGTACACATATTGGGCTATCTGATGGACAAATAAAATATACATATGTGTGCCAATATAAACTTAGTTGATAAGATCAATTAAAAATTTCAAATGAATGTATCTTTTTATATATGCACGATATACGATAATGGGTTAAAGTCCAAAAGTTGGGAAAAATCATCTAGCTTCTGAATATCATAACCAAATTTACCAAAATTAAGGGGAACAACCGAAAAAACCCCAAAATATGGGTCCATACAAAAACGGGTTAGTGTCCGAAAGTTAGTACAATTCATGCAGAATACATCTATATACACCAAATTTGCCTAAATCACCTGGAACAAATGAAAAAATGCATAAATAGGTGACCACCCCAATACCAAAAACCACCAAAATACACCAAGTGCCATATAAAGTAAGCATGCAAAAGACGACACTTAAATAAGAGGCGAAATCGAACGTGCCAGCGGAGTCAAGTGTGCCACTGAGTTAACGTGCTATAAACGTCCCAACGGAGTCAAGTGTGCTACTGAGTTATAATTTTATCGTGAGGTGAGCTTGAGCGTGCAGCTCACTGATGGGAGTTGACACGGAGTCATGACTCAGTGCTGAGTTACCCAAGCCTAGTGAGTACCATAATTTTATTATATCTACATAGGTATATTCTTATTATTAATTAATTTATTATTTTTTTCTAAGCTCCCGAAAATTCCTATTCTATTCATCATCGGGTTAACGTGCAAATTACAATATTGACCATAGTGTTGGAATTACATCCGATCACAACACTGTGGTGTAAATAATGCAGGGGTGGTGATGTTTACTATACAGTTTATGTGGTGAATTGAGTTGAATTTAATTTATGGTGAAGTGCGTTGAATTTTATTTATAAGCAATAGCAAGCATATCTAATGTCAAGTATGCTTATTGCCACAACGCTGCCAGCGTCCTCGATAGTATAGTGGTTAGTATCCCCGCCTGTCACGCGGGAGACCGGGGTTCAATTCCCCGTCGGGGAGTGTTAAACTGATGCACGTTTATTTTTTTTAAATAAATATTTAATGTTTAATTCTCATGCATTTTTTTTAATTTTGAATTAACTTTTTGATTTAGTTAGAAAAAAAAAACAGTTTTTTACTTGATCAAGATACATAACTTAAATAAAATGCACGTGTTCTATTTTTTTTAGAGCTCCAGATTTTTTTTGAACATTTTCGAGTAGCCCGAACAAATGTTGTTCAAATGCTCGAACAGTCGTTTCTTTGTTTATTACCCGTATGTTTGTACGGGCATTTGAACAATTCGGGCATTTTGAAGTTTGTTTTTTCTTTTGTTTATTATTTTTTTCTTCTTCATAGGTATGTAGTTGTTTTTATTTTTGTTTTTTTCGATACACATTTTTTTTGTTTGTAAAGCCGAGATCATACGATTTGCGCATTTGTACAAAAAATGACAAATTTAAATTTGCCCACATTTGCCCATTTTGATATCGATGTGCAAATGATTTGCTTTGCGTTCACACGATTTGCCCGATTTATTAGCTTTTGATTTGCCACACATTTGTACATAGAAGTAAAGTGGCAAATTTGTTCACATTCGTTCACACGATTTAACCAATCATGATAAAACAGTCGTAAGAAAAATATAGAAGCATACTTTTGGGCATTATTTGGAAGAAAATTTTATGAAATATTAACAAACAAAAATGAATCAAATAGGTATTAAATCATTATAAGTATGTACATGTACTTTCACAATTTCAAAACTGGATAATACTTCTTTTAATTCTCTAGAAGAATATATAAAGCTCATCTAATTAATTAAATAGAATACATGTATTAACGAGCTTAAAAAAATTGTCATTGTGAAATTTCGATTTTGGTTGCAAAAAAGTGAATTAAATGTTGCAGATACATCGAAATCGTATATGAAGAAATTGTTTACGTATTCATTTTGAATAAAAGCGATTACGTACTTTTTTACGCGGAATGACTGTTTTCGGAGTTAGAAACAAATAAAGGATCAAAACCATGTATCGATTTCGATTATTTTTAGAAATAGGGTAATAGTAGAATATAGTCACGTGCAAAGTTTTCTTAAATTAGCTGGAAAACTTACTGAGTTATTGCCAGGGGTTCATGTTTATTTATACATATTCGGATTCGGTTTCGGATCCGGTAGTTGGAAAAAATATTCGGTTCAGATTCGGGCAAATATTCTTTCCAGCAGGAATAATTGAATAACGTGAATAAGAAAAAATTTATTCATTATACAAAATTATCTCAATGAGGAATAAAGAATTATTCATAATTTTTTTCTAGCTAAACGTTAAAAAATTCTTCTTCTGCCTATATGACACTACGTTTTTCTCTGGTATATTTGGTTTGAAAAATCTACCGAAAGTCAAAATACAAAACCAATTCTTCCGTAGGTTGAAAAGAGACAAATACTCCCTCAAAACAATTTCATTGACATTAAACTCCAAACTAAATGAAAATAATATTTCAAAAATTAATTGTTTTCGAAATTTGAATTCAAATTACTGAAATAAAAAAATTATGAAACTCAAATGGCAGGATAGCTGTGTATTCCATGTTATAAAGAGAAACCAGTGCGCCGTATAATTTTTCTTAAAATTCTTTAAAATTTGTATTTCCATATATTTTTTATTTTAAATACAATTTATTTTATAGTTGTCAAATTGAAACAATTGTCAGAAAAAACTGCCGAATGCCAAAAAACTACCAAAATACAAGCTGGATCGTTTGTTTTTAACCGCCTAGATGGTATTTTGTTGGTATTTCGTTTGGTTTCTTCAATATAGCGTACTCGCTTGCACCAACTCAAAACTGTATTTGACCATCTCCTTCACACAGAAAACCTTGAAAAAAAACCTTGAAAATACCAGGAAAAAAACGTAGTGTCATATAGGCATTTGGAGTTTATTATTTTATTTTATAAATTTAAGCAATTAATTTAATTATTTCAAATTATTTAAATTGGAAAACACAAGACTTCACAACAACGCAAAAATTAAGAAAATGGCAATACTTAGTGCTCAAAAAGATTTGTATATTTGCCACAACCATTTGTATCCAAGTGGCAAATCAAAATTTGTCCATTTTCATAATTTTCATTTACCTTCTGTATCACATTTGTGTTCACACGATTTGGCTACAAGGGCTGTTTTTGATTTGCAACAAGAGGCTAAAAATTTGACTTTTGTGATTTGTCTCAATTGAAATTTACCGTTCACACGATTTGCCTATGAATTTGGAAAATTTTTAGCCAAATGTACAAATCGTGTGATCTTAGCTTAAGCTCGAATGCTCGAATGTTTGTACGGGCATTTGAGCAACAAACGGGCTTCAAACAAAAACGATCAATTCGATTTGTTCGATACCCGGGTATCTAGAGCTCTATTTTTTTTCTTCAAATATAATATACAACATACTTCATAGAATCTCAGATATAACAAGAGAATAATATTCAGAATATAAATTAACATTCTCTAAAATAACTTTTTATTTTATTAGGTATATTCCTCGGTATTTATTTGCCCTGCAGTTATTGTACTTCTTGCGGTATTTCTTCTCTTCCATTAAAAAATTGCTACTACAAATTGCAGATTTAATTAAAAAATAGCATATATTTAGGTCATTTAATTTTTGTAGAAA
Organism: Urophora cardui; assembly: GCA_960531455.1. NCBI lineage: Eukaryota > Metazoa > Arthropoda > Insecta > Diptera > Tephritidae > Urophora > Urophora cardui. The sequence continues at coordinate 35,022,854 of OY482670.1, read as the reverse complement.
TATATACCTAATTAAAAAAAAATTACAAAAACAAAATTTCCCGTACCGGGAATCGAACCCGGGCCTTCCGGGTGAGAGCCGGATATCCTAACCACTAGACAATACGGGACTTCTGGTGCACTGTAGTTTAACGCACCATATAAACAAAAGCTGCACTATACATAATTTTCTTCTGTTAGCAGTAACAGAGCGCTGTTGCCCCAAAAGTAAGTAAGAAATGTTATTAACAGAGGACTTTTAATTAATGTTATGATTCATGCCTGCGTACAGTGGACATCCAATATATTGAAATTTTGTAGTAACAAAGGTTAAGGAATTTTCGATTTAACTAATCATCAAAATTATTTCATTGCTGTTTATACATATATAACGAACTTTTTTTTATTTTTTTTTGCCGCGAAATCTTCGACTAACATTTCTTTACACACAAATCTTCAAGGAAAAAATTTAATTTGACATAAGAAGTCGAAAGGTGCAGAAAGGTAAACAAAATCAGCTCTTTTGGTAAGGTGACTTTTATAATACACTTCTATGTTTGTCTGTTAATTTTACTCACCTTATTGAAAACGGGCTGCGACCAACTATTTTCCGAACTTGTCATTTTATATGAAGCCATCGAGCCGTTAATGCTGCTACCACCACAATTACTTTTTTGTGTGATCGATGGTGCAGAGCCACCACCACCACCACCGCCACTGCCACCAACAATTGTTGTTGTTATGGTGGCACTATGCGCCGCATTCAATTTTGGTGAATTCTGGCAAACACTAGGCGCCATCGGATAATTACCGAAATATTGATGATGATGATGATTATGAAAATGTTGCAGCTTACTTGTACTGTTATGTTGCCGCAACAATTTTTGCTGCTGATGTTGCAGTGTGGGTGTGTAGCATTGCCGATAATAGGTGGAGATGTCACTGCAAGTAGAAAATGGCAAATAAAAAAAAGGTGATTTATTAATGAAATTAAGTGATTATTTTGTTTGGTTTATGGAAATTAAAAAAAGGGAAAGTGTGCAACATTTAAAATTGATTATGAATGGATTACAAATATGTACATACATATGTACATATGTATGTAAAATATTATGTGTGTAGCTTTCCATTAATAAATCAACGGTTTGCTGTTAGCTAATGAAAATGGAAAATCAGCAGTGCTTGCATTCTGCGGAAATCCAATGCGTTTCATTTATTTAAGCATTTGCCGCATTTCATTTCATTTAATGCAGGAATTTGCATATTTAATTTGTGCTCTTTTTTAATGGGTGTGTTGTCCCATCAGTTAATTAAAAAGTTTGATTAATATGTGTTGTCTCTCAGCAGTTCTTACCTAATGAACTTAGGCTTTCCTATGATTGCCTCGCGACCCGTCGTTATGTTATCTTGCGCATAGTAATAAACTAAAATTTATACACTTTCAACGTTAAAACTACATACTATGTATGTATGTACTATTATGATGAAGCTGTTGCTGCCACTGATGTATTTGACATTATCCGCACCCAACTTTGCGGCTTTTGACGTAGGTATGTATGGCTTACATACTTGCCAGAATTTGAACGCTATAGGCAGTCAAAGTCATTAAGAAGAATTCACCTTTTAAAATTGTAAAATAAAAACGTATACATTCTCAGCACAAAAAAAAAAAGATTTAAATTAGAACTCAAACTAAAAAAGTGAATTCCGGATAGGGAATCGTACCACGGTCTCCCGTGTGATAGGCGGGGATACTGACCACTATACTAGAGAGTGTACATTTTCTGACTATATTACCGAGGACTTTCGCACCAGTTGTGCTTAAACTGTAATAAGAGACACGAACTTAACCTCTTTACAAAACAGGCCTTTAACCATTCTCTGCTTTAACTTAGAGAAGGGCCTACAGATCAGTTAACCCATTCAATGTAAATGATTTATGAAAAGGAAACCGTGAGGAAACAGTAGCGTTTGAGAACGCATTTCTTCAATTTTCCTTTTCTTAGTTAGATATGCACAAGCACGTAACCAACTCAATTTGAATATCATTCCTTTGACTTTAATTAAATGCAATTAGTACAAGATTAAAATGCGAATTGATAATATAAAAATAAAATGAGCTGTTTGTCATGGTTTGTCATGAAGTTATGGAAACAAGTTTCTCAATCAGTAGCGCAGCGGAGTTGATGTGCGCAGGCGCACAAATTTTCAAGTTTATTTTCATGATTGCTGAGTTATTTGAATTAGATACATATTACGCACAACTTTGGCTATTTTTTCCTCTTTTTATTTTTTCTATTAGGTACTGGCAACAAAATTGCCACACAAGCAAATTGACCACGGGTTTTGGCCAGTTTTCGAATTGGAAGAGAGCGGGTCTATATGGTTGACAAAAAGGAGAGATAAGTAAATGTTTAAATTAGCATGAAAATTCATAAATAAGTATTTTTGCTGGTTCATATAATTAAGTGTGACAAACATATAAGAGTTTCGCGTAGGTACATATGTATGTATGTATGTACACTATGTATGTAAATTCATTTGTGAAGGATGTACCGTTGTCAGTGTTGTCCGTTAATAATTGCACAGGACAAAAACCGGTTACGCTAAAAATCATATTTGATGGATCATACAATTGAATAAACAAATTGGCTTCGCTTAATTATTATTTATTATTATATTTTTGATTGTAGAAAATATTTTTTTTTAAGAAGATTCGTAGACAATTTCACTTTCACAAAGCAATAAATGAGTGACTTATATATGAAGTAAATAAAATTAGAAAGAAAAAAAATAATTAAAATAAAATAAAATGAATTAAAATAAAATAAAATAAAATAAAACAAAATGAATTAAAATAAAATAAAATAAAATAAAATAAAATAAAATAAAACGAAATGTTTTTATGAAGTTTTTTGGCCGTTTAATCGGAAAAAAGGAAAATATATATATTCGATTAAGCCTGAGATCGATTCAGCCTGAGATCGAAATATTGAAAATTAAAAATAAAAATTAAAATTAAAAATTGTTTTTAATTTAATTTGTGGCCTGGAGCCCATAAAGGAAAATATATAAAACGAAATCAATTAAAATAAAATAAAATTAAATTAAAAATTAAATAAATTAAAATAGATCAAAATGAATTAAAATAAAATTAAAAAAAAATTTATTAAAATATCAAAATAATATAAATCAAGATAAAGTAAAACAAAACGAATTAAAATAAAATAAAATAAAATAAAATAAAATAAAAATAAAATAAAAATAAAATAAATAAAATACTATAAAACAAAATAAAGTAAGGTAAACTATAAAATGATGTAATGCATATGTTCATACATATGTACATATACATACATCTGTATGCTAAGAAATGCATTAAAAATAATAACGCTCACTTTGCTTCTTTGACTGCAGTAACTGCAGAAAACACTCAATTTTTCAAGATAATCAAAAATTATTATGAGTAATGCTTAAGCAATACTCATTTTAAGAAAAGTCGTAGCTTTCGGAATGTGTGTTCGAATATAAAAAAATGCACAACATGAACAGCAGTAAGACATGGCCAAAGTCGGGAATTATTCCACGTTCGGTGGTGCACTCGACCAAAGTTTCATTCTCTTTTTTCAATTTCTACATGTGTACGGACATTAGAGCGTATCTCGAAGTATAAAAATAATTAAAGCGTGAGTAACGGGTACTCATTAGAGATGGCCGATCCCGTGATTTTTGAGGAACGGAGTGATTCCTGACTGTGACTTTTTAGTCACTGTGTGTTTTTTTCCGTGACAGTGGCTTTTGGGGTTCCTGACAGGAACCAAGACTTTTATTCACTTTTTAATAAAAGTAAATAAATGTGTTTAATCGAATTATATTTTAAAGTCCAGTAATAATAGCTAAGCTTGTCCAGATGCTGTTTTTTAGTGTGAAATAAAAGTTTTTCCTAATAAAACAAAACAAAAATTGATATAAATGGGAAAATAACTGCATTTTACTTAGTTCCCTAAAAATGTGTTTGGAAATCTTTAACAAAATCAATTGCAATGAAATTAAAACATTATTTAAAAATTAAAAAAAAAAAAATCTTTAAATTTTTGAAAACTGAAATTTTCATGCTTTCAGAATAAGTGATTTTGTCACCGAGATTTTGGAGATCAGTCTTTAGTACTCATAAACATTGATGTGTAAATCTAAAATCGGATTTTTATTCCCTTTCTGTTTTTTTTGGGATTAAAGTGCGGCTATAGTTTCTTATAATTTTTTGTTTTTATTGTCACTGCTACTATTTTGCTGTTTGTTTTTTTAGTTTTTTGTTTTTGTTTTTCTGTTCTTTTCTTTTTGCTTTATTTTTGTTGTTGTATTTGGTTTTGTTTACTTGTTGTTTCTGTATGTATTTTGGATAAAAATGGAAGTTGAAATGATGCGTTAATGACTTTTATAAACGTAGTTTGTCTTGGCTCAATACCTTTAAAATATGTACATACTTGTAGAGATTAAATAGATAAGTTAGAGCGAAAACAAAAAGAGTTACGCTGTTTTGCCGAAAAATATGCATAGTTTTCCATTTTTTAAATCTTCAACACAAGTAACAAGTGGGAAACATTGGCTATGTTCAGGAACTCAGCTTGAAGCGCAACCCGCTTTTGTAGAACAAGCAAAGCGTTCATAAACGTAAATTTTGCATGAAGCATCGCTCATCACAATCATCAAAAAAATAATTACTGCCGCTGTTGCGTTTCATGCTGCGTTTCTGAATATACCCATTCTAACCTTTTTTGCGATACGCTCTAATGTACATTCTTTTTTTTAATACCAATATACTATAATTCTTTTTACATTTGTTTTGCCGACTGCATAGTGCAGGCACAACAATAGCACCGACAATCGCCATTGTCACCTGTGGCTGATGGAATTTCGATTAACGCCCACAGAAGAGCGTGCGCGACTTACTTTTTTATTCAATGCTTTTGCATAGGCAGGTACGTAAGTATGTATCTATGTATGTATACATGGTGCTAAACTGTCTTTTATTTTTCATTTATGCAAATAATGCATTGCCGTTATTGGTTTTGTTGAGTGGTTTTATTTAATGGTCACGCTTGCGGTGCCGATATCGTCATGAACGCTCGCTTGCAACTAGGGTTGGGCGATATATATCGATATATCAATATATCGATATTTTTAAAATAGTACAGCCGATAATATCGACGATATTTTGAATTACCGTGCATCGATAATCGATAATTTTTTGCCATTTCGAGCCAAATTCGATATTTTTCACACATTTCTGATTCGCTTTGAATTTAACACCAGAACATTTTTTAAGAAGTGGTATAACCATAATGTTCGGGTGCTTGAATTTACATTACTTTCTTCTTCAAGCAATTCTTAATGATTTTTATGTTTATACTTCAGGATTCGTAGAATATCTGTAGACCCATCGAACTTTAACAACAAATATCTAGTAAACTATAAGTGTCCGGCAAGTTTGGATTTCAGTTTTGAGATCTGTGAGAGCACCTCTAACCCCGTGAAGAAGTGATTTTTTGTGGGACGTGGTTCTTTAATGTAAAGCCGGCCCTTTCGATATATTGATATATCGATGTTTTTACACGGCATAAGTCGATGTTTTTTTAAATATCGATATAATATATATCGATATATTTTTCCAATTTGCCCATCCCTACTTGCAACAAAATAAAGATTCCAGAGTAGGTATATATGCATGTATGTATGTATATTCAGTTTTGGTTGCACATAAACCACGCTCAGGAATTTTCATTTTGACAAACGCAGGAAATGATGTAGTATATGAAATGGTTGGTTGGTGCTGTTAGCATTAAATGGTTGAGGTTCTTCTTAGTGGGAAATATACGAATCGGCATACATACATACACATGTAGGAATTCTACAATATTCTATAGTTCTAGGTTGAAATTTTTTTAGCTAAGCATTAATATGCATTTTACATTCCACCATTTTCCATTATTACTCAATATTATATGATTCTTTGAATTAGTTGGCATGCATTTATTTATAATAAAATTTTCATTTATTCTTTTGTATGCACGTTTTGGGTTTCGATTAATTCATTTGCTTCAATCGCAATTATTGGCTACGTACGTGTGTGCCATACATAAAACAAACTAAATATGTATTATATTTTACCCAAACGCGTAAGGGAATATTGGTTTTAGAAATTTCTGAAATTATGCGGCATTTTTCGAGCGATTCTCATATTAAATATCATTTACGAAAAAAAATTGTGTGGAAAAGTTGTAAGAGGTTTTACAGCATACATACATATGTACATATTTAACTTGTTTTTAACCGTTTTCATATAAAAACTGAGCTATGTAGTTGAGTTGGCCTAAGCGAGTTGAGCACTTAGTCTAAACAGCAGTGTTGCAAAGTAAAATAATGAAGCTGTTGGGAATAACATTTGAAAGTACATACATAATTAAATATCCATTTCCTTTCATTTAACATGGTCTTTTGGTTGGCTATATGAAAATATATGTTTTTATTTAAATATTTTATGCCAAATTTATTAATTAATTAATTTATTTTTCTCGTTTACAACATTTAATTTTTTTAGATATAACATTGGGTTGCAAAGTAGCAAGCAAGTGGTAGCGTTTTTTTGTAGTCGATTGCAAAAAAAGCAATTTATGTTAAATATAACATTTTCTGTTAGTAAACATAGGTTTTCCTTCAGCGCTGTAAATATCTCACTGTTAACAGTAGAGCTTGCAGCAATGCAAACTTTCCTTAATGTTTACGTGTTTTAACAGAGGATGCTTATGTAGCGCTATAAACACCCATTAATCAACATCCCATATGGTCTAGTGGCTAGGATATCTGGCTTTCACCCAGAAGGCCCGGGTTCGATTCCCGGTATGGGAAGTAATTTTTTTTGTTTAAATATTTTTTTATTTATTATTAATTTAATTTATTTGCATAAAGTAATTTTTTTATTTACATAAATCTCAGAATTATGCATAAAAACTGAACTCTAGTGGATTTTTTGTTGAAATCATACCAAATTGAAATTTTGTTTTAAGAAAATAAAATATAAAGCAATGATTTATTCTTGTTATTTTTCGCAGTGAAATCGAAATTTTAATATCCATTTGTCGATTGAAAAAGGTGATAAATATACCATACATTCAATGCTCGCCTGATCTTCCCATTAAAAATTGTTCTGAGGTTGAAACTACACTGAGGGAAATAACGCATAGTAAAAATGAATTTTTTTATTTGATTATCGCTTGAAAACGTTCGTATTTAAAAATAATATTTTCATATCAAAATTTAGCATGGACGTATTTAAAACACCGAGAGAGCGATTGAAGGCGTAAGTGTACATACATTTGTATAGCAACCACATTCACCCATACCCTGTAGGGAAAATCTCTAGTTCCGAACTAGGTCGCTTCTAGTGCATTTTTCGACACTACTAGTGCGAGCTAAATCTCTTTTGCACGTTATCAACTGGCGAATTTAACACGGCGATGTCCTAGGCGGTGTCAATTGTCACTCTCTGCACTACATTTTCGATAGTTCCGAACTAGTACCAAATTCTACAGTTTACACTAGTTCGTTTATTGGCACAATTTCGATAGTTCTGAACTAGCTACAAGTACCTACAAATTCTACAGTTTTACATCTGTCGCTTACGTGCAGCCTTTGGCACATTTCATGCAAGTGGGGCGATGGCCGACTGGCTAATGGCGTTTTCTTTTCTGACAAAAAATGTTGCCCTTTAATATCTCAATTATCGAATTACGTAACATGACTTTCTATAAAATGGCTGAATTTGTAGTTAATGATGCCCTCTTACTTAGTCAGAGGACAACATTCGTTGCAATCACCACACAAGCTTACAAAATGGCTAAGAAAATCAAACAGGGCAACATTTTTTCGAGAAAAGAAAACGGCATAACGCATGTGCCTTTCAATCTGAAGGGCATGGGTTCGAATCCTGTCAGCGACAAGGTGGATGATAATTTTTTTTTTTGTGAGAAAACATTTTTTTTTTGTGAAAAAACCAACAAAAATAATAATGATGGAGAGAAGATGAAAAGAAAAATCCAAACAAAAGTTTATTTTTAGCAGAAAATTTTCTCCAAAAGTCTCAGTTGTTGATTTAAAGGCAAAAGTATTTGACCCAACAGTTTCCGTTGTTAACAAAACTAATGAGAACAAATTTTTTTAAATTTTGTTTTTACAATGATTTATATAATTTATAGATGCTTTTTCGGGAAAGAGGAAGTATAAAAGGGGGTTTTAAATTCAATCTAATGTTGAATGTTCCACTATGTGATGATTGGATAGAATTTCAGGTTGATGTCATGGTTCGAATCCGGAGGAGAATATAAAATAAAGAAGAAAAAGCAGAATAAGAAACAAAGATAGAAACCAGTGAATGATAAGAAGGAGAGAAGAAGAGGAGAACAAGCGGAGGCTACATATTTGCAGTTGGGACCCGGATGGAGAGAAGATGAAGAGTAAAACGCAAACAAAAATTCATTTTTAGGTGAAAATTTTTTCCAACAATCTCCTGTTGTTAACTTAAAGTCAAAGGTATTTAATCCAACAGTTTCCGTGATTGACTTAAATCAACAACGCTCGCACCTTTGAAACAACGGAACGTTGTTGGGCACATTTCAACTGCGGAAAGTAGTTGATTTAACAGCTTTAGATTTACAATGTTTTTTTTTTTTTCAGAGTACATACATATCCTAAATGGCTTTAAAAAACACAAATGGCTTTAAAAAACACAAACACAATCACAAACACTTCGATTGCAAAAGATAATGAAACGGAGCCTTAAGGAATTCCTCATTAGAGAATGGAAGGGGAGTGGTATGAATGAGTTTTCAAACATAAAGTACTACAAACATAATGCACTTAATACTTCATCGGTAAGTCAATGCCACTTGCTACTGAGACGAAAAACCATGTTGAGACTGCAAAAATATATAAAAGCTGGTCAGGAATGATTTTGCGACTGTTGCTAACCTGAAATTCAAGTTGTGAACAGCTGCGTGTGTTGTTAGTAGTTCCATGCCACCATAATGTGCATTTTCTATACCCAGCGTTTGTCATTGCTACACCATAAAATAATGGAGATTCCCCAGTGTGCGGTGTCTAACTTAGTTTTTTTATACAAATTGCAGCTTTTGCCGACGCCGCGGCGTATGGTATCTGCTAAGACAGATTTTGCGAGCATCTTTATACATATATCGGGAGTGAATTGAGTCACCATTATAAGACACACTTTGATTTGTATGCACTTTCGAAGTGACAAAAATTCTATGAAAATTTTTCGTTCGTTCAATTGCCGTTGGCTTTGTATATTTCTCCAATTCTCAGATGTTTAGTGAAGCATTTTATATAAAGAGTTTTCTATTTGCATCTTGTATGAAATGAAATGTTCCCCTAATTATGCTTTCCGATCCCTGAGGCTTATTTTTAATTTTTTTTATTTTATTACTTTTTAAATATTATTGTAAATTTTTATTAAATAAATAAATATAAAAATATTAATAAAAGAAAAAATAAAAAAAAATATCATCCTCCTTGACACCGACAGGATTCGAACCCGCGCCTCTCAGATTGAAAGGCACATGCGTAGGCAGTCGGCCATCGCGCCACTTGCATGAAGTGTGTCAATTGCTGCACTTAAGCGGCAGATGTAAAACTGTAGAATTTGTAGGTACTTGTAGCTAGCTCAGAACTATCGAAATTGTGGCAAAAAAGGAACTAGTGAAAACTGTAGAATTTAGTACTAGTTCGGAACTATCGAAAATGTAGTGCAGAGAGTGACAATTGACACCGCCTAGGACATCGCCGTGTTAAATTCGCCAGTTGATAACATGCAAAAGAGATTTAGCTCGCACTAGTAGTGTCGAAAAATGCACTAGAAGCGACCTAGTTCGGAACTAGAGATTTTCCCTGCAGGGTACATAAAACTTGTACTTGTTTCTCTTGTATGTATGTATGCCTCTCTCATGCTCACGAGCAGTGTGGCCAGGTGATACAAAAAGTGAAGCTAAATTGGCAAAAAAAAGTTAGAAAACGCTGGAATTAAAAAAGGCGGTATTTTTTTTAAGAAATCCCCTTAAATTTTTTTTATTTGAGTTTTGTTCATTTAAATATAAAAATTATAAACGTAACTTAAAGGAACTATTCTTGTTTGAACACATATCAGACACATTTTCTCGACTAGTACGAGTTTTTTTTTTAAACAAAAGGGCATATGTATATTTGGTATATGCAGTAAGTAAATACTAAGTCCGGTATTCATAAAAAATAAAATGTCGAGTTATTTAAAAAAAAAATTGGAAGGTTGAAAGCTTTTCTCAATTTTGACGTTGATTAGGCACTGACACCAAATCTCTCACAGAGAATAAAAATCGAAAAAGTGTAAAATAACATTTGAGTAAAAAAAGGCGAGAAAAAAGCCACGAAGCTTCGAAAATTATGAGGCTAAAGGACAAAAAGAAATGCCAAATCTAGCCTCGAAAATGCTAACCTGGCCACACTGCTCACAAGCGGCGTTTATAACTGTAAATAGCAATTTGACGGAGAAGAAAAATTTATGAACAATAAAAATAAATTTTGCATCATTTTGAATTAGAAGAACTTCTTGACGAGCTGACTGGTAATTATACAAATTAGTCAAAAATATTAGTTATAAAGTGTATAATATTGAATGTTGCAGTGGCTGGCATTGAATTTCGCCATTTACACTATTAGAACGAAGCAGACCTCGCTGACGCTGTAAAAAAAGTTGGATTAAGAGCTGGGCCCTCACTCTGTAGTTCGATTCGAAAGGGATATTCGATTCGAAAGCACATTCGTGTTGTATAGAATATATGGAAAAGAACTCGAAAGCGAACGAATTTTCGTTCGAATCGAACTACAGAGTGAGGCCCCTGAATTCCGGGAAAAGCTGTTTGCATGGAGAAAGAAAAATGTAAGTAATGTATTTTCTTTTTTCAATAACTTTGTTATTGAAAGTGCTAGTGTGTGTTTTAACAAAGATAATGCGTGTGGAAAATTAAATTGTGCGCATCCCTGCAAAAATTCCGAGTACTCCAATCGCTAATCCATGGAGTGCTCGCTATGGACCAACCGATTACTCCATAACTTGCCACATTTCATACAAAAAATATGGTCCATTTAACATTGCATGTCATTGCAATGGAGTATATACTCCAGTCCCGCATAACAATCAAATTAATCCATGGAGTAGCTACATTGGATCAATTGATGGAGTACCTAACAGTTAGCCGAACATAACAACAAAACCAAATGTTTATCGCGACGACGACGAATGACGTGTATGCATTCAAACATATGTATGTAGTTATGTATGTATGTATACACACATCGTCGTCGTCGCCATAAATATTTGGTTTTTGTTATTTTCGGCTAACTACGAACCGTTGCAGATAAAAGAATCGGTCGTTTGGGCTATGTTAGTGGTCACTTTGAAAGTACTCCAACCTACCACAAATGGAGCATATAATCCAATGATTTTTACAGGGATGTACATACATATATGCGTGTGTATGTACGCCAATACTTTGCGACGGTTTTGCGTCCAGCTGCACTTGGCGTCGAAGAATTACATATCCATGTAGATATATATGTATGTAAGTATGTACATACTTCTGCGTGGCTGCTTTAACCACCTTGCGCATTTTATGAAAGTTCACACATTATTGTTAGCTTAACAAAAATTCATACAGCAATGGCAAAATGTTGATTATTTAAATATGTAATTTTTTATTTGTATCTATACCTAGTTATATGATGGTGATGAGCTGCACAAAAATTACCAGCAAGGTGAATTCCAGTATGTGGTGGGTATGTAATGAATATACATAAGTATTTACGCATATTCAAGTACAGTAGAATCGCACAAAAGTTAACCAAATGGTTCCAAGGGCATTTAACTTTTCCGAAATATTAACTTTTCCAGGTGGTTTTTAAATTTGATAGAATACGGTAATAAACATAATTTTTGGGATAAAACATATCAAATTTATTTGAATATCTCAGTTTTAATCATTATAAAGCAGCAAATTAGATTTAATTTACATACATAAAATTTGCTAGCCATCCATCACTTGCATACAAATTTTTTCTAGGGTACATTTTGGCAAATTCAAGCTTAGCTCTTGATTTTGAAGTTGCATCACTAATTGCACAATTGCGTTGCCTTTGGTTCAAAAACCATTTATACAACCTTGCCTCGAGAACGGGATATTCCGACTTGTGCAAAGTTTTCTTGGTTGCCAATTCCTGTGTGCTTGCCACTGCCTCCAAAATTTCATATCGTTTTTTCTTTATTTTTGAGATGGCCACTTTAGATACTCTATAATCTAATGCCAAGCGGTTTCCGTGAATACCTTCATCAAGTTTTCTTAAAATATCAGCTTTTTGATGTAAATTCAATCTAATTTGCGATGGTTTATTCCGCTTTGTTGCCATTTTTAACACACAAACTATGTTTACACCACTTAATAGTTCAAACGAAACTGACAATAATTTTTTACACAGAAATTTGGGGAATGCATGCAAATTCCGGGAATACATAGAAACAAGGGGAATGAGCATGGATTTGAAAAAAAATCGATAAACTCTGAAAAGTTAACCAAGAGTTAACTTTTTAGAGCCGTACGTGGACGCTCAAATTTGGTTAACTTAACCGAAGGTTTAGCTTTCTCGCGAGTTAACTTTTGTGCGATTCTACTGTACCTATATTGTGTTTTTTTAGCGCATATATGTACATATTTAAATTTTGTATGAACTTCTAAGCGCACAAATTTATATGCACTTACGAAATTGTTTTTTTTTTAATCGAAAAGGCGGATGTACATACATACACTCAAAAAAAAAAATTACTCAGATTATGGAAAAATGGGAATGATCCGGCGCTAAAGACATATTTCCATATTTTGATGTACAATTTTCTTTAAAACGTGGTTTTTATTCCTTGATTTGAAGAAAATCGTACATCAAAATATGGAAATATGTCTTTAGCGCCGAATCATTCCCACTTTTCCATAATCTGAGTAAGTTGTTTTTTCAGTGTATGTATGCGCGTATAAAAAACACACCTATTGATGATTTATTTATTTAATACTTCACAAATCAGTGAACAATATTAATATAATGCTTTTTTAGTCTTTAAACAGGATACTACGAGACTGTTCTTCTGGTAGAGCCATTATAGATTACTATGAGTGCAACGGACATTTAAATAATAGCCATCGCGATCGGATTATAAATGTTGTCGTAGAACACGTTGTTGAAAACAATATAAAGTTTTAGCCCGTCAACTTCGATAAATTTTTAAATGATATACAATTACTGTTTCCCGAAGAGCATTTACTAAAAACTAAATGGAGTGTCTTTAAGCAGAGAATATTACTAGTTAAATATTGCCAACGCGGCCTGCAAATCCCTTTTACAAGAATTAAGTGGTGTGAGACAAATGGGTAAATTAATAAAGTTTGACAGCGAAAAATAATGTACTCAAATAACTATAAAACAGCGACAGTCATTATTCAAAAATAAATTTTCAGATAATTTTGTATAATTTATAAAATTTTATTCTCGTTATTCAATTATTCTTACTAGTCACACAATTAAAAGTTTAATAAAAATTTGTAAAAACCACAAAAAGTATTTGTTTATTTCAACGAAGCAAATTTAATTACTTTCACATTTAAATATAAATTTTAATATTCAAATCACTACCAAATATGAATGTTTTGAATTTTATTATTTCATATTTGATGAGGATTTGAATATCACATAATTGAAAACAAAATGTTCGTATTCAAATTGCTTTCAAAAATAAAAATAGCATAAATGACTATGGTCGTATTCGATTGAACTTTAAAAATCTCAAATTCAATTCGAATATTTTCATATTTAATGCATTATCAAATATGCGCATATTTGATTTAAGAATTTTGCTCTATACAGTACTTTCGTTGACGTTTTTAGTAAGATCAAATACGTTTTTATTTGATTTTACTATTTTTTCCCTCAGTGTACAAGTTGTTTTTTTTTTGGTAGAAAAAAAAATAAATAAATAATAAGAAAAGTTGGATAGCATCTTAAAATAATACCGCAGGAAACCAATTTCCCACGGCGATAGCTATCTATGTTTGTATAGTACATATAAAATAAAATAATCAATAAAATCATGAATGAATTTGTTTGTTGTCAAATAAATAATTATGACCGATAACATCATAGCTGTGAAACGCAAATTATTCAAAACCATCAAGTTAAAACTACTAGGAGTACATTGTAGAATTGCAAAAAAAAAAAAAAATTAAAACAACCTTTATGTTTGCAAAAATAAATTTTTTAAAATGAAAGAAAGAACAGATAACCGCATGAGTGTACGGAACACTTAACGTTATTTTTTTTTTTTTTGATCAGCGAAGAAATGAGTCAAGTCAGCGCACTGAAATATTAAATAGACAGTCTTTTGGATGATTTATTAAACTGCGCTTTGTGTTAGAGAATTAGGACATTAGCAACGAGAGATAACATTTAAGTAGCACTTACACGCATACATACCTACATGCATAATAAATTTTACTTTTAAACAACGGCACCACTACTGATAAAATATATTTCCGATCATGCCTATCTAATCATCCATTTACATGTAATGTCCTTATCTTATTTTCTACTTTGTTATGTTATGTTCAGACACAACCTTAATTGAACATTAAGAGCCGTTATTCAATTTTCAAGCCTAATGATTCTCAATTTTCCATACAAAAATTGACCAAGTTAATGCTTCATTAGAAATTAATGAGTTCTTAATGAAGAACAATTCTGCATGCAACCCTGTTAAAAGGCTTGTTTCATAAGTAAAATGAAATGTCATGAAAAGAGAAATGTGATAAGCGTCAGTGTCCACTAAACAGGTTGGTTCGTCAGATCAGCTGCATTCTTGTTCTTCTTCATCAACTATCAAATTTGTTTTTATTTCTGCTTATTCTATACATGTATTCGCGTTTACGATTGGTAAAAATTGTTAGCTGAATGTCAAATTATTTCGTTCTCCTTGCAATTTTGACATTTAGGTCACGAGAGTTTGATATTCAGCTCACGGCGTGTATGTGTGTATGTATCTTGAGCCGACCTGTTAAATGGGCCAAGTAAATTAAATATGTCTGAACACCAAATCTCAAGATGTTCAATCAACCCCAATTGACTTAATTAATTTTTATGTCTGAACATGATATTAAGTTGTTATTAAAATTCGATTCGTCCATTTATATTTTTCAAAAATGCTTTATAAAAGCAAGCGCATTACTCAAATCAGACCATTTTATGTTAAAAAGTGAAGAGATACGTGTATCAATATGAAAATGCTGACTTTCTTCGTTCTCGTTTTGTTGGCCTTGGCCACATCATCATGCGGTCGCAAACTCGATCGCTGTTCGCTAGCCCGGGAAATGTTTAATATCGGCGTACCGAAGGATCAATTGGCGCGCTGGGCTTGCATTGCCCAACACGAGAGCGCTTATAATACGTGTGCCGTTGGTAAAACAAATAGAAATGGTTCCCAGGATTATGGCATCTTTCAAATTAATAACAAATACTGGTGCGAATCCGAAACGATCTTCTCCTACAACGAATGCAAAGTGAAATGTAAGGGTTTGTTGACCGCTGACATCCAACCCTCGGTGAAGTGCTCGCAGCAAATCTTAAAACAACAAGGATGGACTGCATGGTCCGTGTGGAAGTATTGCAACGGTACATTGCCAAGTATTGATGACTGCTTTGAGGTTTGTTAGAGAGCGAACGAGAGTTGGTGAATGGGAGTGTGAGAGCACAAACAAGCAACTTTAATCCTTTAATTTGTTGTGAAGAAATAAAATATATATGTATAACTAATTAAAGAATGCTAAACTTCTGTTAATTTTTTTTCTGAATTGTGTTGTGATTTTTTAGCAAATGAACAACTCATATAGAATAAAATAACAAACACTTCAAGGGGTCGATTTTGAGTGCAAGGCTTGAATAGGGTGTATAGCGAAATACAGAAAATCTAATTCCTGAAATTCATAATACACAACCGACCAAATCCAGAAACTATAAAACCCAAACAACAAAATGAAGAAACCAGAACCACCTCCTATCTAAAAAATAACAACAACAATAACAAAACCAAAAACAATAACACTGTTTTAATGCTTAAACAACAACAACAACAACAAAACCAACAAGTAAGGAAGCCTAAGTTCGAGTGGAATCGAACATTAGATACTCAGCTGTATGTTTTCATTGTTTGTTTGCGTTTGATGGAAACACTGTGTACTTTATATAAATTGAGTGCTGCATAAAGTGGGCGTAGCCACGTCTATTGTTAACATTTTTATCAGTCATCCAACTAAGCATTTGAATATTATTCTTTGTGCAAAATTTCATTCCTTTATGACTTCTAGTTACAAAGATGTCACATTACAAATTTCCAAAGCGTGTTCCAGAAATATCTTTGCTAAAAAGTAGGCGTGGTCATAAACCGATTTCAATAAATTTTTGCGTGTCTCTTAATACAAGTTATAAAAGTGTATAAACCAAGTTTCATCATAATATCTCAATTATTTGTCGACTTATGGGCTCCGAAATCTCGTATATTCCTTTGTCTAAAAGGAGGCGGTGCCACGCCCATTTTCCAAAATTTTTCCATTTTTTGTTTCCGGTCTATTGTAGAAATCATACCACAAAACTTCAATGAATTATCTTTACAATTGACAAAGATATCGCTTAAAATGTTTTTATTAGGTCACTTTATAATACCCATATATAAAAGTGGGCGTGGTCGCCAAACCGATTTCGCTAAAATTTTGAACATGTATTACCACAAGCAATAAAAGTGTGCACACCCAGTTTCGTCAATATATATAAATTATTTGTCGAGTTATGGGCTCAGAAATCTCGTATATTCCTGTTTCTAAAAAGAGGCGGTGCCACGCCCATTTTCCAAAATTTTTGTGTTTTTCGTTTTATGTCCGCAGTTGGACTTCTGCTATAAAATTTCAATGACATATCTTTATATTTGACAGAGATATCGCTTAAAATGTTTTTATTAGGCCCCTTTATAATACCCATATATAAAAGTGGGCGTGGCCGTCAACCGATTTAGGAAAATTTTCGTCCAAACATTTGCCTCGGTAAATATATTACGTGTACGGAATTTCATCGACATATCTTCAACGGTTTCTGAGTTATGACTCATAAAACTTTCAATGTTTGCCCCTTAATAAGTGGGCGTGGCACCGCCCATTTTCCAAAATTTTTGTGGTTTTTGTTTTCTGTCCGTAGTTAGACTCCTACTACAAAATTTCAGTGATATATCTTTATACTTGACAGAGATATGGCTTAAAATGTTTTTATTAGGTCACTTTGTAATATTCATATATAAAAGTGGGCGTGGCCGTCAACCGATTTTAACTATTTTCCGTCCAAACGTTTGCCTAGGTAAGTAAATCACGCGTACCAAATTTCATCGATATATCTTCAATGGTTTCTGAGTTATGACATATAAAACTTTCCATGTTTGACCCTTAATAAGTGGGCGTGGCACCGCCCATTTTCCAAAATTTCATCAAATTTCTTCCTAGGGGCCTGAGCTGAACACGTGAGTAAAATTTCATCGCTCCAGCTATATTAGTGACTGAGGTACCAAATTTACGATTTTTTCTATATAGGAAAAGTGGGCGTGGTCATGGTCCGATTTCGCCCATTTTCAATACCAACCGTCCCAGTCCCGATACCAACTTGCATTTCAAATTTCATCAAAATATCTCAATTTTTGCGCCAGTTAAAGTGTTTACAGACGGACGGACGGACAGACGGACGGACGGACGGACGGACGGACGGACATGGCTCAATCGATTTCTCTTTTCACCCTGATCATTTTGATATATATAAGTCTATATATATCTCGATTATTTCATTCTGTTACAATCCACCGTTATGTGATTAAAACTATAATACTCTGTGTACTAGTACAGCTGAGTATAAAAAGCTGTATAATTATTAAAGCACTAAACTTTCATTTATGTATAATGATTTTTAAGATTTGCGACTTTCGTGACTAATTTTTTTGACAAAGTAGAACAAATAGGCAAAAAAGTCTTAAGCTTTAATTAATACGGTATATATTATAGATTATATTTCCAGATAGTTTAGAGAAGTAAACGCCGAAAAGTGGTTTCCACTGAAAAAAATATACATTTATTATAATAAAGAACAGAAGCGCAGAGTAATATCATGTTCAGACATAAAAATTAATTAAGTCAATTGGGGTTGATTGAACATTTTTAGATTTGGTGTTCAGACATATTTAATTTACTTGGCCCATTTAACAGGTCGGCTCAAGATACATACACACATACACGCCGTGAGCTGAATATCAAACTCTCGTGACCTAAATGTCAAAATTGCAAGGAGGACGAAATAATTTGACATTCATCTCACAATTTTTACCAATCGTAAACACGAATGCATGTATAAAATAAGCAGAAATAAAAACAAATTTCATAGGTGATGAAGAAGAACAAGAATGCAGCTGATCTGACGAACCAACCTGTTTAGTGGACACTGACGCT
Source organism: Urophora cardui (assembly GCA_960531455.1). Lineage (NCBI taxonomy): Eukaryota > Metazoa > Arthropoda > Insecta > Diptera > Tephritidae > Urophora > Urophora cardui. The sequence continues at coordinate 35,004,208 of OY482670.1, read as the reverse complement.
AATCACATTTCTCTTTTCATGACATTTCATTGTACTTATGAAACAAGCCTTTTAACAGGGTTGCATGCAGAATTGTTCTTCATTAACAACTCATTAATTTCTAATGAAGCATTAACTTGGTCAATTTTTGTATGGTAAATTGAGAATCATTGGGCTTGAAAATTGAATAAAGGCTCTTAATGTTCAATTAAGGTTGTGTCTGAACATAACATAAAGAAGTACCCTTTCCAATCACAGCATTTAGGCCCTGCGTATGTCTTCAACTTCAAAGGTAAATATAAAAGGTGGGTACTTTATGAGGCAATAAACAATAAAATATGCATAGTCATTGCAAAATGCTTAATCATCATTGTTTATAGAAAAAGGTATGTTATCTTTTCTTAATTGAATTTTATATTATTTATGCCGTTTTTTCTTTTAATCACACTTAAGCCGGGTATCCACATCACAAGAAATGCTAAAACTCCATATAAAAAAACGCTTAAGAAATGGTCAAGAAATTTTCTTGTGTCAAATTTTCTTTAGGCAGTATCCACTTCACAAGAAAATCTATTACAATTTTTGACGAAAAATGAGGTTGGCAACGCTGGTTTTGTCAAGAAATATATACGATTGTATATATTTCTTGAAGAAAAAATCAAACGTCAAAATTACTTAAGAAATAAATGCCAATTTTTTCTTGAGCAATTTCTTATGATGTGGATACCCAGCTTTAGGCAGTATCCACTTCACAAGAAAATCTATTACAAATTTTGACGAAAAATGGGGTTGGCAACGCTGGTTTTGCCAAGAAATATATACGATTGTATATATTTCTTCAAGAAAAAATGAAACGTCAAAATTACTTAAGAAATAAATGCCAATTTTTTCTTGAGCAATTTCTTATGATGTGGATACCCAGCTTTAAGCATTAAAGCACCGTCGAAAGATTCAACAAAATAAAAGCGCTTGCTTGCATTATTACGACTCTGACTTTAGTATCCGGCAGAACACTGGGAAGTTGCCCTTTGTCTCTGGAAATTATCGATTTTCATGTGCAATTAGACGAGTTGACTTATTTGTGTAGTTATTGTCGGCCATACAAGCTGTTATTGCATAGATCTGAACGGAGTAACCAACTCAAGTGGTGCCAATTGCTAATCTTCTTCTGCAAGGTGTACTCCAACAAGGCTGGACTGCACAAAATATATGTACCTATCATACAAATTGTTATTACGATCCAACCAAACTTGTTGATGACTTATGAATGCTGACGTATTGCAAAATTTAGTTGCTGTTCGTTGACTAAGTAGAAAACATACATGCAGTATCGGCGAATTGTCTCACTGGTTGTTGGTAGGATATCAAAGGTCAAGTTAAATATTTTCGAAAAATGCCCGCAAGTGAGAAAATTTGAGTATTCAGCGGCATTATAATACTTTGGTAATGTATTTAAGCTGCGCCTTTCAATTGAAGGTTCACTTAATGACATTGTATTGCGCAGGCGCGTTGGTTGCATGGCCGAGTGATGTTCATTACATTGAAGCCTAATGATAATAATGAGAAAGAGGAAAGTCAAAAGAAAAACCTATAAAAAACACAGAAAATGTTGTTTTTGTTGTTGCTGCTGATGGCGGGTGGCTTTATTTGCTGCCTTCGGAAGTAATAGTGGGCGTGAATTTGCACAAGCGCATAATAGGCTAAAAGTAGCAATGCGTGCTCAATGAATTATACGAAGTTTAAGTGCATTACTTATGTACTTATGTATATACATATTGTTAAATCAAAAATGAAGAAAAGGAAAAGAAAATATTTTCTTTTTTTATCGAAAAGCGTGTAAGCGAAATTTATACAAATTGCATTGTTTTGCTTTTATCCTCACGGATTTGAAAATCAAGATGTATAATTTTTAAATAGGAAATAAGAAATGATAAATTTTCTCTTTGTAAATGCATACTTGTTTATAATAATTGGTGGGAAAATTTACAAGAAAATTGGAAATAAATGTAAAGTGCTTACATATGTACTTAATTTATATGTATTGAAATCGAAAGTCGCTGCTGCGTTTTTTTTTTATTAGAGAAAAGAACTATAAAGGACCATCCATTCAAGTATTAATAATAATAATACAATGGCGCTATTATAACTCTGACGAATTTTATGGCCGAGCTTCTCTCCCAATTCGAGGTGTGCTCCTTTTTGTTTTTTCCTACTAATTGGGTGGACCTACAGTTTTATGCCGGCTCCGAACGGCGAATGCATTTTTTGTGAGAAGCTTTTTCATGGCAGAAATACTCTCGGAGGGTATGCCGTCCACTGCCGAGAGGTGACCGCTGCTCTTAAAAAACCCAATAATTGGATTTTTACCAATTAGAAAAATTGTTTTGGTGTTTTGCTCGGACCGTGGTTTGAACCCGAGACCTCTGGCATAGCAGGCGAACACTCTACCCACTGCACCACAGCGGTCACATCAAGTATTGGATGTATGAAATTATAGGAAAAAAAACTAAAAATACCAAATAAGACAGCATTTACCGAAAAACGCTTTCATTTTCACAACGACTGGCAAATTATCACTTTTGTGGCTTCAGCTGCTGGTGGAATTGCATTTACTTAGATGTCATATATTATTCAATTTAACTAGCATAATTAAATATTTTTCTTATCTGTTTAAGTATCTTGCTTTATTTGAATAACATTCCTTTTTAATGGACAATTAATAAATTAAATTTTGGTATGGCAAATAGAACTCAAAAAGAACTGCAAATTGCTGAAAGAATCTTAATGTTTTATCAGGCTCAGTCTGAACATATTTTTTAGCTGACTACCGCATAACTCCTGGTTACTCTGTGTCCCCTACTGACATTAGTCCGACGATTGTTTGGCCATTATCAACCTTTTAAGCAGGCGAGTTCTAGTCGCCTCTTATGACAGGCTTTTGATACCTCGTGTATGTTTCAAGTTCTTTAAATGGTGTATGCAAATGGTCACAAAGGTATTTAGCGATCACGAATATAACGTAAAACAGAACATTAGATAAAATATGCATTATGGTAGTATAATTTTAATATATTTTCATTAACATTAATTTTGTTGACAACTATCTGATAAGATCTCAAAACGGGGGAAGTACCTTATTTTGGGTTGTAAGCTAACTGATATTTTGCTTTGCAAATCAATTTTCGTTTACGGTTGTCGCGCTTCAAATTATAGTTACTACTCACAAAGACGAGACGGTTATTAAGACTTTCGATAAGATAAGATTTCTCTAAATTAATACAAAATAGAAATATGCGAAAAAAAAAAAAACTTTAATGAATATTAGGCCCAGCTTCTTCTCGAATTAGTATTGTACTTCTTAATTTTTTTTCTACAAAAAAATGGGAATGATTCAGTGCTTAAGACATATTTTCATTATTTTGAATACAATTTTTAACATGGTTTTTATTCCTTGATTTGAAGAAAAATGTACACCAAAATAATGAAAATATGTCTTTAGCGCCGAATCATTCCAACTTTTCATTAATCTTCGTAAGTTGTTTTTTCTAGCCATGGGTAATGGCGCAATTTTTTTGGCGCTGATACAATAACTCCAGCGCCAGTCGTGGCGCCAACTCACGGTACTGGCGCAATAACACCTTTAGCGCAATTGTCATGGTATAATCGATAAATAACATTTTTTCGTTTGTTACTGTTTACCATCCCTCTTTTATTTCTTTTGGCGCAATTCTGCTTACATATACGAGGGCACAATTAATTTAAATTTTCATAATCATTTGGAAACATATTCCGTATATTTGTGAAAATATGCTGGGAATTAAGGTCACTTAGATCACTATCAAGCATACATAATTGTGACGGTGTCATAAGTATACATATACTATGGTGCTGTTATTGGCGTTGTGGTTGCGCTATTTTACACTAGCGCTATATAGGTGCTGGTGTTAGCGCACGAAATTGAGTCGGTGTTATAAGGCAAAATTGTGTTGGCGCAATATTGAGTTGGCGCTATATTGGGTTGGCGCTATATTGAGTTGGCGCATTTCCCAAATCGGAGTTAGCGCAATAACGCCAGGGTTGGTGTTAGCGCAATTGCGCCGCGCAGCGCAGTGTTACCCATGCCTAGTTTTTAAGCAAAATTCAACATGAATAGATGTTTACAAATGGACATACATACATATTATGTGTACATACATACATACATAAGTAAATATGTATAAAAAATCGAAATATGCGTAAACAAGTCGTTTCAGCAAAATAAGCAAAAGCAGAAAAAATGCAGACACAACTAATTGCTGGAAGTAAAATGAAATCCCCCAAATCGCGTTGCTTTGCTTAACTATACAAGCAAACACGGCTCAGCTGAAAACTGAAGCGAATGAATCGTGTTCTCGTTTTTTACTCGGCTTAGCGAGTTTGCTAATTTACTTTTCGTTAGCAAAAGCAAAGCAAAAGCAAATGCAGCAAAAGTAGCTAAGCAATTTCAAACCCTGGTGATATCGATGCATAAAAGAGGGTTTTAGGGTAGAAAACATTTAACATCCGTTCCAACTCCAGCGAAACAACGCGTTTTTGGGCTTCGCATTAGATGGCTGCAATTGCGGTTAATTTCGTGGTTACTTAGACTACGGATGGGTAGCGACTGTCACAACGGCAACAATAACAACAATAACAATAACGACAAAAAAAAAAAAACAAATCAATGTATATCTGGAAGCTCGCCCTGTCCACAATTTTTTTTATATATTTTTTCATTGTTGAGTAAAAAAGCGAAACCTAATAGCATGTGTATTAGGGTAGTCCTTTAAATGAAATTAGTAACTTTCTTCTGTTTCATCCGCGGAGCTGGTTAAGGGATCTTGCAAAGGAGTCAAAATTGAGAAAACTCTATGGAGATTCAAAAATTTAAATTTAGTTTTTTTTTGTATCGATATTATTAGATATAGTATCTTAAACTATATTAGCACCAACTTAGGGGGCGACGTTGAAGAAATCTATATATATATGTATAAATGATTTGGTGTTTAATTGTAACGCTAAAGCTTGAAAACGGCTGAACCAAATCAAATACTTCCTTAGGGGGATTTGCTTGTATGATATAAAATTTGTGTCCATACATTTTAGCAATACACCAATGTTTTAATCGATCAATAGGTAATATGTTTTTGACTGTTTTCACTTTCATCACCTACATACTTTAAATATGCTCTTTTGCGCCAGCAATCATCCGCGCCACTTCGTTTCAGCTTCATATGCGCATATATTACATACATATGTATGTATGTACGCAACGTACTACATTTATATAAACGAGTTACAAGCAACCTGTCATTAGCATTATTACCGCAACTTATTGACATTTTATTAACTTGTTTGTTGTTGTTGTTGTTGTTTTGGTTTTGTTTGTAAAACGCAAGTTTTACAGAGCTGTAGTTCTACTGCATAGTAGATATCAAAGCCTAATTGCTTTCGCTTAAATATGGCTTGGTTTATAGCTAAAAACTTCCATCAAGAGATCCGAGATGTATGTAATAGCTGATTTTGTGTTTGGCGCTTTTACCAAAATGGTTAATTATTTTGTACATACATATGTACATACATGCACATTAGAGGGGGTCGAAAAAAAATGTTGTAAAAGTCCGCCCCTAAATTTGAAGCTTATGTTGAGAGGGTTAAGGGACACAAAAAAAAATTTTTTTTGACCCCGCGAAATACCACCGAAATTTTTTTTATACTCAGCTGTACTAGTACACAGAGTATTATAGTTTTAATCACATAACGGTGGATTGTAACAGAATGAAATAATCGAGATAGATATAGACTTATATATATCAAAATGATCAGGGTGAAAAGAGAAATCGATTGAGCCATGTCCGTCCGTCCGGCCGTCCGTCCGTCTGTCCGTCTGTCCGTCCGTCCGTCCGTCCGTCTGTAAACACTCTAACTCGCGCAAAAATTGAGATATTTTGATGAAATTTGAAATGCAAGTTGGTATCGAGACTGGGACGGTTGGTATTGAAAATGGGGGAAATCGGACCATGACCACGCCCACTTTTCCTATATAGAAAAAATCGGAAATTTGGTATCTCAGTCACTAATATAGCTGAGCGATGAAATTTTACCCACGTGTTGAGCTCAGGCCCTTATGAAGAACTATGGTGAAATTTTGGAAAATGGGCGGTGCCACGCCCACTTATTAAAGGGCAAATATTGAAAGTTTTATATGTCATAACTCAGAAACCATTGAAGATATATCGATGAAATTTGGTACGCGTGATTTGCTTACTTAGGCAAACGTTGGGACGGAAAATAGTTAAAATCGGTTGACGGCCACGCCCACTTTCATATATGTATATCACAAACTGACCTAATAAAAACTTTTTAAGCCATATCTCTGTCAAATATAAAGATCTATCATTGAAATTTTGTCGCATGAGTCCAACTATGGATATAAAACAAAAAACACAAAAAATTTTGAAAATGGGCGGTGCCACGCCCACTTATTAAGGGGCAAACATTGAAAGTTTTATTAGTCATAACTCAGAAACCGTAGAAGATATATCGATGAAATTCCGTACACGCGATATACTTACTTAGGCAAATGTTTGGACGAAGAATTTCCAAAATCGGTTGACGGCCACGCCCACTTTTATACATGGGAACTATAAAGTGGCCTAATAAAAACATTTTAAGCGATATCTTTGTCAAATATAAAGATATATCATTGAAATTTTGTGGAAAGAGTTCCAAAATAGACCGGAAACAAAAAATATAAAAATTTTGGAAGATGGGCGTGGCACCACCTCTTTTTAGACAAAGGAAAATATGAGATTTCTTAGCCTATAACTCGACAAATAATTGAGATATTATAACGAAACTTGGTTTATACACTTTTATAACTTGTGTTAATAGAAACGGAAAAATTTAGTGAAATCGGTTATGACCACGCCTACTTCTAACAAAGATATTTCTGGAAAACCCTTTGGGAATTTGTAACGTGACATCTCTGTAAGGAGAAGTCATAAAGGAATGAAATTTTGCACAAATAATAATATTCATATGCTTAGTTGGACGACTGATAAAAATGTTGAAAATGGGCGTGGCTACGCCCACTTTATGCGGCACTCGCTTTATATAAAATACGCCGTGTTTCCATCAAACGCAAACAAACAATGAAAGCATACAGCTGAGTATCTAATGTTCGATTCCACTCGAACTTAGGCTTCCTTACTTGTTTTCTTGTAACTTTGTTATTTATCATCCGCTTTTTAAAATTGATACGTCATTAGTTTCGTATTTTGAAGCTCTATACTTCCTTCTAATGTCCTTTTGAGCTCTGAAGTCGTTTTCACATAGTTGGGTCAGCTAACTTATTTGTATGTCCATGAATTATCCTCTTTGTATTGCTAAATGAAAGTGCTTCAAAATTCATGACAATGTTGCCTTGAAACGGTTTTACTAAATTAATAAACACAGAAGTTACGTCACAAAGAAGTTATTTAACGTAGCTATTATTTAACTAATTTTTTTAAGCAATTCAGTATATGTAAAGTTGTAAAAGTCCGACCATAAATTTGAAGCTTGTATTGAGAGGATTAAAGAAAAAAATTTAATTTTTTTCTGATTCCGCGAAATACCACCGAAATAGTTTTTATACTCAGCTGTACTAGTACACAGAGTATTATAGTTTTGATTTCCTAACGGTGGATTGTAACAGAATGAAATAATCGAGATAGATATAGACTTATATATATCGAAATGATCAGGGTGAAAAGAGAAATCGATTGAGCCATGTCCGTCCGTCTGTCCGTCTGTGAGCACGATAACTCGCGCAAAAATTGAGATATTTTGATGAAATTTGAAATGTAAGTTGGTATCAAGACAGGAACGGATGGTATTGAAAATGGGCGAAATCGGACCATGACCACGCCCACCTCCCCTATATAGTAAAAATCGGAAATTTTGTATCTCAGTCACTAATAGAGCTAGAGTGATAAAATTTCACACACGTATTGAGCTCAGGCTCTTATGAAGAAATATGGTGAAATTTTGGAAAATGGGCGGTGCCACGCCCACTTATTAAGGGGCAAACATTGTAAGTTTTATGAGTCATAACTCAGAAACCGTTGAAGATATATCGATGAAATTTGGTAGGCGTGATATACTTACATAGGCAAATGTTTGGACGAAAAATTGCCAAAATCGGTTGATGACCACGCCCACTTTTATATATGGGTATTATAAAGTGACCTAATAAAAACATTTTAAGCGATATCTCTGTCAAATATAAAGATATATCATTAAAATTTTATGCAAGGTGTCCAACTATGGACATAAAACAAAAAATACAAAAATTTTGGAAAATGGGCCTGGCACCGCCTCCTTTTAGAAGCAGGAATATACGAGATTTCTGAGCCCATAACTCGACAAATAATCGATATATTATGACGAAACTTTGTGTATACACTTTCACTACTTGTAGTAATACATGTTCAAAATTTTAGCGAAATCGGTTGACGACCACGCCCACTTTTATATATGGGTATCATAAAGTGGCCTAATAAAAACATTTTAAGCGATATCTTTGTCAAATATAAAGATAATTCATTGAAATTTTGTGGCATGAGTTCTACAATAGATCGGAAACAAAAAATAGAAAAATTTCGGAAAATGGGCGTGGCACCGCCTCTTTTCAGACAAAGGAGACAACGAGATTTCGGAGCCCATAACTCGACAAATAATTAAGATATTATGACGAAGTTGGTTTATACACTTTTATAACTTGTGTTAATAGACACGCAAAAATTTATTGAAATCGGTTTATGACCACGCCTACTTTTTAACAAAGATATTTCTGGAACACCCTTTGAGAATTTGTAACGTGACATCTTTGTAACTCATAAAGGGATGAAATTTTGCACAAAGAATAATATTCATAAGCTTAGGATGACTGATAAAAATTTAGAAAATGGGCGTGGCTACGCCCACTTTATGCAGCACTCGCTTTATATAAAGTACACCGTGTTTCCATCAAACGCAAACACACAATGAAAGCATACAGCTGAGTATCTAATGTTCGATTCCACTCGAACTTAGGCTTCCTTACTTGTTTTATTGTAACTTTGTTATTTGACTTCAGAGTTCAAAATAACATTAGAAGAAAATATAGAGCTTCGAAATACGAAAATAATGACGTATCAATTTTAATAATCGGATGTTAAATAACAAAGTAATAAGAAAAAAACCATTTCGGCGGAATTTCGCGGGATCAGAAAAAATTTGTTTTTTTGTCCCTTAATCTTCTCAATATAAGCTTCAGATTTAGGGGTGGACTTTCACAATTACATATACTGAATTGCTTAAAAGAAATGAGTCTACATTAAATATTCGTAGTGACGTAACTTCTTTGTTTATTAATTTAGTAAAACCCTTTAAAGGCAACATTGTCATGAATTTTGAAGCACTTTCATTTGGCAAAACAAAGACGATAATTCATGGAAATACAAATAAGTTAGCTGACCCAACTATGTGAAAACGACTTCAGAGTAGGCATGGGTAACACTGCGCTGCGCGGCCCAATTGCGCTAACACCAACCCTGGTGTTATTGCGCTAACCCCGATTTGGGAAATGCGCCAACTCAATATAGCGCCAACTCAATGTAGCGCCAACTCAATGTAGCGCCAACTCAGTATAGCGCCAACTCAATGTAGCGCCAACTCAATGATGCGCTATTGCAATATAACACTGACTCAATTTCGTGCGCTAACACCAGCTCCAATATAGCGCAAGTGTAAAATGGCGCAACCACAACGCCAATAACAGCATCATAGTATATGTATACGTATGACAACGTCACAATTATGTGTGCCTGATAGTGATCTAAGTGACTCTAATTTCCAGCATATTTTCACATATATACGGAATATTTTTCCAAATGATTATGAAAATTAAAATTAATTGTGCCCTCGTATATGTAAGCAGAATTGCGCCAAAAGAAATAAAACGGGGATGGTAAACAGTAACAAGCGAAAAAATGTTTTTATCGATTATTCGATGACAATTGCGCTAAAGGTGTTATTGCGCCAGTACCGTGAGTTGGCGCCACGGTTGGCGCTGGCGTTATTGTATCAGCGCCAAAAAAATTGCGCCATTACCCATGGCTACTTCAGAGCTCAAAAGAGCATTAGAAGGAAGTGTAGAGCTGCAAAATATGAAAATAATGACGTATCAATTTTAAAAATCGGATGAAAAGTGACAAAGTTACAATAAAAAAACGATTTCGGCGGTATTTCGCGGGATCAAAAAAAAATATTGTTTTTTGTGTGCCTTAACCCTCTCAACATAAGCTTCAAAATTAAGGGCCGGAATTTTACATACATACATATGTAGGTTGTTGTAAACATTTTCATTTTGTTTTTTACTCGTGTGTTCCAAACTGTACGCTTGAGAATTTATGGCAGTGACAAATAGCCGTTATTGTATACAAGCCTTTTAATACAAATATCAATATAAAACTAATAAATACCTGCATACTTTGACCAAATAATTTACAAAACAATTTCATCTTTATTTGGTCTTTATATTAATTGTTCATTATTTGTAAAATTTTGCAGCTTTTCAACAGCTAATGAAAGGTAACAAATCGAATTCAAAGTCAACATTGAAATCGAAATCGAAGTGAACGTTGTTCTCTATTTTCCAGCAATTATAAACTGCCTTCAACAAGCCCTAATCACCATGAGAGTAAAGCCGTTAATCATACATTTCATTTTTATTTCATAAAAAAAAAAAAATCAAAGTTTATCGACAAAACTTGAACATGATTCGAATATAATTGACAACACTTGATGTGATATCATTACAATTAAGTACACACCTACTTAAAAGCCCCATAAGATTTAAATAGTTTTAATTTTTTAAATGGTACATATGTATGTATATTGGAACATGAAAATGGTTATTTGTATTAATTAAAATTCTTATCTACGCTTTATAGTCTTGTTAACACAGTTTGGCATGTAATTACTCGTATTTAACTGATCTTTGCTTGCGTATGGCTGGTAGAAACAAGAATTTCGGCTCATTAGCGCTGAAGTGTGCCACGAATTTGTTTTTCTTTTGTTTTTCTTTGCTTTTTGAATACGCGATTTGATAAACTGTAAAATACAATAAAAAATCAATAAAATTGAAAAAAGAAAAAAAAAAAAAACAAAAAATGTTGCGTGATATCAGCAACATGTTGCAGAGGAAATAACTTACATAGCGCAGCAACATGTTTGAATGGGCAGTGCAAAAGTTGTTGGGAGGAGATGGAGAATACGCTTAGACGGTGATAATTTAAGTACCCAATAAACACAACGGATTCACCGTGAATTCGTGACGAGTTCGCTTCTCTGATTATATTATCGCGGCGTTACTTCGCGACGATAGATCGGCGAATACGAATTCCCAGGCCATGCCACCTCTCATTAGCGATTATCGCATTTTTATATTCTCGGAGCGTTGGCGATTCGAGTTTAGGCTCATTGGCGAATACATTGTAGATAATCTTCTTCTGCGAATCCGCTTCGAATTCGCCACGATATCATCCGAACTTTTATATGTACGTATGTATGTAGGAAGTTCAACTGCCAATATCTGAAATAATTTGGTATACCTACAAGACTTCCGATTGGGTTTCGAGATAATGTAAATATAAGTGAATGTTGACAGCTACATATGATAGGTACTTAGGCGATAGGTACGTGTGTACTTATAATTATGTATATTAATTTTTTATGAATAATACTTCAATAATTCAATTGCATGTTTTGCCCTCGAAATATACTCAAGGTGTGCTAAATCAGACAGTCATCTAACTGCAGAGAATTTTTCCTGGAAAATATTATCTGTTATTGTTGAAATATAAAGCGACAAGAAGTAAATTTTAATGATTACAATTTCATTTATACTATGTTTAGACATGAGCATCAAAACACATTAAGAAACCTACAGCAATTTAAAGTCCTAATTGAGCTCCATTTATTATGCAAAAAGTCAATGTTTTAATAAGGTATATTCAATGAGCAAACGATGCGGAAATGGAAGACAAGTGAAATGTTATTAAAATATCTACATACATACATCCCAGCCAACTAGACGAGTCTGTGCTGTGGAAAGCGCTTACCCTTCAAGAGAGATTTCAAAAGTCTCACAAACGAAACGTATTCGATGGAGAATAGTACCTTTTAAAATGTACGAAAAAAGTGCTTCTTTACGTGCATAAAAGACTGATTTAGTGGCATTCAAAAACTCCCTTATATAGTCAGTAAAGGTTTATGGCATTCGAGAAAGCTTTCATTCTCAAGCACTTCTCTGGAAAGCTGTCCTTTTTCACTCCATGCTCATAGTACTCCATCGGTGGATTATTTTGGCACTCCGTTTTCGCTCCTACTTTCGAAAGTGGTTGACTGGAATATAATAGATATTTAATTGTGAGCACCAAATCTAAGAATGCAATTTTAAGCTAAATTTACTATTTTCATTCGTATGTCTGAACATGGTAAATCGCGACGCTACATACGTACATTCAATATTCATGTAAATTCGCTTTAAAGCACACTTTGTTACCACAAAATGCTTAGGAAAATGACTTCACGCCAGCATTTCTTATCGCACTTCTGACCTTGGTAACTCGGTAGCTGGGACGACAATAATTTTCTTTGTTTTCAATGGGAATAAATTCTTCACGTCTTCTAATGTCTTATCTGTATGACTTATTGCCGTGTGATTGTTGCCACTGCTAAACGCTGTTGCCGATGACGGTTTAGTTTATCTTAAATGCAATCATCGCGGCGGTGAAGGCGCTTGTTTGCTCGTTTCTCACCTTTTCAACAATTCTGTTGTTAACAATTTTAAGTGGTGACACAATAAACTAAGCTTGCAGGAGACACACACGTGTTTTAGGCATTTGTTGTGAGCAGATTTGTAGAAATGTTTAAGATTTGCTTGACCGCATCAGTCAAATTGGTGCATATTAATTTGACTTGTTTTCAAAATTTACTAATTTTTGTTGAAAAGCTTATTAAGATAATTTTTGTGTGTTAAACAAAATATAATTCTGTAAAGAAATTATTCCCTATTGTCGTTTACCCTTTTTTTTTTATTTTTATTGTTTGCTGTCAAATCCCACGCGTTTTTGCTCATTTTAAGTTTTGTACATTTGTTACGACTGTCATCGCGCTAATGTTTTCCGTTGTTCGAGTGTAACAAATGTGATTAATTTAAATTTTTGTCGTTGGTGTTTTTCATTTCTTTTTCCCTACCAAACATACATAGTCTTTTCAGCTATTGTTGCATTTTTTCTAGTACTCCAGGTATGTACATATATTCTCTCTATCTCTATTTATTTTTCGATCTTTTCTCTTTCGCTCCCACGTTTGCTTATTTGCTGCATTTAATGTTTGCAATGTCTTTTTTATTTACATGTTGACAGCTGTCACTTTTATGTTGACAAACTGTCAACATTTTGATTATTTTCCTATAAATTTGTATTTTTAGGTATATAAATAGTATGTTTAGGCTCGGCTTGTATTCCTTTTTCTTTAAATGTAAATAAAGGTGTCCAGACTTTTAATTCTTTTTAAAGTCTAATAAGACCAATTAAAGGTGGTTGCAGTTAAGGAGAGCTTTTATTTGCTACACTTACCCACTTCATTTCGATCACTAACAAGTTAAAAATTTTGGTATTTGATAGAGTTGACTTACCTAAAAGAAAGAAATAAGCAGAGATGTATGTTTAATTATAATTGTATAATTATTTAAAAATAAATTTAATGAAAATTAATAAAAAAATATATATACATACATTTGTATATAAAGTATTACACTAAATTGTACAGCATAACATAACATAGGGCGAAAAGCAAGATCTTTTTGTGCCCTCAGAGAGTCAAACAAATTTTCTTCCAATTAACAGCCCTATTCTTAAAAAACCTCACAACTTTTATGTGAGGAAAAATTTTTCAACATTTTGTGAGGTATATTTGTGAGGCTATTCGGTGCCAGACCTCACAAGAAAAAAGCTTAAAAAATTTACCATAGGAGGTGAGAAGTTTTTTTCTGTCAAATTTCAATTTGAACAAAAATGGAAAAGCAAAAGATGTGAGTAATTTATATTTTTTTTTTTTAATTTTAAAATTTATAAATACATACATACATAAATAAATATTTTCCTTTACAGAAGCAAGTATGAGAGAACCACACAAGAGCAATTGGAATTCTTTATCCGTTTCTGCAGGCAGCACCCAGAGATGGAGCGAAAAAAATTCCACCCGGGCAACCCGCAGGAAAAATGGATCGCTTTATCCCTGAGACTTTTGAGAAGCCTTCTTCTCGCCACTGTTTCTTTCTGCTCCTCAAGAGCTGTCGCCAAAACAATGAACAACAATTCCTCCATAAAAAAAAAAAAACAATTTTTACGGCACAAAATTTCAAAATATTTTCAACAGTTTTTGTACTGTGAGCTGCATATTCAATCATCACAAATTTTCTCACAATTATGAGCTTTTGAGCTTTTAAATTTATGCCAGAATAAGTGTAGCCTCACAACTGTGAGAAACGTCACGATAGTGAGTGCGGTGAGTTTTGTGAGGTTATCAGAATAGGGCTGTAAAAGTGTACGAAAAGGCCAAAAAAGAGAAGAATAGGTACATTCGAAATATTATAGTATTTATAAAGGTCTGCTTGGATCAAAGTAATGGTTAACAGTTCATTTACATAGATGATGTAGAAATGTTCATATTTACATCACTTTTAAATAACAAATTATTTTAAGCATGTTTTCATTGATTGTATAATGTTTTCCCCTGAGCGTAGAGCATACTACAAACTGGCAGTTGGCAAACTACTTACATAGCCGCTCACTTTATAAACCATCCTCCTCATACTTTCCATCCAATACACCAGGTATTGAAACTCGCTAAAGCCTGCATTTGTACAGTGTTATGCAGTTTTTTTTACGAGGTGGAAGCATCGAAAGATTTTATGATAGCTTTGCGGGTGGCATACGCAGTATAAAAAAGTGTAAAACGCCCCGAAGTCAGCGTTATTCCCAAGAACATAAAAATGGCAATAACTCAAAAAAAAAAAAAAATTATTATTTCCACGAATAAATTATGAAATCCAATAAAAGACGGAAAATTGTTTGAGACATGTGAAGTGAAAATGCCGGCGAAGACCAACAGAAGGGGCAAAATAAGCTAAACTGAAATTAAACAAAAGCTAAAATTACATTGAAGGTACATATGTAGTAAATGAAATGCCGGTGGTGGAAACAAAAGAACAATTAAATTTCAAAGAAAAGTAGAAAGGAATTCTTTTTAAAGATAACAAGTAAGGAAGCCTAAGTTCGAGTGGAATCGAACATTAGATACTCAGCTGTATGCTTTCATTGTTTGTTTGCGTTTGACGGAAACACGGTGTAGGTACTTTATATAAAGCAAGTGCTGCATAAAGTGGGCATAGCCGCGCCCATTTTCACAATATTTATCAGTCATCCAACTAAGCACGGTAGGCAGGAAGCGACGATAGGTTGCATGAAAATGTCGAGAAAAAAGGAAAGTGGGGTTGTGTTATGTGATGTTTATAGATGAAACATCCGTTGAAATTAAAATCCGAGCTGCTCCTTTTTCAAGGATATCCACATTTTTTGTTTTTTTTGAAAGGATCAAATATTGAGGAAATCGAAAATTCGCCACCGTCCAAATTTTTCCGATTTCAATACATTATTTGGTCGCTAAGGGATACAAAAAAAGGTATTAAAAAGAAAAAAGGACACCTGTAGTGGAAAAATCCAATGTGAACAGGACCTAAAGGATAACCACTGAAATATAAAATAACACAAAAAGTACCCACTTTAATTTGCGTATAACTCCTAAAATGTTAACTCTACGTGAAAATTCCTTATAATATGTTTCATTCAGAATAAATAAGGGAATATTTCTTTGATATACAATTTTGTTGTACCTGCAGTGGTTAATGCACTTTGGTCCATCTAAAGTAAAAATTTCAAAAAAAAAGTACTTTTTTTATGGTGTTATTTTAAGTTCAAATATTTTTCTAGTTTATGTAAATATTTTAATCTAATGATCCAATTCTCATTCTTACATATCTATACGTTAATATTAAAAAGAATTAGAGCTGAAATACGCGCTAGGGGTGCACGGTGGGCGGTAAGCAACAAAAGGTTGCATGAAAATATCGAAAAAACGATCGCCGGCTAAAAACTTACGTAAAATGATATTCTAATATACTTCATAAACACACAGCAAGCGTGAATAAAATCTCCAACATTTTTTTTTAAACGAAAATTAGTACCAGCACACAGCTAGGCACATATTCGTTGGGCCATCGTTTTTACGATATTCCCATGCAACCTATTGTTGCTTCCCGCCCACCGTGCACAGCGGGCGCGTATCTCAGCTCTAACTCTTTTTTAGTATTAACGTATAGATATGTAGGAGTGAGAGTTGGATCATTAGATTAAAATATTTACATAAACTAGAAAAATATTTGAACTTAAAATAGCACTATAAAAAAAACGTACTTTTTTTGAAATTTTCACTTTAGATGCACAAAAGTACATTAAGCACTGCAGGTACATCAAAATTGTATATTAAAGAAATATTTCCTTATTTATTCTGAATGAAACATATAATAAGGAATTTTCACGTAGAGTTAACATTTTAGGAGTTATACGCAAATTAAAAAGGGTACTTTTTGTGTTATTTTATATTTCAGTGGTTATCCTTTAGGTCCTGTTCACATTGGATTTTTCCACTACAGGTGTCCTTTTTTCTTTTTAATACCTTTTTTTGTATCCCTTAGCGACCAAATAATGTATTGAAATAGGAAAAATTTGGACGGTGGCGAATTTTCGATTTCCTCAATATTTTATCCTTTCAAAAAAAACAAAAAATGTGGATATCCTTGAAAAAGGAGCAGCTCGGATTTTAATTTCAACGGATGTTTCATCTATAAACATCACATAACACAACCCCACTTTCCTTTTTTCTCGACATTTTCATGCAACCTATCGTCGCTTCCTGCCTACCGTGTAAGCATATGAATATTATTCTTTGTGCTAAATTTCATTCCTTTATGACTTCTAGTTACAAAGATGTCACGTTACAAATTCCCAAAGGGTGTTCCAGAAATATCTTTGTTAAAAAGTAGGCGTGGTCATAAACCGATTTCAATAAATTTTTGCGCGCCTATTAACACAAGTTATAAAAGTGTATAAACCAAGTTTCGTCATTATATTTCAATTATTTGTCGAGTTATAGGCTAAGAAATCTCGTATATTCCTTTGTCTAAAAAGAGGCGGTGCCACGCCCATTTTCCAAAATTTTTATATTTTTTGTTTCCAGTCTATTGTGGAACTCTTGCCACAAAATTTCAATGAATTATGTGTATATTTGACAGAGATATCGCTTAAAATGTTTTTATTAGGCCACTTTATAATACCCATATATAAAAGTGGGCGTGGTCGTCAACCGATTTCGCTAAAATTTTCACCATGTATTACCACAAGTAAGAAAAGTGTACACACCAAGTTTCGTCATTATATATCAATTATTTGTCGAGTTATGGGCTGAGAAATCTCGTATATTCCAGCTTCTAAAAAGAGGCGGTGCTACGCCCATTTTCCAAAATTTTTGTGTTTTTCGTTGTATATCCGCAGGTGGACTCCTGGCATACAATTTCAATGATATATCTTTATATTTGACAGAGATATCGCTTAAAATGTTTTTATTAGGTCACTTTATAATACCCATATATAAAAGTGGGCGTGGCCGTCAAAGGATTTTGACAATTTTTCGTCCAAACATTTGCCTAAGTAAGTATATCACGCGTACCAAATTTCATCGATATATCTTCAACAGTTTCTGAGTTATGACTCATAAAGCTTTCAATGTTTGCTCCTTAATAAGTGGGCGTGGCACCGCCCATTTTCCAAAATTTCACCATATTTCTTCAATACGTGTGTGAAATTTTATCACTCTAGCTCTATTAGTGACTGAGATACAAAATTTCCGATTTTTACCATATAGGGGAGGTGGGCGTGGTCATGGTCCGATTTCGCCCATTTTCAATACCAATCGTCCCAGTGTCGATACCAACTTGCATTTCAAATTTCATCAAAATATCTCAATTTTTGCGCGAGTTAGAGTGTTTACAGACGGACGGACGGACAGACGGACGGACGGACAGACGGACGGACGGACGGACATGGCTCAATCGATTTCTCTTTTCACCCTGATCATTTTGATATATATAAGTCTATATCTATCTCGATTATTTCATTCTGTTACAATCCACCGTTACGTGATTAAAACTATAATACTCTGTGTACTAATACAGCTGAGTATAAACAAGTAAGGAAGCCTAAGTTCGAGTGGAATCGAACATTAGATACTCAGCTGTATGCTTTCATTGTTTGTTTGCGTTTGATGGAAACACGGTGTATTTTATATAAAGCGAGTGCTGCATAAAGTGGGCGTAGCCACGCCCATTTTCAACATTTTTATCAGTCGATCAACTAAGCATATGAATATTATTCTTTGTGCAAAATTTCATTCCTTTTTGACTTCTAGTTACAAAGACTTCACGTTACAAATTCCAAAAGGGTGTTCCAGAAATATCTTTGTTAAAAAGTAGGCGTGGTCATAAACCGATTTCAATAAATTTTTGCGTGTATATTACCACAAGTTATAAAACGTATAAACAAAGTTTCGTCATAATATCTCAATTATTTTTGGAGTTATAGGCTAAGAAATCTCGTATATTCCTGCTTCTAAAAGAAGGCGGTGCCACGCCCATTTTCCAAAATTTTTACGGTTTTTGTCTTATGTTCATAGTTAGACTCCTGCCATAAAAGTTTAATGATATATCTTTATATTTGACAGAGATATCGCTTAAAATGTTTTTAACAATTTTTCGTCCAAACATTTACCTAAGTTAGTATATCACGCGTACCAAATTTCATCGATATATCTTCAATGGTTTCTGAGTTATGGCTTATAAAACCCTCAATGTTTGACCCTTAATAAGTGGGCGTGGCGCCGCCCATTTTCTAAAATTTCAACAAATTTCTTCATAGGGGCCTGAGCTCAACACGTGGGTAAAATTTCATCGCTCCAGCTATATTAGTGGCTGAGATACCAAATTTCCGATTTTTTCTATATAGGAAAAGTGGGCGTGGTCATGGTCCGATTTCGCCCATTTTCAATACCAACCGTCCTAGTCTCGATACCAACTTGCATTTCAAATTTCATCAAAATATATCAATTTTTGCGCGAGTTAGAGTGTTTACGGACGGACAGACGGACGGACAGACGGACAGACGGACGGACGGACAGACGGACGGACGGACGGACATGGGACATGGCTCAATCGATTTCTCTTTTCACCCTGATCATTTTGATATATATAGGTCTATATCTATCTCGATTATTTCATTCTGTTACAATCCACCGTTATGTGATTAAAACTATAATACTCTGTGTACTAGTACAGCTGAGTATAAAAAGACATAAAATGGAGAAAAAGTGCTGAATCAAAGCAAGAACTTACATGCTTATGTACCTATTTAGCTAGGCGCTGGCTTGGACAAAGATTGACAGTTCATAATAGGTAGGAAACAATTATTTGCATAATTTAAATTACGCGCTTTGATTGTAACTTCTTTGTTTCTTTTTTTTTTTTAATAAAAGTAAGCACTCGAAGCTTGAAAAGGTGGACGGGCAACTCATATTTCTGCGCACGATATTTTTTTTTGTTGAAAATCTTTGTTTGCATTTAAAACACTGCGGGGCAAGCAAATATAAAAGAATCAAACGTTAAATATTTCTTCTACGCATCAAACAAAGAAGTAAGCACATATGTATAATAGAAAGTATTAAGAATTGACAAGAGAAATACGACAAAGATGATAGATGGATGGCATTAATGTGCTGGAATGTTAGAATCTTCAATTTCGTTTCCATTCTTCTTGTTTAGGTATCTTGGTTGTTGCGGTTGTCGTATAACATGGAAAAATCATGTTAGTTTAACCACATGGAACAAATCCGCATAAAAGTACGTATTGTTCAACGTAATAGTATATATAAATGAGTGAAACGCAATAGCAGAAAGGGCGCAGTTGCTAGAAGAGGCGTTGCACATTGACATTTTTCTGCTGCAAGTAACCGGAGAGAGCAAAAAAAAACGAATGTTACAAAATTACATGTTAAAGAAATGTTAGCTGTACGCATGCGCGTTATTTTGAGGGGACTAAATGAACAAAGAAAAAAAAAACAGCGCTTAACAACTTGTCGGCACACATGCACTCTAACTACATACATATGTATATGCATTTGGACGCAGTCACGCATGTGCTTTGCCTTTATGCACTTTGCTTGAGACTCCTTTGAGTTCCGCGTATATGAATTAACCTGAATTGTGGTTAACGCCTACACTTATTTGTTGTGAACTTGGAAAAGCCTTTAATAAGTATTTGGTCCGCTACTAGTAAGAAAGTGGATCATGCTATGAGCGATAATAGAGCGCGCTTTGATCAGCGTGGGGGTGTTTTCGAACTGCCCAAAACGTCAAAGAAAATATACCCCTTATGCATTGCATGTTACAGAGACAGGGGACGAACCAGACAAAAAAAAAACAAAAGGAGTTCAAGCGTAATGAAAGCGTTTCTATAGTTGCTCCTTTGGTTTACTTGAAAAGAGCGCTCTATTCCTGTTCATCAAGTGAGTGCTCAAAAATATGTTCTACTGGATTAGCTTGTAAGGTTTAAATTAGTGAAGGGCAGAGGAGGAGGAGCAGCTGTACTTCAAAATTAGTGCTTTTTCAAGGTACTTACATACTAAGTTTGAACATATTATAGACTTTAACGAATGGAGTTTTCAAGTAAATTGCTTATGATATAACTCTGGAAAGTTTATTTTATGTTTGTCTGTTATTGGGAATTATTCTGACTTCTTCCCCTATTCTTTCATTACCACAAGGCCATGTTTATATTTTCTTAGTCAACCGCCATTTTTGCAAAATATGCATTAATTTAAAACGACCCAAGAAATATTGAGTCACACCAAACCAAGCGAAACCCGAAGTGCATGAAGTCACGCATCAGTTATACCATGTCTCCACATAACGTGTTTCGCTCTTTTTTTCTGCATTTTCTCTCTCAATCTTGTTTCGACACGGAAACCAGTGCCGAAACTCGCCAATTTCCATACAAATTTCTGAGAGCGAGTGAAGATTGAAACACTGTTTCATTCTGAATCATCTTGCCAACCTCGATGATATCGATGTCTTCTCTAATTTTGTATCGAAAATCTATCGAAATCTCACACAGACCAAAACAAAGATGCAAAAATAAGCAAACATACAAACATTTAAGAAGAACAAGAATGAGAAATGTCAAACTGAATCACGATTAGCCACGTGGAGACGGGTTATTGAGCGAAATGTTTGCAACATGTTTCTCTGGTGAATCAAGTTATGTGGAGACGGGCTTTTAACGAACTGACAAGCAAGACATGTTAAATAAATGAAAAATTGCAAGGGAAACAAACAAAAATGTGATAAGCAAAAGCTATAAAAAAAACGAAACAAAATCAGATACGGAGTAGCCAGCAGAGGTTATATTGTTATAAGTTTAAGTACATAAATTGAGATAAAATTGAAGCACAAAAGAAAAGAGACAATTACACTTAAAGTACTTAGTAGTACGTATGGAATAGCGAAACTTATGTTAATTAGCATTACAATGTAGATCTAGTATATAAGATACGTTAGCACGTTTGCCTTCACATATAATATTTTATGACCATTCACATGATGTTGCCTGTACATAATTATGCGCTGGGCCCTCCCGTCAAGAACTTACATATTTATGTAGGTACATATGTATGTACATTAAGTTCGTGAGGTCACTAGTGCATGTCCACTAAAAGAAAATAACCAATATAAAGATTATAACATATGATAACAAGTGGAATACAAAAAGCAAGCACACAAGCGCCGCGGCGGTAAATGTGGCAAAGTGCAAGAAAGAGTTCAAATAAAAAATTGATTCGATCACAACTGGCAACGAACAGGATGTTCAGCAGAAACTGGTGTGACTGGGAAAGTTCTGAGACAGGTTAGGAATGTTGCATGACAACAGGAAAGTGAGTACAGAGAAACCTCCCCTAACGGACACCGCTCATAGGCGGACACCTCCCTTGAGCGGACATTTTTTCATGCACCAAGGTTTAGGTCCAATTTTTAGAACAAATTGCCCTCTCTTAGGCGGACACTCTCTTGGCCGGACGCGGACAGTTATTTACTATTGAAATGAACTAAACACCTCTATTAAGCGGACACGAACCTCTCGTCAACGGACACTTTGATTTTTTTTCATAAAAAATCACATAAAAACCTCTGTTAGGCGGACACGAACTACTCTTATGCGGACAAAATATAAGTATGTATAGCAATATAAAAAAAGTTCGCTGAATGTTCGTTAGGTAAAAAGCGCTACGATGAAAGGGGAATCACTAACTAAAATAAATGTCCGCATGACTTTATTGGAAGATATAACAACATTCACGGATTTCCAGTTAGATGTTCTAACTGACGAAAACGTCGAAACCATTGAAGATGATAGTACCAATACTAACTACCGCTGAAAGTAGGTAATGCAATCTCCTTGAACGAAATAGCTTTGACTGCAGTTTCAAATTTGAAAAGATTTTGCACGGAAGACCTTATTGCATTTGAATTGTTGCAGAAATTTGAAAGCCATCTGCAAAACAATTTTATTTTAAATAAGCAAAAAACCCCTCGTCAACCGACAATTTCACAATTTTTTAAATAATATAAAGGATATCCCAACATTTCTAGTTTTCAGCAACTTACTAATTGTAATTTAATATGTATGTTAATACTTTATGTATATACATACATATGTACACATGTATATGAACATATTTATGTATTTAAGTGAAATTTTGAAGACATAAGAATCCTTGTTTTTTTAGTGAAATATGAATAAAGAAATCCTTTAAAATCCAAAAAATTTCTAAAATAGGAACCCACTCCCTTAAGCGGACACCTCTCTTGGGCGGACAAAATTTGCCCGACGGTGAGTGTCCGCCCAAGGGAGGTTTCACTGTACATACATACCTGTTCATAAACGGAAATGAGAATCGAGGGACAGCTAATTTTTTTTAAGTATGTATGTAAGCAAATGTGGTGCATGAGGTTGGTCAGTAAAAGCCCGTCTCCACATAACTTGATTCGCCGGCGAAACATCTAGGGAAACATCTCGCTAAATAATTCGTCTCCACGTGGCTGATTGTTATTCACTTTGACATTTCTCTTTCTTGTTCTTCTTAAATGTTGGTATGTTTGCTTATTTTTGCGTTTTTGTTTTGGTCTGTGTGAGATTTCGATAGATTTTCGATACAAAATTAGAGAAGGCATCGATATCATCGCGTTTGGCAAGAGGATTGAGAATGAAACAGTGTTTCAATCTTCACTCGCTCTCAGAAATTTGTATCGAAATTGGCGAGTTTCGGCACTCGTTTTGAGGTCGAAACAAGATTGAGAGAGAAAATGCAGAAAAAAAAGCGAAACACGTTATGTGGAGACATGGTATAAGACATGGTTCAATTATAGAAGGTTTTCGCAGTACGATATACGTACATACATACATACACACTCCATATAAAGTGTTTGTGTATTCTGTGGCGCTTCTGTCAAAATCATAGCCCGCCATTGTAGAAATCATATTGCTTCAAGAACAAAATTGACATAAGTTTGACATAAGCACCACAATATGAATAAAAAAAGTAGAAAAAAGTTAGCAATCAGCTGTTTAGTAGGTTAACCTTCTATAAATTAGCCTTGGTATAAGAGTACGAAACATATTTAATAAAAAAAAAAAGTCATACGAAGGATAGAAGGTAACACAAAGTGTTAACCCTGGAAAGTATTATCAGTATTACAAGACTTGACAGGTAATACGGTCATTGATTGAAAAACAAACAACTCTGCGGAAAAAGGCGACACTGTAAATAGCACAACGCCGAAATAAGTTTGTTTCCGCAACAAATAACATAGGGGATGACAGAAATTAATTAAAAAAATTAAAAATAAAACAATTTTAATTTAAAAGAAGGATCGCAAGGTCAACTTAGACCAGACCTCGGCAAAATTATGCGAGAGTTTTTGTGGGAGAGCGCAGAGAGATTTGCGCTACATTGGTCAAAATGTGTGTGATATTTCTCCTTTACTCACATGGGTCAAAATGCCGCAGTCTGACTGGGGCTTTTTTGTCAAGATTTTCAGAAAATTGTTCGTGTTGATGGCAGCAACAAATTTGTAAATATCATTCAGTTGTTGTATGCTATTTGCAAATTTGTTGCTGCCATCAACATGAACAATTTTCTAAAAATCTTGACCAAAAAGTCCAAGTCAGACTCCGGCATTTTGACCAATTCCCCAATTCCCCAACATATGAAAAATCATATTTATTACCTAGAACCGATATATAAGAATGTTACCTTCCTTTTGTAGGAGTGCCGGTTATGAATACATAACCTACCGTTTAAAAAAAGGCTTTTGTAAGTTCTGGCCTTATGATTTCCATGCTACCTACTTGCCTGACAATTTCAACCAGAAACAAGTAAGGAAGCCTAAGTTCGAGTGGAATCGAACATTAGATACTCAGCTGTATGCTTTCATTGTTTGTTTGCGTTTGATGGAAACACGGTGCACTTAATATAAAGCGAGTGCTGCATAAAGTGGGCGTAGCCACGCCCATTTTCTAAATTTTTATCAGTCATCCAACTAAGCATATGAATATTATTCTTTGTGCAAAATTTCATTCCTTTATGACTTCTAGTTACAAAGATGTCACGTTACAAATTCCCAAGGAGTGTTCCAGATATATCTTTCTTAAAAAGTAGGCGTGGTCATAAACCGATTTCAATAAATTTTTGCGTGGCTATTAACACATGTTATAAAAGTGTATAAACCAAGTTTCGTCATAATATCTCAATTATTTGTCGAGTTATAGGCTAAGAAATCTCGTATATCCCTTTGTGTAAAAAGAGGCGGTGCCACGCCCATTTTCCAAAATTTTTCTATTTGTTGTTTCCGGTCTATTGTAGAAATCATACCACAAAATTTCAATGAATTATCTTTACATTTGACAAAGATATCGCTTAAAATGTTTTTATTAGGTCACTTTATAAGACCCATATATAAAAGTGGGCGTGGCCCTCAACCGATTTCGGAAATTTTTCGTCCACATATTTGACTAAGTAAGTATATCACGCGTACCAAATTTCATCGATATATCTTCAACGGTTTCTGAGTTATGACTCATAAAACTTTCAATGTTTCCCCTTAATAAGTGGGCGTGGCACCGGCCATTTTCCAAAATTTTTGTGTTTTTTGTTTTATGTCCATAGTTGGACTCATGCGACAAAATTTCACTGATAGATCTTTATATTTGACAGAGATATGGCTTAAAATGTTTTTATTAGGTCACTTTATAATACAAATATATAAAAGTGGGCGTGGCCGTCAACCTATTTTAACTATTTTCCGTCCAAACGTTTGCCTAAGTAAGTAAATCACGCGTACCAAATTTTGTCGATATATCTTCAATGGTTTCTGAGTTATGACATATAAAACTTGCAAGGTTTGACCCTTAATAAGTGGGCGTGGCACCGCCCATTTTCCAAAATGTCATCAACTTTCTTCCTAGGGGCCTGAGCTCAACACGTGGGTAAAATTTCATCGCTCCAGCTATATTAGTGACTGAGATACCAAATTTCCGATTTTTTCTATATAGGAAAAGTGGGCGTGGTCATGGTCCGATTTCGTCCATTTTCAATACCAACCGTCCCAGTCTCGATACCAACTTGCATTTCAAATTTCATCAAAATATCTCAATTTTTGCGCGAGTTAGAGTGTTTACAGACGGACGGACGGACGGACAGACGGACGGACGGACGGACGGACGGACGGACGGACATGGCTCAATCGATTTCTCTTTTCACCCTGATCATTTTGATATATATAAGTCTATATCTATCTCGATTATTTCACTCTGTTACAATCCACCGTTATATGATTAAAACTATAATACTCTGTGTACTAGTACAGCTGAGTATAAACAAGTAAGGAAGCCTAAGTTCGAGTGCAATCGAACATTAGATACTCAGCTGTATGCTTTCATTGTTTGTTTGCGTTTGTTCGATATAGGGTGTATTTTATATGAAACGAGTGCTGCATAAACAGGGCGCAGCCACGCCCATTTTCAAAATTTATATCAATCATCCAAATAAGCATACAAATATTATTGTTAGTGCAAAATTTCATCCCTCTATGACTTTTAGTTACAAAGACTTCACGTTACAAATTCCAAAAGGGTGTTCCAGAAATATCTTTGTTAAAAAGTAGGCGTGGTCATAAACCGATTTCAATACATTTTTGCGTGTCTATTAACACATGTTATAAAAGTGTATAAACCAAGTTTCGTCATAATATCTCAATTATTTGTCGAGTTAAAGGCTAAGAAATCTCATATATCCCTTTGTCTAAAAAGAGGCGGTGCCACGCCCATTTTCCAAACTTTTTTATTTTTTGTTTCCGGTCTATTGTAAAACTCATGTCACAAAATTTCAATGAATTATCTTTATATTTCACATAGATATCGCTTAAAATGGTTTTATTAGGTCACTTTATAATACACATATATAAAAGTGGGCGCGGTCGTCAACCGATTTTGGTAATTTTTCGTCCACACATTTGGCTAAGTAAATATATCACGCGTACCAGATTTCATCGATATATCTTTAACGGTTTCTGAGTTATGGCTTATTAAACTTTCAATATTCGCTCCTTAATAAGTGGGCGTGGCACCGCCCATTTTCCAAAATTTTTGTAGTTTTTGTTTTATGTCCATAGTTGGACTCCTGCCACAAAATCTCAGTGATTGATCTTTATATTTGACAGAGATATCGCTTAAAATGTTTTTATTAGGCCCCCTTATATTTCCTATATATAAAAGTGGGCGTGGCCGTCAACCGATTTTGATAATTTTTCGCCAAAACATTTGACTAAGTAATTATATTACGCGTACCGAATTTCATCGATATATCTTCAACGGTTTCTGAGTTATGACTCATAAAACTTTCAATGTCTGCCCCTTAATAAGTGGGCGTGGCACCGCCCATATTCCAAAATTTTTGTGTTTTTTGTTTTATGTCCATAGTTGGACTCATGCGACAAAATTTCAATGATAGATCTTTATATTTGACAGAGATATCGCTTAAAATGGTTTTATTAGGTCACTTTATAATACACATATATAAAAGTGGGCGTGGCCGTAAACCGATTTTGATAATTTTTCGTCAAAACATTTGTCTATGTAAGCAAATTACGCGTACCAAATTTCATCGATATATCTTCAACGGTTTCTGAGTTATGACATATAAAACTTTCAATGTTTGACCCTTAATAAGTGGGCGTGGCACCGCCCATTTTCCAAAACTTCATCAAATTTCTTCATAAGGGCCCGAGCTCAATACGTGGGTAAAATTTTAAAACTCTAGCTATATTAGTGGCTGAGATACCAAATTTCCGATTTTTTCTATATAGGAAAAGTGGGCGTGGTCATGGTCCGATTTCGCCCATTTTCAATACCAACCGTCCCAGTCTCGATACCAACTTGCGTTCCAAATTTCATCAAAATATCTCAATTTTTGCGCGAGTTAGAGTGTTTACAGACGGACGGACGGACGGACGGACGGACAGACGGACGGACGGACGGACGGACGGACGGACGGACGGACGGACGGACATGGCTCAATCGATTTCTCTTTTCACCCTGATCATTTTGATATATATAAGTCTATATCTATCTCGATTATTTCATTCTGTTACAATCCACCGTTATGTGATTAAAACTATAATACTCTGTGTACTAGTACAGCTGAGTATAAAAAGTACATATTGAGGATAAAACCAACAGACATTGACATTAGATATCGATTAGTGAATTTATTTACCTCCCCAAGCATACACATTATTTCTTTAATCTTCTTCCATTAAACAATTATACGCATTTGCACACTCGCATTAACAAATTGACGCTATAATAGTTCCATTATCAATAATATCTACCTATCTAATGTTATTCCCATTGCACTGTTATATTATAAGGAAGCCACTGACGCTGCCCACTTCCTCAACTAATAAGCCGCTTTTAGGCCAAAAAACATTGCCTGTAACATTTAGCGGAGGTATAAGAGAACAAGTTACCCTGCCCACATTAAAGCTACATGCTGCATATTAACTTCCTGAATCAACTGGTGGTTGCTGTGATGACTTCGAATGTGTACATATGTATGTATGCATCTTGGTTATGATAGAATGAGTGTTGTTACTCCAGATATTGTGTAAGATAGACAGGTTTTTTTATACATACTCGTATGTTTGGCAGAGACACCGCCACACTTGGCACACCAATGGCAATGGATTTTTTTTTTTACTAAGTCAGTCAGTTTCTTCCGCTTTGGTTAAGTATTATGCTGTTTTCTTTCATGTTTCTTTTTTTTTTCTACTCATTCTTTTTTTGTTCTCTTTTGCAAGCATATTAACCACACATTGATGACTGGCAGTTTAGTGTCATTGGCCTTCTTTGCGCTATATTTACATAGAAAAGTGCTCACTTAGCAATGCATACATACATACACATGTATACTTATCATATTTTCTTTATAAACTTGGCTTAAGACTTCTTTAGCATGCAGAATTTCTGTATTTTCTTCTTCGTTTTGATCTATCTTATAGCTCTGCATTTATGGTTAGCCGCAAAGCTGTGGTCTTTTCGGTTGTTTCGAAATTATGCTTTATGGTTTTATCCGTTTTGACTATTCTCTTTGTTGATTCTATTGCTTTTTATAATTTTTTTTAATTTTTTTCGCTTTTTTCTTCTTGTTTTTGATTCTTCATTCAATCATGGTGTGTGCTTTCATATTTTTTTTTTATTCTTCTCTATTTCCATCGCGATATTCCCTATGATTTTTATCTTGGCGATTTTGGGTTTCTAAAGATGTGAAAGGTAATTCATTTAATGCATTCAGACAAAATCGCTGACGATTAAGCGAAAGATTCCCTTACACTAGACGTATTGATTTGTATCTATAAAGGTGTTTCCAAGTAGTGACGGGCGAGTTGGAGATGTTTTATTCGATGCAAAGGCCGTATATGGATAAGAGGGTGTAGTCTGCTGAAACTCCATATCACATTTCGCGCGAGATGGGACCCTCGAAAAATTTTACTCGCTTAAAAACAATTGAGTGAAATCTTTCGAGGGTCCCATCTCGCGCGAAATGTGACATTTAGTGTGGAGTTTCAGCAGACTACACCCTCTTATCCATATAAGCTCTTTGTTCGATGGTTCAAACATCTCCAATTATCTCGATGATTTGCATTCGTATTCGTGTCCAGTCGCGAATAACCGTTAATCGAACTCGCTCATCACTAATCGAAATAACCTCCGACTCGGAAAAATCACAAAAAAATATCGATTTTGTTGTCGAGAAGCGAATCAACTTTTGACTCGATTGTGATTTTGCAAAGATGGCGATTCTGTCGATTGTATAAATATCTTGAATTCACCATCGCTAATCTCAATCCTACAAGCTGTATCATTATGAACGTTGGAAACTGCTTTTTTGTTTAATGAAGACTTTTTGTTTAGGTAAATAAACACAACTCAACGAAGCCTACAATTATCTACTAATGAATGAGTGTTCATTAAGAATGAAGTTTACCCTTCATACATATTGGGGTGTGTTGAATGATTTATAAGATTTCAAAATTTCAAAGAGCCTTAACGAAGTAATGATGAAGAATAAAAAACAAAAAGTACTACTTTATTGATTTTTTAGGTAAGTCTTGGAATGGAATGGAATGGAATAGAATGGAATTGTGACACTTCAGCAAAACAGTCTTTCCCAAGCACTTAGGCATATTTGCCCATTGTACTTAAGGCCTATAGAAAGTATCAGTGGATAGGGAAAAGGTGGGGTAGTGGAGTCATAATTCCACTGAAAACTTCCCAGATTCTTTTATAAATCTTAGAAGCTTTTCGAGAAGCTTGCAATACATCTAACCTGAGAATGCGCAATCTTAGTCTAGCGAAAGCCGGACAGTTGCAGAGAGAATGCTCTGCGGCATCGTCCTCCTCCACCAGAGAGAAGATAGGCAAAATGAGCACTCAATGATGCCTATAGTGGCCATGTGCTGACCCCATGGATTGCGTCTTGTAATCAACCCCACAAAGGTCCGAGCTCCATCCTTCATACTACGAGTGCTGCCAGATTTATCGAAATATCATGCGACATACCTACGAGTAACCAACAAAGCACATTTCTTTGCTGGTACAGCGATTGTTTGGCCGTACCGGAGAGTCATAGGCATGGGTAACACTGCGCTGCGCGGCGCAATTGCGTTAACACCAACCCTGGCGTTATTGCGCTAACTCCGATTTCGGAAATGCGCCAACTCAATATAGCGCCAACTCAATAGGCATGGGTAACACTGCGCTGCGCGGCGCAATTGCGCTAACACCAACCCTGGCGTTATTGCGCTAACTCCGATTTGGGAAATGCGTCAACTCAATATAGCGCCAACCCCATATAGCGCCAACTCAATATTGCGCCAACTCAATTTTGCAATATAACACCGACTCAATTTCGTGCGCTAACACCAGCAGCAATATACCGCTAGTGTAAAATGGCGCAACCACAACGCCAATAACAGCACCATAGTATATGTATACGTATGACACCGTCACAATTATGTATGCTTGATAGTGATCTAAGTGACCTTAATTTCCAGCATATTTTCACAAATATACGGAATATGTTTCCAAATGATTATGAAAATTTAAATTAATTGTGCCCTCGTATATGTAAGCAGAATTGCGCCAAAAGAAATAAAACAGGGATGGTAAACAGTAACAAACGAAAAAATGTTATTTATCGATTATTCCATGACAATTGCGCTAAAGGTGTTATTGCGCCAGTACCGTGAGTTGGCGCCACGACTGGCGCTGGAGTTATTGTATCAGCGCCAAAAAAATTGCGCCATTACCCATGGCTACAACTCAATATTGCGCCAACTCAATTTTGTAATATAAAACCGACTCAATTTCGTGCGCTAACACCAGCACCAATATAGCGCTACTGTAAAATGGCGCAACCACAACGCCAATAACAGCACCATAGTATATGTATACGTATGACACCGTCACAATTATGTATGCTTGATAGTGATCTAAGTGACTCTAATTTCCAGCATATTTTCACAAATATACGGAATATGTTTCCAAATGATTATGAAAATTTAAGTTAATTGTGCCCTCGTATATGTAAGCAGAATTGCGCCAAAAGGAATAAAACGGGGATGGTGAACAGTAACAAGCGAAAAAGTGTTATTTATCGATTATTCCATGACAATTGCGCTAAAGGTGTTATTGCGCCAGTACCGTGAGTTGGCGCCACGAGTGGCGCTGGAGTTATTGTATCAGCGCCAAAAAAAATTGCGCCATTACCCATGGCTAGAGAGTCAAGCCGCCCGAATTTAATTTTGTTTTGTCTGAACAAAATTTGATCTCAAATTAAACCAAATTTTCCCCTACTCTGTAGTGATTTCTTTGCTTGAAAATTACCGTATCATTATTATTTGCTGCTGTGAATTTATGGAAGCAATTGTTTACGGCATGACCAATATTTATGCACATAAATGCGCTTTTTTAGTATTATTGGTTGACCTCGTCACAATTAACCCTGAACGGGCGCTCCATTCATTGGTTAATGCTATGGTCGGCAGCTGAGGAAAATACACATAATGCATATATCTGTATGCACATATGTATGTATGTGTTATGTACATACATACAGCAAAAACTTAGCTTCAGAGCTGGGCCAAACTGTGCAGACAAAAGAAAAAAAAAAAACAAGTAAGGAAGCCTAAGTTCGAGTGGAATCGAACATTAGATACTCAGCTGTACGCTTTCATTGTTTGTTTGCGTTTGATGGAAACACGGTGTATTTTATATAAAGCGAGTGCCGCATAAAGTGGGCGTGGCCACGCCCATTTTCAACATTTTTATCAGTCATCCAACTAAGCATATGAATATTATTATTTGTGCAAAATTTCATTCCTTTATGACTTCTAGTTACAAAGAAGTCTTGTTACAAACTCCCAAAGGGTGTTCCAGAAATATCTTTGTTAAAAAGTAGGCGTGGTCATAAACCGATTTCAATAAATTTTTGCGTGTCTATTAACACAAGTTATAAAAGTGTATAAACCAAGTTTCGTCATAATATCTCTATTATTTGTCGAGTTATGGGCTCCGAAATCTCGTTGATTCCTTTGTCTGAAAAGAGGCGGTGCCACGCCCATTTTCCAAAATTTTTGTATTTTTTGTTTTATGTCCATAGTTGGACACCTTCCATAAAATTTCAATGATATATCTTTATATTTGACAGAGATATCGCTTAAAATGTTTTTATTAGGCCCCTTTATAGTTCCCATATATAAAAGTGGGCGTGGTCATCAACCGATTTTGGCAATTTTTCGTCCAAACATTTGGCTAAGTAAGTATATCACGCCTACCAAATTTCATTGATATATCTTCAACGGTTTCTGAGTTATGACTCATAAAACTTCCAATGTTTGCCCCTTAATAAGTGGGCGTGGCACCGCCCATTTTCCAAAATTTTACCCTATTTCTTCATAAGGGCCTGAGGTCAATACGTGTGTGAAATTTTATCACTCTAGCTCTATTAGTGACTGAGATACAAAATTTCCGATTTTTACTATATAGGGGAGGTGGGCGTGGTCATGGTCCGATTTCGCCCATTTTCAATACCATCCGTTCCTGTCTTGATACCAACTTACATTTCAAATTTCATCAAAATATCTCAATTTTTGCGCGAGTTATCGTGCGCACAGACGGACAGACGGACGGACATGGCTCAATCTATTTCTTTTTTCACCCTGATAATTTTGATATATATAAGTCTATATCTATCTCGATTATTTCATTCTGTTACAATCCGCCGTTAGGAAATCAAAACTATAATACTCTGTGTACTAGTACAGCTGAGTATAAAAAAGCAGTATTGGCAAAACATGCTGCTGTGAAATGTTTACTAATTTTGTTGTTTTTGTTTCTTCTTCTTCTTGTTTTGAGTAACTGCTGTTATTGCAGCTTTCACCGCATGCGTTTAGTTGTTAAGAATTGTAGAATAACAGCGCAACTAATAAGCGTTGCATGTGGCTACAGTGGGCACTTGCTAAAAGCAACATATTGATATAAACCTTAATGAGTTAAGGAATAAAAAAAAACTGTCTAAGTACCTAATAGATATACCCGAGAATTGACTTTTCTCGAACTCAAATACCAAATTAGTTAAATTTTTGCAAAAAAGAACACAAACAAATTTTGTAGTTGTCTTTTTTTCGTTCTGAAACAACGAAATCGCCCCATTTCACACCGTTTGCTTTTAGCGAGCGTCTACTGTACATGAGCATGCAGTTCGGTTTATGTATTGTTCTAGCAAAATTTTATAGTTGCTTTTTGCTGATTAAGCAAAGTTGTTAACAGCGCTTCTTCCATTATTTTTTTATCTTCTTCTTCTTATGCATATTTAGTTACACAGTTCAGCTGAAATGGGATTCTGTAACCAATTAATTGCAAAAATTATCTTCAGCATACGTATGTATGTATATGTAATTAGTAGCTATTGTAAATATTGACTGCAATTAGAAGCATTGGTCGATACTTGAACTTGCAGAAAATAAAGAAAAATGCACCCAAAAAAAACCGCTATTTAGCAAATAAGCACAATTTAAGTGCCTACTCAGCCGTGCGGTACACGTGTCGCAAATGCAGCGCCTCCACTAAAGTCAACAACTGAGCTCAGTCTCAGTTAGTCTGTGAGTCATTTATGTGGTTAGATACCAATTGCAGCCAAAGAGCCACAACAAATTGCAGAATCAACAATTTCGCATCTAAAGCAATAATGTGAAAATAAATGCAAAGAGGTTGCACACACTGTCGTTAGTCAGCTGTAGTTTCTCAGTTACTATCGATAGCATACATGTAGAAATCGACAGCGCATGGCAACGCCTGTAACCCTGACTATCAAACGAAAAACGCAATAATCGGCAGAACTGCAAATGAGACATTCAATTAATTAAATTAATTGTTCTTTCCAAGAATTTAAAGCTCTAATTAAATTTATTGATTTTTCTTCTTCTTAAATGGCGCGTAACCGTCTGTACGATTCTGGGCGAGTCCAATAAAGCGCTCCTATCGTTTCTGTTTTTTGCTGCGTAACGCCATTTGGAAATACCAAGAGAGGACGAGTCAGTCTTCACCTGACCTTGCTAACGTAGTGGAGGTCTCCCGTTTTTTCTGCCTTTAGCCGGTTTCGATAGAAATATTTTCTGGGCTGCAGCAACTTCATGCATTCTCACGACATGATCTGCCCGACGCAATGCAGCACAATGCCGATGTCTGCGTAAAGCTCGTATAGCTCATCATCAAATCTCCGTCTCCGTCTCTCT
Source organism: Urophora cardui (assembly GCA_960531455.1). NCBI lineage: Eukaryota > Metazoa > Arthropoda > Insecta > Diptera > Tephritidae > Urophora > Urophora cardui. The sequence continues at coordinate 34,969,542 of OY482670.1, read as the reverse complement.
CTAAAGCGAAAAGGTTCATAAATCTTCCGAAAAACTTTTTCTCGAATACTCCAAGTGCCTTCTCGTCTGATTTTGACATCGCCCATGCTTTTTCGCTGTACATGGGACTGAAGCGATGAGCGTTCTGTAGGGTGTGATTTTTGTTCTCCGAGAGAAGACTTTACTTTTCAATTGCGTAGAGTGATTCTTCATTGGATCTCCGTGCCGAAATTACTTTTGGTGTTAATGCTGGTTCTCAAATAGACGAAGTTCTTAAAAGTTTCGAATTTGTAGCTGTCACAGTGACGTGGCTGCCAAGAGATGCCGTTGTTTTGTGTGATGACAGGAGGCATTTCGTCTGGTCCTCGCTAAACGCCAAACCCCTTTTCTTAGCCTCTTTATCCAGCTTAGTGAAGGCAGGTCATTAATATGACACCATGCTGAGACATTATGTATGTACATGCATATGTATATGAAAAAGCTTCCTTAAAAAAAATCATTAATCGCGCGACTTGGGAGTATGAAAACAGGGTTATGGACTCCACAAAATAATTATTTTGGCGTACGAGAAAGCTTTCGTCTGGGTTCACAAATAAATTGGCGGTTGACTAAAATAACTCAATTAACTGGCAAGTATGCATAAACTATAAGTTCAAGTAAGCAGTGGAGTTTTCTGCTAAACGGCAGTTACTAAGTATCAAATTATCAAATGCCCATCAAGCTTCATCGATAATCTCGATTTCGTGTAATCGCCATTGTGCGATCACTATTTAACTGTAAACACACAGTAAAACTTTTAGTTTATTTTTAATACCATTTTGGTATTTATATATAACAATGCCAAAAAGTAGGAAATTAAAACCATTCTAGTTTAAAAAAAGAAGAGAATATGAGAGACAGAAATTATTTTTGGTGTCAAATTAATACTTTTTTGTAATTAAATCAAAACCAAATTTTAATTATTTTTGGAATATTTTTGGTATTAAATAATAAATTAAATAGTTGAAATGGTATAAGATCTATCCGAAAATTGGAATAAAAACTATACTTTTTTGGTATTAAATCAAAACCAAAATATGTAGAAATGCTCATTTTATTTCATATAATATATGTATGTAATATTACAAAGATAGGAATTATCACATATCCTGTGTTGTTTGTATTCCTCGATAATAGGATGGGCTGCTCCCTTGTCGAATTGTACCACCGTTAGTAAAAAAAACTGCTACAGGTACTGGCCTTTGCCAGAGAAATTTCGGCACCCTCGCGGTCTTGCAGGGATATTGTGGTATCAAGAGAGACGATCAGCTGCCTCAAGACTGAAAAAAATAAAACAAAATTTACCCTCAAAATATTCACTTAATCTCCTATATTACTTACTTGATACAATTATTCCATCAGGCGTGAAAAATTCGCTTTGCGGGTTTTAATAAATTTAATTTCTCCATCCTACTTATTTCACTGTAATGCTGTGGTTATGGTACCAATCAACATTGCCAATCAAAATCGGAAACATTTCGTGATTGGTGAGAGGTGGTTACGCTTACATTGATGATTGGAGCGCACATACACAACATAACACATGATAATTACTGAGCACACACACAACATAACACATTATTACCTCTGAAACCTCGTTTGCTGGCTGCCTGTTTCACACAGCAAGTTTGCTGGATGTGAGAGTCCGAAAATTCTCTCACCGTCGGAGTGCACAACAACAATTACACGGTGCTCGACCAGCTTGATTGGTAGCATAACCAGGCCATAAGAAACATTTTGTATTTACATATTTTTACAAATTTTTTCTAATATTTTTTGGTTTTGGTTTCAAACCAAAAGTGAGAAAGAGAGAATTTTAATACTTTTCAAGATTTCATTTTTAAACTATTTTGGATTAAATAAAATCGTAAAATTTCTCATGGTTTAAAAATAAGAATTTTTGGCATTAAAATTCATATTTAATTCCAAGAATGATTAAATTAAGTACCAAATGATATTAGAATTAAACTATCATTTTTTACTGTGCATAGAACGGCACCCAAACAAACGGATCAACAAACAATAAAACCATAACCCCAGCCTATCACGCCATCTTACACCGTTGTTAGTCATTAGCGACCCACAAATAGTTGGCGCGCAAGCGCGTATTAACGTTGTTGAAACCGCAAAGTGCAAAATTCTTGCGATTATTTTCTTTATTTTCTTTTATTTTTTGTTTTGACTAAGGTTGAGTGCAGGCATAGGGGACACAGTAGTATAGCGCCGTCGCCAGGCGAGCAGACTGACTACATTGTTCCGTGCCTGCGCTTCGATAAGTTTCTTGAGGCCACAATAGAGGCGGAAGGCTGGCGTAAGGGTGTAGACATGAAGGAAAACGCTATACATGTGTATACAGATGGGTCCAAGACATCAGAAGGAGTAGGGGCTGCGGTCTACTGCAGTGAACTGGATATCAGTATCAGTATTAGGCTGCCAGATCACTGTAGTGTCTTTCAGGCGGAGGTATTAGCGGTAAAGAGGGCAGCGGAAATGTTAGTCTGTAATCCCTTACGAAAGGGACGTATCAACTTATATATAGATAGTCAGGCGGCTATTAAGTCGATACTGTCGCATAGCACCTCATCTAGGTGTGTAGAGGACTGTAAAGAGGCCTTAAGGGTAATGTGTAGGGATAATAATGTCCATCTGTATTGGATCCCAGGCCACAAGGGGATATACGGCAATGAAAAGGCTGATGAGCTAGCAAAGAAGGGAGCAGGTCTAGGAGCGGAATACTCTTTTGACGTCCCGATTCCACTCAGTGAAATTAAACATAGGTACTATAGGTATATGATGGACCAGGCTGATAAGGCGTGGCAACAATCGCATGGCTGTAGAGTGTCCAAAATTATGTGTAAGTCGCTCGATCCGAAGCTAACGAAATGGTTGCTTTCCCTGAAAAGGGAAGAATGCAGACTTATAATCGGGGTCCTCACAGGACACTGTCTTTTAGCATCACATGCGTTCAAAATGGGACTGGTTGATGAAAGTGAATGCAGAGGATGCGGACTGCAGGAGGAGACAGTGGAGCACGTTCTATGCTCCTGTCCTGCGTTCTCTAGGCTAAGACTTCGGCTACTAGGGAAAGTCTTCTTCAATGATATTAAACACGTATCCACAGTAGAGGTAAAGAAACTCTTGGCATTTGCCAAAGGGACGGGAATGTTCTTCAGTTTGCGTCCGGGCTTCGAAGTATAGGTGTTCATGTTCAATGAACTTTCTGGTAACACTACGGACTTATCTAGTCTATGTGAGGCTATTAGTAGCCAGCCAGCATAACCTAACCTAACCTAAGGTTGATCTTCGTGTCTCTTTTTACGGAACATTTCTATTGTTTGCTGTCTTCACTATTTTCTTTTTTTTTATTACTACTTTAATTTTCAGTTAATTTCTGATTACTCTGCGCCATGTTTGCAGTTTAATTCGCATTTGACTTTTTTAGCTTTACATTTGATTGGCTGTTTCTCAGCTACGCGCGCTATCGAACGATAAGGCAAGCTGTGCGCTTGACCTCTGTACAACAGAGCAGTCAGACTTAACGGACAGACTAAGTTTTTGTTATCGGCGGCGGCGTAACAGTTCCCACCCGCTGCTAACCACGCACTTTGACTTCAACTAATTTTACTTTATGAAATTATGTACCCTTTCTCAAATATTTGTTGTTTTCGGTTTGAACTTTTTGTTTTGGCCAAGCTATTTATTTTTATATGGCATTTGAGTTAATTAGGCGGTTATTGAAATGGTTGCAAAAGGTTGCAAGAAGTTCACGCGCTTCAGGTGAAGCAAGTTTGCGAAATCTTGGGAAAAATTCCAGAGTGATGATAGAAATGAAACACAACTGCTCTTCTTCAATGCAGCTGTCAGTGTGCTGAGGTGTTAGAAGATTTCATATTAAATACATTTGCACAGACAAAAGCCTAATATACCATTTAGAGCCTTTTAGCAATTTAATGCCGTATTGAGACATGCTTATTAATGTTTCATTACATACACTGTGTACGAGCCAAAAATCAACAGAGATGAGACATACCTAGTAAAGATAATTCGGGCACGCTAAACACGATTATGCTATTCTTTTTTCTAGGTTAGCTCTCGTTTAGGAGATGTTTGACTTTGAAGTTTTGTCCGTCTGTACGTATAGTGTGTCTGTTTGAATGCAAACTATTCCCTCAGTTTGCGAGATATCAAATTGAAACTCGGTATACGAGTATATTGATATGTACAATTGATCATTTGTCGGAATCGTCCAAAACGGACCACTATAACATATAGCTACCGATTGTTCAGATATCGAGACTTCGGGGTATAATTTCTCCATTTAAAGAGCTAAGGACATGAAACTTTGAAGTACTTGTACTATAAGTAATACTTATATAGTTTGGCTCAGATTTCAATCTTCCTACCAAAAGTGTCGGCTTTACATTAAGGAATCATGGTTCGAGAAAAACAAAAACAAAAGTCTCACCTGCCGGACGCTTATAGTTCAGGAGATATTCCTTGTTAAAGTAATTTGTGTGTAGAACACCTTTTTCCTCTCTCTTAAGATCTGAGCACAAAACAAATGTAATTTTAAAGTTTCTTAAAGCTTTTTGGAGCATTATTTATTATTATTTTTTTTAAAGTGATAAGAAAGGAAAAGCACCTCAGGTCTTAATCGCTGTATTTACCTTTACCTTTACCTTTACCTTTACCTTTACCTTTACCTTTACCTTTACCTTTACCTTTACCTTTACCTTTACCTTTACCTTTACCTTTACCTTTACCTTTACCTTTACCTTTACCTTTACCTTTACCTTTACCTTTACCTTTACCTTTACCTTTACCTTTACCCTTTACCTTTACCTTTACCTTTACCTTTACCTTTACACTGAAAAAACAACTTACTCAGATTATGGAAAAGTGGGAATGATTCGGCGCTAAAGACATATTTCCATATTTTGATGTACGATTTTCATCAAATCAAGGAATAAAAACCACGTTTTAAAGAAAATTGTACATCAAAATATGGAAATATGTCTTTAGCGCCGAATCATTCCCATTTTTCCATAATCTGAGTAATTTTTTTTTTGAGTGTACCTTTACCTTTACCTTTATCTTTACGTAAGATTTGTAAAATTTGGTTTCATTAATTTAAGGTTCAACCTAATGTACACAGATGTGTGAAGAATGAATTACAATGCTAACAAACTCAAAATATGCCATTGAACCAATTGTAGCGGTTGTCTATCAAAGCACCTATAATTATAGCGCATGCTTTATGTACTCGTACAAAGGTATGTGTGATTAGCTCATTAGCTGCTGTTTAAGTTGAATATGGTATAAAAACGTGACTTAAAAGAAATAAAATACAAAACTTAAAAAACAACCTAAACAAAATACAACAAAACTTAACATAACGGTAACTGAGTTTACGATGCTGTTGACTTTAAAATTGAAACTGATTTTTTTTTGTGCACACCGGCATGTGATACACGGCGCGGGCGTATGAGTAATGCTTTGCCCTGCAAAAATCATTGGATTATATGCTCCATTTGTGGTAAGTTGGAGTACTTTCAAAGTGACCACTAACATAGCCCAAACGACCGATTCATGTATCTGCATCGGTTCGTAGTTAGCCGAACATAACAAAAACCAAATTTTTATCGCGACGAAGACGATATGTGTATCCATACATAGCTACATACATACATATGTTTGAATGTATACACGTCATTCGTCGTCGTCGCGATAAACATTTGGTTTTTGTTGTTATGTTCGGCTAACTGTTAGGTACTCCATCAATTAATCCAATGTAGCTACTCCATGGATTAATTTGTTTGTAATGCGGGGCTGGAGTATATACTCCATTGCAATGACATGCAATGTTAAATGGACCATATTTTTTGTATGAAATGTGGCAAGTTATGGAGTAATCGGTTGGTCCATAGCGAGCACTCCATGGATTAACGAATGGAGTACTCGGAATTTTTGCAGGGTGTTAGTCGCAGATACATATGTACTTACATTATATAAGTTACATACATACATACATATGTGTGTACATATTTATTTGTGTATATTTAATTACCAACAGCCGCTGTTGGCACTAAAATTAGTGCACTCAAAAAAAAAGTTACTCAGATTATGGAAAAATGGGCGTGATTCGGCGCTAAAGGCATATTTTCATTGCTTTGAATACAATTTTCTTTAAAACGTAATTTTTATAAAAAAAAATGAATAAATTTGTACATCAAAACAATTAAAATATGGTTGTCGATAGAAATACTTTTTGCTACATTCATACGCATAACGCAACTTAGCCAACGCCAGAGAAGTTACTCGGCCTAAAATGTAGAATGTAATTAGGCGTGCGGTACACCCTAATGTATGCATTAAAAAGTGTAGCTGCATAGCACGCACTTCTTCGCATACAATTGCGCCCAAGTAATAGATAATAAAATCAAAAGCTCTTTTAACAATGCGCAGCATACACAGCGCGAGTGAATTGCGTGCTAATTTAAATTTTTTATTTCATAATTTTAATTTTTTTTATTTTCTTTTGTACTTTTTTCAATTATCTTCCACTTATTCGTGCATATGTACATGCCTCGCCTCCCTAAGCGCTTCATAATCATAGTTCAAGCTGAAAATCTGTCAACTCATGTTCAACTCATTTTATGCGCATTCGCAACCGTTTGGCTGGCGCTTTTGTGCTTTGGTTGGTAGATTTTCGTTGTGGTTATCGTTGCAGGCGAACTGAAGATGACTTTATGTTTCGCTTTTAATCATAAAAAAATTAAAAGGGTAAAAAAACTGCCAACTTAGCCATAAAAGCCATAAGCGGGCATCGTTGTAAACAAACTGCCGGCGGAACAAATGATTTTCGATTACGATGGTTGCGCGTACAGTGCTTTGGAATGGTAGAAGCTGTAGCAAACAACTTCGCAAAACTAGTAAAAATCAAAAAAAAAAAACCTTCAGAGAATATAAAACCTATTAGAAAACACCATTAGCCTAAAATCTAAAACCATTCATAAAGTTGTGATGCAGACGTTACTTGATATTGATTTCTATTGCGATTACAATTTCAATTTCAGTTTGAGCTTTGATTTGAATTTTTGAGTTCTCAATTTCAGTTTGCCTATCGTATTTTATTTCTATACTAAAAAATTTAATTTTCTTGAGTGAAAGTCATCTGCCAAATTTTGTAAAACCAAATTTGTTTATTTTTTTTTTTCATTTTGCCACACTGTTTCCACCACACAACAGTGCTTTATTGAAATCAAAGGTCAAAGAGCTTAGCGGCTGAGATTAGCTTATTTTTCACGAGAGCGCATCTTTTCGCTTTCCTCTTTTGTATTGATATTTTTTGTTGAGTTCACAAGCATTGCATTGCCTAAAGGTCTCAATATTGAAAAAATGTTCAAACAAGACTATTGATAACAAGAAGATTTTTACCTTTAGCAAAAGCAACAGCAAAACGTTTAAATGTGCTTTTGCCACTCAGCTGATTATTTCAATTATTTATTAGCATTACAGCTGTCATCAACAGCTGTTCGTTTAGTCGCGCTCATTGCATTTTTATGCATAAATTGACAGTTGACTTCGCAGCTCAGTGACTTGACGCTCAGCAAATTTGTTACTAATAGATATAATTTATGTTTACACTTAAGCTACTTAAGTAAAACTTATGTCATATTGCATTTAAATAAATGTGGATTTCATTTAGAGCAATTTTTCTATTTTGTTAACTGCCGTGACTGTGGCTAAAATGTATGCTGCGAGTTGAGAGGTGAAAGCGCTTGTGTCACGGTATGACAGTTGCCTCATGCAATAGTTTCAAATGTGATTTGTTATGCTTATGATTGTGCATGACAGCATGACCCATTGCTTATGAACTGAATGTGTTTAAAAATTTATATTTAATGATAGTTTTGTTCGTTTACGGATATTTTTTGAAGTTTTTCGAAAACTTTTAAAAACAAACACTTTGTCGCCGTTCTTTTACGCCGAATCTCCAACAGAAGAGAACCAACTGAGAGAGAAAACTGACATTTCATTTTGTGAGAAGCTGTTGAAATCTGTTGGACAAATTTTTGCCAACAGCAATTTTCCAACAGGAAAACAGCTGATAAAACAACAGCTGACTGGAATTTTTGCAAATAACAAAATTTGTAAAATATACAATTCTAATATATAAAAATGAATGTGTATATGTTTAGAATTTATCAGGATCCCTGTGACCTTTATGGACTCCCAAAGTACTCGACCGATCTTTATGAAATTTTCACAGTATATTCATGTGGTATTAGCGCACATGGTAGTGTAAAAACGTGGAACCGAGTGACCTCGGAAAGTTTATGAAGGACATTGGTGTCAAATGAAAGCTGTTGAGGAGAATTTGAACAAACAGGTCTTTAAATAGTGATGCATAGGCCGGGTTCCAAGATATGGCTCAAAGCGTTGACCCGGATGACTCCTGATGTTTTCGAGCGATATTGGTAGCAAATGAATGGCGTTGAGCAGTTCTTCAACACATAGCTATTTTCATTGTGATTTCGATGTCGGCTTCCCAGAGATGGCTCAAATAGTGGTTTCGGATGATGATGGATGTTCCCGGTAAAGGCAAAGGTAAAGGTAAGAAGTATTCACACTACAACCAATTAGTCGGCCAACTGCTTGGTCAGCAAGGCGCTCTTCTACGTATTCATACTACATCCAGCCCGGCTAAATAGATTCAGTCGCTAGTGTGTATAGGCACTAAAGGTAAAGGTAAGGGTAAAGGTAAAGGTAAAGGTAACGGTAAAGGTAAAGGTAAAGAGAAATGAAAATGTATTTGGCGGGAAATACTATACCATAAAAACTTTTATCGTGGCTGTGAATTGGCTAGTTATTTATAAAATTTGAAAAATACACTAAATTGGCGACAAGAATGGATAAATTAAATATGGAGAAGTAAGTTAAAACTTGTTGTTAAGTATTTATATGCATATTACATATGTACATTTGAAAATTATAATCTTTTTCTGGGAATATGCATATGTGTGTACATATTTTAGTGCAATGAATGAAGGTGACGAAAGTATGGCAGGAACTTCACAGCAGAATTCGCAAAAGTAAGTTAAATACTTTTTGTTAAGTATGTATATATTTATATGCATTTTATGTCCTTTAGCAAATTGTAATCTTTCTTCTCGGAATATGTATATGTATGTAGTTATATTAGTACAATGAATGAAGACGACGCAAGTATGCCAGGAACTTCAGCACAGCGAAATTCGCGAAGACATACCACGGTGGAAAACAATATGGACATGGCTACCAAAAAAGCGATTGTTAGTACCGTCATAATTGCAATGACATCATCGTCATCGGAAACATTTAAATCAAGTATCTAAAAGTGCAATGTTTAATTTTATTTAACTTACCATATTTACATCAGTTTAGAATGACAACAATTTCATTGAATCACTTCATTTTCATATTTAATGTAATTAATTTGTTTTGTTTAATAATAAGTAACGCAAAAATCTATGTTGTACAATTAAAAACTATTTAATTTATTTAGTTTTTAGGGCCGATTTCATAATGAAACTCTTAAAGCTCCTTTTGTTAAAGGTGACTTTTAGTTAAAGAGCCATTTAAATGTACTTTAAAGTAGGAATGACGATGACGATGCGACAAGCTAAACGTAAGCTAAGACGATAACAACAAACAAAACCGGTTCAAACATTTTAATCAATTTTTCATATTTGATTTTGACACACTGCAAAAATTGCATTTTTTCAAGCCAAAGGAACCTTTAAATAACTTAAATGACCGTTTTTGGGTATTTAACTTTAAAGGCACATTTATCTTCAAAGAGACTATGAAATCGATCAGCAAACTAAAATTAATTTGATTATGAAATCGGCCATAACTATGTACATACTTTACATCTTATCACAATTTCATTTAAATAATTTGTTTGATAGTAACGTAGAAAACTAGAAAAAACAAATAAAACATATGTATAAATCTAAAAATAAACATTGAAAACGAATAATGCAAAGTACAAGTACAAATTTCAAAACATGTAAAAAATTTGAAATCATTAGTGGTCTTCATCTAAAATGATAAAGAAATAAATTGCAAAAGTTTATCAGTTTATCCGCATTCTTACATGAACGCACCTTGGTAAATAATTGTTTAAACTCATGTCAGCTGTCAACTTGATTAATAAATAAAAAATTCAATAAAATAAACAAAAAGTGCATATAACATTTTGGTAGAAATTATTTTAATTCGTGCTAAAATACCGAAAAAAAGCAAGAAACGTAAATTTCTTAGACTTCGGCAAAAATCAGAAGACCTAAATACAATTTCTTTTTCTTAAATTGGAAAAGTAAAACTGACTATGTGTCAGAATTGAATTTTACCAAAATTTATAACATTACGCAACAAAATCGTTCGGTAAAGTTTGCTTAAATATATTTTTATCCAAATTTGACAGATAATTTATCACAATTATTATTTTATCATTTTACCCCATTTACTAGCAGTTTATCACTTTAGATGAAGACGCCTATTCAATTTTCTCAATTTTCAAAATTTTATCACAACTTTTGTTATATATCGAGCCCTAACCGCCAAAAAAGTGTAACCAACAAAAAGTAAATTTTACAGGAGAAGGTGTTTTTTAATTTTCTTTGCAGATTTCACAGCTATGAAATTTTGGCATTTGATGCGTGTTATAATAAGTTATTGATTTCCATTAAAAAGCTACAATCGGTAACTTTGTTGGTTACACGCTTTTGGCGGTTAGGGCTCGATATGTAGTATGTACATAATTTTGAATTTTGGACTTGCATTATTTTTTTAACACGTATACGCAGTTTAGTTCATTGTATGTTTGTTTGTACGCATGTATATAACCGGATCCTTTTTGCATTGTATAACGCGAAAGCGTGTGTATTCATGCACTGAATATGAGTTTATCAGTGTGAGATGTCTGCGTAGTATTTTCACAACTTTACGAAGGAATATCTCGGGAACTATAAGCCTCCGGCAAGTTTGGTTTTCAGTTTTGAGATCTGTGAGAGCACCTCTACCGCCCTGCATAAGTAATTTTTTCACGGCGTGCTGGAATAATGGAAAGCCGACCCCCCGGAAAACTGTTACCTCTTCTGGTACGACAATGGAAAGCGTGACCGTACCATTTGGTTTTTTTGATGTTCTGGTAATCTTAAGAAAGAGTTTAAAACTTACGCGTAATAAGGACAATTTTTCCTTCCTCTGCCAGTTTGGTTGTTGTTTTCGTGCACTTTTTTATAGCGGCGCTCTAAGCTAAAAAATTTCCCTTCCACTTGCGTAGCATTAAACATGTAGCCTCTTTCACAAAGTTCAATGCTGATTTTCGTCCACATATGTTTCTTGCTGCGGAGATCAGCCGTCGTACCAACTTTGGGTCGCAACTCTTTCACAAGAGCAATTAATAATTTTGTTGGCGCTTCGAGCCACACCAACTTATTTTGATTGCTGCTGCCACCAGCATTGTTTATTGGAATGAAGTCGTCGTTATTATCTACCGGAGGAGTTGCCTGTTCCTGCGATGGGGTAAATGTGATTTCAGTAAAATCGCTGTGCCTTGATACAAGCTCAGCACAGTATTCCGGATCTATACACAAATTTAATAAATACAAAGATTAACCATTAAAACACTTAATTTTTAGATACATATGTATGTATACTTACCGCTTTGTACTCTATTAAAGGTGCCTGGAGAGCATTGTATTTCTAATTTTTTTTCGTTTTCTATTTTAATACTGAATTAATTTAATTTGGTGCTTTTTGATAAATTTTCTTTTGCGTTTTTTTTTTCTTTCTGCAACTCCGAATTTGGCGCTTGTGAATGTAAATAAAAATCAGCTGTTTGCCAAAGCTGTTGAACTCTGCAATTTTTGTGTTCGTTTACCTCTTACGATATTTTTCTCTTTTGAGAGGATAGGTGACATTTTTCTCCAACACCTGGCTGTTGGAGGCTGCTGAGTAAATGCTGTTGGAGAAAGTACGCGAACAAAGCTCATACCATGTACGTATGCAAACATCTATGTATGCATGCATGTAGCAAACTTTGGTGTGGTAAATTGTCAAAAAGATTGAAATTGATAACACCGGTCGACAAGGAAATCCTGCTTTTAGGTTGGATGATTGATTTTAATGGAAAAAGTCACATCAACTTTTTAATTTATTTAGCAGAATTAGTTTCAGCCATTTTAGGCTAGGTCTTCCTAGTTTTTAATTTATATTATTTTTTAATCGTCTCTTATTAAACAAAAAACGTAGTGAATGGTTGCATTATACATCAATCAAGATTAAGCTTTCATAACCTCAAAGGAGGACAAATTTTTCATTTTTTGCCGACCAGTGTAATAACGCATTTTTTCTGAAAGTAATATCTTAAGCTCGTTCAAAATAAACTGGATTTTGTTGTACAAATGCTTGTTTTCGGAAATCAATTACTAAGTTGAGAAGCATATTGAAATTACTGCGCATTGATTTGATCGTAAGTGCCAGCTACTGTACGTGGTGACTTTATTGCACTTTCAAACATTTCTTAATTTTTCCAACGTTCCAACACAGACAGGTTTGTCCCATAAATATTATACAGCTGTCCATATTCTGCACTTGTTTCTTTGCAGCGGAAAACCTAACTGCATTGGCGGCCTTCATTTTCCTTGATTCATTTTTTACTTTTGGAAAGGTTAATTTAAAAACCCAAAATTCCTAATTCGTAAAAGACAAAAGTTATCAGAACAACTACATCTGCAATCTCTTGTTTTTTTCTTAAGCTTGATTCCAAGTAATAAACCATTGCGTTATTTCGCAGTGATTTGCCGTCTAGCGTTGTGTATTAAACATTGTAAGTGAAGTGTATAACAATAAATACAACAATTGGCTATTAACATGAATCATTTGGCTCAGTCTTCTTTTCATTCAAAGTCTTCGTATTTCGAATTAATATTCCATGTTTTTTTAATCTCTGTCTCAGTCGTTTCTTAATAACAATTTATAATGTTCCTTAGATTTTACTATCTATTCAAAATGTTTGTTTTTCACGGATTTTTTTTTGTTTTGACAGAAAATTCAATAATAACATAAAAAGAGGCATTAAATGTTGAATGAATGCGCTGCTGATACAATGCGATACTATTTTCCAACACTGGAGCTATTCTCGGTAGTCAAGTGGTTAGCATGAATAAACTAAAACGATTGTTGATTTTCTCAATATTTCCACTTTGACACAAATGGATGAGTACGCATATGCTACTTTGGACACACAGTTGTATACCAGACTTGAGAGGCTGGTTGGAAAGATTACACGGCTGTTTCAAGGCCTATCTTTCTCGTTTTAAGTACGAGTCCAAACCAACGTGCGATCACGGCGGGGGGCAAGCAATAGAGGATGTATATATGTATACCACGTATTCTTTGAGTGTGCAAGATTTTACGAATCTAGAAACAAGCTACGTAAAATATTTGAAGGATACTATACACCTGAGTCATTTTTGAAGCATATGCTAGAAAGTAGGGCAAAATGGACTGTAGCGAGTGACGTACTTAATAGCAGACACGATGAAAACACTAAGACCAGCACATGACGGCAGAAAACGCGCAGAATTTGAGCAGAACATTGCCCGAAATACAAGGAAATCGAGGGTTTTTGTTAACCGGCGTTTTCTGCTTGCCCAAGTTCTGCGCGTTTTCTGCCGTCATCTGTGGCTGGTCTAAGGAGCCTAGAGAGAATACAGTAAAGCAGCGGCGACTAAAGGAGCACTAATGACGTGACACATTATATCTTCTAATCATATGTACATCGAGACTTTGAGTGGAACGGATACGTACAGGTGTTCAGCCTTCTATATCCGTCAACGGGCGTGGTGCGTAGCTTAGGCTTGCGCAGACAACTTCTCATAGAGTTAGACCAGCCACACATGACGGCAGAAAACGCGCAGAACTTGGGCAGGCAGAAGACGCTGGTTTACAAAAACCCTCGATTTCCTTGTATTTTGGACCATGTGCACACATGAAGACGCGCATTTTTATGGCTTTCTGCCAAAGTTCTGGCGTTTTATGGCGTCATGTGCGGCTAGCCTAATTCGACTAATTGACCACTTCGAGTGGAACGGATATGTACAACAGCGCGGCTTTCTGCATCTGTTACGGAGACGTACTGGAGTTAAGCCTCTGCATCCGTCATCACATATGGTACGCAACTTACTCTTCCGCAGACCACGAATGTAAATTGTAGTGAATAACCATGGCAATCAGGATACAGTATATTTTATAAATAAATCTGTGGTCACAAGCAATAATCGCTTAAGTCGACTTAGGAAGATTTCTTGCTTATAACTTAATTCAATCAAAAGATATAAATAAAAACATTTAGGCTTAACTTACAATAGAGCTATATTAAACTTGCTATAACAGCCAAAGCAGACGTACATATATACTTAATCAAATTTCTTCATGACATTTTGTTTTATTTACAAAATTTGATCGTAACTTTGTGGATGGCTCACTGATTTTGCGTCCATAGTTTTTAATAGACTTTTATGATTTGTTAAGAAACGCTTTCGAATATAAAAATCAATTTATCTCGAAATCATTTTTTAAGACTTAAGCGATTATTGCAAATTGCCACAGAAATAAATATATGAAGCCTTTTAAGGCAGACTGAGAGCAATAACACGACCATTACTTACTTAGAGCCTGGTGCTCAACCCACGTCCCAACTATAGCTTGACCATAGTAGGTACCGGGCGGTTCGGTACGATGACAGTCAAAGGTTTAATGCGGTTAAGGTCCAACACTGACGGTAAAGGGTTTCAATGTTTCATAGGCAAAAGTGAATTCCCCGTCGGCGAAAATAAGCTTGGTTTAGTCTCTCTTTCCTTTTTGTGCCGGCCTGCTGTCAATGAAGTCTCACAATTTTATTATAATTTGTTAATATGTGTATTGGCATATATGTACATACATTAAAATTAATTAGGTCGAATTGTTGAAAATTTTCTGTATATCACAAACACATCATAATGCGTAACCCCAATCGTTCACGTTTGACATTAAAAAAACGGCGCACTGCGGCGTGTTTGGTATTTGACCCACACAAGTCAACAGCCATGAGAAATGTCACAACGAAAGCGTGCAAAGTGGACAGCATGGGAATACCAAGTTTTTTTTTTTTTTATTTTAACCAACATACGCTTACATATTATGTACATGCATTTGCGGAAGCTTTCCGACCACAATTGACGTTTGACATTTGACATATTAACACACACAGCGCAGCGCCAAGCAAGTCTACAGTTTGACATGCATAAGTCTATAGTTCACTGCGTCAGTTGTAATACGTACTATGTAGCTTTTGTTTTTTAACAGAAGTATGTTTATATGCCTTTTCACCCATTTTATACAATTTCACTTTTTATTTAGGTATACTAATTTGCTTTATTCTCTAATTAAATTTCACGGCTACAGGGGTAATTATGTTATGCGCTTGGCGTAACAAAAACAAATAAAAATGTGTTGAATGAGTGCTAGTTTTTCCTAGTTTGTTAAAAAAAGATATTAAGTTAAAAAAAGAACTTAACTTTAAAAAAAACATTAGCAAAAGCGTCAACAAATTGATGTAATGCTCAACTAAACAATTAAACAATGTTTACTTTCTTTTACGTTAGCAAATTTACTTTCGCTAACACGCGTCACATGTGACATGCGACATATGGAGAGGCGCAAAAAAAATACTTAGTAACACTCTTGCTGGCTTAAAGTTTGAAAAATCATGCGAACTGGCTTGCAAACATTTAGTTTTTGACATTGCAGCAAATCTTCTTACTTTGTACTTAATTAATATAGGCGGAGCATAGTTAATCAATTTCTGAAATGCGCGAAACACAATTTGACAGCAAAACATGTAGTGGAAAAACAAAAACGCACAAATTTTTTATTGTTGTTGCTGGCTGAGTATGAAGAATGTGCCGGTAAATTAGTAGATTGTAGTGCTGGAAAAAATAATAAGCATACGAAACAAGTTTTCAATTTTATATTTATTCTGAAGAAGATAATATTTTTTGGCCAATAGCTCATACAAAATTCACATTAAAGTAATTACACAGTGCTACAGTGAAAATACACTCATCAAGCGACCTAGCTAAGATTGTTTATCTAGTCAAGTGTAACAAGAAACGGTATTTGGAAAATCCGCTGTACCCTCAAATTTTTTTTTATCGCGAAAAAACCGTTATTCCATACTTGTCGGCACATAAAAATTCCTAGAGGGGCTATTTTTGAACCGATTTCAATTTTTCCAACGGTTTCGGAAAGTTAAATAATGGTAATCTTAATATATAAACAGCAGTTTGTTAGTTTATAAGGTATAAGAAGAAATTTTTGCACTTAAATCTGAAATTTTCGTAAATTTTTTTCGTTTTTTCGAGTTTGACGCCTTTTTTTCGGTACAATTCGAAAAACATGCTTTAATTACAACAAATGTTATTGTTCTACTATTAATTCTGAGTAAAACTAGACCTTATTTATTGAAAAATTTTAAAAATTGACGAAGTTACAACGCTTTTTCGAAAACAAGAATTTCAACGTTTTTACCACCCAGTGCATAGCATAGCATATAAGATAATTTCATATCAAAGGCTGAAAAAAAACGAACATTTTGAACCCGACCCCCTCAGAATTTGATGAAATTTTGCATAGAGGTACATATTACCTACCCAAACACAACCTCATTTTTACAAATTGCATTTTCGAAAAATTGTGGGCGTGGCAAGGTATCGAAATATTCGAAAATATTCGAAAAATGACGATAATAGGCACTTTTAAAGTGTGATTACTAGGGAATGGCATTACCGATTTCAAAGATCTTCATACCACTAGAAAGGTATTGAAATCACCTTTTGAAAACATACACTGTAAAAATTCCATATTACACTGAAAAAAAATTTTCATATTTTTTATTTAATAAGCAACTTTTACTTGTGTATAATTGGAAAATAATAGTTTTCATAGTTTTTCTGTTCATAAATTTTCATTATAATAATAATACAAGGGCGCTATTATAACTCTGACGGGTTTTATGGCCGAGAAATACTCTCGGAGTGTATGCCGCCCACTTCCGAGAGGTGACCGCTGCTCTTAAAAAACCCAATAATTGGATTTTTACTAATAAGAAAATTTTAATTTTTTTTTTTGTTTGCTCGGACTGGGGTTTGAACCTGAGACCTCTGGCATAGCCGGCGAGCACTGTACCCACTGCACCACAGCGGCCACTAAAATAAGTTTTCATTATAAATAGAAAATTTGGAAAATAAAGATTATTATATACCTAGAATTGAACGTATACATATGTATATTTTATTGAAAAAGCGCTGCTACAATAATAAGGTAAGATGTGTGATAAACGCAACAACTTTTGTTATGCTTGCGGTTTATTTGTTGATAGACAACATCGCGTAGAGCTGAGAAAAAATAAGGCAGTGGTTGAAGCGTTCAACCTTTTTTTCAAATGCTCCTACGTGGAAAGTGCTTGGTTTGAACCCGAAGTTGTATGTTTGACGTGCTCTATGCACCTCAAAAAATGGAAATCCGGTAAACATAATGACCTGGGTTTACCATTTGTGGCTCCTATGGCTTGGCATTATCAAAAATATCACAAGCCCAATGATTGCTACTTCTGCCAAACAAATATCGATGGTTACCGCTATAAATCTCGTCACTGCATAAAATATGCTGATGTACTGTCTGTTTCAAAACCAATCCTGAGAGAAAAAGCGGATGAGGCGACTGTGGACAGAAAACCAGAAAGTGTTTCTGAATCCAGTCCTCAATTTTCCAACGAGCGAATTGACCAACCGTATATTCCAA
Source organism: Urophora cardui (assembly GCA_960531455.1). Classification (NCBI taxonomy): domain Eukaryota; kingdom Metazoa; phylum Arthropoda; class Insecta; order Diptera; family Tephritidae; genus Urophora; species Urophora cardui. The sequence continues at coordinate 34,951,629 of OY482670.1, read as the reverse complement.
CTGGGACAAGAGGAACGGAACGTCATTTTGTGACCTATCAGGACTTTTGTGATCTTGTGCGGGATTTGGAATTGTCTACAAGGCAAACAGAGAAGTTGGCCTCACGATTAAAGCAGTGGAATTTGGTAGAAAATGACTTAAAAGTTACATATGGCCGGGATAAAGACCTAACATCATTTGAACGAGTTTTCGATACTGATGATACCGACAATAATCTGGTGTATTGCGTTGATGTGGATAAATTGTTCGCCGCACTCGATCACGAGCATTGCCCGCAAGATTGGCGATTGTTTCTTGACGGTTCTTGCAAAAGTGAGTATCTATTATTTTGTGTATGTGAGAGAACAAAAATCAAGTAAGTATCATTCGAAAATAAATTCCCAATTCACTAATATCATAGGCTTGAAAGCAGTATTGTTGCACAACAACAATCAGCTACCATCTGTTCCCGTAGCATACGCCACTGATATGAAAGGAACATACCAAACAATGGAGAAGATTCTTCGGTTAATTAATTACAATAAGTATCGCTGGAAGATTGTTTCGGATCTTAAAGTCCTGACAATTCTATTCGGAATGCAAGGAGGCTACACCAAAAATCCATGTTACTTTTGTGAATGGGACAGTCGTGCCAAAAATCATTATATGTGTAAAGATTGGCAATCGAGACAGTTTTTCCAACTAGGCAGGAAAAACGTTCTCAACGTTCCATTAGTAAAGGCTGACGACATCATTTTACCGCCACTTCATTTGAAACTGGGCTATATGAAACAATTTGTCAAAAGACTTCACAAAGACAGTGAGGCCTTCCTACATCTGAAATTAGTTTTCCCTAAATTGAGCGATGCCAAGATTAAAGAAGTTACTTATAAAGATTCTTCTCCCTTTACTATTAAAAAAGAAAAGTATTATCCAAATGTATTTATTACGATAATGAATTGCAGGCATTTTCGTTGGACCACAAATTCGTAGGCTTATTGTAGATGAAGTTTTCGTTGAAAAATTGAACCAAGTGGAGAAAAGAGCATGGCTTAGTTTTATTTCTTTATGCAAAAACTTTCTTGGAAACGTAAGAAGTGCTAACTATGTTGAGGTGGTCCATGAATTTTTGGAAGCGTATGGAGAAATGGGATGCAACATGTCTATAAAAATTCATTTTTTGCACTCCCACTTGGAGTTTTTCCCAGACAATCTCGGCCAATTTAGCGACGAACAAGGAGAACGTTTTCATCAAGAGATATTGACGATTGAAAACCGGTTTGCAGGAAAGAACCAAGTGAGGATGTTAGCTAATTACTGCTGGTCACTTATACGTGAAACTGATGATTCGGCATTTAAACGAAAAAGATCAAGCAAACATTTCTAACTCGAATCTGTATACAAAGAACAATGGAATCAATAAAAATAATATAATGATGTGATATCATGCAGTTTTACTGCTGGCCGGTCGACCGATCGATTGAAATTCTTGTTTTCGAAAAAGCGTTGTAACTTCGTCAATTTTTTAAATTTTTCAATAAATAAGGTCTAGTTTTACTCAGTAAAAAAAAAAACATTTTTTTTTTCAGTGTACTAAAACAAAAAAAAAATTTACAGTGTATTTTTTGAAAGCTAATTTCGATACCTTTCTAGTGGTATGAATATCTTTGAAATCGGGAAAGCCATTCCCTAGTAATCACACTTTAAAAGTACCTATTATCGTCATTTTTCGAATATTTTCAAATATTTCGATACCTTGCCACGCCCACAATTTTTCGAAAATGCAATTTGTAAAAATGAGGTTGTGTTTGGGTAGGTAATATGTACCTCTATGCAAAATTTCATCAAATTCTGAGGGGGTCGGGTTCAAAATGTTCGTTTTTTTTCAGCCTTTGATATGAAATTATCTTATATGCTATGCTATGCACTGGGTGGTAAAAACGTTGAAATTCTTGTTTTCGAAAAAGCGTTGTACCTTCGTCAATTTTTAAAATTTTTCAATAAATAAGGTCTAGTTTTACTCAGAATTAATAGTAGAACAATAACATTTGTTGTAATTAAAGCATGTTTTTCGAATTGTACCGAAAAAATGGCGTCAAACTCGAAAAAACGAAAAAATTTTACGAAAATTTCAGATTTAAGTGCAAAAATTTCTTCTTATACCTTATAAACTAACAAACTGCTGTTTATATATTAAGATTACCATTATTTAACTTTCCGAAACCGTTGGAAAAATTGAAATCGGTTCAAAAATAGCCCCTCTAGGAATTTTTATGTGCCGACAAGTATGGAATAACGGTTTTTTCGCGATAAAAAAAAATTTGAGGGTACAGCGGATTTTCCAAATACCGTTTCTTGTTACACTTGACTAGATAAACAATCTTAGCTAGGTCGCTTGATGAGTGTATTTACTTTTTTTATTTTGTAGCACTGTGTTATTAAAATTAAATGGCCATGTAAAAACAAAAAAAATAAAAACTATATTTTTTTCTGCAAATCATAGTTAAGGAACTAAATAAATCAACAACAACTATTAAGCAGTTTTTGCAAAATAATTTTAATGGTTCGTCCGATGCTCACAGAATGCAGAAGATAATTAAACACGGAGGCTTTTCTATTAGTGTATTCATCAAAACTGCCGTGTTTGCTTTTCAAAGCTTTGGCGTGTTAGCTTTCACTAAAAATTATTTATGAATAAAAAGCTGATAGCTTTCACTTTATATATGTTTAAACCTCGTGTATTCAAAAATTACATTTTCCAATGAATTGTTGGAAATTTGAAATGATTAAACTGATCATTTAATGGCACCTCAGTGAGCTCCAAGATTCCAAGTATTCTTTATATGTATTTGAAGCTCGTTTTTTTTACAAACATGCACAATCTTCGAGCTTATTTGAACAAGCTTAATTAAAGCTTACGAAGATCATTTTTGCATAAATTTGGTTTTTGGGAAGCTCTATATTTCCTTCTAATGTCCTTCTCGGCTTTGAAGTTATAGAACTGGGCGTCAGGAATTAAATTTTAATTTTTGGCACATATGTATGTCGGTAAGGCGGTTATGAGAGTCCCACTTAGGCTGTTATGAAGTTTAAACGACGAAAATTTTATTAAATTTATATTTCAGCAATTTTTCATGATTCAAACGGAAAAAAATAAGTATTAATTTTTTCCGTTCAATATCAATCCAATTACAAAAAATCAGCGTCTAAGCTTTCCTTAAGCTTAAATTAATTTAACTCATAAATCACGCTTTAAAATTGCAAACCCCAAGGCAAGTAAATGTGAAAAAAGCAACAAGAAGCAATCAATTGAAATTGCTTGTGCATGAAACAATGTGTGGGCGCCAATACTCACTCGTAAGTATATGATTGGTTTATTTCATCTCACTTCAGCACCAACAATAAGTGTGACTCATTGTTTATACCAAAGTTATAAAGAGTCAATCAGATTTTGTGCCGAACAAATGAAGTAATTGTTAATAAGAATAAAATATTTATCTGAAAAAATAGTGTTAAATTAAATTTAGGTGCATATAATTGAATTTCACAGGCAAGCAACACGCCATCAACGGTGGTTGGCGCTGATTGCAGCAAGTTATTCGTGACAAATGGCTAAAGTTGTAGTGTAAAAAATTTGCGAATTAAAAAAAAAAAATAATAACTTGCAGACAAAAAATGTTTCAAACTGAAACACGCAAGGTAGCCATAAGAATATTTTGGCAAGCTACCGCGTGATCACGATATTTTAATATTTATTATAGGAAATAATAATAATAATATAATACAATGGAGCTATTATAACTCTGACGAGTTTTATGGCCGAGCTTCTCTCCCAATTCGAGATGTGCTCCTTTTTGTTTTTCCTACTAATTGGGTGGACCTACAGTTTTATGCCGGCTCCGAACGGCGAATGCAGTTTTTGTGAGAAGCTTTTTCATGGCAGAAATACTTTCGGAGGGTATGCCGCCCACTGCCGAGAGGTGACCGCTGCTCTTAAAAACCCAATAATTGGATTTTTATTAATTATAAAATTTTTTTTGGATTTTGTCCGGACTGGGGTTTGAACCCGAGACCTCTGGTATAGTAGGCGAGTACTCTACCCACTGCTCCACATCGGTCACGTGGCGGTAAAAAGACTCGGCCAAAACACATAAGCAAAATGTGTCATATTTGACTCCCTAAAAAAGCAATAGGAGTTCACAAGTGATATAAAAGACTCTCTGTAGATGATCCCATAGTTGCTTGAAAAGATCGCTTTATTTTTCTACATAAAGAGATATTTTGTAATGGATGAACTTCCTATAAACTTGGATAAGTTCTCTAAGTAAATTTTAATAGAAATGTTCAGAATAAAATTGGATTTCAACATTTGAACATATTGTTCAAAAATAAGTTTCCGGTCTTATTAATTTCTATAAAGTCCAAAACAAAAAAGTCTCAAAATTTAACACCCTGTAATTACGTTTAAAAGTATCTACGAAAGCATATGTATCTCTAAGTATGTACATATATATCCACTCATCTAATTATGCATTCTACGCACTGTCTCTAATTCAACAGCATCTTAATTTCGCAGAGCTTTGTTCACTTGCCACAAGCCCGCCAGCCGTCTGCACTCACCGACCAAGTGTGCTTAAAGCTGCAGAATCTACAGTGTAGATGGAAAAGTGATATATGGATCATTGGAAGTTTAATTTTTACAAAGACTGTAATTAAAAATTACAACTCTTACTGCTGATTCTCTCTAGCATTAAGATCATCACACTTAACAATGATTTTAATTTGATTGGCCTATAGCGTTGTTAAATTACCATCACCACTTTACTATGCATACAAATTTAAAAGACAGACAGACATACATACACCACTCAAAGAACACTAATTAGTAAAAAAGAGAAAATAAAAAAAACAATAAAAATTAAACAATAGTCTGTTGGAGCGTTTTAAATACGATATTTCACACAATAAAATGTTTAGTTGTATTTATGTGCACATAAAAATTTACAAAGTTGCCATTAACCCACATCCAATCATTTAGTATTTTTTTGGTAATTTATTAAGCCAAAAAATTGTATTCAGCTTAGAGACATTTTTTTGCATTTCAACTGCCAAATAAAGCATAAATTGTGGGTATAAATAATTTTCGTTTTTTACGCTATTTTTTATATATGTTTACTTGTTTATGCTTTTTCTCTTTTGCTTTATTAAAAGCTTTTGTATTGTCGCATTTCAGCTGCTTGCTAATGATATCTTTTTTTGTCTCTTGCTAATTTCTTTGTAACTTTTTGTAAACACTTTCTATTTTTGCATTTCATCTTTTTTTTTATTAATTTCTATGCGTGACTTAGATTGAATTTATTGCATTGCTGAATTTGATTTGTATAGCAAATGAGAAATGAAAGTGCTGAAGATACTTGAAAGTAGTGTTAATGAAAAGCTTAGAAACTTATGCTTAAAGAATAATGTTGAAGTATGGCATCTATGAAAAATATAAACGATAGACACAATTACATATTCAATTGTTGATAAAGCCGGTAAACTGTTATCGTTTGCTCCTACAGTTAGAGGTATAACGATAATTACATATTACTGTGCATGGATAGTCATTGCGGATAGGGTTATGCACAAGCGCTAGGAAATTCTAATCTCTTCATCTCCTGCAAGACTGATCGACTTAGAATATTATGGGGTGCTCCATTGTCAAGAGAGAGAAATTTGTATACAAAACAGTATCAAAGTTCGATAGATACATTTTTAAAGGAGGATGCGTACTACGATCAATGGCTGGCTCTATTGTGCTCTCCAACTCACACACATAACCTCCACATGGCCAATTTTATTCACAAATTCGAGAAATGCTCTTGACCGTACATCGGGTATATGGGTTCTCTCGGACTGGTTGGTTGGTTGGTTAGAGTGGCGAGTCCCACTAGCTCCAATTAGCGCCGAAGTGCCGTTTTGATACCATGACTCGTGACTAAACCCCAGAAGAATAGATTAAAGGAGAATATCAATGCGGAAGCCAGGGTAAGTTTTACGCCCTATATACACCCTGTTGTGTTTATTTATATAAAAAGCCCCTCAGGCCTGACTTCCTTGAGTTCCGAGAGCTGGTCGAAGAAAGACTTGCCAAGGAATTTCATTTTGCCTTGCCAGTAGGGATGCAAACGATACATCGATGTTTTTGAAACATCGATAGTATCGAACGAAAATTCGATGTTTAACATCGATGTTTGAAAATTACTCAGTATCGAAAAATCGCCGATGCATCGATGTCAACCCTGACGATATTTGACTGTTGTTTTATTCAGTGGTAATTTACACATAAACATAATAAATCCTCCACAGATTGGTAACGTGACTCCACATTACGGGTCGAATTTCCATGAAAATTCCAATTTCAGGGTGTGTGAGAAAGTACCCAACAGCCATTCAATTATAATTATCATCAATCCACCGGAGCCATGTATTTTTCGAACAATTTAGCTGATAAAAAAAACATCGATGTATCGATGGTTTTCTTCCGATGTTTTTTTAGAATCGATGTTAATTTTTTCGATACATCGGACATCGATGTATCGATGTTGGTCCTCAAAATTTGCATCCCTACTTGCCAGTGTGAAGGACACTCCCATAGCAGGTGCTCCACCGTCTCCTCCGGTCCAGGAAAATTACAGCTGAGGCATACATAGTGCGTTATGATCCAGTTCCAGTCGGCTCGCGTGGGTAGCAAAAGCCCAATGTCTTGTGAATACCGCATTTAACAGGGAAATGTCTCTCCTGTCCATCTTTAGAATGGCTGAGCATCGCATATCGTTTTATGAAGGCCAAAGACTTCCATCTTGTTTTAGCCTCCTCAAACCAGTGCAGAGTGATTCGACCCTTGATGAAACCCAGGCGCGCAAAAACCTCCTCCGCATCTGCTATATCAAGAGCCGAGCCTTGTCGGGCTAACTCATCGGCCATTTCGTTTCGCTGAATGTTGCGGTGCGCCGGCACACAAATCAGAGATATGCTATGTCGACTTGCTGAGCCCCATGACCCTCTCTACGCTACCTGGCCAGGCTTGGTGATACCATTACATATCCCAGAGACTTCAGAGCCGCCTGACTATCTGAGAAAATGTCTATCCTGTTCCCGACACCGGTAACTTTCCGCTGCATCCTTTAGCCCTACTTCTAAATTTCACTCCATTCCTACTATGCCTCTCTATCCAAGAACCCAGGCTAGAATTGTTGAGTTTCAAAAATAGCTAGTAATATAAATTAACTAGCTGACCCGCCAGACGTTGTTCTGCCTAAAATTTATTCCTATAAAGCCTAAAGGAAAAGTCCTAGATTACCGTGTTGCCGTATGTATCTCTATGCCTATCCCTAATCCCTAATCCCTAATCCCTAATCCCTAATCCCTATCCCTATCTTTATACATATCCCTATCCCTATTCCTATTCCTATCGCTAACCCTATCCCTATCCCTATTCCTATTCCTATTCTTATTCCTATTCCTATTCCTATTCCTATTCCTATTCCTATCACTATCCCTATACCTATACCTATACCTATACCTATACCTATACCTATACCTATACCTATCCCTATCCCTATCCCTATCCCTATCCCTATCCCTATCCCTATCCCTATCCCTATCCCTATCCCTATCCCTATCCCTATCCCTATCCCTATCCTTATCCCTATACCTATACCTATCCCTATCCCTATCCCTATCCCTATCCCTATCCCTATCCCTATCCCTATCCCTATCCCTATCCCTATCCCTATCCCTATCCCTATCCCTATCCCTATCCCTATCCCTATCCCTATCCCTATCCCTATCCCTATACCTATCCCTATCCCTATCCCTATCCCTATCCCTAATCCCTAATCCCTAATCCCGAATCCCGAATCCCGAATCCCTAATCACTAATCCCTATCCATATACCTATCCCTATCCCTATCCCTATCCCTATCCCTATCCCTATCCCTATCCCTATCCCTATCCCTATCCCTATCCCTATCCCTATCCCGATCCCTATCCCTATCCCTATCCCTATCCCTATCCCTATCCCTATCCGTATCCCTATCCCTATCCCTATCCCTATGCCTATTCTATCCCTCCAGACTTTCTAGGGTCACCTCTGCTCCACATTTTTGGCAATATCTCCTAACGGGGTAGCATAGGGTCTTGAAAGTCACCTCTTTTTCAAACACTCATCAACACCTTTTATTCGATACCCATATCGTATAAACACCTTCTAGAGTAACCCCTGGTCCACCTTTAGGTCGATATCTCGGAAAACGGGTCGCATAGGGTCTTGAAAATCACCTCTTTTTTAAATACTCACCAACACCTTTTATTTTATACCCATTTTGTAGAAAATCCGTCTGGGGTCACACCTGGTTCATATTTCGGGAAATACCTCGAATACGGGGTCTTATATGGGACTAATAACTACACCAAGTTCAAGCACTCGTCAACACCTTTCATTTGATACCCATATCGTACGAACCCGTTTTAGGGTTGCCCTGGTCCACATTTTGTGGAATATCTCCAAAACCTTCCCCGGATTCTTATACTTTTTTTGGCCATAAACCATGTCGGGCTCAATCGAAAACTACGTGCAAAATGTCATTTAATTCAGTCCAGCCGTTCTGGAGTTATATCATCAGGGAGGAAAATGCTACTTATTTTTATATAATAGATAAAAATTCGCAATACTTGGATGGCGGCAGTAATAAATAAATACTTTGCCTATCAATTGAGATTGAATTTACCAAAAAAGGCATACTTAAAAAACAAAAACTAAAACAAAAAATACAGAAAAAAACAATTTTTAAAACCATAAAAAATTAAGTTTCAAACTACGAGTAAGAACGTGACTTGTATAATAATTTCGATAAAACAAACGAGATCTTTCCATTATTTTTTTATTACACAATAAGCAAAACTGTACCCTGCAAAAAATGCGACTAATCCGGGATTTGTCCGCGATCACTGGCAAGGGAGCATGCGACTAATACAACTTGTGGCCTCTTCATATGGAATGAAGTGTTCCCTTTTGTTTGAGCATGTCCTATGGGGAGACTAATTGTTTTATACCTGAGCGAGTACCTACCAAGGTAGACTACTACTCTTTGATGCCAATCGGATAAGGAATGGAAGTTGTACAATTTTATACATAAACAAAAGCAAATTTCCAAGTTCCTTTATAAGCTTTTGAGTACAATTATCAACAATTAGTAGACATACTTACACTTCCGGGTACAATTGAGGAGTAATTGTAGACCAATTGTAGCCGAATGAGAGGAATCCGGGACAAATCTCTTTCGAAACTAATCGCACAATTTTTTACAGGGTATGTACCTACATATAACTATGAGCACATGTATAAAGATACAGCATACACAAATTGCCTAGAGAAACATAAAATAAAACAACACAATACAAACTTTAATTAACACCTATTTAAAATGCTGAAATGACGACAAATAAAGTTCCGCACATATGCACGAACACAAACTTCAGCTTTGAGTGCCGTAAAAAAAACACAAAGTAAGTACCTAAATATTGTCATTGTTTTCAAGCATCAAAGCAAATATTCATCATGCAATCAGTTTGTGGCAACCTTGACGCATGTTTGCGGTGGTTTTACTAACATTTGGTGTTTTCTTGTATTTTGTTTCGCCACAAACTGAGTTGAGATATACATATGTATGTTTGTAAATCAATTAAGAAATACTTGTGGCAAACATGTGTGAAAAATCCTCTTTGATTTGTTTAGATTGCGTAGTTGTAGTAGCAAAAATTTTGAGCGTAATGAAAAAACCACAAAGCAGATGAAAGTGAAGAAAATTAGTTAAATAATTATATATAGAAAATTGAAAATTTGAAAATCTTGTGCTAAAGTTTTACATACTCGTATTGCAGCTTATTGTAGGTTAAGCATACAAAAACAGAAACTCCATAGAGGAACAAAGAAAATACATATATATATATATAATATATAATATAATACAATGGAGCTATTATAGCTCTGACGAGTTTTATGGTCGAGCTTCTCTCCCAATTCGAAGTGTGCTCCTTTTGTTTTTCCTACTAATTGGGTGGACCTACAGTTTTATGCCGGCTCCGAACGGCGAATGCATTATTTGTGAGAAGCTTTTTCATGGCAGAAATACACTCTGAGGGTATGCCGCCCACTGCCGAGAGGTAACCACTGCACTTAAACAACCCAATAATTGGATATTTACTAATTAGAAAAACAATTTTTTTTTGGTGTTTGCTCGGACTGGGGTTTGAACCCGAGACCGCTGGCATAGCAGGCGAGCACTCTACCCACCGCACCACAGCGGCCACATACATAAATACATACTTATATATATTATAGATATTTACTATATAAGTATACAGATACTATAGTATCAGCAAACCCAGTTTCTAAGTTAAGAGAATTTTTGGAGACTACGTTATATAACTAGTTTAACTTTTCTCGCATCGAGAGCGAAGATAGAAACCTTCACTAAAATTCGATTGGAAACTCATCAGAGAAAGATCCAAATCTCAATCTCTATTAAAAAAATTTCAAATACTCGTTAAAATCTCATAGAATACTGCATGAGATTTCGTTTGGAGAATTGTGCACCTTTTTTTGTTTGCGAACGCAATAATTCTACACTGTTTCTCGAGTTGTCCCTAGCGAATTGAGAAAAGGGTTCGCTTTCGAGTTATTTTTTTAACCCTCCGTCTGACACTTGGTTCCAGCCAGACCTTTTTCATCTTCAAACAACGAAAAATAGTATTATAAATTGAGCTAGATGCTTGAAATTTCAGGAAGCTTATTAAAATTTAATTTTCTACAGACCAGTAAAAAAGTATGTTGGTATCTCATATACTAAGTTAGTTATACCCATATGTTGACTAACACATCACATTCGGTACACTTGGGTCTGGCTGGACCCACATACAAATTGTATGGAAATGAAAGTGAGGCAGGTTTAGCACAGCGAAGTGGGGCGGATATACCTATATATGTATATTTCCTATATATTTTTACCTAATGTGAAGGATTGCAATCGTTTGCATATTTTTCTTTTAAATTTATGAATTATGGGGGCAATAGTTTTAGTTTATATTTTTCAGTTCTGATTTTATGGTTATTTGATAAATTTAAGTGCAAACATATTTATAAAATAAGCATTATTTTTTATTTTTACTATTTTTACCAAAAAAATTTTGAGTGATGAAATTTATTTGATGTACGAATCTAGACCACATAGAAGGAACTTTGATAGTGAATTTTATGAACGGCTAGAAGCTACATTAGCTAATGATTTAGGCCGTGAGGGGCTGCTGAGGAAGTTGAAAAAACTTAGCAAATATTTTAATATAATAATATAAATAAGGTAACATTCAGAAATGCTGTACAAAATTCCTATATTTACGCGTAAATTCACACAACATTCCGGGCCGTTTCGCTGCGACAAACATGCCTCCCTCTATCTACATATGTCACTATTCATATCTCCATTACTATCGCTTACAATCATTTCGAGGCCAAGAAATACATGTTTTGACCGAGCTTAGATATCCCAATATAAATAACTCCATATTCAAGCCCTGATTAGCACCTTTCATTTGATACCAATATTGACCAAGTACATTCCGGGGCCATTCCGGTCCACATTTGGGCCAAAATTCCGGAAAGCGCCCACTTTTCCAAGCCACATTTTATGCGGAGAGACCACATGAACCCACTGTGAAACTTTCAAAAAATCGGTTGGATACTTTGGATGTTCTTCGACATCACACGCACACACACTTCCATTTTCATACAATTTGTATGTGGGTCCAGCCAGACCCAAGTGTACCGAATGTGACAATCGAAATATGTGTCTGGTGGAGAGTTAATCGATAGTCATTAATTCACTCCCTGACTGTTGGAATATGGGCGATCTTAGGTTAGGTTAGGTTAGACAGGCTGGCCGTTAAGGGTCTCACATTGATTAAAGGAGTCCATAGAGTTATCAGAAAATTTCTCGAACATGAACACCTCTACACTAAAAGCCTTGACTGAGACTGAAGAACAACCGCATCCCTTTGGCAAATACCAAGAGTTTCTTTATACATATTTTGGATATCGATTCAAGATCACTGAGTTTGTTGTATATTGGAACGACTTGCCCTAGCAGCCGAAACCTTAACCAGGAAAAATCAGGACAGGAGCAGAGAACATGCTCTACCGTCTCTTCATGCAATCCGCATGCGCTGCATTTCCGCCTACTACTTAGTACCATTTGAAGGTATGTAATGCTAAAGGATAGTGTCCTCTTAGGACCTCGATAGTAAGTATGCATTCATCTTTTTCAGGGATAGCAACCATTTAGCTAACTTCGTATCGTACTATTTACACATAATTTTGGAAAACCTGTAGCCCCGCGATTGTTTCCACGCCCTATCGGCCTGGGCAATCAAATATACCTATGCTTAATTTCACTGAGTAGCATAGGAATGTCCATGAAGTCTGCCACTCCGAGACCTGCACCCTTCTTTGTCAGCTCATCAGCTATCTACCTCCTTGTGGCCTTGGATGCAGTATAAATGGACATTACTATCCCTGCATATTACCCTTAAGGCTTCCTTGCAGTTCTCTACACACTTGCATGAGGTGCTATGCGACAGCCGCCTGACTATCTATATTCAAATTCATCCGTCCTCTTCGTAAGGTATTACAGACTAACAGCTCTGCTGCCCTTACTGCTAATACTTCTGCCTGAAAGGCACTGCAGCGATCCGGCAGCCTTATACTAGTACTGATATTCTCCTACCACTTCTGATGTCTTAGACCCATTCACGATGAAGCAAGTGATCATAATCATGAGTTGAGTTCGCTAAGAACTAATTCTTCAGTTTCTTAGTTATTTCGTTAAAATTCTCCATACCAGAACCATGTATATACTATAAGATAAAGCTTCCGTAGGCTGTCGCAGTCTTGTTTGTTCCAGTGCTTCTAAAAATTTCGCGTGAAATTCTTCATTAGATGCCTTTCACGATAAACATACAAATGTATGCGTATAAGTATGTTACGAAATACTTCAAGTACAACGAAACTTTTTTACCATAATAGACTCTTGGTTTTAAAAACTCTAAAACTCTAAAAGACGAAAAAAGTGTTGTAATAGAAAAACATGCTTCACCAAAGCGTCAGCGTCAAAGACCCCCTTGTGAATACATATGTATGTATAAGCCACCACCACCCAAGTTGGCTTGCGGCGTGGACAATGACATTTGTTTTGGATTATTGTGGCTAGTAGTTTATTTTTCTGGTATCTAATATTCCCTTATTTGGTAGGCTTATGTACATACTTGTAGCAACACGCTGTGCAGAATAAGAGCAACATCAGCAGCAGTGACGCATGCGAATGTTCTACGAAGTATACTGTATATGAAAAAACAAATAATTACTAGTATTAAACTACTTACAATTGGTAGGGTATTGTTTACCTGCAGTATGGACTAGTTAAAACTACATTAAATTCTCTTCAAGCAATGTTTCATTAATTAACAAAATTTAACCTGCATTAAAAGAATGTGTTAATTGTTCACCATTGAAATAAAATATGCTAAGAAGAAAGCTTTTTCGTATGTCGTTTGAGGAGCTTTCGCTGGTTATCGTTAAGTTGCCCTAACAGATCACTTCTAAAAATAAACACTCTTCTCAATCGGTTATACTTCTTTGAGAGCCTATTCGCTAGCCTTTTTAGGAGGGTGACTACTTCGTATAGGGTGTCTTTACGGATCACTCCACAGATGGCTGCGATGTAGATATTTTATGAAATTTCGCTTTCTCACTGAGCACATCTCGTTATCAGTGTTGCATAGAAAATCGTACTGAATTTGAGGTTTATTTATTTTAAATATACCAGTGATAAATTAAATTTTTGTATTTTAAATGGCGCGTAGTTCGGACACTAAATTGTTGAAAGGCGCTTGATGTTCTATTAGGCTGATATCTGAATATAGTATTAGGATGGTGGGCTGTCGGACAGCTTCAATGGATGTACCCAAACTAGTCTCAACACATACCATTTCCATGTTCTGCTGTGACCAATTCCAAACTTATCCACAACGTAAACCTCTTCATATGCATGTAAGTTGACTAGAAGTTAATGTATTATTTTATTTTCTTTAGTGCGTTTTCAATCACAAAAGACATGCGTACTTTATAATAACTTCCCAACGCAGCGCGTAGCAGCACTTGAAGTGGCGTGGTGACCTTATGTGGATTGCCAACCAACAACTTTAACTTTACATTTTTTTATATTTTTTTCCGCAGCTTGTGAGTGTTTAATTTAGATACTTGCTTTAAAAGAAGTTTTCTTTTTTCATCTATAAATACCGTGTCAATCTAAATGGCAGCGGCGCATTTATGTTATGCGTCGCCTTCAGCTTAACAAATTTGTTGTTCATACCACCAAAAGCGTGGCGAGTTCTTTTTTAGCCTTGATATTGTTGTTGTTGGCAATTATTGGGAACGTGTAGAATACTCGCTGGGGTATACACTCGATTGGCGTTACATGGAATGATAGTGAAAAAATGCATGAGAAAAGCGCCTTAATTGAGTTCAAAAGAGGCCGAGCTTTCTTTCCTACACGTTGTAGCAAGTTCTTAATATTTTTTTTTACTATAAATGGAGGTATCTCTGTGCGTAAAGTTCATAGCCGACTACGAAGGGCCAAAAGAGCTGGCGTTTTTAGAGAAGCTTTTTCATGACAAAAACCACTGCGGAGTTCATTTTCATGCTGCCTCAAAAGTAGTTAAAGAACCCAGGAACTTTTGCATATATGTATGAACGCACAACGGTATAGCCTGCAAAAATTCCGAGTACTCCATTCGCTAATCCATGGAGTGCTCGCTATGCACCAACCTAGTACTCCATAACTTGCCACATTTCATACAAAGGTATATGCTTCATTTTATATTTTATTAATAAAATTCTATGGGCTTACAACCCTTTCATATCCTGCTAATTTTAAGGGGAAGTCAAATTTAAAATGACAATCAAAAAAATTGTTAAATGTGGCAATATAGGGTCTTCCACCCTCAAATTGTCTCACAGTATAATCGAAAGCCACAGCATCGCGTGGCAGGGTTTACTATTTTTTTTTTTTTTTTTAATAATTATTTAATTTTTCGTGTTTGGCATCTGTTGCGCTGCGCTTCAATGTCTCTTTATTACTAAATCGTGCCCGTTCAAACAAGCATGCATACATATATATGAATCGGTCGTTTGGGTTATGTTAAAGATCACTTTGGAAGTACTCCAACCTACCACAAATGGATCATATAATCCAATGATTTTTGCAGGGTATGTATGCATATTATCTATGTATGTACGTTGAACGCATTCACGCATGCGCATGCCTGACTTACCACATCAATTTGCGGCAAATGCGTTGTCAATTATAATTATTTATTGCTGTGCTCGAAGCAGAAGACTGAGCGGTGTAAAAAGGAGTAGGGTTGTTGCTTTCTGGTTAGAGTTATTTGTGTTCTTAACAAAAACTATATACCTTCATAACAAAAATATAACAACCACAAACAATGCTAATGATGCTTTGTGACAAGCGCAAAATACTTTTACACTTGATTGAATTTGAAACTTGATCGCAGGAATAGTGAAATTAATTTCGCTCTTATGATTTCACTTATGCTAAATTTGTTAAAGGTGAATGCCAAAGGAGAATTATAAAACACGTTTGTTATAAGTATTCTGAATAACAAAAAGCGTTTACATATTACTTTGTAGCAAAAAAAGTTTTTTTGGGGTTAGCCTAGATTAGTCCTCGTATTTGAGCGGTATAACTTTCCCTGAAATTCTTTATCATTTCAAACAACTTTTTTTGCAATTTAATGTATATATTTTGAGCTGTATTAGCAGAAAAAGTTAACATGTGAACTAATTTTTGTTTATAAAAGTGAAAAAACCAGAGAATTCTTCTTAAAAAAAAAAAAAACAAAAAGTAGTGAGAGCATTGCATGAAAAGCTCGTGCCACAAATGCCTGAAGCCAGAAATTTACATAATTTTATGTTAATTCATTAATGTTTATTGTTAATATGCTCTAAAACTCTAGCCAGAGTCTAAAAACCTACACTAACTCATAAGTGCACACATACTCATATATATGTACATTAGAGCGTATCGCGAAAAAAAAGTTCGCCCCCATATGATTTGTCTTTCGAAATCACTTCTGAAAAAAATTTTATTTTTTTTTTTGGACGCCGCTAGATATTGCTAAAATTCATTTTTTTCAGATCTTCGGTATTTATGGTCCGATCCCTAAGTTTGATATACCAATCTCTTTGGCTTGAGAGGAGGGTTTCTACTTTATAATTGTATTAACCCTATGTGCGCCATTGGGGTCACTTTCACCCAGTACTTAGTTTATACTACCTAAATGTAACTTTTTTTTGCCGGCATGTTAAACGTCGTCAAAAAACATTAATCTTTTGCAAAATAAGTATTTCGATCGATGCAGTACAACTGGAAATAAAACACATTTAACATTCCGAGGAATATAAGTTTTTCGCTTCCTGTGGTCTCTTAGGTTCATTTTACAAAAAAATTTTATGAGGAGACTCCTACTGAAATTTTATGGCGAATAATTTACTAGAACATGTTAGCCCTCTAGCG
Organism: Urophora cardui; assembly: GCA_960531455.1. Classification (NCBI taxonomy): domain Eukaryota; kingdom Metazoa; phylum Arthropoda; class Insecta; order Diptera; family Tephritidae; genus Urophora; species Urophora cardui. The sequence goes on along the minus strand of OY482670.1, from coordinate 34,934,962 downwards.
ACCTTAAAAAGACTATTTCCTGACTGTATAAAAAGGGGTCAAAATAACTCTTTTGTAGGGGCGCTAGATTATTAAAATGTTTTAGAAAATTATTCAGCAGCAAATTTCAGTAGGAGTCTCTTTTTTTTATTCCATATAAGGCGAGACGGTCTAATATACATAACTACAATCATATGCCTGCGTTTTTGGGTTCTCGCTTTCCGCTTTGTTTGATTTTTAGATTTTAGAAAGTATTTACGATGCACGCATCATTCGGTTTTATAAGTAACAATCTTTCAAATGCCTACAGAACTCTTTTATTGTATATTCCATTAGGCAGAGAAGGTGTAGGAGTGTTTTTTTTTACTAGAAACGAAAGAAAGTAGTTGGAAGTGGCTCAAGCAAAAGCAACATGCTTAGGCCAAAAGCAATTGCCAAACAAATTTTTACTTTCCTTTGGAAGAATTCGAAAACTTCTTTGGTCTTTTGCGTCGGTTGTGTAAATATCTGGGACTGGGGCTATCCATAGACAAACGATAACAATTCAGGAAAGACATACGGAAGTACTCTCACTGGGAGGTACACGAGTCATGATTTTCTCCGTCATCATCTAAAATATACTGAGTTTAGCGGAGAGGACTTAATAATGCCTGTTAAGGTTATCAAATGCCGCCATAGATAGGAGATCTCAATGGAGGGCGTTCGGAGAAAATGATTTTAAGAACTCAATATCTTACAGCATTACCAGCAAAGTCGATGTGCCGTAGGACCATGAGAAGAAAGACCGCTTTTCAATTGACTGAGTATCAGATGTCAGATTCTGTTTATTTGGAAGATAGCGAGAGGACTCTACTTTGAATAGAAATTGGAGATGAGCTGGCGCATAGCTGTTGAGGCAGAGATCTAGATTGGCTTCGTTTTCTTTCATTTTTGTAATTGGCCGGAGTTAACACGAAGCAGAAATGACTGGCATGCTTTGTTGGACTAGATCTGAAGTGGCAAAAGTCTAGACGGCAAAGCAACAATTAACTAAAATAAGAGATGATGAGAAGATAAAGAAAAATGCCTCAAACAATAGAAAACTTTTGGAAATTTTACGTTTAAAAAGCTACAACACCCCTCCTAAGTACAAAATCGCAAATACGAAACTCTCCAAAAGTTTTGCCCAGCTTGACGCGTATTCACTTACCATGCAAATCAGAGATAGACAATCGAAAATATCAGGGACCGTAACGGTTATAAGTGATATCCAAAAAGTTGATGTTTAACGATTATTTTCTGAGTTTTATTTTTTGCTCAGAAAATAAAAGTTTTTTCTTGAGTTTTATTTTTTGCTCAGAAAATAAAAGTTTTTTCTTGAGTTTTATTTTTCGATCAGAAAATAAAAGTTATTTTTTGAGGTTTATTTTTCCCTCAGAAAATAAAAGTTTTTTTCTGAGTTTTATTTTTCGATCAGAAAATAAAAGTTATTTTTTGAGTTTTATTTTTCCCTCAGAAAATAAAAGTTATTTTTTGAGTTTTATTTTTCGATCAAAATATAAAAGTTATTTTTTGAGTTTTATTTTTCCTTCAGAAAATAAAAGTTATTTTTTGAGTTTTATTTTTCGATCAGAAAATAAAAGTTATTTTTTGAGTTTTATTTTTCGATCAGAAAATAAAAGTTATTTTTTGAGTTTTATTTTTTTTCTCAGATAATAAAAGTTATTTTTTGAGTTTTATTTTTTTGCTCAGATAATAAAAGTTTATTTATAAATTTTACGTATTTATGTGACGCGAGCACATATATACTATTAAAAATGTAATTTTATGTATGTATGTGATTAAGTACATAAATATGTATCATTTAGAAACTCTGTAGAAGGACAGAAATAAAGTTGTTGTATGTGAAGCATTTAAGTAAAAAATAAAACTCAAAAAAAACTTTTATTATCTGAGCAGCAAAATAAAACTCAAAAAATAACTTTTATTTTCTGAAGGAAAAATAAAACTCAAAAAATAACTTTTATATTCTGATCGAAAAATAAAACTCAAAAAATAACTTTTATTTTCTGAGGGAAAAATAAAACTCAAAAAATAACTTTTATTTTCTGATCGAAAAATAAAACTCAGAAAAAAACTTTTATTTTCTGAGGGAAAAATAAAACTCAAAAAATAACTTTTATTTTCTGATCGAAAAATAAAACTCAAGAAAAAACTTTTATTTTCTGAGGGAAAAATAAAACTCAGAAAATAACGATTAAAAATCAATTTTTTTATAAAAATCGAAAAAATAAAAGTTAATGCACCTAGATGTAGTCTGCGTTACGGTGATTACATCTGTGTACTTCTTTTGCGTTTAGCGTTTCTCCTTCAGTATGATTTTTTTAGTCAAAATTTAAAAAATAACGATTATTTGCAATCCCTGGAAAATATACAAAGTAATAAAGTAAAGCACTCAAAGTTGAGGAGTAGGTGTAATTTTTTTTTTTTGAGCTGACCAAAAAGAGACTGAAAGCAAACAGTACTAAATATGCAAAAACTATCTAATCGCAAAGTGACTACGCACTAAAAAAAAATGTTACTTTCAAAAGCCGAGAATTGATGTGTTGGAATTACTCTGCATTAAACTCAGTAAGCGCAATAGCGTGTGCATATCTTACACAAATTAAAACTTTAGAAAAATGCGCGATATCATGTGCAGCAAGTGAATATGCGTACTGATTAAAATAAGAAGCTGGTGGTTCGTTGAACATAGAATTGCGAGCATGCGCATGCGCAGCCACCAACTGCCGTTGGCGATACTTATGTAGTTACAAGCAACTAGCGCGCAAACAAAGCATTTTGTTTTAAAAAGCAATTTACTATTTTGGTTATAATAAGAAGTTAGAGCAAGAGCTAGCGATAGAGCCACAGAGAAGTTAGAAAATTCTGTGGTCATAAGCAATAACCGCTTAAGTCCACTTAGGAAGATTTCTAGTTATATATACTACGTTATTCTCCTGTTAAAACTCGATATTTCTGTAAAACCCCAATGCTTATAGCTTAATTCAATCAATAGATATAAATAAAAACATTTAGGCTTATCTTACAATAGGGGTATATTAAACTTGCTATAACAGCCAAAGTAGATGCATATATTTAATCAAATTTCTTCATGACATCTTGTTTTATATACAAAATGTGATCGTAACATTGTGGATGGCTCATTGATTTTGCGTCCATAGTTTTTAATCGACTTTTATGATTTGTTAAGAAACGCCTTCGAATATAAAAATCAATTTATTTCGAAATCATATTTTTCGACTTAAGCGATTATTGCAAATTGCCACAGAATTGATGGTCATGTATAATTTGCATGGCAAAAGAAAGCACGTAGTTTAATGTTACGGTCTAATTTTAAAGAAATTGTTAATAAATAATACTTCGAACTAACACACAACGCTCAACGCGCTGCAAAATGAGGTGAATCTAAGGTGAAACGTGTCCAAAACGTTGATTAGATGGATGCCGTGGCAAACATGGTTGTTACGTTGACGATGTAATTGTAGTGGTGCTGCTGCTGCTGCTGCTGCCTGCAGGTCAACTCAACTCGGCTCTCGGCCAAGTTGTCACGGCTCACACTCTGCCGGCTGACGCAGCGGGTCAATGGGTCGCTTTAGCAGCCCAAGGCGATTTTTAGTGAAAATGAACAGAGCAGAAAAGCAAAGAAGTTGCAAAAATAATTATGTACATATAATAAATGAAATACAAAACTGGGTGAGTGTAAAGAAATGATAAATGAAAGCGATGATGTTAATCTTGTTGCGAAGAGATTAAGCTGGACACTATTATTATTGAATAGAATTCCGATGGAAATACGGCAAAGAAATTTAAAATTAAATATTTAAATTTAATTTAAATTTGGTTTTATTATTATGAGGCACATATTGTGCTATGGATCACAGCCTAAGTATACATATATGTGTATACTTTTCATAAACTTAAGGGTGTTCTAAGGCTTTCAAATGGATTAAACGTCACACCTCCTGCTTCCTTGGGAGTGCAGCACACTCACATAGAATGCGCTCTTGTATTTCATCATCCAGTTCACAAAAGGGAGAGAGTTGAACTAAGGCCCGGTTTCACCAACCGGTCTCAACTTAGTTAAGTCGATTTTTTTTACGTTTTCAGTTCCACCATGCAACTGAGCTAAGTCACAAGTTAGTCAGCTTTTGTCTTGACCAAAAATAAACTAAGAATTTGAGTCGCTTTAGCAAATTCAACAACCAAAAGAGCGAATATGACAAAAAATGAGCAAATACAGCAACCAAAACAACCAAAAAATCCAGTATTTGCCATAAAAGGTTGGTTGCAAAACTATTTTCTTAGACTATTTGGTGAAACCAAAAAGGAAGTTAGCCCCAAATCTGGGCTAACTTAAGTCAAAACTTTGTTTTAGCTTTAGTCACGTTGGTGAAACCGGGCCTAAGTGTAGTTCGATGATAGCGCAGAAGGCAGTGTCGCGTGTAGTACCCACTAAGCGTTCGCAGGTCTTCCCTTTCTAAATTAATAAGTCTATATGAGGTTCATGCTGATGGAATTATAAACAATTTGGCTTGCTTTCTTGCATGACAATCCACCTAATCCCGCCTGATTCACCCATTAACAGATTTTCTCCCCGATTTGTATTTTGTTTAGCCCATAAAGCGGTGCTGTACCGTTGAATGCTGAAAATGGCCTTTGATTTGGTTTTCATTGTCAGGGCGGTTTCGTGTCCAGCAACCTATCTCAGTAACAGTTTTTTTCTAGCTACTTACAGGGCCTTTAGGACTGTCTAGCGCCAGAATAATAATACATCTTTATATGCATTCTCTGACAAAAAATTCTATTTCTTGAATCTACCATTTGGTATAATTTTACAATAGTTAAGCTTTCGAGACCAGTCAACTGAATTACGTAGTTGGTTAAGTTCAACATTAAGGCCCGGTTTCACCAACCAGTCTCAACTTAGTTAAGCCAATTTTTTTACGTTTTCAGTTTCACCATGCAACTGAGCTAAGTCACAAGTTAGTCAGCTTTTGTCTTGACTAAAAATAAACTAAGAATTTGAGTCGCTTTAGCAAACTCAACAACCAAAAGGGCGAATATGACTAAAAATGAGCAAATACAGCAACCAAAACCACCAAAAACCCCAGTATTTGCCATAAAAGATTTGTTGCAAAACTATTTTCTTAGACTATTTGGTGAAGCCGAAAAGTAAGTTAGCTCCAAATCTGGGCTAACTTAAGTCAAAACTTAGTTTTAGCTTTAGTCACGTTGGTGAAACCGGGCCTAATTGTTTTGAATGCAGATCAGTCTAAACACAACTGTTTACGATAAGCAAATGAACTTTGGTTGATTTTAAGTTCTTAAGGCTAAGAGTAAAATTCGTCTGTGAAAAATCTACACTGTGTACTTCAAGTCATGATATTAGACTAAACGTTTTGAAAATGCTTAACTCATTAGCTGCGATCTATGCATATCCGCGTTGCCATATTTTTTTTTTTGTTAGTTCAAAAACAATTGAATTAAAATAAAAAATTTCGTGCTAAGCACTAAAAACTCTTTCAAAAACAATTTCATTTCAAAAACAATTTCATTTCGTTTATGGTAACTTAGCCAATTTGTCACGTTTGACTGCTTTCGAATTCTTTTGTGGTTACGCTAATTTGATACTGCGAATTGTTCTATAGCTGTTTGTATGGATTGTCTCGTCAGCTAAACTTTTTGTGCTGATCAACACGTTCATTGCTAATTGAAACGTTTAATGTTTTGTAGTAATGGCTATTTGTTATGATGGTTTCTGTTATTTCTATGTGTGTAGTTATTTCTATTATGAACGAATAGAGATTACAGCAAACGGAAATTTAAGAGTGAAGAATCACATACTTCATACTTTTTCAGTAGAATGGTTATGGACGAGAAATTTTTAGATCGTGAAAAAACGTACCAGTGAATTGACTAATACCATGTCTCCACATAACGTGTTTCGCTCTTTTTTTCTCCATTTTCTCTCTCAATCTTGTTTCGACACGGAAACCAGTGCCGAAACTCGCCAATTTCCATACAAAATTTCTGAGAGTGAGTGAAGATTGAAACACTGTTTCATTCTGAATCATCTTGCCAACCTCGATGATATCGATGTCTTCTCTAATTTTGTATCAAAAATCTATCGAAATCTCACACAGGCCAAAACAAAAACGCAAAAATAAGCAAACATACAAACATTTAAGAAGAGCAAGAAAGAGAAATGTTAAACTGAATCACGATCAGCCACGTGGAGACGGGTTATTTAGCGAGATGTTTTGCTACATGTTTTGTTGATGAAACAAGTTATGTGGAGACGGGCTTTAAAGTCGTTCCTCATTCTTTTCTTTCATATTTAGTGGTTTGTTAGAGGTTATAAAGAAACCGAGGTTGATACCAGCGACCGATAGACAACTCTAAACATGATAGCTAATCAGCAGAATGCTGACGTCTCATAACCATTCTATTAGTCGATCCAGATTCTAGAACAAGGCCGGTTCAATAGCTTTTCTAACTGCAGCCAAAGTGGATTTCTTACTAATTTAAATATTTTTCTATACACATATACAATAGCGTTAACCCAACAAACACAGAAGCGAGGATGATATCACGGCGAATTCGAGACGAGTTCGCGAAAGCAGATTTAGGCGAATGCGATTTCTCGGACTCGTCTCGAGTTCACGGCAAGTTCGAGAAAATAGATTTTTTCAGTTTTTCTATTTTTTTTTTTAAGTTGCGCCACATTGCTGTATGAGCGGGAAAAATCAAAAAAAAATTTGTCACGTATGTCAACGTGTTTGGTATCGTTGGAAAAGTAATTTATCCTAGATTAAGGATCTGTACTTAGTTTTTGTTTCTAACTCATACGGTTCTCACAAAAATCTCTTAAAGTTGTGTGTTTTATATACATATTTTTTTTTATGAAAATGCCTTTAGCTGGAGTCTTTAAAAAAAAATTGCTAAAAATACAATTTATCATACTTTATCTTAAGATAAAATTTTTCTAATTAGAAAATGTGTAAGGAAACCACTCTATAGAGCTTTTTAAGAAATATTGAGTTTCCTGGCTGAGATCGCCTATTTGCTACACCCGAAAATTTGTTGCAGAAAATTTAAAAAATTCCTAAGTTTACAAAGGGATAAAAAAAGTATGTAAAAGTATGTTTTTTTTTTATTCTTTTATTTGAAAGAAGGGGCATTTTTCTTTGAAATAAAAAAAAGAAAGTCTGCAGACTCATTGCGCTTTTCGAAGAAAATCGTTTTTTTTAAGGTTATAAAATAAACTTTTGCAAAAAACAAATTTCACTGATTACAGCTTTCCACAGTATTTTCCATTACTTAAATGTCAAACCATTTTTTAAAATAGTAAAGTTTATTACTGTAGACACACGCGGTAGTGTTCTGTGCTGTGTAGTGAAGCGTAAAATAGTGAAAAAACTAATCTATATTATAAATGTGAAATGGAAATTGTGTTTAACCTCAATTGGCGAGAAAACCACTAAACGGATCCTCACGAAACTTTGCACACCTAGGTATTTTCACCCGGTAATTACTAGAGGCATATTTTTAATTAGATTTAAAGGCAGGGATGGGCACATCCCATACAAAATTTTCCTTTTTTTCGTAATATCTCTTGAAATATTTGTACTAGAATAATGCAAATTTTGTGTGGAGGAATAATATATAATTATATACTAAACGGATAAATAATCTATGTAGGTCTTGGTAAAGCAGGGATGGGCACTTTCCTCCCATATAAAATGGAACGTTCACAGTGAATATCTCTTGAAATATTTGTAGTAGGGTATTGAAAATTGGTGTGAGGGCATATGAGATAATTACGTACTCAAAGGATGAAAACGATGGGTGTTGGTAAAGCAGGGATGGGCACCTGCCATACAAACTGAATCTTTCACAGCGAAAATCTCTTGAAATATTTATAGTAGGGTACTGAAAATTGGTGTGGGGCGTATCATATAATTACGTACTCTACGGAGAAAAACAAAATAAGGAAACTATCTTTGACGTCAAGAATGATATTTTTTCTATGTAGCTTTTTAGACTAGCTCAATATGCTAATATTTTTAAAAGCACGTGGTGTGAAATCCGCAGGTAACCTCTGATTACTATGAATTCAATTATAAAAAATTCAATTTTAGATGATATCTGGATTTCTCTGCTATAAATTCCATTCACAAAGGAAGACTTGCCGATAACGAATGCTTTTTACAATCAATGTTTATCTTTAGTGTCAATTTGGCATACACCATGTGAAAAGAATTCTTTATCAAAAGTTATAATATTCTCTGAGCATCCAAGAGTTCAAAAGCCCCCAAAAGACAATTCCTGCGTACGCGCCTGCTTTTGAATATTTAGTGACGTCTTGAATTAATCAAATTTTTTAAGCGAGTGACATCCACACCAAAAGATATAATCACATCAAAAAGGACCACAATACAATTAGCTGCCATTCCTAGAGGGTTTCCGTAAGAGAGATATAGGGAATCTTATTTGCCATGAATTAAGCCATAGAATGAAGCCTTGAAGTCTTTAATATTATTAGGAAAACGCCCTGTTTAAATAATAAAAGAACTACTCAGTATTGGAACTACTTCCGAATATTAAATTTTGCAGTTTCAATCTCAGTTTCCATGAAAAATATAAGAGCTAGGTAAAAAATAAATTGATTTTTGAAATCTCCGTACTCTAGTCCACCTAGAAACGAATTTTTATTCAAATCCTTCCATTATTCTATTTTTGCCCACTTTTTGTATGGAGACACAGCACTGTGGTCCGGCTGGAATCCTTTGTGTTTATTGGGAAATACTATAAATACTAAAGAAATAAATACATACCTATACCTTAAAAATTTTACTCAATCATTAAAATTGCCTCTCGTTTTCTTCTCGATCGCTCTTCTTTACTGTACCTCACCACCATCGTATACAAATACAATAAAAAAATCCACTTAAATGCAATATAAAACCGCCTATTACCTCGCCCACCTGTTCGTGCATTTTGCCCTCCAAACAATATCTAATACCATGCAGCGGTAAATTGTGCTGCTGCGGCAGAAATGATTTTGTTTTCTCATTGTTTTATTTTTTATAAATTTATGAGTATTATACTATTTGGAGTATTTTCCATGTCTACCACCTTGGCATTGACTTTCGTAGCAGCAAGTTAAATATACTTACATACTTGCATGTATGCATGTTTGTATGTATGCATGTATATGTATAAATGTGTAATTACCCTGCAAAAAATGCGATTAATCCGGGACGTGTCCGGGATCAATCGCAAGGGAGCATGCGACTAATACAATTTTACATCCCTTTGTATGAAGCGAATTGATCGCATTTGTTTGAGCATGTCCTATGAAGAGACTAATTGTTCAACTTGTATACCCGAACGGGTACCAATGTAGATAAATCGCTTTCATCCCGAACGGGTACAAATGTAGATCAATCGCTTTCATCCCGAACGGGTACAAATGTAGATCAATCGCTTTCATACCGAACGGGTACAAATGTAGATCAATCGCTTTCATACCGAACGGGCACAAATGTAGATCAATCGCTTTGATACCGAACGGGTACAAATGTAGATCAATCGCTTTCATACCGAACGGCTACAAATGGAGATCAATCGCTTTCATACCGAACGGGTACAAATGTAGATCAATTGCTTTCATCCCAAACGGGTACAAATGTAGATCAATCGCTTTCATCCAGAACGGGTACAAATGTAGATTAATCGCTTTCATCCCCAACGGGTACAAATGTAGATTTTTCCAAGTTGTTAGCCAAGGAAATTTTTATAACAATCTTTAAAAAATTGTAAATGTTCATGCATATTTAAATGAAGACTATATGTTTTACTTTTGTAAAAAAATCTCAATAAATTAAAAAAAATTGTTTTGAGTATGCATTATATGAGCGTAATGTAAAGGATTTTTTCATAGGATATTGTAGACAACATTTTGTTAAAATTATTATTCATCATTGTTATTAAAAGAAAGGGTGTTCAATTCGTTTTACCGGTTGTTCTACAATTTTTTAAATACATTGCATATTTTTGTAAAATTTCTACATTTAGGAATCTAGATTTGTACCCGTTCGGAATGAAAGCGATTAATCTACATTTATACCCGTTCGGGATGAAAGCGATTAATCTACATTTATACACGTTCGGGATGAAAGCGATTAATCTACATTTATACCCGTTAGGGAACAATTGGGCTACAATTAGTCTACATTTATACCCGTTCGGGAACAATTGGTCTACAATTAGTCTACATTTATACCCGTACGGGAACAATCGGGGACTAATTGTGGACCAATTGTTCTCGAAAGAGATCAATCTGGGACAAATATCTTTCGGGATTAATCGCACATTTTTTTGCAGGGTAAGGTGTTACTTCAGCGCAAACGCCCTACACATGATCCAGCGCGCGCGCTGTGCAATCTGAAGTGGGGCGATGGCCTAGCTTTTGTTGCGTTGAAAGTATTAAATATGGTAATTTTTAAAACTAGTGGCTTTTATGGTAGTTTTTGGTTGGTTTTTTATTTATGTATTAATATTTTTTATTTTCTTTTAATGTTTGGTATTTTTATGTATGTATAGTAGATATGCTCTTTTCTCTGTTGAGGTCAAGCCGATAATTAATGACAGCGTTATATAGGTCTAAGCTTTAATGGGTTTAATATTTGTTTGGAAAAAAAAAATGCTGTTGTTTGTATTATTTTTTTATTCTTCTCAGCAGCTTGAGTAACTGTAAAAGTGCTGACACAAATTTAAAGAATATAAAAATAATATAGAATCAATACAATGAGCCGTTAATGTAACAACTCTGGAAATAATTTATTGACCAGAAAGTTATTGGCGGTTATTTATACATCAATAGACTTTCCTACCCAGATAAGTATGTAAGTATTTCCATTAGCCAGAGCTAAGCAAGTACTCCTCAGCAAAGAGTCTCAGAACTAATGAACAATTGAGCCAAAAGAGCTAATGCTATTTTCAGCCATGAGCCTAATAAATCTTTGTGAGCCTTTCAACAATTTAAAGTTCTACTTAAGCCGTATTTACCATGCAAAAATATGGTAGATATAATATTTCGAGATCACAATATCGAATATTTTAGATATTCACTAGTGACGGTGTTCATTTCTTTCCTGCAACCAAAAACTATATTATTTTTAATTTCTCTTTCTCGTCAATCATTTTCCTCGCGCTTCCTCTTCTCACATCTTCTTGTTACAATTTGTAATTGCCAACAGCAAACTCATAATTAAGTTTTATACATACAAAGCATGTCACCAAGAGAAATTACATAAACAATAAAACACAAAAAAAAAGTGAGAAAAAATAAAGTCAAGGAAATAGGGCGACTGATTCTCGAAAACCTTCATCAAGCAAGTGTTTTGTTGAGCATAAGAAGAAAGAAAGTTCAGATTCAGATTAGAGTGAAGAGTAAAATATATTATTGTTATATATACATATATGTATATAACGGTAACAGCAGTTAATCACAAAATAACATAAAACAAAAAGACGTTGCTAATAATAATAAAAACATCAACAAATACAGCTGAGGTAACCCATAATAAAGCAACAGTTGTTGTCACAGCTGTTGATTTGATTGGCAGCAGAGAGTGCTTGATGATTTGATGGGTTAACTTGATGTACATACATATTCGTATATACATATCTACTTATACATAACATTAAGTTAACTGATGCATAAAAGCTTGAGTAGCGCAATTTGGTTTAACTGGCGAAATTCATTCCATTCACAATTAGTTTAAATTGCAGATAAGTTTTGTTGCTTTTTAACAAATGGAATGGAAGAAAATGCGACAACGAACAAGTAATTAGTGCCACTTATAAGCCACATTAGTTTGAAGTAGTGCTGGAAAAACATCGATGGGTACGATGCCTCGAATTCGAGACGAATTCGCTTCTCTGATTATATTATCGCGGCGATAGTTCGCGACGATAGATCGGCGAATCCGAATTCCCAGGCGAGTCACCCCTCATTAGCGATTCGCGCATTTTTATATTCTCGGATCGTTGGCGATTCGAGATTTATGCCCATTGGCGAATACATTCTAGAAAATCTTCTTCTGCGAATCCACCTCGAATTCGCCACGATATCATCTGAGCTTTTCAATCTCTTGAGTAGAGTTTTAAATGGTAAATTAAAGCCCAAAAGGGAATTTCTTCGTGTAAAGCAAGATTTAATAAAATTAATAAATGCTATTGCGATAATTGATTTTTCTCGAGTCCATCTCGAACTCGATACGAGTCCGAAAAATTACATTCACCTCCGCGAATTCTTCTCGAATTCGCCAGGATATCATCCTCGCTTTTGTGTTTATTGGGTACAGACAAAAAAATTTGTATCAGGAAAACAAAAATAAAAAAAATACATATGAAGACAACAAAAATAAGATAAACAAACGAAAGATACAAACTTCAAATGCCCGAATTGTTCAAATGCCCGTGCGAACATGCGGGTAATAAACAAACAAACAAGTGTGCGAGCATTTGAGCAGCATTTGTTCGGGCTACTCGAAAATGTTCAAAAAAAATCGAGAGCTCTACTTTATATAAAGCTTAATTTAACATATCTATATATAACAGCTTTACTTTTCGAAATGTCTGCATTCATTATTGTGCCCTGAATTGAACGAGAGTGACAGTCATTTATATTACTCTAAAAATTAACTAAATAAATATTTAAACTAAATATTTCATTTTAATATCAACAGAAACCTTTTTTGAAAAGGGAATTCAATAATCAAAAAAAAGGTAAATTCTGTTCCATTCAGAAAGAGTAGGTATCAATTACAGTGGTTCACTGAAATATTTCGCATTTAAGTTATTTATATAGCCATGATGAAGACTAAAAGGTTTGAAATAGACAAATTAATAACGCATTCTAAATACCTTTTACACTCAGAGAAAATAAATCAAAAATAAAATTTTTATTTTTATAATGCACGTTTTTATTTTAAAAAATGAAAATTTTTAAATTAAAAAGGAAATTTTTGAAATTAAAATGTATTTGGGATTTAAAAAGAAAATGTTTAAATTAAGAATGAGAATGAATGGAATAAAAACGTAAGTTTTTGGTTCAAAATCTCATAGTGCTTAAAATAGAAATAAAAATTTTTAAATTTAAAAGGTTTTTTCTTGATTTTGCAATTCTACAATGAACATTTTTAAAATAAAAATGTTCGTATTTACATTAGTTTTAAACACAGGAATCTCTACATAGGAATCAAATGTCGAGGATATTTTTTTATCGGGTAGTGCTCATGATTCTGATAATATCGGTATATATTTTGGGGGACTAATTTTTTCCTTCTGGTACTTTCGACAAACATGTTTGGCTCAATTTAGCCAAATCATAGCGCTCTCCAAAAATTACCCCAATTTTAAAAAAAATCTCCAAATTTGGGGAATTACCCACAAAACGGCAATGCTGCCTTTTACCAGCTTCTTTCCGCGTTTATCAGTGATGGTCATGGATTAAAATATCGAATATCGGAAAAAAAATCGATGTATCGAAAAAGTTCAAAAACATCGATGAATCGATATTATATCGATATCGCTTCCAGCACTAGTTTGAAGGGAGTAAAGTGCTTTACTGCCTGAGATAGTTCCGGAGTTAAAGTTTAGCATTAAAATGAAAGTACATACTTAGTTGCATAAAATTCAAATTTTTTTCGTGAATTGCACTGCGACGCTAATAGCATGTCTCCACATAACGTCGTTCGCTCTTTTTTTTTTTATCTGTACACTGTTATAAATATTGGAATATTTTTTAAACTTTGATTTGGTTTGAAAGAAATTTAAAACTTTTTTTGGGTTAAATTTTGAACATTCGAAAGTTTAAAAGTTTCTTATTCCTTTTTGGTTTAAAATTCAAACTTACAAAAGTTCAAATATTTCCAAGTATTTTTATACTCAGCTGTACTAGTACACAGAGTATTATAGTTTTGATTTCCTAACGGTGGATTGTAACAGAATGAAATAATCGAGATAGATATAGACTTATATATATCAAAATGATCAGGGTGAAAAGAAAAATCGATTGAGCCATGTCCGTCCGTCTGTCCGTCTGTGAGCACGATAACTCGCGCAAAAATTGAGATATTTTGATGAAATTTGAAATGTAAGTTGGTATCAAGACAGGAACGGATGGTATTGAAAATGGGCGAAATCGGACCATGACCACGCCCACCTCCCCTATATAGTAAAAATCGGAAATTTTGTATCTCAGTCACTAATAGAGCTAGAGTGATAACATTTCACACACGTATTGAGCTCAGGCCCTTATGAAGAAATATGGTGAAATTTTGGAAAATGGGCGGTGCCACGCCCACTTATTAAGGGGCAAACATTGAAAGTTTTATGAGTCATAACTCAGAAACCGTTGAAGATATATCGATGAAATTTGGTAGGCGTGATATACTTACTTAGGCAAATGTTTGGACGAAAAATTGCCAAAATCGGTTGACGACCACGCCCACTTTTATATATGGGTATTATAAAGTGACCTAATAAAAGCATTTTAAGCGATATCTCTGTCAAATATAAAGATATATCATTGAAATTTTATGGAAGGTGTCCAACTATGGACGTAAAACAAAAAATACAAAAATTTTGGAAAATGGGCGTGGCACCGCCTCCTTTTAGAAGCAGGAATATACGAGATTTCTGAGCCCATAACTCGACAAATAATCGATATATTATGACGAAACTTGGTCTATACACTTTCACTACTTGTAGTAATACATGTTCAAAATTTTAGCGAAATCGGTTGACGACCACGCCCACTTTTATATATGGGTATCATAAAGTGGCCTAATAAAAACATTTTAAGCGATATCTTTGTCAAATATAAAGATAATTCATTGAAATTTTGTGGCATGAGTTCTACAATAGATCGGAACCAAAAAATAGAAAAATTTCGGAAAATGGGCGTGGCACCGCCTCTTTTCAGACAAAGGAATCAACGAGATTTCGGAGCCCATAACTCGACAAATAATTGAGATATTATGACGAAACTTGGTTTATACACTTTTATAACTTGTGTTAATAGACACGCAAAAATTTATTGAAATCGGTTTATGACCACGCCTACTTTTTAACAAAGATATTTCTGGAACACGAAAGCATTTCTATCGAAACCCGCTGAACGCAAAAGAAAAGGGAGACCTCCACTGCGTTGGGAAAATCAGGTGGACAGCGATGCTGCCTCCCTAGGTGTTCCCAAGTGGAGCCATGCTGCACGAAACAGAAGCAATTGGCGCGCTCTGTTGGACTCGGCCAGAATCGTCTAGACGGTTAAGCGCCAATCAAGAAGAAAAATTTCTGGAACACCCTTTGGGAATTTGTAACAAGACTTCTTTGTAACTAGAAGTCATAAAGGAATGAAATTTTGCACAAAGAATAATATTCATATGCTTAGTTGGATGACTGATAAAAATGTTGAAAATGGGCGTGGCTACGCCCACTTTATGCGGCACTCGCTTTATATAAAATACACCCTATATCGAACAAACGCAAACAAACAATGAAAGCATACAGCTGAGTATCTAATGTTCGATTCCACTCGAACTTAGGCTTCCTTACTTGTTTGGAATAAATTTCATACTTTTTTGGTTTAAATCTTTCACTTTTTCTCATTTAAACTTTTAAGGTTTAAATTTTAAACTTTCATTGGTCGTAAAATTTGGTTTCAACAAAAAAAATTTAATTTTTGATTTGAAATTCCAACTTGCTTTTTCGAGAAATGAACAATATAAAAAGCTCATTTATAGTTACACTGCTCTACAGCCAAAAAATACTCTGAACGCGACCATCCTATTTATATGTAAAATCGGTCGCTGATTCCGAAAATCGGGCTCATTTTTAATTCTATGGGAAGGTTTTTGAGATATCGGCAATTTACCGTTATTTGGCCAATGGCTCCACTTAATCCTGTATACCTCTTTAACGCAGTGAGCTATCTTCCTTGGAGTGACACTCAACGAAAGAAAATTAAATTTCCTTTTCATCCCTGCTACAACATTTTTCTGTAACTCTTATAGTTTCTGAAATATTGACGATTCAATTTGAATTTTTTCGATTTTTTACGATTTTTTGAAGAAAAAATTGACTTTGTCAGGCAATATCTTTTAAACCAATGTCTTCACCTTCGGTTTTACTCCTTTACGTGAAGCTCCATTCTATTGGGAAAAAGATAAGCTATCAACGAAGAAAATCCATGGTAAAATAGAAAAGTTATAGGCGATCAAGTAAATACATCCAAGTCGCGCAATGCCTCTGCACGGGTATATTCTATGCATGTTATACCAATACCTACACATCTGCAGTAGCAGCACATTGGCAGCGCAGTAGATAAAAGCCCATTTACGGGTATAACATGCATAGAATATACCCGTGCAGAGGCATTGCGCGAGTTGGATGTATTTACTTGATCGCCTATAACTTTTCCATTTTACCATGGATTTTCTTCGTTGATAGCTTATATTTTTCCCAATAGAATGGAGCTTCATGTAAAGGAGTAAAACCGAAGGTGAAGACATTGGTTTAAAAGATATTGCCTGACAAATTCAATTTTTTCTTCAAAAAATCGTAAAAAATCGAAAAAATTCAAATTGAATCGTCAATATTTCAGAAACTATAAGAGTTACAGAAAAATGTTATAGCAGCGATGAAAAGGAAATTTAATTTTCTTTCGTTGAGTGTCACTCCAAGGAAGATAGCTCACTGCGTTAAAAAGGTATACAGGATTAAGTGGAGCCAGTGGCCAAATAACGGTAAATTGCCGATATCTCAAAAACCTTCCCATAGAATTAAAAATGAGCCCGATTTTCGGAATCAGCGACCGATTTTACATAGAGATAGGATGGTCACGTCCAAAGTACAGACAAAAAATTTCATTTTGTGATCCAGTGTTATTAGACAATTTGAATGAATGAATAGGAAACAAACAAACACAAAATAATTATGGAAACAGATAAAATGAAGAAGGAAGAAAAGGAAAAGAAGAGGATAGGAAAACGACACAATATGGAAAAGGATTAAGGGGATGTTGGGAGGAGAACAATATGGGAGAAAAGGATAGAAAAGAAGATACAATAAGGAAAAGCATGAAGAGGATTTGGGAGCAGACATTTTTTTTTTAATTTAAACCAAAAAAAGGTTTAAATTTTAAACTTTTGAAAGTCTTAAAATAAATTTTAATTTGGAATGAAATCGAAACCTTAAAAGTTTAAAAATCTTTTAACTTTTTCAAAGTTTAAATTTTAATAATTTTTCGGTCGTGTCCTATATATCGACCAAAAAAGTTTAAAATCTATACCAAAATTTATTTGAGTGTATTTGCACTCTCAATCGTCGTTCGGCCACGAATCCAGTGCCGAACGACGATAATTTCCATACAAAATTCTGAGAGTGAATAACAATTGAACTACATTATTCGCTCTCAACACTCTATCCAACCCTGATAATATCGATGCCTTCTCTCACTTTTTAACGCAAATCTATCGAAATCTCACACAGACCAAACCAAAAACGCAAAAATGAGCGAAAATACATTCGTTGAAGAAGGAAAATAATGAGAAATATCAAACTGAACGACGATAAGCTAGTAAGCGGAGTCGGGTTATAAGGTCTAGTTATTACGTTACCTATTTCATTTTAAGCTCAGCTTCGTCAGAAATTGAAGAATATGCCGGTTATCATAGACCCAATAGAATTTATTTCCGCATTGAAAAGGCTGGTCATGGAACTAAAAAACAAATTAAAATTGTTGCAAACGCTCTATCATTAGTTCAGTTCAAACCCACAAACAACAAAACAAACTTTTTTTAGTACATTCGCAAAAATATTATTACGCGAACTCGATTCCAGCCGAAAAGCAGAGCAAATGCCTGTAATTATCAGGGAAACACAACAACATTAAGAGCGAACATAAACATAGTGTGCTCAAGAAATAGTGTAGCAGCAGCAGCATCAGCAGCAGCAGCAGCAACAACAAAAACAACAACAAGAGCAAATATTGAGGACAACGTAATTGATTGCCACATGCGTGATTGCAACGAACAGTCTGTCATACATGCATACCTACATACGCCCAGAAGAAATGAGTGGACACGGGCAGCAACCAAAAAGTTGCAAATTGTTGTTGTTACTATTGTCATCAGCAACATTGTTCCAATTACATCGCGGTCACAACTGACAGGTAAAGCATCACTGCCAAGCATCTAAGCGCAATATTATTTAGAACAAAGTTGCTAAAGATTTGTTGTTGCTGATTGTTTGTGTTGGCAGCGTGTGGATTTGTTGTTATGCAGCTACATTAGGGTAACCCCCAAATGTATAGAGAAACATTTTATTGCATATTTCCTCAACCTCACCCTGTAGGTCGATGCTAATACCACAAATAATTTTTTTGTCCCGATCTGAGACGGTTGTTGGTATTTACTTTGGTTCGGAACCAAAATTTATGTCTGATATCTTTGACTGTGCTGTTACCGATGTAGGGGTGAATTCGAAGAAAATCGCTAATCTGATTTTTAAGGACCACCCTAATGTCCCTAGAACGTGCTGTTGTAGTTTGTGTTGTTCCTGGCCTTTTCGCGGCTTAGGATTTTTCTTACATTTCGGCACAATTCCTTTTCTGCTCGCCTCCTCTGCTAAGCATGTAAGTGCCTGTATTTTTGTTGTTATCGTTGTGAGTTTACAGCAAAAATTCAGGACACAACTGTGCGCAATAAAATGACTTGCATGTAAGTCTTGGGTTTTTCTTTTTTTTGCGATTTATTTTTATATTCCTTTTTCACTTTTTTCCATGCTAAATTTTCCTGCACCGCCCAATGCTTGACCGAAAAAAGATGTTGCTTGGCATAGTTTGTACAAATATGGGGCATATTTTGCTGTTGTTGTTGTGCTGTTGTTTTTGTTTCCTTTTTGCCACCCGTTTTTTCTTTCTCTTATGTCACTGTCACTATTGCAGTTGCTACTGATTTATTTGCCTGCTGTTATTGCTGTTGCTGGCTGGCTAATAGCAGCGGAATGTTGACTCAGGGTTTGAAATTGCTTAGCTACTTTTGCTGCATTTGCTTTTGCTTTGCTTTTGCTAACGAAAAGTAAATTAGCAAACTCGGCCAGCCAAGTATTCAGCTGAGCCGTGTTTGCTTGTATAGCTAAGCAAAGCAACGCGATTTCGGGGATTTCATTTTACTTCCAGCAATTAGTTGTGTCTTTGCATTTTTTCTGCTTTTGCTTATTTTGCTGAAACGATTTGTTACGCATATTTCGATTTTTTATACATATTTACTTATGTGTATGTATGTATATACACATAATATGTATGTATGTCCATTTGTAAACATCTTTTCATGTTGAATTTTGCTTAAAAACTAGTTTCAGCAAAATAAGCAACTGTAAGCAAAAATTTACTACTCAACTAATTGCTGGAAGTAAAAGCAACCCTCTCAAATTGAGTTGCTTGGCTTAACTATACAAGCAAACACGACTCAGCTGAAAACTGAAGCGAATGATTCGTGTTTTCGTTTTTGGCTCGGCTGAATTCAGCAATAAGCAAAAAACATCGGCTCTTGCTGTTTTGCAGCAAGCAAATTCAAACCCTGTGTTGACTGCTCTCGCTTTGGCTTAGCAACATGTTGCGTTGCCGCGCTAAGTTGCGAAGTTGCAGCAACATCAACTATTACATCGATTACAACAGCAATAGCAGCATCTGTTCCGTTTGTTTTTTTTTTTTTTTTTTTGATTTGTTGCTGTTGTTATTGTTTTTTTTTTCTTGCGTTGTTACTGCTTTTTATGCTGTCTTTTGTGAAGTGGTTGTTGTTGTTACTCTGGCCTTTGGCTTGCCAGAATTTATAGCAGCTATTAATGACGCTGCCTATTCTGGCACTTTTATGATGCAGCTCGTCGTATTTTCTTCTTGTTCCCGTTGCGCTGGCAGGTAGGAGTGATGTTCTAATGCTATTTTTAAAACATTTATGTTCGTATGTATGTTTGCGATGTATATCTATAAAGTTATATACGCGGTAAGTGCAAATAAATTGCTACAACCGATAGTTACTTTCAAACAAATTTTTTGTGCTGCTTCTGCTGTCTCTTCTTCCTTATCGAATTATTCTTTCTTATGCTGCATTACTGCCATCTCGCTAGAAATCTGTTGCTGCAAGTTTTGTTGTTGCGCAAAGATTTTTTCTTTTAATGATGTTGTCGTTGTTGTTGTTTGTTTTTATTTTTGTTGTAGTTGTAAATGAAACTAATGCATCGCACTACCGCTTGCAGTCACTCATCGGCTATGCTATGCTATTCAATATTATGTGTGTGTGTGTGTGTGTGTGTGTGTGTGTGTGTGTGTATATATGTTTGTAAGAACCACTCTTTATTTGTGCTTAGAAAAAGTTGTACTCGTTTTACCGTTAGAATGAGTGAATGCAATGAATAGACTGATACCGAACCAATCTATGGCCGATGTGAAGTCAAACTTGAAGTGAGCAGCTTTGCGGCTTCTTCCTTCACTTCTTTATAAGCTAGTGATGTATACATTTTCTCGGGAATTAGCAGATTTCCAGGATTATTAATATTTTAAATTTTAGCACTAATACTGAAGTGGAACAGAAACAATGTATACGAACTGATTGACGGAATTAGAATCTAATTGATTCTATTATCAACGGGATATGGAGGCTGTTGAGCAGCACTGCCATAGCTCTGTTCTATGGAAAGTTACCCGGTCGAGTCTGTGTATTTAAATATGATGCGATTTCCTTACCGTACCAGCGAACTCATTCTAAACCTAGAACTAGAATTCGTTTGGAAACTGATAAGAGAAAGAGTCAAATCTCAATTTCTATTAAATAAGTACAAACTCTCATTAGAATCTCATTCGTGAATTATCTACATTCGATTTCGTTTTAGAATTATAATTCTCTAATTTGGAGAATTATATATGTATGCACCTCTTCGTTTACGTACGCAATGATTCTCCACTTTTTTCGCGAGCCGTCCTTTCGATAGATAGATAGGTATTCGGAGGATGATACGCATCGCGACCTGTGGGTCTATTGTGCCCTCCAGCTCATTATAATACCTCCTCTAGGGCAATATCACATACAAACTTGAGTATTGCGTTTGGCCTCAGGGTCGGTATTTGGCTACTCTCAAGCTCATATTGCCCAAGTGTCCTCTGTCTCCTTCTAGATATGGCCGTGCATTCGAGGAGAACATGCTCAGAAGTCTCAACTTCCATATCACAGAATCGACACAGGCTACTTGAGTAGACGCCTATTCTGTGCATATGGCTTTTGAGTCAGTGCCAGTTAGGAGTCCGGTCAGAATTCTCAGTTTGCTTTTGGGGAGGTCTATAATCTTCTTGAAGCGTCTTTTATTGTATCTCCTAGCAACAGTTGCCTGTCGCATTCCAGCAGATTGTTGCCAGTGCTTCTCCCGCATTGTAATTTCCTCTAAAGTTAGCGAGTCATTTTCTAATCGTTATCTAAACTCAGTGTTTGTTGGAGTGATGTAGCAGGCGATAATTCAAGCAACAAAATGGAGAGAAAAAAATTCGGTATTTTACTCAATCAATCCCGTAAATTCCAACATCATCTATACACACATCCATACATAAATATAAATTTTGATGCAACTCTGCATTGGCGGTGAATGTTCGTTTCTAAGTGTTTATTTTTTTTATTTTTTGAGAGCACGAGAATGCATATATGACATTCGATTGATAGATACGAGTATGTACCTACATACAAATGTGGATTTGATATCGTAATATCCAGGCACCCATATACATAAATGTGCATATCGTCGTTTAAACTTCATAACCGCCTAAGTGAAACTTTCATAACAGCCTATGCCAAAATTGAGATTTGCCAGTTTTTAACTGCCCGTGCCCAGCTCTATCGATCGATACCATAAATCTGGTCCTTGGGGAACTCGGAACTTACTCTATATTTCCTTCTAATGTCCTTTTCAGCTCTGAAGTCGTAAAGTTGGGCGTCAGCAATTCAATTCTAATTTTTGACACCAATGTCGGTTGGGCGGTTATGAAAGTCTCACTTAGGCGGTTATGAAGTTTAAACGGCGATATGTAACACGTAATCGATGAGCAGTTTTGTGTTTTTTCGATTGTTGCTCGTTCTTCACGGTAGGCAGGAAGCGACGATAGGTTGCGTGAAAATGTCGAGAAAAAAGGAAAGTGGGGTTGTGTTATGTGATGTTTATAGATGAAACATCCGTTGAAATTAAAATCCGAGCTGCTCCTTTTTCAAGGATATCCACATTTTTCGTTTTTTTTGAAAGGATCAAATATAGAGGAAATCGAAAATTCGCCACCGTCCAAATTTTTCCTATTTCAATACATTATTTGGTCGCTAAGGGATACAAAAAAAGGTATTAAAAAGAAAAAAGGACACCTGTAGTGGAAAAATCCAATGTGAACAGGACCTAAAGGATAACCACTGAAATATAAAATAACACAAAAAGTACCCACTTTAATTTGCGTATAACTCCTAAAATGTTAACTCTACGTGAAAATTCCTAATAATATGTTTCATTCAGAATAAATAAGGGAATATTTCTTTGATATACAATTTTGTTGTACCTGCAGTGGTTAATGCACTTTGGTCCATCTAAAGTAAAAATTTAAAAAAAAAAGTACTTTTTTTATGGTGCTATTTTAAGTTCAAATATTTTTCTAGTTTATGTAAATATTTTAATCTAATGATCCAATTCTCATTCTTACATATCTATACGTTAATATTAAAAAGAATTAGAGCTGAAATACGCGCTAGGGGTGCACGGTGGGCGGTAAGCAACAAAAGGTTGCATGAAAATATTGAAAAAACGATCGCCGGCTAAAAACTTACGTAAAATGATATTCTAATATACTTCATAAACACACAGCAAGCGTGAATAAAATCTCCAACATTTTTTTTAAACGAAAATTAGTACCAGCACACAGCTAGGCACATATTCGTTGGGACATCGTTTTTACGATATTCCCATGCAACCTATTGTTGCTTCCCGCCCACCGTGCACAGCGGGCGCGTATCTCAGCTCTAACTCTTTTTTAGTATTAACGTATAGATATGTAGGAGTGAGAGTTGGATCATTAGATTAAAATATTTACATAAACTAGAAAAATATTTGAACTTAAAATAGCACTATAAAAAAAACGTACTTTTTTTGAAATTTTCACTTTAGATGCACAAAAGTACATTAAGCACTGCAGGTACATCAAAATTGTATATTAAAGAAATATTTCCTTATTTATTCTGAATGAAACATATAATAAGGAATTTTCACGTAGAGTTAACATTTTAGGAGTTATACGCAAATTAAAAAGGGTACTTTTTGTGTTATTTTATATTTCAGTGGTTATCCTTTAGGTCCTGTTCACATTGGATTTTTCCACTACAGGTGTCCTTTTTTCTTTTTAATACCTTTTTTTGTATCCCTTAGCGACCAAATAATGTATTGAAATAGGAAAAATTTGGACGGTGGCGAATTTTCGATTTCCTCTATATTTGATCCTTTCAAAAAAAACAAAAAATGTGGATATCCTTGAAAAAGGAGCAGCTCGGATTTTAATTTCAACGGATGTTTCATCTATAAACATCACATAACACAACCCCACTTTCCTTTTTTCTCGACATTTTCATGCAACCTATCGTCGCTTCCTGCCTACCGTGTCTTGTTTTGCTGCATGTGGCTGTCGTATTATACGAGTACTACTAAGCAAATTCTAATCGAATAATGTACGTACATATATGTATACTGCATACATACATAGGTAATATATGCATATATAACCATGTATACACTTGTAAACACCTCGCAATACATAATTTATTCTCGCAATACAAGTTTCATATTTCGCATAGAACTGGTGGTAAGTTAGATAATTTCCGCAGGCTATAAAACAAACAGACATCGCTAGTTGGATATACATACATAAGTATATTCGTATTCTAATGTTTCCTTTGTTGTTGCTGTTTTTGCTGTCAATCGCATTTAATTGGTGAAATGTATGTATTAGATGAGAAGAAATGGGTTACGTTGGGGATTATGCATTCTAATTCGAAGACATGAGGATAATTTATGTATATTGAGCGCAAAGAAGCCAATGTGGCATTTTTTTCGTAGAGATTGAAGTATCAGTGTTTTTGAGTTTTATATTTTCATAATCCGCTGAAAATTTATGTAGTTCATTATGTATTTTTTTCCGAAAAGACACTCAAAGTGCTTGAAAATAATTCAATAATCGTTCATGTGACTCTTTCAAGGATATGACTCTGATGAGGTGTATAGAGTTACTTCTGAGTCTCGCAGATACTCTTAGAGCTTCTTATAGAGAGCTTTCTATTATATTTCTAGATATACATACATAACTAAACTGTCTCGGAACTTCTTCTTAGATAAATTTCATATTCGTTTAGCACCTGTAAAGGGTGTACATTTTTGTGAGAAGACTAGCTGAAATTTTAACACACACGAAGTGGTTTAAATGACCATCGATAGAACACATTAACAAAGATGTCAACGCAACATGATTTGGTAAGGTTGAGGTGGATGACCTCCACAATTAAAAATGTGCTGGCACATGTAGGCCGATCTTCAGTCTCGTTACGGATTTTAAGTTCTCCCCAGCCACTCCAAACAATACTTGTGAAATCAGCGATAACTGGCTATAGGCAATGCAGGACAGTGGAATGAATATTGGTCGACACCCTCTAAGTATTTCTTTCACATCTCTGAAACCTTTTTGTAAATGCCCATGAAACGTTTTCCCGTTAAAGTCCCTTCCGCGGACTAATGATTAGGTGGGATTCAAACATATGTTCTACTGATTTCGATCTCCCTTCATCTACTAGTTTAGACCAGCTTTACATGGAAATCCCACAAGCTGACTATCCTGCCCATCTGGTGCTTGCGTTTTAACCTAGAATGCTGCCTTAAGCCAATAGCTACTAATATGTTAATAAGGATTCTTAAATAGTTTTGCCTTTGTCATGAAGCCAAATGATAGATCACGAGAAAATCATACAACTGTATAGTGCACGACTTCGAAACGATCTACGTACATATGTAAGTCCTAGTCTGAGTAATTTCTTCAAGTAATGAGGGTATCTACGCCGATCTACCATAAGACTTCTCATTCAAGAATGACTAAAAGTAATTAATGTATTGCGATTTTTACATAAATTCTCAATATAATAATTTATGGTCTGAAACAAATCTTTGAAACACAGAACTATCATGTTCTGTAGCTATGTTATTCTGTTAAGTTGCAAATCAAAATCTTCACATTAAAATGTTCTAAAAATGACATAAACGATAATGGTTTTTTATTTATTTTCTATATGTATATACAATTAACTGCTTAAGGATTATGCCAGCTGTGACGTTCAGAAAAGTTCTTAAACAATAACACAACAAAGAAAAAAACGTTTCAAACTCACATTAATCCACATATGTATTTCCTCGATGAATTCCTTTACTCCGTTAGTATTTCGAGTTCGCGTACATTAGGCACACAACAACAATAATTAGACTTCCACAACAATCCATAATTTAGTCATCATAACATTCCGACACGCGTCTGCACAATTCTAAAGTAACAACAAGTATTTTTTGTCGTGGCCGGTAAGTATGTATGTGCCCAGCACTGTTTATTCTATTGAATTTTCCCGTTTTAGGAAACTCATGAATCTTCTCTATATACCTAAGCACTTTTCCACACACAAATTTTGGTGAAGAAAATTCATGTAAACACGTTTCAAGCGCTAAACACGTTCAACTCGGAAAGCCGCTAAAAGACAACTGATCGGACTACACCGCTAAACGGCGAAACAAACTTGGCTTATTGATCGGGTCGGTTGGTTGAGCCAAGGTAGTGAACACAGTTAACAAGAGCTTATATTATGCTCACTGCGGCATTGTTTATGTTTTGTACGAGTACATTGGCAGTTGGTTTGTTCAACGTGATGCAGAAATTCTCTCGTACACGCTTTCTTCGCCGGTTGGCGCGAACAACAGAAATAGAGGAAAAGAGAACGAGCTTGCAATATAAACAACGGTTTAATGCTTTATTATCACCGGCTTTCTTTGCCATTTACGCTTAATCAAAAAACATCAGATTCTCACCTGCTCTCAATCGTGCTCACGCCTACTCCAACTTTTAGCAGTTTTAGCTGTCATGTTAACATATTTTAAATACCAAGCACAGATTGAGGGTAAGCTCGGTAAAGATTACATACTTGAAAAAGTATTTAACATATTTGTAAGCTAGAGACTCTGGCTACTAGAGTATTAGAATATCTATAAAAATTTCTATTTGAAGTGAGAGTATGTCAAATGCTAACTCGGCTACTTAATTGCCGATAATGAATAAGTCATATGATGTCCAACCAACTGATGTGATGGTGATGTTGACGTGATGTGCATGTATACTAAAGTGACAATCATGAGGATGTGCAGAGAGATTGAGGTTGGTCAGAGATTAAGTGAAGGTGAGAATTTCTAATTAACCCTCGAGCACTCGCGCTATGAGCATTTTGCTCAAGCAATTTTTTATTTCGCGAAATTTCTATGTTCTATGGATTTGTGGCACTTGATGTGTTGAGTACCTTCGCAAGTGGTTGTGATTCACACTTTAACGAATATTTCTTTCCGTTAGTGCACCATCACAGCTTCAGATGGGAGATTGTTTTTTGAGAGCGGCATTTTGCTCATTGCGCGAGAAACGATGTAAGAATTTTATGTTTAATTTTTTTGTTGGAAACCTAGGGTTTAACGCTGGTATTTATTATTTTTACAATATTTTCATTTGTATTTGCTAGTACTGTTGAAATGGAACGCAGACGTCATTGTGGCAGGGCCTCTTCACAACTTGCTTCTTAGTTGGAAGAAGTGTTATATGACGAAGGCTTTCACAATGACGAAAATGAATTATTTCCACAGAGTGATGGCGGAACAGAAAAAAGTGATCACAACACTACCTCCGAACAATCCGCCGATAGTTTGGAGAAGGAGGACAACATAAGTGAGTATACTAAAAAACCTGGCCTTTGCGAGCTATGCCTCAGGAGTAAAAATAGGCGTTCAAAACAGAGGGTGAAATTTATGAGCAAAATTACTCTGCATGAAACCTGTAAGATATACGTGCTTATTTTGCTTCGAAAGCAACCTTAATGTGAATCATAACACAGACTGATTTTATAATTTTATTTGGTTATTTTTTTTCCAATAAATAATTTTGTTAATGTACTATGTGTGAAATGTGAAATAACAAATTTATGTTTTATTCAATTGATTTAATAAAATTTTAAAAGGTGAATTCCTTAAATAAATATGCCACTTCAAAACCAATTAGTTAGTAATATTTCTACGACAAAAAAGGAAATGATGAACAATGTAAATGCATTGAAAAATTACATTACAAGAGCGAGTGAGCAAAATGCTCATGCGCGAGAATCCGTGTTACTCTACGAGGCGCGAGTACTCGAGGGTTAATATTATCACAAAACAATATGCTTTCGATATGTACATATTTCGCTTTCTATTTGGTGGAAAAAGCTTACTGAAGAAATACTTCTGGATATTTGATATGTTTATAAGGTGGAATTAATCTTTAATCTGACGTGGAAGAGGACTTTTTATGGACGATAAACCCACTTTATTTATGTATATTATTAGAATCCACAGAAATATTTTTATTATTTAAATTCAAATGTTAAGCCAAAATGGATTGGTAACTGCAACTCTCATCAATAATAAGGGCGCTAGAATGATTCGTGGTGAAATCTCAAATACAATGTTATTGTACACGTGATGGTAAATTCTATTGGGAAGCGATTGGAATTAACAAGTGAGTAACCTAAGTTGAGATAGACAAACAAATTGTTACTATGAAATACCCAGCAAACTTTCAGTTTTCGTATATCCAAAAAAATGCATCTCTTAATGAAATAACAGAATCTTAAACTCTCTTAGCGTCACGTGTGATGAGACATATGTACACTAAGACCGCCTCAACAAAGCTTAACAAAATACTTTACCTTACTCCTCTGACCTTTCAGCTAAAATCGGTGTGACCCTCTAGTTCTTCCGGAGGATGTTTATCATCCTGCTATTGAGTTCTCTTATGAAGTTATTAACGAAAATGGAACTAAAAATTATTTCAGTTCTAGTGATCAATTTGTTTTTGCAAAGGCGAACTTCAAGAAAATAAATAAAGAGTTGTCGCGCTTTCCCTGGCCAAACTATGTAGATGATATTGACCTTTGTGTTGAACATTTCAATAACACCATCTATAACCTATTTCTAAAGTATGTTCCTAAACGCAGGGTCAATGAAGAACAAACACAGTTATGGTTCACCAAAGAGCTTAAAAAATTAAAAAATAAAAAGTCACGCTTTTTTAAGCTATACAAAAAATCTGGTCTTCATAGAGATTACTGACTGAGTACTTGGTCTTGCGGCATAGATACATGGCATTAGACAAAAAATGTTACAAATCATACTTATGCAAAATGAAGAAAAAACTGGTTCACGATCCCAAATCATTCTATAACTTCGTCAACTCAAAACGTAGAGTTCATAGTTTTCCGTCCGCCATTAATTATAATAACACTGCGTCTTCTGATAGCCAACTTATTGCTAACATATTCGCAAAATTTTTTAGTTCGAATTATTCTATGGACTCTCCTAAAAGTAGTGATTATCCGTTTAGACTTACCCCATCCAATTTAACTCATGTCTCAGTTATATCTCCGGAAGTAGTCTTAAATTCATTAAAAACCTTAAAAGATTCATTTAGATCTGGACCGGATTTCATTCCGGCTTGCTTTCTTAAAAAGTGTGCTGTAAATATTTACAAGCCCCTAACATCCTTATTTAACTTGTCTCTAAAAAAAGGTGTTTTCCCATTAGTTTGGAAGGAATCTTTTATAATACCCCTACACAAAAATGGCAGTAGGTCTTCTATTGAAAATTATCGAGGCATAGCCAAGCTGTCAGCGGTTCCAAAATTATTTGAAGCAATCATTGTTAATTATCTGAAGTACTCTATTTCCTCATCAATATCGCCATCTCAACATGGGTTTTCTACTGGAAAATCTACCACAACTAATTTATTGCAGTTCACAACTTATGTTTCAAATGGATTTAGAGAAAATGCTCACACAGATGTAATTTACACGGATTTTAGTAAAGCTTTTGACAAAGTATGTCATTCATTGCTCATCCGTAAACTAGGTCTAATAGGTCTTCAACCCAGTTTTATTCGATGGATATCTTCATACCTACATGGTAGAACTCAAAAAGTTATTTTCAAAAATTGTTCTTCCGATGTCATTTTCGTTCCTTCGGGCGTTCCCCAAGGAAGCCACCTTGGGCCAATTCTGTTCCTGCTATTCATTGATGATATTTCGTCTGTAATAAAACATTCTAAGATCTTATTATATGCTGATGATGTAAAACTATTTAAATCATTTTCCTCTATAGAAGATAGATCTTTCTTACAAGCAGATCTTAACAACCTTGTTCATTGGTGTAAAGCAAACTACATGCCGCTAAACTTAAAAAAATGTAAAGTTATGTGCTTTTCTCGTAGAACAGTACAACCAGCTTCTTATAAAATATCACAGCATAATCTAGATCAGGTAACTAATTTTATCGATCTTGGCGTCACAATGGACTCCAAACTCACCTTTAACCTCCATATAAACTCCACTGTCAACAAAGCTAAAGCTGTCTTTGCATTTATAAAGCGATGGTCTAAGGAGTTCAATGATCCTTACGTCACAAAAGCTCTATTTACAAGCTTAGTTAGACCTATCTTGGAATACGCATCTATTATTTGGAATCCCCACTACCAGTGTTTTTCAGATAAAATAGAATCTGTCCAAAAGCAGTTCCTGCTTTTTGCTTTGCGGAACTTTCGTTGGGACTCAGATTACATTCTTCCACCTTACACTTCTCGTTTAAAACTCATTAATTTGCCTTCACTTTCTAGTCGTAGAGAGATGCTTGGTATAGTTTTTATGGTTAAATTAATCACTGGACTTATAAATAGCCCATGCCTTCTAAGTGAGTTATATTTTAACGTTCCATGTAGAGTATCGAGGCATTTCAAGCCACTATTTGTGAAACCTTGCAAAACAAATTTCGAATTAAATGAACCATTCCGCCGCTTATGCCATGACTTTAATAATCACTCCAGCACGTTTGACACTTCAGACTCGCTTTTTATTATAAAAAAAATAGTTCTAGCCTCACTTAATAAATGATATACAATCAGCTGATGAATTTTGTTCTGTAGCTGAATAGTTTTAGATCTCGACACCTAACAAACCCCTTCCTGAACGACTCGGCACAAAAAAAAAAAAAAAAAAACAAAAAAAAAAACATATCCGTGCGTCATGCGGATTGGCGCCCCTCGCGTCGGTCGGGCGGGATATGGAGGGTAAACCGTTGGGTATTATTAAAAAAAAAAAAAAAAAAAAAAAAACCACAGCTGGGACAGTTTAGACTACTTTATTCCCCATGCAAATTTTGGCCAAAGACCTCGAATCATAATAAAGCAAGATAGATTGGGCCGTATTAATAAAAACGAAGCAAATACTTTTACTCAAGATTTTAGACATTTGGCATCAATTTGTATGAACCAAATTTCAAAATTTTACTAAAAGGTCGCAAATTTTAAGCAAAAGCAAATGCTCGGCTTTTATTAATATGATTCATTAAAAAAAACTCTGATCCTATTGCAAGGCATAGAGTAGGCCTGCGAGCTCTTGCTGCAAAGTACAGTTAGGGGAAGCGAGGCACTTATATACTCAGACAGTCAAAGCCCGAAGCTGCAAAAACGCTCTTGAAGCGATAGCAGCTAGGGATTCCAATCCCGGGATCCCGCCCTTTTTGACACCCCGAATATGCCGGGATAGCTAGAATTTTATCCCGGGATTTTCGGGATAAGATAAAGAGAGAATATTCCGCTATTATAGCAAAGAAAAGTTATATTTTATATAATTTTTATTGGTCTCAGATCTGTATACTAATAGCATTTCCTATTCTGAATGAAGATGTTGCATTATTACATTGCAGCATTATCAACATGTGTCCTGTGCCCTATTAAAGTGTTGCATTTCTCATGTGATGAATGAAACAAAAATAATGCAACCTTTTACTTGTGGTAAGAGCAGAAAATGTTGCCCGTAGTCGGTTTTATATTTTGTCAATAGAACAAACATCCCTAAAAAAAGTGTTGTGTGTGTGGAAGAGAACAAAAAAAATGTGACAGCCGGAAGAAAATGCGACATTTTTGCTAGAATAAAAAAGTCCATTAGTCAAATTAAGGATTAAAATTTTTGATTTTTTTTAATAATTAAATTTTTTTGTGTTTGATGTACGCGTTGTAAGGAAACGTACGTTGGGTATTTTTAAAGCTTTCAGCTTGTGGCAAAATTCATTTGATAATTTCTAGTATTTCCTGATTTTTGATCATTTATTTCTCAAATGTTTTTTGGATTTTTCCCTCATGGAAAATAAATAATGGAAGAAAATGGAAACAAAATTTTAATTAGACTTGATAGTCTTACAACACTAGATTAAAATTAAATACGCAGCTGCATACTCGGAATTCATATCAAAATTTTGCCTCCGATATTTATCTATTCAGAAGTTGCATTAATTTTCTGAATTTTTCGGCAAGCTTGGACATATTCGCTTGAACAAAGTGCGTCGTTAAATTCTAAAAAAAAATTATTGGTAATTATCAGACCTGTAAAGTGCAAGTACCAGTACAAGTACAAGTACAAGTACCAGTACCTCAGTACTTCGAAATTCCAGTACAAGTACAAGTACTATAGTACTTGTACTTAAATTTTGCAATTACAAGTACTCTACTGATAAGTACTTTTTAAGTACGTACACATATCTGTGTTTTTGTTTTGCTTTTTAAATGTTTTGATTGAAATAAAAATATTGAATCAAAATCAACTGAGGTGATATTTTTTTGTTTGAAACAATCTGTAATACTTTGTCAAAAAGTACTTGCATGTACATTGATAAGTACTTTTACGTGTACTTATTTGGTACTTAGTACCAGTATATACTGAGGTCTGGTAATTATCAAATGATTGCAAGCCTTTTTATCAATATTTTTAATATTTTTATTTATTTATTATTTTTAAAATTACTCACTTTCATTAAAAACTGATTATAATAATAATATATAATATAATACAATGGCGCTATTATAACTCTGACGAGTTTTATGGCCGAGCTTCTCTCCCAATTCGAGGTGTGCTCCTTTTTGTTTTTCCTACTAATTGGGTGGACCTACAGTTTTATGCCGGCTCCGAACGGCGAATGCATTTTTTGTGAGAAGCTTTTTCATGGCAGAAATACTCTCGGAGGGTATGCCGCCCACTGCCGAGAGGTGACCGCTGCTCTTAAAAAACCCAATAATTGGATTTTTACTAATTAGAAAAATTTGTTTGGCTCGGACCGTGGTTTGAACCCGAGACCTCTGGCATAGCAGGCGAGCACTCTACCCACTGCACCACAGCGAACTTATTATATCTATTAAAAGCACATTCATTTCTTTTGAAGAAAACGTAGATATCTGAATAAGATACCCGAAAAAGCAAAGAAATGATCGTTCTTTCAATTGCTGCAATCATCTTTTAATGAAAGTAAGTAATTTAACAGATTGGGCAGTGAATATAGCAAATAATCGCATTTTTCCTTTAGAAAAGTAGAATTTTATTTGAATTAGAAAATCTTTTGGAAATTTTGTCGGCCTGTGTAATTAAAGTCCAAATCCCGGGATAAATCCCGGGATCCCGGGATTATAAAAAAAATTTCGAAAATCCCGGGATCGTAAAAATCGGAAAAATTGGAATCCCTAATAGCAGCAGAAGGCGTAACCATCTCGCTCATCTGGGTTCCTTGTCACAGGAACATGGAGGGCAAAGAAATGGCTGATGAACTGTCTGTCGGTGCGTCTATGGACTTGTCAAGAGCAGCTACGCAAAGCTGCCTACTATCAGCTATAAAATGAGACATCCATAACAAACATGCAAGACCTGACCAAACTTCGGTGGAAATCTACAGCAGCATGCAATACTCGTAACACGAAGCAGACCTGGCCAGACTACAACATAATAAGAAGTAAGGAAGTCCTTAGTACATCAAGAAAAAATCTTCAGAATTTCAGCCACTATCACGGAACACTGGATCCCATTCAACACTAGTTGCAGAAGCTGCAACCAAGACGGCAGCAAGGAATCGATCACACACTTCCTGTGTGAATGTCTGGCACTGTCTCATATCACACACAAAACCCTTGGTAGCTTTGTATTCCAAGGCCTAAAGAACTTTTCAAATTTCTCCCTGGCCGATCTTAATAGGTTCATCGAAAGTACCAAGTGGTTCGAAAAGTATGATGAACCGTGAACCGATGATGATAGTGAACCGTGACAACAGGTATTATTTGGTACATGAGTATGTGCATCAAAATGGCGCCTTTTGCGCCAATTGGGCCCCGTTAAAGCCAGGCAGCACAACAACCAACCAACCAAGCATACGTTTAATTTATTTACGGACATGACCGAAGAGGGGTAAATATTCTGCTAGCAGCTCGGGATAATAAAACAGTCCTTTAGACACAAAAATTTATATTTACGATGCCTCTAAAGCAGACACCGGCCAGCACAAGTTAATGCTCAAGAAATATCTTTTGAACAGTAAAGTTATAATTCACAATTTCTCATCATGATGATGTGTTCAAACATTTTTCCTTCTCAAAGCACATTTCCAAAGCTGCTCCAAGTCATCCATTTCGTCACATTTTCGATTATACAATTAATTATTTTAAATTATAAAACAGTTGGCGTGCAACTAACGAACATGAAATCCGATGCAATAATCTGAAATCTAAAACTCGGCGATGAAAAAAACACGCAAAAATTTAAATGAATGAAATTTTTTTTAGCAAATATTGCGATGGCTTAAAAAATATTGGTTTTTATCAATTAACTAACAGCTTTCGTAATTGACTTTTAAAACCATAACAGCAACCAAAACCAATACTAATAAATTCATTCTGCAAAATTAAACCAAAAAGCCATCGAAAGCCGATCATCGCGTTCGCGAAATAAGCACGTACTGGCGAATGTCGCGCTGAAGAAGACAGCGTCAAAATATGAGCTCGCCTGAAGATAAGCGTGCGGAGTGTCGCATGCTTGGTTACATGAATGTTTTTGTTGGCTAAACTAAGGTATTGTGATGATGACCATTAGGTAGAGTACTGATAGTTTTATTACACCACAAGCACATACATACATACTATGTAAAATGATAAATCAATTCTTGTAGAAATTTTCATAAGCTTTGCTGCAACTTCGCAGTCGATTTTGTTTTTGGTATATAAACCAACCGACCTTCAATTTGTCATTAAACTATTTCGAAGTACCGTATGAGTAACTGAGCGTGCTATAGCGGAAACGTGTTGAAAAATGTGGTTAATATTTTTGTTTTCCTTGTTCATATCAGCCAGTCAATGTGCGCTAAATATACCCTTATGCCCCGGTGGTGGCCAGCCGGTGTGTGCGCAATTGGACTATGAATATATTTACTTCGAGAATGAATGCAAGTTCGATGTTTACAGTTATAAGCAGCTCTTTGCTGGCAAGCCAAGTGAGTATTTATTTGTGGGAAATATATTTCTTTAAAGCACTTCTAAAACTCACTTCCATTTCCATGCGCCGCAGGACCTACGAAGGTGCCACTTGAGCAGTGTTTCTCCAATTGCGCCGGCATTATATGCCCAGACGCTTATCAGCCTGTGTGTGCCATGCAAATAGTCGATGGTACTGTGGTCACGGTGCCTAATGCCTGTATGGTGAATCAGTTGATTTGTGAAACGAAAAAACGTAAGTGTGAAATAGATTACGACCCCATTGATGATTGGCTTATGGCTCGGCTAGTTCAATTGCTTGCCCAGCCTTGCTATTAGAAAATTTATTTTGTATTTATTTGAAGACTCTTCGCCATATTCAATTCTCATTTGTTTAATTTTATAGAATGGACAATCCTTGGCAGAGGCGCTTGCCCACAATCAACGTCGAAGTCGGATAGCCAAAGCAGCTATGAATCAGCGCCTGTATCTGCACAACACACAATATCGCAAAACAAATATGAGCATTCCTCAAACGAATACAAATCTACCACAGATGATGGAAAAAGGCAAGAATCCGCATATTATCCAGCATCGATACCTACTGGCTCCGCAGTTTCTGTCGCCACTAATCCGTCCGCTTACAGCCACAAGTTAAATGCATTTGCTGCATCATCAGATCAATACTCCATAGCCTCTTATGCTTCATTGGCACCTGCTTCGCCACAGAAAACTTCATACTCGGGTTCTGTAGCACAAAATCACATCCCGCAAGCTCAAGCGAACTCTGGTCCACACTTATATCAACACGTGTCCAGCTTGAAATCGCAACAAATATCTTATGCGAGCTCCGAACAAGGTTCAGCAGCAGAGCAACCCAGCTTATACCATTATTCTGTACCAATAGAAGTGACAGGTTCCTCTCACTCCACATATGAACATACAGGAAATGTTGCGCCCGCTCCTTCAGCACTGCCGATTTATGCCGCGCCGAGTCAAAGCCATTCAGATTCGCCGGGTTCTTACTCACAGTCCTCTAATCAAGGCGGCGCCGAGGCTGCGACAAACCATTTCGTAAAGGAACAGCACTCACACGAAGAAAAACCTACCCACGTTTACCAAGGAGAAGCTCAGCCTACCGTAGCAACTAGTTACGAAAATGCACAGTATTCGCATCCAGCTAGGTCAGAGACTTCGAATACAGCCAATGCCGCGGCAATCGTTTACGAAAACTCGGAGCCCTCGGCTGAAGGACAATATAGATCAGAAACGACCTATCAAGGAGCAGCTAATGCCCGGGTAGCCACTTACGAAAATTCGCAGATCTCTCATTCAGTTCTACCAACAGAAGCCGCAAATCAGGGTGAAGTACAAGCTGCAGCAGCGGCTTATGAAAATTTCCAGCCATCGGATGCAGGACCATACCTGTCAGTAACTAGAAACCAAGGTGACGTTCACGCCACAGCAGTAGTTTACGAAAATTCCCAACCCTCAGGTGAGGGACCGTATCAATCAGAAACTGCATATCAAGGTGAAGTAAAAGCCGCAGCAGCCGCTTATGAAAATTCCCAGCCCGCGGATGCCGGTCCATATCAATCAGAAGCTGCATATCAACAAGAAGCTCATGCCATGGTAGCCGGTTACGAAAATTCGCAGATCTCTCATTCAGTCCCATTAGCAGCTGCAGGTCCATATCAAGCAGAAGATGCATATCAAGGTGAAGTTCAAGCTGCAGCAGCCGCATACGAAAATTCCAATCCGTCGGATCTAGGTACACATCAATCAGAAATTGCATATCAAGGTGACGTCCAACCCACAGCAGTCGCTTACGAAATTTCCAAGCCTTCTGATGCAGCATCATACCAGCCAGAAGATGCATATCAAGGTGAAGTCCAAGCCGCAGCAGCCGCATATGAAAACTCCCATCCGTCGGATGTAGGTAGACATCAATCAGAAACTGCATATCAAGGTGACGTCCAACCCACAGCAGTCGCTTACGAAAATTCCCAACCCACAGCGGAGGGACCGTATCAATCACAAACTGCATATCAAGGAGAAGCTCATGCCGGGGTAGCCGCTCACGAAAATTCGCAGATCTCTCATTCAGTTCCGCCAGCAGCTGTAGTTCCATATCAATCAGAAAATGCATATCAAGGTGAAGTCCAAGCCGCAGCAAACACTTACGAAAATCCTAAGCCCTCGCATGCAGGAGCTTACAAATCGGAAAGTACATATCAAGGTGAAGTCCAAGCCGCAGCAATCGCTTACGAAAACTCCCAAGCTCCTCATTCAATTCCGGCAACGGCTGCAGGACCATATCAGTCAGTAGATACCACCCATGCAGCAGCAGCAGCCACTTACGAAAACCCCCAGGCTCCTCATTCAGTTCCGGCAACGGACTCAGGACCATATCAATCAGAAGGTGAAGTCATTTCTGATGCATATTCCGTTGTTGTAAAACCATTTACTCCAATTTATGAAGCAGCACCAGTTGAAGATGGCCCCGTTCCGGAACCATCGTCTTACTCATCTGCTACAGAAACACATTCAGCATCCACAGCGATTCAATCTACATACTCAGCACTGTCTCAACAAAGCTCAAATCATAATTACGGATCCCGAATTCCAAATTTAAATATTTTCTTGTCTCCAGCACTCACACCTGCTATAAATGTATTCACAGCACCATATGGATATGCAACAGCAGCAGCGTCACCAACAGCGTCTCATGTCGAAATTCCTTACCCTCAGGATTCATACAGCATGCCGTCATATTCTTCTAATTCTGATTATTGGCCCGCAGAACCACTGCCGCTTGATGTAAACGAGATTCCTGCAGCATATGACCCGGAGCTGGCGGCATTAGTTATGAAATGGGTAGATAGTAAGGCAGACCGTCAGCCAAAGCAAAAAATATCAGAAGCTTATAATCCGAAACTGGCCGCTTTAGTTACGAATTGGGTGGATAGTAGGGAAGACAATCATTACGAGCCAGCTGTACATGATGCATATGGGAGTAAACAAAACGGCTATGCGCCATTCTATTATCAACCCTCTTATACAATTATACATTATAACTGTTCACAATCTCCTTCGCATTCATATAAGAAATAATTTTGGGAATTTTTTTTAAGGAATTCCAACATAATTATAAGATTGCACACTTACATATGTAAGTACATTTAGCTTTAAGACTTTTCCAGACCCATTGAACTTATACATTCTTTTTATTTGCTATTGAAATATGAATAAAGCTTTTTTAAATAATTCGAAAAATATATGCACACATATATTTTTTTATTAATTGGTTTCCTGGACTATCGCTAAAGTATCTATTTAGAAAAGAAAGAGCATGTCCGTCGCCTTGAATCCCAACTCTTTCCATTTTTGTCTAAAGATTTAATCTGCTGAATTTTGTCTCCATATGTTACAGATACATATCTGCCTTGAGTACAGCGATTTGTTTGTCAAAAACGCCAAACAGCCCTTCTTTAGGAGGGATCTCTTGCGTAATACACAGATCAAGAAGTTTATTTTTCCTCCAATTTAACTTGATATCCATGGGATCAGTTACCCGTCTGCACTCAATCTTTCTTTATTACTGATTATTTTGGAGTCTTCTGCACGATTGGAAGAATCCTAAATGCGCTTATCTTCTGATCATAAAAGGCTCTCCCGTCAGTAGAAAAATGTACTTACACCTCTCGCAACCCTGTAGAAGCGAGTTATACACCTTCAAAACAAGTGAAACTTTCATAACTTCCTAACCTACACCTGTGCCAAAAGTGAAATTTCCAACCGTGAATTTCTGATGCCCGGCTCTACGAATTGAGAGCGCGAAAAGGCATTAGAAGTAAATATAGAGTTTTCCAAGACTAAAGTTTTGGCCGATGGATCGATAGAGCTGAGCGTGAGGAATTCAAATCGCACTTTTGGCACAAGTGCCGGTTAAGCGGTTATGATAGCTTCACTTAGGCGTTTATGCAGTTTTAATCATAATAACGATAAGCTAAATTTTCGTAGATCTTAATAGTCATACTCTCTTATTTGGAGTTTAGTATAGGTTGTATTTGGGTGCTTCACTTTTAGACGATATATTTTTAATCGGTGCTACCTGATCTCATTTTTCCAAACAGAATTGCATAGGTAAAATATCATCTAGAATTCAACTTTACTTTTTTGGTATCAAGAAAATGAACTACTAAAATAAAATTTTTCTGATTAACACAGGATTTTTTCTAACAGTAATTACTCGTATTTAGACTTTATTCATAAGGTATTCAAGTAGCCCAACCAACACTGAGGTAGATATCGCTTAGAGAATGACTCCAGCAGAAGCCCTCTTCTCAAATCTCTAATATTACAGGAAGGACTCGAGAAACAGCGGACAAACAAAAAGGCGCAGAAATTTCTAGCCTTTAGTCGAGAACATTATAATTCGCCAAAGAATAACGACGAAAATGAAACACCCTAGGCTTAAATATACTTACATATCTTCGTTTAATATGCAAAACCGCGTGTCGAACAAGTACAATACTGCGTAGATGACATTGTTGGCAAAAATTGTACTTCGATACACGGCTTTGCACTTTAAACAACAATAGCGCATAACCATAGTCAAAATAACCTTGGCTCTAAATAAGTTAAAGTCGACTTTAACTTAAACTGTACTTCATCGTCGTCATAGTCGATTTAATATCGACTTTTACTCTTAAAGTCGACTTTAAATTTAAAGTTGCTAAAAGCTGGTACACTGAAAAAAATACGCGTAGTTAAACCAACAACTTTCGGCTGTTGAATCTCCGTCTTTGGTTCAACAGCAAAAGTATTTGTTTTTACAGCAAAGTTTTTGATCCAACAATTTATTCAAAAACGGGCGTTGTTGTTTCAAAAACTTGCTTGCTTTTAAAAAAATTTTTGTGAGAAGGGCTTTTACATAGAGGTGTGTTTGTTAAGATTCATAGGTCGGGTTGCCAGTTATGGGTGAAAAGTGGACCCGGATGCCCTGGAATGTTTTAAGCAATATTGGTATCAAATGAAAAGAAGTAATCAGAGCTACAATCCCTGCTCAACATCTTTCATTTAATACCAATATCGCCCAGAAATATTGAAAAATAAATAGGCTTGATTTTTATAGCTAACAAAAAAAAAATAAAAATCTGAATAACGGTTATTCAGGCCCAAAACAGTTTTTTGGTTGCCATAACGGTTATTCAAGCCCAAAACACTTTTTTGGTTGCCATAGCCGTTATTTAGGCCCAAAACGGTTTTTTGGTTTTTATAATGGTTATTAAGGACCAACAAATTTTTTTTTCATGATAATGGTTAAATATGACTTTTACCCCATTTCTCTTATAACCGTTACGTCCCTGGTTACTACAATTCAATATAATGTTGAATGTTCCACTATGTGATGACTGGATAGAATTTCAGGTTGATGTCATGGTTCGAATCCGGAGGAGAATATAAAATAAAGAAGAACAAGTAAGGAAGCCTAAGTTCGAGTGGAATCGAACATTAGATACTCAGCTGCACGCTTTCATTGTTTGTTTGCGTTTGATGGAATCACGGTGTATTTTATATAAAGCGAGTGCCGCATAAAGTGGGCGTGGCCACGCCCATTTTCAACATTTTTATCAGTCATCCAACTAAGCATATGAATATTATTATTTGTGCAAAATTTCATTCCTTTATGACTTCTAGTTACAAAGATGTCACGTTACAAGCTCCCAAAGGGTGTTCCAGAAATATCTTTCTTAAAAAGTAGGCGTGGTCATAAACCGATTTCAATAAATTTTTTCGTGTCTATTAACACAAGTTATAAAAGTGTATAAACCAAGTTTCGTTATAATATCTCAATCATTTGTCGAGTTATAGGCTCAGAAATCTCGTATATTCCTGTTTCTAAAAAGAGGCGGTGTGTGTTTTTGTGTTTTTCGTTTTATGTCCGCAGTGGGACTCCTGCTATAAAATTTCAATGATATATCTTTATATTTGACAGAGATATCGCTTAAAATGTTTTTATTAGGTTACTTTATAAGACCCATATATAAAAGTGGGCGTGGCCGTCAACCGATTTTGGAAATTTTTCGTCCAAACATTTGCCTAAGTAAGTATATCAAGCGTACCGAATTTCTTTTATATATCTTTAACGGTTTCTGAGTTATGAGTCATAAAACTTTCAATGTTTGCCCCTTAATAAGTGGGCGTGGCACCGCCCATTTTCCAAAATTTCATCAAATTTCTTCCTAGGGGCCTGAACTCAACACGTGGGTAAAATTTCATCGCTCCAGCTATATTAGTGACTGAGATACCAAATTTCCGATTTTTTCTATATAGGAAAAGTGGGCGCGGTCATGGTCCGATTTCGCCCATTTTCAATGCCAACCGTCCCAGTCTCGATACCAACTTGCATTTCAAATTTCATCAAAATATCTCAATTTTTGCGCGAGTTAGAGTGTTTACAGACGGACGGATCATTTTGATATATATAAGTCTATATCTATCTCGATTATTTCATTCTGTTACAATCCACCGTTATGTGATTAAAACTATAATACTCTATGTACTAGTATAGCTGAGTATAAAAATCAGAATAAGAAATAAAGATAGCAACCAGTGAATGATAAGAAGGAGAACAAGCGCAGGCTACATATTTGCAGTTTGGACCCGGGCGGAGAGAAGATGAAGAGTAAAATGCAAACAAAAAGTTATTTTTAGGTGAAAATTTTTTCCAACAATCTCCGTTATTGACTTAAATCAACAACGCTCGCACCTTTGAAACAACAACGGAGCGTTGTTGGGCACATTTCAACTGCGGAAAGTAGTTGATTTAACAGCGAAAGTCTTTAGATTTACAACGTTTTTTTTTAGAGTACTAAACCTATTACCAAGCCGTAAAGAACGAATGAAATACTCTTTTTGTAAATTTTCGATGTGCGATTATTGAAAATAATAATAAAATGTCACGCTTTGCAAGCATTGATCGCGATTTCGAATTCATTAACAATGAAAGTACATACAAATAGATTCAATCCATTCAATTCAGAGGAGGAGGATTTTTATTCTCGCTACAGACTTGACAAAATTACTGTACAGTTCCTAATTCACACATTTCTTGCCTTAAAGAGAAAAAGCGTTAAATGACTAATAGTAAAAATGTTACATTTATTTTAATATTCCTTACTTTTAATTTTGCGTCCATCTTATTTTGGTTTTATTATTGAAATGAAAATGAAATACACAAACCCAATAACAGCTGATGTAAATTTGTGGATGGGTGGTGTAATAATCGATATGTTGTGCAATCGATTTTAAATTGAAATATTCTACAATAAATGTGGCTTTTTTTCACAATGATAAACCATGAAATGTAGCCTCAAACTTTGTATTACTCTTTTCTTTCGTAAAAACCACATTTTAATGAAAATTTATTAACATTTTAGATAACTTGTTTAAAAAGTTTTTATCATTTCTGATTACGATATATTTCGTTCAACACTCCATCACTAATTTTGCAGCGTTGCCACTTCAGTGTGCTTGCCACTCAGTAAAGTCGACCAGGGCCGCCGAGAGAAAATCCGGGCCCGGTGTTAAAATAACTACGGGCCTCCATACTAAATGAACAAATTCTAAAAATCAAAATTCAATGAATATATATGTACATAGTTCTGAACTTTAATTTATTTATACATTAATACAGATCAAGTAAATATGTTTACATAGAAATATACATATTAGGGTGAGTCAAAAGTATTGTTCAAAAGGCGCATCCAGTTTCCGAATCCATGGGTCATACTGAGTAATATTGTCCATGGGACCATAGGTCTGAATGAATTCTGTTTAAATACATATTGCTTTATTTGTATGAAATAAATTTCTTTAAATTGGAATACAAATATTTGTTGGTAGGAATTTGGTATATCAAAAGACTGATCCTGCTGAACGCTTTAGTGAAACAGCAATCGAATTCAACTGTACGAAGCACCAAAGCAAATTTTAGCTTCGCAAGCTTCGTTTGTTTTCGGCGAATCGTTGTTTACATACATACATACACGTATATATATGGGCATTTCCTGGGCGTTTCGGACGTTATGCGATTTTTTGAACTTTTGAGGCAGAAATATCGCGAAATATTGTATCGTTTTATGAA
This sequence comes from Urophora cardui, assembly GCA_960531455.1. NCBI lineage: Eukaryota > Metazoa > Arthropoda > Insecta > Diptera > Tephritidae > Urophora > Urophora cardui. Next base: position 34,892,051 of record OY482670.1, on the reverse strand, counting down.
AGAGGGAAAGATTTAGGCCACGGCTAATGATTAAAGTATGTTAGAAATTTAGTTTAATGCCTCTGTTTTAGCCACTTAAAAAAAAATGGACGTGTTTTTGTAGCGCCCGGAACGCAGTTTAAGTGGCTAAAACAGAGGCATTAAACTAAATTTCTGTCGCTAACATACTTTAATCATTAGCTGTGGCCTAAATCTTTCCTTTTATCATAAAACGATACAATATTTCGCGATATTTCTGCCTCAAAAGTTCAAAAAATCGTGCGAACATACCGTCCGAAACGCCCAGGAAATACCCATATCGCTGTATAAGAATTTGCATCATACCAAATTTTTCTGTTGCAAGAGAAAACGAATTCAAATTTATGCTGCAAAGTCGACGCCAAAACCAACAATTCCTTAAGTGAGGTACAGACACGTTAAGAGATTTATAAAATTTGTTGAAATTTAAAATGATTGCTATCTACGAAAGGTGATTAAAGGTGTTGTTTGTTTATTTTCTGTAAGCAAAAACTTGGATATCATTTTGAGACTCCCGGGCCCTCTAAAGCCCGGGCCCGGGGCAATTGACCCCCTCAGCCCCCCCCTCTCGTCGGGCCTGAAGTCGACATTAGTTAGCACAATCTAAGTACTAACTTGACTATGACAATACCAAAAATAAAGTCGACTTTATCTTTTTAACAATATACTAACTAAAGCCGATTTTATTGCTTGACTATGGTTACGCGCTAATATGTTTATGTTATATCACTCACCATTTTAAACATTCCCTTGATCCAGTATTTCTCTTATGTAATTTATAACATTTGCGTAAAATGATTGAACTCACCTGAAAAATAAGGAAAGTTGATGTTTCTATTAGATTTCCTCTTAAATTGTTTGTAGTAGATGATTTAAAATATTTACACTTAATTGATATGAACAATCAAAACAAGTACATTTGTAGATGATTCCATATAAAAATAAGCTTTTTAGCTTTTGTAAGGCGACAACAGTTGGAATAGGTGCTAGAAAGCCGACCCAAAAATAGAGCGGCACGAGTTTTCTAGTTACAACCTCATTCAGGCAAGAAGTTCATGGTGAACCATTTTTGCTGCAACTTTCGCTCCATCATCAATCTATAAGCAGACCAAGAATACTACAATACTTTTTAGAATGCCAAGGGCAAAACGTTTTCCGTGTGCACAACACTTCACTTATCAACGTAAATGAGTGCACCTGTATAGTCATCTTAATTTGCCATATGTAAATTTATCGAATGATAAACAATTCATAACAAAACTTCATTAAAGCTATCAACATTACTAAGCGGCTAAATCCATTTCGTATATTAGTGACTGTTTACACTGCAGGCACTAATGTTTTGGTTAAAAGCACGTATAACAGCGACAACTTATACGCAGCGCAATTGGTAGAGTTGGGTAGAAATTGCATTCTTCTCTGCGTTGGTAGGCCGAAGTCGCACGCACGTGACTGATACCAACATAGGGCTAAACATGTTATACAGATTCTCGTCTTGATGCGGAAGTGATAAAAAAAGCTATGGGCTCTGATTTTCAACAATTTGTATAAAACAGACTACAACCGTAAGTTCAGCAGTTCATAACAACACAAGCGTTCAGTAAATCACTACAATTTTGCTAAAGCAAAAAAACGAAGTCGATTAGAAAAAACTAAAAAATATGTTTCGTATTATTTCAATCGGTTTCCTACTGGCACTGGCTAATTGCAGTCTAACTTCATATTCGGGAAATGCTGCTCTGCCACGATATCTGGGTCCACTTGACTCAGCAGCAGCCAACGCGTCACCCACCACTTTGCAACATGCGGCACCAGCTCCATGTGCTTGTTCGGCATCTAGGAAAACTAAAAGTGCTTATTCTGCATCGAAAGTAGCTTCATATAATCCAACGGGACCTTACGCTGCACAATCCCCATCTGGATTATATGCTGGCCCAGCTGATGGTTCATATTCGGAATCGTCCTCGAGTGGCAATTCTCGATCATATGCTGGCCCAGCTGGCGGTTCATATTCAGGATCGTGCTCAGGGGGCAACTCTGGATCATATGCTGGCCCAGCTGGCGGTTCATATTCGGGATCGTCTTCAGGTGACAATTCTGGACCATATTCTGGCCCAGCTGGCGGTTCATATTCGGAATCGTTCTCAGTTGGTAATTCTGGATCATATGATGGCTCAACTGGTGGTTCATGTTCAGGATCGTCCTCTGGAGGCAATTCTGGATCATATGGGGGTTCAGCTGTCGGTTCTTATTCGGGATCGTCTTCAGGTGGCAATTCTGGATCATATGATAGTTCAGCTGGTGGTTCATATTCGGGATCGTCTTCAGGGGGAAATTCTGGATCATATGATAGTTCGGCTGGTGGTTCATATTCGGGATCGTCCTCAGGTGGTAATTCTGGATCGTATGCTGGCCCAGCTGGAGGAGCATATTCAGTCGTAACTTATGAGGCTCCAGCACCTTGTGAGACACCGTCATCTTATTCGTCCTCAAACGGCAACTCTGGATCATCTGGAGCATATGATGGTTCAGCTGGCGGTGCATATTCGGCATCGTCCTCAGGTGGAAATTTTGGATCATATGATGGCCCAACGGGTGGTTCATATTCGGGATCGTCCTCAGGTGGTAATTCTGGATCGTATGCTGGCCCAGCTGGAGGAGCATATTCAGCCGTAACTTATGGGGCTCCAGCACCTTGTGAGACACCATCATCTTATTCGTCCTCAAACGGCAACTCTGGATCATCTGTATCATATGATGGTTCAGCTGGCGGTGCATATTCGGGATCGTCTTCAGGGGGAAATTCTGGATCATATGATGGTTCGGCTGGTGGTTCATATTCGGGATCGTCCTCAGGTGGTAATTCTGGATCGTATGCTGTCCCAGCTGTAGGAGCATATTCAGTCGTAACTACTGAGGCTCCAGCACCTTGTGAGACACCATCATCTTATTCGTCCTCAAACGGCAACTCTGGATCATCTGGATCATATGATGGTTCAGCTGGTGGTTCATATTCGGGATCATCCTCGGGTGGCAATTCTGGATCATATGATGGTTCAGCTAGCGGTTCATATTCGGGATCGTCCTCAGGTGGTAATTCTGGATCATATGATGGTTCGGCTGGTGGTTCATATTCGGGATCGGACTCGGGTGGTAATTCTGGATCGTATGCTGGCCCAGCTGGAGGAGCATATTCAGTCGTAACTTATGAGGCTCCAGCACCTTGTGAGACACCATCATCTTATTCGTCCTCAAACGGCAACTCTGGATCATATGATGGTTCAGCTGGCGGTGCATATTCGGCATCGTCCTCAGGTGGAAATTATGGATCATATGATGGCCCAACGGGTGGTTCATATTCGGGATCGTCCTCAGGTGGTAATTCTGGATCGTATGCTGGCCCAGCTGGAGGAGCATATTCAGCCGTAACTTATGGGGCTCCAGCACCTTGTGAGACACCATCATCTTATTCGTCCTCAAACGGCAACTCTGGATCATCTGTATCATATGATGGTTCAGCTGGCGGTGCATATTCGGGATCGTCTTCAGGGGGAAATTCTGGATCATATGATGGATCGGCTGGTGGTTCATATTCGGGATCGTCCTCAGGTGGTAATTCTGGATCGTATGCTGTCCCATCTGGAGGAGCATATTCAGTCGTAACTTATGAGGCTCCAGCACCTTGTGAGACACCATCATCTTATTCGTCCTCAAACGGAAACTCTGGATCATCTGGATCATATGATGGTTCAGCTGGTGGTTCATATTCGGGATCATCCTCGGGTGGCAATTCTGGATCATATGATGGTTCAGCTAGCGGTTCATATTCGGAATCGTCCTCAGTTGGCAATTCTGGATCATATGATGGCCCAACTGGTGGTTCATGTTTAGGATCGTCCTCTGGAGGAAATGCTGGATCATATGGGGGTTCAGCTGTCGGATCTTATTCGGGATCGTCTTCAGGTGGCAATTCTGGATCATACGATAGTTCAGCTGGTGGTTCATATTCGGGATCGTCTTCAGGTGGTACTTCTGGATCATATGATGGTTCGGCTGGTGGTTCATATTCGGGATCGTCCTCAGGTGGCAATTCTGGATCGTATGCTGGCCCAGCTGGAGGAGCATATTCAGTCGTAACTTATGAGGCTCCAGCACCTTGTGAGACACCATCATCTTATTCTTCCTCAAGCGGCAACTATGGATCATCTGAATCATATCATGGCCCAGCTGGCGGTTCATATTCAGAAGCGTCCTCAAGTGGAAATTCTGGATCATATGCTGGCCCAGCTGGAGGTTCATATTCAGCCGTAGCTTATGAGCCACCAGTACCGTCATCTTATTCGTCCCTAAGTGGCAACTCTGGATCATCTGTATCATATGAAGGCCCAGCTGGCGGTTCATATTCAGTAGTGTCCTCGAGTGGAAATTCTGGATTATATGCTGGCCCAGCTGACGGTTCATATGCAGAATCATCTTCATCATCTTATTCAGACCAAAATGAAGGCTATAAATCAGATGCAGCTTATGTCGCACCAGAACTTGCATCCTCCTTCTTAGCACAAAGTAAAATTTACCAATTTGCTGAAAACCCATACTCAGCTGCGGCATATGAGCAAGCAGAACCTCTAATATCTTTCTCAACACACAGTGGAGGTTATAAACCAGCATCTTCGGCATCTTATTCCGCTGATCTAGGTTCCAGTGTGAGTTCCAATGATGCAGCAGATTCATTTCCATCATCTTATGTGTCTTCATCTTCAGTAACTTTTGAGGCACCGGCAGCTCTTGCGCCTTGTTCTAACGATAAGACTTATTATTGATAAATCGATTTCCAAGAAAGGATCTCGATATAAATATTTTGTAACAAGAAACTTTTTTAAGAGAAAATAATAATAAATACTTAAGTTTATAATAAATATACTCTTTTAATTCGAGTCAATTAAGGACGGCATAGATTCAACGTCTGCAAAATGTTACCACATGTTGCGATGTTAACTTAATTTTCCTGAGAAACGGGTGTTCAAATTGACAGCAGGCTGTAGGATAAGGCTATAGTAGCTGTAACTAAGAGATTCAAAATCTTGTTCCTGATATTGATTCACGCCGAATTTACTACAATTGTTTAGACTAGCAAACTAAGTAAACTAAATTGTGAAGAGTGTGCACATTGAAAACATTCATCACAGTTAAGGCAATCTTACGCCATTCAATTGCGATCACTCGTAGATCAAACTCTGTCACAATTTGTCATTTTAGCAAATGACTCGATAAGCATCCACAAACTCAATTTTAGGAGATAAATTGTTCTTCACTAACGAACCAGTTGTTCTGAATATTGGTGGAAATTTGTATGTGCAAATATCAAAAAAAAAAAAATCAGGAAATTGGTCATGTCACTGATGGCCCAGCTGACGATTCATATTCGGGATCGTGCTCAGGTGACAAGTCTGGATTATATGCTGCCCCAGCTAGCGATTCATATTCAGCAGGCTCATCAAGTGGAATTTCTGGAGCATATGATAGCCCAGCTGGCTGTGCATATCAGTGTTTTCATCATAAAACTATCTAACTAATTTGTGAAAACCCAAAAAACTCTAGAATAGCAGTACCGTCAAAATCTATTTGTCAAAAACTACATACAAATCCATTCGGCCCTTCTGCGTACAGGCCTCACTTTAACCATATGTACAGTGGCGCATACAGAAAAATATTTGGGGGGGGGGGTTTTCAATATCCAACGGAAAATTAAAAAAAAAATACTTAAAACTCGTCCAGACAATTTTTACTTAAATTTATGTTTGGGGAGTGGACCTACGTATGCACAGATTAAACAACCTTTACCTTTTAAATATCAATTCATTGCATTTTCTCTATATTTAAACTAAAACTAACAAGTAAGGAAGCCTAAGTTCGGGAATCGAACATTAGATACTCAGCTGTATGCTTTCATTGTTTGTTTGCGTTTGTTCGATTAGAGTGTATTTTATATGAATATGAGTGCCCCATAAAGCGGGAGCAGCCAAGCCTATTTTCAAAATTTTCATCAATCATCCAACTAAACATACAAATATTATTGTTAGTGCAAATTTGCAACTTCTAATCACGTTACAAATTCCCAAAGGGTTTTCAAGAAATATCTTTGTTAAAAAGTAGGCGTGGTCATAAACCGATTTCGCTAAATTTTTGAGCATGTATTACCACATGTTATGAAAATGTACAAACTGATTTTCGTCGTAATATATAAATTACTTGTCGAGTTATATGCTCAGAAATCTCGTATATTCCAGGCGGTGCCACGCCCATTTTCCACAATTTTCCTGTTTTTTGTTTTATGTCTATAGCTGGACTTCTACCACAAAATTTCAATGATATCTCTTTGTAATTGACAGAGATATCGCTTAAAATGTTTTTATTAGGCCACTTTATAATTCCCATATATAAAACTGGGCGTGGCCGTTAAGCGATTTTGGAAATTTCTCGTCCAAACATATGCTTAGGAAAGTAGATCACGCGTACCAAATTTCAACGATATATCTGCTACGGTTTCTGAGTTATAACTTATAAAACTTTAAATGTTTGCCCCTTAATAAGTGGGCGCGGCACCGCCCATTTTCCAAAATTTCACCAAATTTCTTCATAAGGGCCTGAGCTCAATCCGTGGGTAAAATTTTAACACTCTAGCTATATTAGTGGCTGAGATACCAAATTTCCGATTTTTTCTATATAGGAAAAGTGGGCGTGGTCATGGTCCGATTTCGCCCATTTTCAATACCAACCGTCCCAGTCTCGATACCAACTTGCATTTCAAATTTCATCAAAATATCTCAACGGACGGACGGACGGACGGACGGACATGGCTCAATCGATTTCTCTTTTCACCCTGATCATTTTGATATATATAAGTCCATATCTATCTCGATTATTTCATTATGTTACAATCCACCGTTATGAAATCAAAATTATAATACTCTGTGTACTAGTACAGCTGAGTATAAAAAATGATTGCAGTAGATGCTTGTGGTATCACAACAAGACCAAAGGATTCTGAGCAAAATATTGAATACCATTTTAATAGCGTTTTTAGTGGATTATAGCTTGGACTAAACAGCTCATAAACCAATGCGAATGGTATGTGCGTTTTCAACGAACAATTGATAACTGCTGATCCGACGTGCTTTTGCCAGCAACTAAGAATACACGTTCCACCATTCATTGTTTATACTTGTAGCGAACTCAAAGAGTGAGTCAAAAAACGGAAGAAAACTTGGTGAGAATTCCAGAGTGCATACCAACCAACATACATAAGTACATACTATGTAAAGATAAAATTTTGAGTAGGTGCGCAATTGCATAATTATTATAAAATGTTTTGGAAGATGGTCAAGAATTGATGAGAGTACAAACAGTAACTCACAGTGCAATTCATGCACGTTTAAATGATTTTTTCATCAATGAAATTATTAACGGAATTTTTTATTGTTTTGAGATAACAGAAAGAAAAAATTAAGAAAAAGAAGAGGAAGAAAAAAAGGAAAAATCTAAAAAAGAAGGTATAAAAGTTAAAAAAAAAATAACTAAATCTATAAAATGTGATAATAAGGAAGAAGAAAAATAAGAAGAAAAAGAAAAGAAGGAAATAAAAATGAAAGTTTAAACGAAGCAAGAAATTAGAAAATATAGTAGAAGAAAGGACGAAAGACGAAGATGAAAAATATGAAAAAGTAGAAGTGAAAGAAGAAGAAGAGTATGAAGAAGGAGAAGAAAAATGAGAAGGTATAAAATTCTCAGAGTACAATAATGTAAGTATATATGGTGAGCGGAAGACAAAGAAGAAGAAGGGGGACATTTGCTTATTCATTGAAAATTATACATTTTAATTTAATTTTTCAAAAAACTTTAATTAAAAAACTCTAATACCTATATAATTTTATACTTCTCATTTCTTTAAAAAAAAAAAACAAAAGAAAAAATTTTAAAAACCTTTACTTATTAAAAAAAAAACACGCACAACAATAACTTAATAAAAATTATATGGATTAATGTTGCAAAATTTATAAAAAAAATTCCCGTCATCGAGCTTTAAATAAAAAAGAAAAAATTTAAAATAAATATTGAAATATATACATACTTCTAGAAAAAAATTAAAAAAAAAATTTAAATTGAAAAAACAAATTGTAAGTATTTTGTTAATATGTTGTCATTTCAGCAAAGATATAAAATACTAGCTGACCCGGCAAACTTCGTTCTGCTCAAAATAGATTTTTTTATTAATTTCATTTCAAAAATTGTTATTACACCGGTATTGTCTTTAATAGAAAATTAACGATTTTTCACTACTTCATTGTGTATACAACTTCAAAAATATATAATTTTAGTATTCAGTTTAAGGCTGCACGATACACAAAATTTTTAGTTTTCTGTTCCGGATATTTATTTTCACTGAGTATTGGCTATTTTAACCAATTAAGTAAGAGTATTGATACGTATAGTACACCTCCATAATGGTTTTCAGGCCCTTCCTCCAACCCTTTTAGATATATTCAGCCTCAAAAGTTTAGTACGTATGGGAGGTGCAATGCCCCATTTTTCGATAAATCTTTTCTTTTTTTGTGTGAACATGGTATTGATATCGTATATCTGCATAGTGCCACGCCCCCTTTTCCCAAAACTACTTTTTTTTTCATAAGCATGCTATTGATATCGTTAATCTCCTGATCAATTTTCAGGTCCCAACCTTAAACGCTTTTATAGATATTCAGCTTGAAAAAATAAGTTTGTATGGGAGCTACCACGCCCCCTTTTCTGATAACCTAGACTTTTATGCGCAAAAATTGTTTTGATATCATATAGCTCTGTACCAATTTCTAGGTCCCTGACTTAAATCCTTTTAAAGATATTCAGCTAAAAAAATTAATCGTTGTTGGGAGGAGCCACGCCCCCTTTTCGTATAACTCCTATTATTTTGCACCACACCAATTTCCAAGTCCCTAGCGTAAACAATTTTAGAGATATTCAGCATGAAAAATTAAGTTTGTATGGGAGGTGCCACGCCCTTTTTTCCGATAACCCCCACTTATATGCGTGGGAATGGTTTTGATATCATTTATCTCTATACCAATTTTCAGCTCCCTACCTTGAACTGTTTTAGAGATAATCAGCTTTAAAAATTAAGGTTGTATGGGAGGTGCCACGCCCCCTTTTCTGATAACCCCCACTTTTCTGAGTGAGAAGGGTTTTGATATTACCTACCTCTATACCAATTTTCAGCTCCCTACCTTAAACTGTTTTAGAGATAATCAGCTTTAAAAAATAAGGTTGTATGGGAGGTGCCACGCCCCCTTTTCTTATAACCCCCACTTTTCTGATTGAGAAGGGTTTTGATATCACCTACCTCTATACCAATTTTCAGCTCCCTACCTTAAACTGTTTTAGAGATAATCAGCTTTAAAAAATAAGGTTGTATGGGAGGTGCCACGCCCCCTTTTTTGATAACCCCCACTTTTCTGAGTGAGAAAGGTTTTGATATCACCTACCTCTATACCAATTTTCAGCTCCCTACCTTGAACTGTTTTAGAGATAATCAGCTTTAAAAAATAAGGTTGTATGGGAGGTGCCACGCCCCCCTAACATTTTTTAATTTTTTCTTCGTCTAAACCTTCGCGGGGTAACAACAAACAAACCCTCCTAAGGAAGTATTTGATTTGGTTCAGCCGTTTTCAAGTTTTAGCGTTACAATTAAATACCAAATCATTTTTATATACATATATAGATATAGATATAGATATAGATATAGATATAGATTACGAATTATTTTATTTTCCTTTTAAAATTTTTCTTTAAAAAAATTTAATTTTAACATTTATTAATATTTTTTTGGTATCAATTTGGCAACATTAATTTGCAATAAAGATATATCTATAAAGTGATATGTATGAACAGGGCCGTAGCAAGGAATTTTTTTCGTGGGAGGGTTTTATCGCTGTGCATTTTTTTTTTTTTTTTTAAATAATAAAAAAAATCTGGTTTCTAAAGTGCTATTTAGAACAAAAAATTTTTACAAAACTTTTGATTTTCAAATTAAGGTTTTTATAAGAAGTTTTAAAAATCAGGAAACCTTTATTCATTTAAAAATTAGACTTTTCTATTGCAAAAACGATGAATACATTATTTTTGGTGATTTTATCCAAGTGAAAAAAAAAAATTATTTTATGGACGAAAAACTCGGTTAGATTACCCAGCTGTTTTCAGCTGTAAAAATCCGCCCCAAGATTTTTAGCTTATGTTGGACTCTAACTTGTTTTTTTTGCAACTTTGTTATTTGACATCCGCTTTTTAAAATTGATAGATATGTCATTATTTTAGTCTTTTGAGCAGAGTTTGAAATTATTTTCAATTTTTTTTTTATTTCCATTGAATTTCATTTTCATTTGAAAATTAAAAAATAAACAGCAGTATAAAAAATAAAAAGTTATACTGAAATTACACAGTAAAGCAACATCACAAATACACAAACAATTATATTCGACTGTTCTGTGCTTCGACTTCAGATATTTTCAAAGGAAATCGAAATTCAAGAGTTCTCAAAAAATTATGATAACTTTCGCAAAACAGCAACAGCTTATTTTTTGAGACTTTTGGTGGCAAACACTGCTTGGGAAGCTATATATTTCCATTTAATGTCCTTTGATCTGTGAAGTCGTTTTCATATAGTTGGGTCACCTAGCCGAGTTTTTCGACCATAAAACATCCTTTTTGTTTCACTTGGAAAAAATCGCCAAAAATAAAGTACATGTTCATCGAACCTTTTTAATATTACGCTTAAAATGTTTGCAATAAAACGGAATAATTTTTAAAAAGAATAAAACTTTCCTGATTTTTACAACTTCTTATAAAAACCCCAATAACAACTAAATTTTTTCAATAATCGCAAAAAATCAATAAAATGTTGACTTTGAAAAGTTAGTATTGAAAATAGGTGAAATCGGACTATAACAACTCACACATCCCATATACATATGGGATCTTTCGAAAAACACACAAAATCTTATAATTCAGACACTAATATAACCCGAGTAATGAATTTTCAGCCATGCAATGACTTTATGAAGTTATAAGGAAATATGATAAAATTAAAAAAATGTGCGATGATTGACTGCCTTATTCCGGAGTGGTAACATAATTTAATTTATAAGTGGTATGTCGTTAGAAGCGTACTTTAATTATCTTTCGAACGGACTAGATACGGTTTGCGGGTATTTGTAACTTCAGCGAAAAGAATTTTTGATGGAAGTTGTAACCAAAAAAACCCAAAATTACCGTTATCTCAAAACCCGAACTATAAAAAAAATGGTTCAGCAGGTTCATGCCAGCCCTCCCCTATACCTGAAATTCTTGGTATTTTCTCAAATTAATTATTTGTAAACTAGTGTTTTCAACATATAGCTTTGAATATGATAGAAGTAAAATTTATCTACCAGAATTTCGTGGGGGGTTCAAACACCCAAACCCTCCCCCCCCCCCCTAAATACGGCCTTGTGTATGAAGTAATTTAATTGCATTTCGAATTGCATTTTAGAGAAATAGAAAAACTAGCATTGCCTGATTGTAGTTGTAAGGCACTGTATAAAATTATATACATACATTGGTATGTGCAAGCAACTAGACTTTGTCGCGTCTTATCAAACGCAGCCAACAGTTCTTCTGTTAGTCTTCATTGTGGTTTATTTCTTTTTGCTTTTGTAAGAATTTTTGTAGATAAAGCTAAGTCAGAAAACAATTAAGTTAAACGATTGTCAAAAGAAACACGTACAATTTGCATACTCATTTAATAGAAGTTCCGGCAGCATGTGAGATGCATCATCAGATTGGACGCAAGAAAACCGCAAATGACATCTGCGAACGTCAGCAACAAGCTTGCAGAGATTAGTAAAATGCCTTATAGGCACACTCATACGAGTATGTGCATACATATCTACAACATGATAAGGAAATGAAGACAAAGTGCTTCTTCTTTATGGCACGACATATAAAAAAGCATAAGACAAGCACTGCCTCAGAACCAAAAACAAATAAACCTGCAGCCCTTTAGGTGTTGTTGGTCAAAGTAAATTTTTTATTTTGTCACTTGAAAGATAACACATTACTTTTAAAGGATGTGGTTAATATTTTTTATAGGCAGCTTAATCGCTGCAAATACTATAGCCTACAGCACGATCGAAGAGCGACAAATTCCAGCTCCTTACTCTTATCCAGTCGAAGAGGAACAAGAGGATGCGATTGCATATTCTACTGGAGAAAACGTTCTTGTTCCAGCGCCTGCTTTTGCAAATTATGCTGCCGTAGAACCAACTGTTGAAAACCCATCATATTCTACAGCCGATAATATTTCTGCGCCAACTCCAGTTTGGTCTTCATATGCAACGAAAGAACAAAATTATACCGCAAATGTTCCTAATCTTTCTCCAGCTTCTTCTTCATTATATTCTACAATTGATTTGGTTCCTATTCCAGCTCCAGCTTCTAATTCATCAGAACAAGCTCCAGCCAGCTATTCTATTGACAAATACGCAAATACGAGTGTATCGGCAGGAAATTCGCGCAAATCTCAAACAAACACTTCCTCCGACGTTTCTGCTACTTATCCCTCTGCAGCCGGAAATTCTACGCTCTATACCACCCCTCAACAAAATAAATCATCAACACCACCTTCTTCGAAGGAAAGTAACACAACAGCAGGAGGGTATGCATCAGATCAAAGAACAGTTCAAGAGCTGCAAAACGAGCCTGCCACATACGCAACACTAGAAGAAGATTACAGCGCCAAAGCAGAATTATTTGCTGCGCCTGTTCTTATTCTCGATAAAAACCCGGCTTTTTTTACGTATGAAAATGAGAAAGATCGAGTTGGTGTGGCACCGCCATCTCTTTACGCTCCAGTACCATCTCGCATATTACAACCGAGAGCTTACTCTGCTTTAGATCATGTCGCCACACAAGAGTCCCAAGATGGATATGAAAATTCTGCTTACATTGAAATAGCACCGGGGTTTGTTCCTTATGAAGCTCCTAATACAAGGCCACCAATAGAACCTTTTGATATTTCTTACTCTGCCCAAAACCCAACGCCTTTTACACTTAAAAGAGAAAATAACGCAGTCGTTTTGGAATTTGGGAATCAAGGCCAGGCTTACCTTACTCCATATCCAGCAAATTATGACTCTTTAATGGATTACGTAGCTCCTCCCGAGGAAGCAACACAAGACCAGGTTTACTTTACTCCGAATTCATCGCCATTTGCCCTTGAAAGGGAAGAACATGCCTCTCCGTCCGAATATGCGTCTCAATACCCGGTTGATTACGCGCCGAATCCAGCAATTTCTGTCCCTGGAGAGGAAAATTTCGCAGCACCTCTGGAATATATAACCCAAGACCAAGTTGACTACGCTCCGAATCCAGCGATTAATGCCCATGGAGTGGAAAACTTCGCAGCACCTCCGGAATATATAACCCAAGACCAAGTTGGCCATGCTCCGAATCCAGCGATTTCTGACCCTGGAAAGGAAAACTTCGCAGCACCTCCCGAATACGCAACTCAAGACCAATTTCACTACGCTCAAAATCAAGCGATTTCTGCCCATGGAGAGGAAAACTTCGCAGCACCTCCTGAATACGCAACTCAAGACCAATTTGACTACGCTCAAAATCAAGCGATTTCTGCCCATGGAGAGGAAAACTTCGCAGCACCTCCGGAATATATAACCCAAGACCAAGTTGACTACGCTCCGAATCCAGCGATTTCTGCCCATGGAGAGGAAAACTTCGCAGCACCTCCGGAATATATAACCCAAGACCAAGTTGACTACGCTCAAAATCAAGCGATTTCTGTCCATGGAGAGGAAAACTTCGCAGCACCTCCGGAATATATAACCCAAGACCAGGTTGACTACGCTCCGAATCCAGCGATTTCTGCCAATGGAGAGGAAAACTTCGCAGCACCTCCGGAATATATAATCCAAGACCAAGTTGACTACGGTCAAAATCATGCGATTTCTGTCCCTGGTGAGGAAAAATTCGCACCTCCTCGCGAATATTCAACCCAACACCAAGTTGACTACGCTCCGAATCCACCGATTTCTGCCCCTGGAGAGGAAAACTTCGCAGCCCTTCCGGAATATACAACCCAAGACCAAGTTGACTACGCTCCGAATCCAGCGATTTCTGACCCTGGAGAAGAAAACTTCGCAGTACCTCACGAATATGCAACCCAAGACCAAGCTGCATACGCTCAAAATCCAGCGATTTCTGCCTCTGGAGAGGAAAATTTCGTAGCACCTCCGGAATATCCTACTCAAGACCACGCTCATAATCCAGCGATTTCTGTCCCTGGAGAGGAAAACTTCGCAGCCCTTCCGGAATATACAACCCAAGACCAAAGAAACTACGCTCCGAATCCAGCGAGTTCTGACCCTGGAGAAGAAAACTTCGCAGCACCTCACGAATATGCAACCCAAGACCAAGCTGAATACGCTCAAAATCCTGCCTTTTCGGAATATACAACCCAAGACCAAAGAGACTACGCTCCGAATCCAGTGATTTTTGCCCCTGGAGAGGAAAACTTTGCAGCCCTTCCGGAATATATAATCACAGACCAAGTTGACTACGCTCCGAATCCAGCGATTTCTTCCCAAGGGGAGGAAAACTTCGCAGCACCTCCGGAATATATAATCCAAGACCAAGTTGACTTCGCTCCGAATCCAGCGATTTCTTCCCAAGGGGAGGAAGACTTCGCAGCACCCCCGGAATATGCGACTCAATACCAAGTTGACTACGCTCAAAATCCAGCGACTTCTGCCCAAGGAGAGGAAAACTTCGCAGCACGTCCTGAATATGCGACTCAATACCAAGTTGACTACGCTCAAAATCCGATTTCTGCCCCTGGAGAGGAAAATATCACAGCACCTCGCGAATATTCAACCCTACACCAAGTTGACTTCGCTCCGAACCCAGCGATTTCTGCCCAAGGAGAGGAAAACTTCGCAGCATCCCCTGAATATGCAACTCAAGACCAAGTTTACTACGCTTCAAATCCAGCAATTTCTGTCCCTGGTGAGGAAAATTTCGCAGCTCCTCCCGAATATCCTGCTCAAGACCGGGGCTATTCTGCACAAAATCCATGGAGTTTTGCCCTTGAAAAGGAAGACAACGCAGCTGTTTCCGAATATGCAACTCAAGACCGGGCTTACTTAGATCAAAATCCAGTGCCTTTTGCCCTCGAAAAAGATATCTTCGCAGCACCTCCCCAATATGCAACCCAAGACCAAGTTGACTACGCTCCAAATCCAGCGGGATCTGCCCCTGTAGGGGAAATCTTCGCAGCACCTTACGAATATGCAACCCAACATCAAATTGACTACGCTCAAAATCCATCGATTTCTGGCCTTAGATTGGAAGACAATGTAACTCCTTCCGAATACCCGACTCAATACCAGATTGACTATGCTCGAAATCAACATCAAGCTTTCTCTGCTCCAAATCCATCCGAATATGGAACGCGGGACCAGGTTTACTCTTATCTGAATCCATCAGCTTATGCTCTTGAAGGCAAAGACCACACAACACATTCCCAAAGTGTGACTAAAGAGCAAGCTTATTTTGCACCTGTACCACCTCAAGAGCAAGACTATGCAGGACCAGTTCCGGAGAGCGATAATGCAGAGCCTACGAAACTGCCATATGAAGCCGCGCCAGGAGAGAAATATTCTGCTGTACAGCCTAGACCATTCGAAAGTGCAGAAGACGAAAATTCCACAGAGAAGTCACAATACAACATTGCTGCACCAGCATCGTCTCATCCAGCATACAGTCCTTCTTCTTATGAATACCCTAGTGCACGTTATATTCCAAAGTCAATATTTTATCAGCCACCGAGCTCGGCTCTCACGCCCCCAGTTCGACCCTATTCAGAATTAGATGTGCCTAGTTTGAGTTCAACGCCCAGTTATTATCAAAATTCGATAGTTGATCTCTTAACAGCGCTCAGATTCTCCGGTTTATCCAGAGCTGTGCAAAGTTTACGTGAGCCAATTGTCCTTGGAAAAAGAGTTCCATCCGAATATGGAGCTCAATATTCTACTTATTTTGAACCGGTACCATCTCAAAAGCAAGAAAATATAGAACCACAACCGCCATCTACATACTCAGCTGCAGAGGGAGATTTTGCAGTGCCTGCAGCACTGTTGAATGACGCCCCAGTCAGTGAAGAAAAAACCCCAGAAAACCTCAGTCCACTAAATTATCTTGCTTCAGTGCCATCATCTTACGCATCTGCAGTACGAAGCTACGCCGCGGAGCCTGACTCCAACCCACTCAAAGAGTCCACATCATCATCATCGCTCGAAGATGCAGGAGATGATTACGCCATAGAAAAATCACAAAGCGGTAGTGCTACATCAGCGTCGTCTTATCCAGCAAGCACACAATCACTCTTGCATCATCCCCCAAACTACTCATCTCACTTGGTCACTTCAGCATACACACGTCCAAGTAACCCTTACGGTTGGCCCTCGGCGGAAAGGTATTCAGCAGCAAGCGCACCTATTTTGACTGCAACACCGGCTTATTATGACAACTCGATATTTGACCGCGAAGGACTCAGCGTCTCCGCTCTGTCATCACTTCTTCAAAGTTTACGTGCGCCAATCGCTTCCATTTATTATTTGCCAACATTTGCACAAATTATTTATAATACTCGTTGACAACTCAAATGGCAATTATGTGCCGTTTTTTCTTTGTTACATATTATTTATAACCCATAATGGGTGAGTGAAATTTGCGATATGAAATAAAATTTGTCTAGTTAATGTTTAAGTAATCATTTTAACTGATTTTCTTTTATTTATTTACTGTTGGGTTGTTATTATGGTTTTGTACTTTGGATTAAAGTGATCAACGTACTAATTTTTTAACGCCAACTGTAACGAAAATTTTTGGCATACTTTGAGGCGTTGAAGATCATTTCGCAAATAGTTCGCATTGGGTTTTAAACGCTGCTAACAAAATGATCCGTAATGAGAACAGTTGAAATAGCACTATGCGGAAAGCAGAATAGTATGTTTATGAAGAAACACAGTTTGAGTGCAACTATTAATTGTAAGGCGTGTACAGTTTTGCAACCACTCTGGCATATAAATAAGTTTGAACTGGGTAGATTCTTTTTATTCTTCCAAGCTTAAACTTAACCACAATCACTTACCTGCCACATTTTGTTGAGCTTGTTCGCTCACAAATGGAATCCAACGAGCAATCGTCGGCAACATCGCCATCGCGATCACGGTCACGATCACCAATGGAATTATAGACATTCTGCGTTGAATTGTAACAATAACTGCAACTGCAATATGAATATTGTGAACAACAAAATGAAGAAGCCACATCTGCCTCATCCAGATCTGTCATATTAATCGAGCAGATGCCATCGCTATTCGAACCGCTTAGCAGGCTGTCTGGTTGTGCGAAATATTTCGGCGGTTTGCTAGCGCGATGCTTATCCGATGCAGGAGCGCTACGGCGCGACCTAAATGTTACACAAAAATGTGAATATGTAAATATGTATGCATGTATGCCAAAATAAAAATGAAAGTTCAGGAAAGCAGCCCATTTCTCTTCACTTTTTCCACACCTACCTTTTACTGCGCGTATCCACCGTATCCACAACCACATTCCAGGTGCGATGTATCAGATAGAGCAGAAAGAGCATGCGCGACGTTTCGCCATTTGGTTGCGTTCGTGCCGGTGACGTTTTACTGCGTCCATGACCGTGTATATCGTGGTCGCGTTCGTCGCGGTTGGTACGCCGCCGGCTATGACGCGCTGGCAATGTTTTGGATTTTTGTGTTGGTTCAGCACTGCCACCGACACCATCGTCGCTGTCGCCGCCGCCGCCAAATGCGTTCGACTGATAGCGTGACTTTTGTTGTCTGGGTGCTGTTGAGGCACGTGCTGTTGTATTGTTGTGACTACTAAAGGCTGTAGAGCCGCGACTGACGGTATGCCATGTTAATGAGTTGCCCATAATGTTTAACTAAGTTTAATTAAAATGATGATGCTGGAAAAGGGTAAAAAGAAAAAGGAATAGTATACTATATATATATATCTATAGTATACTATATATATATCTATAGATACATAAGTGGTAGAAAGGCAGTGACTTAGTAGATATGTATAAAGAAATTGTTAAAATGAAAAAACATCTTATCTCAGTTACATATATCTCGCTTGGAATATCATTTTTTGCGACTTGAAACCTATACATATATACTAGTATAAGGATGAAAGTTTGTTGGTTTATTTGTTTGTTTGGGAACTTCCGGGCCCAAACATGGACTCAAATAGCCCCGACATATTTTTGAGCATTATTGGTATGAAATTAAAAGTTTTAATGAAGTTTTATTCAATAGAGAGTTCATTCCAATCCAACTTTTTAGTCGTTTCCTCAGATAGAGACCAAAACGTGGAACTGGATGGCCCCCAAATATATTTGAGCATTATCGGTATCAAATTAAATGAGCTGATCAAGGTTTCCATAAATATTTCACGATATAGGGATATATATTTCAAACCGTTCCCCTCCCGGGATTGAGGCCGAAACATGGACCCAAATAGCTCCGAAATATTTTTAAACAAAAATATAGCAGTTATCAAGGCTCCAATATGCAACTAATTTAATTTTGATACTCAAACCGATTCAAATGATATAGACCGATATGTAGACACGGATTGCCATGGAAGTTGTTTATAAGGAACGGGAGAGGAGAGAGTAGCATAAGGGGAGAAAGAGATAGCGAGAACGGGAGATGTAGAGTGGTAGGGAGACTGATATGGAAGAGAGTGCCATAGTGCGATTAGTTGCAGCGAAGTGGGGCGAGTGTTTGCTAGTATCGTATAAAATCTACTAGACAAACATAAGCACTGAGACTTGTTGCAATAAATCTGCCAATAGATTTGCCTGGCTGTGAATAAGACGACGCGAGGTGAGGCATTGTCGTATCGTAACTTTTCTATGGCGTAGTCATCCCCTGCGGTTTCTATTTAATCTGCAATAGCTGATAGACATTATAATAATTCCCACATCTAAAGGGTCATCTTCATAGGATAAAATATACATATTAATTAAAACTAGAGTGCTGCCTACTGTCGAAACTCGACAGTTTTTCTAGAAGTTTTCTTATGACTAAGGTGCAACTATAGTTTTTGTATAATTATTTGTTTGTTGTTATTGTTATTGTTACTGTTTCTATTTTGTTGTTGTTCCTGTTGATGCTGCTCCTTTTGTTGTTACTTTCACTGCTACTATTTTGCTGTTGTTGTTGTTGGTGTTGTTGTCATTAATCGTTTTCATAATTCTTCTACCTACTTCTTTCTTTCTATTTCTGCTCTTTTTTCCTTAATTTCGTTTCTACTTATTCTTTCTTATCCTTCTTATTACTTGACCTTATGTTTTTGTTGTAGTGCTTTTGCTACCTTTTTATATTTCAACTTCTTTAAAACTACACACCACAGCCAGCCAAACATGTTCAGAATTGCATGTAAGTTTGGTGAAAACGCACAAAGTCAGCTACATATGCTTGCGCATTGAGACAGCTCTGTTGTGCTCAAATGCATGCAACAACAACCACACGGGAATTTTCCTACGACGATTGTGGGCGCATTTTCCAACCAATTTTAATGAAAATTGGCGCAGTTCTATTTGAGAGCAATACCTTTCTAATGGTGTGCTTAGTTTTAAAATCGGTTCAGTCGTTTCGACGGAGAAGAAGGAACAAAATTTATGTTAGCGTATTAATTTAGTAAGATGTTGTTTTTAGGTGGCGAGCTTCAAAGAGCTAAAGCGTTTGCTCTTTTATGTACTTTTTAACTTTTTAGTGAAAACAAGAAGTGAAAAAACTCAAAATAGAAACTGACATAAAAATCGCATATGTATAATAAAAATAGCAATATATCTTGACTAGCTGGACCCGTGCGCATCTTGCGCAAAAAATAATAAAACATACATGGCGCTAGTCGAGATAGTTTGTGCTGTCACGCTCATTTTAAAAAACTTATATTTATTTAGTTTTATGTCTACAGTGGAACTTATGGAACTTTCAATGAATTACTATATGTATATGTATATGTATATGTATATGTATATGTATATGTATATGTATATGTATATGTATATGTATATGTATATGTATATGTATATGTATATGTATATATATATGTATATGTATATGTATATGTATATGTATATGTATATGTATATGTATATGTATATGTATATGTATATGTATATGTATATGTATATGTATATGTATATGTATATGTATATGTATATGTATATGTATATGTATATGTATATGTTTGACAAACATATCGCATAAAATGTTTTTATTATACCTACATAAATATATATATATATATATATATATATGTATATATAAGTAGTTATGTGTATTAAATTTGTTTATATATTTTACATATATTTTTATATATACATATGTATGTGGTCCCTGCCGACTTGGGTAATTTTTTTCCACACGTTTGCCTTAGCAAGCAAATCAGTGGTCCAAGCTTAATTTATTCATCTGCTACAGTTCCTGAGTTTTTACTTATAAATCTTTGAAAATTTGCCCCTCTTGACCCATTTTTCAAAATTTCAGCATATTTCCTCATAACGGCATAACGTCATTTCATCACTCGTGCTTTATTAGTGACTGAATTATCATGTTTTACATGTTTTTCGAAATATATCCATATGCCTTAATTTCAACCCCAACTTTCTCTGTTCCCATTAGAATCTGTGTACCCAATTTCATTTAAATATTTCTATTTTGCACAAGTTAGAGTGTGTACGGCCGGACGGACGGACATGGTTCAATCATTTTTTTCATCCTGATCGTTTTGATATATATATGTAAGTCCATATCTATCTCAATTATTTTATGGTCTTACGTACAACCGTTTTGTGATCAAAAGTATACATACATATATTGTATGTACTACGTACAGCATATCCTATACTGAAAAGCCCCCAGCATAGGTATGAATACACACGTGTTCGATACATTTTATTTTTGCAAAATACTATTTAAACAAGTAAGGAAGCCTAAGTTCGAGTGGAATCGAACATTAGATACTCAGCTGTATGCTTTCGTTGTTTGTTTGCGTTTGATGAAAACACAGTGTATTTTATATAAAGAAAGTGCTGCATTTAGTGGGCGTAGCCACACCCATTTTCAACATTTCTATCAGTCATCCAACTAAGCATATGAATATTATTCTTTGCTCAAAATTTCATTCCTTTATGACTTCTAGTTACAAAGATGTCACGTTACAAATTCCCAAAGGGTGTTCCAGAAATATCTTTGCTAAAAAGTAGGCGTGGTCATAAACCGATTTCAATAAATTTTTGCGTGTCTATTAACACAAGTTATAAAAGCATATAAACCAAGTTTGGCCATAATATCTCAATTATTTGTCGAATTTTGGGCTCAGAAATCTCGTATATTCCTGTTTATAAAAAGAGGCGGTGCCACGCCCATTTGCCAAAATTTTTGTGTTTTTCCTTTTATGTCCGCAGTTGGACTCCTGTTATAAAATTTCAATGATATATCTTTATATTTGACAGAGATATCGCTTAAAATGTTTTTATTAGGCCACTTTATAATACACATATATAAAAGTGGGCGTGGCCCTCAACCGATTTTGGAAATTTTTCGTCCAAACATTTGACTAAGTAAGTATATCACGCGTACCGAATTTCATCGATATATCTTCAACGGTTTCTGAGTTATGACTCATAAAACTTTCAATGTTTGCCCCTTAATAAGTGGGCGTGGCACCGCCCATTTTCGAAAATTTCATCAAATTTCTTCCTAGGGGCCTGAGCTGGGCGTTTTTTTTTTTCAGAGTACATAATAAAAATAGCAATATATCTTGATGGTAGCTACTAGACCTCTGCAAAATACCATTTGCCTCTTCTATATTTGCGAATACTCTATGCATTGTACAATTAGTCACAGCACAATTTCAATGCAGCTACGAATAAAACCCATACTTTTCATTTGGAATACAAATACTATTTCTATTTGCTCTGTTGGAACGATTAGTGTACACTATTCGCCACGATCGAGTAGAACATAATAATAACCATGTTATGAAGTATTCGCAAAACCTTATTGTTTCTTTGGTTTGTTTGTTTATTTAATGTGCATATGGAATTAAGGTGGACCAAAAAATAAAAGTCCAACAAACATAATATGTTCCATTTTTTAATGATAAGAAATATTTTTCTTGTTCATTAAGGACTTTGAAAAAAATTATGTATCATCACTGATATAAAAGGAGAAAGAAATTTGGAGGCATTTGCACGACCTCTAAATTTTAATATGTATATTAAGGCAAAATTTTAGGTATAGATTTCCGTATTATATTAGCATGAAAATCGGGCTGTTCCGCGAATTTCTGAAGAACTAATTAACATCTCAAACTATGTTATATTTGTGACATTCACCTGATTTAATGATTTAACAATTTGCAACCAACTAAATCTACAAGGGGCCTACTACGCAGGGTTTGAATACTACAACAACAATAAAGAAGTTGCTTTACTTTTACTGCATACGTGTTCATTGCAACCGCCAGAAACCCCGGATACATTCGTTTTTAATTTAAAACCCTTTTTTTGGCAAAACTTCTTGTTTCACAACTAATCCCAATTTGCCCCCTATGAATCTAGTTGGGCAACTCCCATAATTTATCTAGTCAGTTAACTGGTAGGTTGGCTGACTAGTTTGGACTTTCGCTGCAGGGTATATACACATGTACATTTGCATTTCAACACAAGTGATATCGAGTGATTACAAAATTGATGGAAGAATGGACAGCTGAAGTGTTGATGAAGACATGTAGACAAATGAGGTGAACAGCAAAACATAAACAAGCGGATATATGTACATATCGTCGGCCTCCAGCCAGAAACACGAATGTGAAAATTTTTTTAAGTTCGATGTCTGCTCTTTATCGGGTGTATATTGATGTAGTAGCAATTAATATTTGTATAAATTCTTGTGTAAACATACATGCATAATATGTACTTGTATGTACATAAGCATATATACAAATATTAATTGTTATTATATCAATATATACCCGATAAAGAGCAGACATCGCACTTAAAAAAAATTTCACATTCGTGTTTCTGGCAGGAGACCGACGATATATATGTACATACATCCATACAAAAGCAAAAAAGCAAAGACTAACAAAGAAGTAGAAAAAAAACTAAGTTTTGCAACCGGCGAAAACTTAACAAACAACTCAGCCAGCCATCAAGCTTGGCTTTAAATTTCATATGATAGCCAATGTTCTTGTGTTATATAATTATATATGTATGTATGTACATACGGGTATGTACGTACATATATATGTACATTAGAGTGGCCCTTACGCCTATGGAAAAAAATTTTTTCTACTTTTTTGAGACGTTACCCCCTGAAATGGTTTCATGTGCGAAGAAAATATTCCCCGTTAAATATTTGCTCGATTGGTCAACGTTAACCCGTGCCACAATGTGTTGAAATAATAAACCAAGGGTTATATGGTTCGGTGGACGTTTATGTTGGACGAATTCTCTAATATTATTGAATTGTAGTAGATTACAAGGTTCTTATTAATTAGACTCCACAAATAAATTATTTATAAACAAAATATACTGATATTCTATATATTGAAGTACTGAAATATCATGGCTCCTTATTTACTCATATATATATACAAACAATTTAAGAAAATTGAAATTTTAATGCATATTTTTCATGTAATCGTACATACATATTTATATGGGAAATTTTAAAAATAAGTGCCCTCTATTAGTGTAATTGTATATCGACGGCTGAGAATAAGATCACCCTATTTCAAAAATTGTTTCAAAAACGCCCTATTTGAAAAATTTTTTCAATAACGTTCTATGTCAGATTTTGCTTCAATAACGCCCTATTTGAAAAATTGTTTCAATAACGTCCTCTTTCAGACAATTATTCAAAAACGCCCTATTTCAGAGAAATATATATGGAATTTTCTCTGAAATAGGGCGTTCTTGAAGCAACATTTTTTTCGAATAGGGCGTTTTTGAAACAATTTTTGAAATAGGGCGATCTTATTCTCAGCCGTCGATATTCTCGTACATGCATACACAAATAAGAAATACAATTCAGAACTTTAAACTTCTGGAAAGTCCATTGAAAGCGTTTGCGAGGCAGTGAAATAACTCCCACATAAAAGGAATTAAATAACTCCCAAAGAGGGAAATGAAATAAGTTCCAACATATTGCGAGTTATTTCATAACGAAATAAGTCCCTATTTTGTATGAAACTATTTGCAGATTTTTAATTTTTTTTGTGGAGTTACTTTATTTGGGAGTTATTTCACTGCACCAGCGTTTGCTGCTGGCAATTTGGGTATTTTTTTCTATAACACTTTGCTACTGCACGTTTGAGCAAGCTAACTCTTACACAGAATGAAAGACCAATATCCACATAGTAAAACCCCTAAACAATTGCAATAGCTGTAACTTTGTAGACTACTTTAACCCTCTAACACCCGGACGATGAGGTCGCTTTTACCCCTTTTTAGAAAGTCTGCAAAAAATATTATTTCGGAGGTCGTTAGAGGGTTAAATAGTTATAGAAAATTGTTCGCCATAGAATTTTACTAGGTATCCACAGACAAAAGAACCTAAATACCACAGTCCAGGGACCTTAGGCAGGTGATTTTTGTGACAACTTGGGACTTTTCTTACTATTTTTTTTATATCAGAATTCAACTAAAATGGTGTGCAAATGAAGAAAATTGGAAACTTTCAATATTCTAAGTGCCTCTTCGGATGAAAGTCTTACAAAATGACTCGAGGAATATGAATGGGAAACCGACATTGAGGACTGTATCATAAATAGCGCTGGGCCGTCTCGATATTATATTTGTGAAGCATTTTCAAACGGTAGTTACGCTAACTACGCGTAAAGTGACCATAATATGGACACAAACTTTCCCAAGGCCGACAGATACTCACTTTTGCTATGTTTGTAAAAAACTAATTTGTCTCACATGTGCTAAAAAGGTACCTATGTATGTGTGGCATGTGCTTCAGTTAACTGACTTCCCCAGTTGCACGTTTTAAAATTACTGCATTGAAAGAAAAGAATATATACTACGATTTTAAATTAATACATAGCTCTTAGGTAAAATATTTGATTTTTTTGTTGTACTATGTTGCTTTATACGTAAGAACCAAAATTTAGTGTCATCTACATACATACGTACATACATCTTCTACGATTATTGTTACTCAAACAATGGTAACGGTAAAATAATAAAAGTATTTTGATTAATTTTATGCAAGTTTAAACTAGTTAACATCTCAGAGTTGGGTTTTCGGGTATACCTACGCACATACATATATTTATCGCGGCATAGCCAAAAGCAGCGCTTACTAAAAGTGATGTTGGTAATTTTTCAACTTCAACTCGCTGTGGCACGGGTTAGAGTTGTCCAATCGGGCCAAAATTTTCAGGATATTATTTTTTTATTAACCAAGAACATATCAGGGGGTAACACCTGCAAATTTCCGACTTTCGAAAATAAGGGCCACTCTAATGTACATAGTATGTAATTAGAAGATATGAAAATTGCTTGAAATTTCAATGTGCAAAGTCGAAGAATCAGATAGCCAAAGCATTTGGAACATTAATCAGCATTGTTGTCGATTTTTTTTGTTTAATGGGCATTTGAAAAAGGCGGTCAAAGTCTTTAGGCGATGAGTAACAAATTGGCTTAAGAAAAGATAATGTAAAATAGAAGAAAAATAACGGAAAAAAGAAAGAAGAACAAAAACAAAATCAAAGATAAAAACAAGAACAAAATCAAAAACAAAAAGAAAAAAAATTTAAAATAAAAAAATTAAACAAAATAAAACAAATTAAAATGAAATGAAATCTAGCTTCACCATCTATTTCATATCTTCGTTTGGTATTTTTGATGGCTACATTGAATGTCTAACACTATCTACAAATATCAGCCCAATAGACTATTAGAAGTCTCTCAGCAATTTAAAGTCCCAATTGAGCTCTATTTTCTATATCAAAATTCCATTCACTAATGGTCCATTGAAAATAAATTTACTGCAGATTGTGTAAGATTCTCAATGCAACTCTAGAAAAGGGATGTGTTCGGTGAGAAAACGAAATGTCATTAAAAGGAAGCTACTGTATATAGCAACTCAAAGCAGTCCGAAGAGTGCTTCATGAGAAATTCCTGTGCGGAGCACTCTCCCTACTGAGGAGGGGGAGAAAAGCGCCTTTTAAAATATTTATATGGAAAAGTGCTTCTTTGGGGCTGTTTAAAAGAGCGATTTATGTAGAACACCCAAAACTCTCCCTCAGATAACCAGTATGGACTCCTTAACTTTTGTTTGAAGTTCACTTACATACATATATATTTGTATATTTTATCGAAATTCAAGAGAATTCAGTCATGTTTTTCGTCACGACTAGTTTCAGCTACATACTTCTGCCATTACTAGTTCACTCTCCTCCCTACATCGATCTGATCGACCCACTGCTCTTTTATAAATAAACTTAAATATTTGTTTTCCATTGCCTTTTCATTTAACTTTACACTCATTTTCCCTGCCAGTCGTTTCAATGCCAAAAGCTATACAAATACTCAACATAAGTTGATGTGCATGACAAGTGGCATGTGGCATGCAAAACTACTTAGCTCATTCATGTACAATTCGTTTTAGTTTTCTGTCTTGATAATTTATGTGTTCGTTAGACGTTTTTACAGCTAAAGCTGGGTATCCACATCATAAGAAACTGCTCAAGAAAAAATAGGCATTTATTTCTTAACATATATATAGTACTTCTTTATTGATAGTATTCTATCTGTGCAATGTGTATGAATTCATCCAAAAATTTTGTGCAACTGGCAGTTCTGCGCATGCGCCTCAATTATATTTAATGTCATCTGTGAATATGTGTGACAAATATATTCAATTGAGTTCAGAGGCGTTTGAAAGAAAAAAAATGAAAGGCATCATTGTGTTCTAGGGGACTTATACCCCTTTGATTTTAGTTTTTGAATTTGTTTATAATTAATATAAGAAATTTGCCACATTTATTTTGAGATGCAAACTTTTGTGAATTTTTGTATGAAAATTAGTGGAAATGTTCTAGAAAAATCTATTTTCTATGCACTCATATTTTTATGAATCGCGGCAGAAAGCGTTCCATGTTAAAATACTGTGGTCCGATCCATGGGCATTATATCAAAAAGTAGAGTTCTGCCGTTTGAGGGTTATGTTTGTGAAGTATGTACGTTCGAAGGCCGCCAACACGGTGATCTAAGCAAAAGTACTGAAAAGTACTGCGAATTTCTAAACTGAATAACAGGACAATTTAGACAACGAACTTTTGGACACAGCAACATATGAGGACCAAAGTTCAGACTACATTACTCTCCAAACCGACCTCAACAGGGGACCACAGGTAATAATATAACAAGATGGATGAAATAAAGGACTACGAACCAATCGCTATATGTTCCACATATTTACAGTGGATAAAAGGTGGATTGGTGGAAGATGCACTGGGTTGTACGGAGCTTGGGATTAAAAAATCCTTTTGAGTCCCGGACTACTGCAGTATCTTTCAGGCATTGATACGTACGGGCGATTCCCAGTGGATGTCAACTTGCAAGATCGCCAAAATTATACTTCGGCCATACCACTTAAAAACTGCAAACCATCTACTCACATGTTCCCACGAAATCTATCTATCTATTACGTATGTAAAGCTATTTTATTTATTTTATCCCTTTTATTGTCAAAATACAAATATAGCACCGCTTCGACATTTTTTTAATTTTTTAATACGAGAAGCAAATAATAAATATCGTCGTACCATACGAAAACTAACATATTTAAAATTTCTGGCGAAAGCTATCAATAAAAAAATTCTGTACGAAAAGTAGAACATTTGACTTTTGGCCGACGAAAAGTAATAAAATCGAGTTTTGGCTGACGAAAAGTAATAAAATCGACTTTTGGCTGACGAAAAGTATCAGTAATTATATACTGTTTTTACATTGAAATTGTTTTTGTTTAAACCAAATTGATAGTTTTCGTCAGCCAAAAGTGGATTTTATTACTTTTCGTCAGCCAAAACTCTATTTTATTACTTTTCGTCGGCCGAAACTTGAACTTTTTCCTTTTCGTCAGCCACAAAAAATCTGATGTTAGTTTTCGTATGGTACGACGATATGTAAATCCCCTATAATTTTTTAATGTGCCGTCACTGCGGTTTATTTTGAATTCATATGTCATTTTTCAAATTTGATTGCTTGGTTTTCTTTTTCTTTTTTTTATATATCTGTACTGTAATGTTGGCTGATGGAACTCGTAGGTATTACGAATATAGAAGTACTATATATATGTTTCTTAAGCAATTTTGACGTTTAATTTTTCTTGAAGAAATAAATACGATCGTATTTCTTGACAAAGCCAGCGTTGTCAGTCTCATTTTTTGTAAAAATTTTAATAGATTTCCTTGTAAAGTGGATGCTGTCCAAAGAAAATTTGACAAAAGAAAATTTCTTGAATATTTCTTGAGCATTTTATAATGGGTTTTAGCATTTCTTGTGATGTGGATAAATCGAAGTTTTGGTTCACTTGTTTTTACAAATGTTTCAGGAAATTCTGTTCTGCTTAGTCCCTAGGTATCACAAACAGTTTAGTCACTACATTAAGCCACAAACACAATGCATCTGACATATTTGGTTAATATATGTAACTGAAACTTCATTCTGAATGAGTACATACTTATGCATGTCTATTAAAAGGAACCCTTATAACCCTCAGTCTAGGACATGTAATTTTAAAGAGACTTTCGATTAAGAAATTTTTGTGGAACAAGGATCCGTACTGTGATATGGTACCTAGAAGTTTGAAATGTTTGTTAATAGAAACACCAGCCCAACTTTAGTACTAGAAAATACTAAATCTATGACAATTAAAGCGTATTAGCGTATAGAAATGTACTCTCTAAACTTT
This sequence comes from Urophora cardui, assembly GCA_960531455.1. NCBI lineage: Eukaryota > Metazoa > Arthropoda > Insecta > Diptera > Tephritidae > Urophora > Urophora cardui. Next base: position 34,862,886 of record OY482670.1, on the reverse strand, counting down.
TTCTCAAAAAATACGCATCTAAGTACACTCAGAGAAAAAGCAACCTAAATTTCAGTATAGCGGGCTTGAATCAAGCCGAAAACGTTATGAAAGTCTGTTAAGCTTGAAAATGCTAAAATCAAGAATATATTCTTAATTTTAGAACGGCATTTTTGAGAAGAAAAAGCTTATATTATGAACTTTCCGGATTGAAACAAGTTTGAATAAATTTATTTTAAGCATTGCTCATGATTGATTTGAGAAAGTGCGTTCTTATTTTCAGAATATTCAACTTTGTTTTAAGAATGCTTATACTTGCTTTCCACTTTTTCGAAATTCAAATTTCGAAATCATTTAAACCACCTAACAAAAATTGGAGAGAACATTTTTTTTATTTCTTTGTATTGTATTTTATTATTTTTTTAATTGATGAGTCATATATACATGTAAGGAGATGTAATCCTTATTATCACTACATATACATATATAATTCAGTCTTTACATACATACTTATAAATAAGAAAGATCTACATACATATACATATCTTATACCGAACTCATTTTAGAAAAGTGTATACATTTTTCCGTAATCTTTTTAAAAAAAAATCCAGTCAATACTTCCACTACCAACACAGATTTTCACCACCCAATTTGAGTGGTAATATCCCTATACAAAACAATTTTGAACCGTTTCTTACCAACACCGATTGTCTGGAATCCAACAATTTTGGCCACGATTTAAAAAAGTCAACGGCTTCCAAATTATTCAAGTTTTGCTTTCGCGGTTCATACATACATGCCTACTTTACTTGTTTGGCCACTCCTCCACATTGTATGCAATTATTCATCTATATCAAATTATTAAAAGCCATATTAAAACATAAGCAAAATTCTCATCAGCGCGATAACTCTTACCTGTTCCTTTTTCCTAGCAAATGATTTCACGCGAAGCTCCATTCACAATCCCAGCGGGGGAATAGCTATTTTTTTTTTGTTTTATTAATCTCTTTCACACAAAAATGAACAACTATTGAAAATTATATATTTTCTGGTAAACATTTGGCTCTGGTGCTCTTAAATTAGGAATTTCATTCTTAAACCAAGATTTTTTCAGTTTTTTATCTTGTTTCAAGAATGCTATTCTTGATTCAAAATTGGGGAAACTTAAATTTCATTTATTTTTTATAAATTTCTGTAATTCTTAATTCAAGTACGACACAGCTTGTTTCTAGCCCGCAACTTTTCTCTGAGTGTACATACAATGTCAGCTTTCAAAAGAAACAAATCGCATGCAAACTGAATTCGAAGTAAATTATGTTAAATAAAGATGTTTACTAACACAAAACTGAAGCTAAAAGCAATAAATTGTTGCAAAAGAATAGAGCAGTCAAACTGCAATAGCGCTATTTAACAAGAGAATCGATCGTATTTGAAGTCAAAGTCGATTGTGCTGATGAATGTCGCAGTTATGCAGCTAATAATAGCAATCTCAGGAGATAAAAAACTGGTGCGGATCACGAAGAATGGATGTAAGAAAGAAGTGCAATGCAATAAGTTGAGCAGGCCAAGAAATAGAATAAAGCGAGCAATGTTTTTAAATGCATAGCCTGCCAAAGCAATGAAGTCGACGTCTATTGATTATACTCTTGTTTAGTAGAGAATAAATGGTAAAAGTCAAGTGTATCAATTCTGCAATTGCTACTGCTAAATGTCTGAGAAAGATAAATACATTAAAGTAAATTGAATAACAACGAACTAAGAAAGAAAACAAATATGTATGTTTAAGAATCGATTTTTATATAACCAGTAGTGAGTTATAGCGATAACAACTGCACTGTTTCATCATTTACCAAATTCGTTTTGCTAAGTATCAGCCATTTGTATGAATTATGGATAAAATTTCAGCTAATGCATTAACATGGTCATGTCAGTAGTACTAGATACCAGCTAAAGAAGATCCATCTACCAAGTCTGGCTGCAGACGATCAAGGCAAACCCCAAATCGGTCATTTCGACTAACATAATTGAAGCGTCCAACCTACAATTTAGCACGCGACTAAGAGCCAGGGAGAAGATTTCCGAATACAAATATTAAGGCATCTCAGGGATTAGAGAAAAACTGAAAAGAAATTCTCTTTTATCGCCTTCGCCTATGCGTAAAGATCTCTGAAGTTTTCCCGAAGAACTTTTTCTCAAAAACTCCAAGTACCCCTTCTATTGTTAATATCGGCCATGTTTCGGCATCATAAATTAGGACTATAATGTCCTCCGCGACTATATTTACGACTATATTACGACATGGCCGAAGCCAGCCAAATCACAACCTAACCCAACTAGAGCCTTCCGCGGCACTTCAGCAAACACCTACTCGACCTCTACAAGGAGGTAAAGAAATATATTAAAAAGCCATTGGATCCAGCAGCATATAAGCAGGCTTTCAAAAATGTAAACAAGTATACTGTTTCCAACTACATCTTCATACGTCGGCGCATCTTACATTGTTCTAAGAGACCAACCAACCCCATTTGCGGCAGAAGAGTTGGAGTTACCAAGGGAAACGCGAGTAACCCTAGCACAACTAAGATCAGGTTACTGCAACAGACTCAACTCCTACAGTATCAGGCTAGATACCAGTACTCCAAATGATAGAGGGCATATTTTCAGCTGTCCTTCAAACCCACTCACTTGGAACCACTGTCGTTATGGACCAGCCCAAAGGAAGCTGCAACTTTCCTGAGCCTCACACTAAGTGAGCCTGATGACAATCTGTTAGAAGAACAGACCGTCTGAGCAGGGCTTCGTACTGCTACAGCAACAACAACAGGACGTGCACGATGAGCGACTTTTAGAGCGTGATTTCAATTCGTCGAGAGCGGACTTTATCTATTTTTCATTCCCTTACTTAGTTCAAAGTAACACTTGTTGACAAGAGTGATTTTTTGTTGGATTTCAAGGCTGATATTTTTCTCATTATCCATGCTTGCTTCCAAATGAAGCTACTGGTTATAGAATGCAGCGAGAGTTTTAGTGTACAACTAAATTTTTACACTAAAATCAGGTCCATTCATTTGACTTCACTATAACTGAGAGCCAACAACTAATTTGAATTGATATGTATGTATGTAAGTAGATGGAAAATGTGTCGAACAAGAAGAAAAGTGGCAGCACTTTAAATGTACACTAGTATCGCCGGTGGTCGAAATTCGACCATGCAATTTATTTTTTCAACTTTGTATTGGTACAAAAATTATTCCTTTTCGCGGAGATAAGCAACACTTTCCAAATTCCAGTTGTACCGCAACACTGATTTGCCCTTTTGATCACGGTCCGACGCGAAATCATGGTCAAAATCAAGGCAGATCTAGGAAGGTAGGCCCGGTGGTGAGCGCTTTTAAATTAAAGCGACTCTTCAACTGTGTTTACGATATTTGTAAACACGTTTACGATATTTGTAAACACGTTTACGATATCTATTTATCTTAACCAAAAATTTTATTTATTAATTATAAAGAATTTAAATAATTTATAGAAAAAATTATATGCCTATGCACTGCTCCTGACTCATACGAACACATCCATATCAATTTTATGTGGATATGAGTATGTTAAATGTGCAAAACAGCCTGGCAATTGTTTGTATGGGAAAAATGTTAGCCTATTAATATATAGATATTCATCTGCCACGCAGGGGATGTATATATGAATGTAATTTACTCGGGAACACAGAAATAGATGTTTGGCAGTGTAGAAACTATTTACATGATAACATCATGACATTTTATGTGATTATATTAATAGGTGTGGCAGTTATGACAGTTATGATAATTCAAATTAGTGCTTACGGTCTTAGTAAGAACGTCTAACATAAAAGAAATATACAAATTTGCAAAAAAAAAACATGCATCTGAACCTGTTTTTGTTGTGATTAATAGTGTTTTGCCACTCTCTTTTCGCCTGTGCATGCTGTGCCATATATTTATTTATTTATTGTGTTAGAAGTTGAGGTTAAGTAGAGCAACTTACGTTGATCTCCTAACACTTGCAGACAATCATAGATTTGTATATATGTATGTGCTTGCTAATAGCCCAGTTAGCCGAGAACGTGTGGTCCGCTCGCTGACGCAAACGCCCGTATGCTATTTTTAGGATTTTTTTGAGCCCGTAGCAACCCAGCAGAATTTGAGGTAAGGAGGTGCATATTCAGTAGAATATTCATTATGAAAAATACCCTGAAACTAAGTTCAAAATTCATTGCTGAAAAAATAACTGAACACGCAGTGAAGACATCAGGTGTACTGAAATACATGCTATGGAAGTTCTCCCTGCGTATTCAGGCCTTTTTTCCTACAGAAACTCTCCCTTCTCGTTCAGCAGTTTTTAGGTAGTTGATTTTCGACGCCACCTTTATATAAAAACGAAAGGGAAATTTCAGATTTTAGAACTACATCTCTACTGAATATTCAGTAGGAAATATGTGCTGTTTTCCAACTGATAAATACTGCAGGGAATCAGCTGTTTTACTCACACATATTTACATATATATATAGCTTGTTTACATTTTGGCAGGGTTGCCGTTTAGTCATTTTTGAACAAACAAGATTTTTACTAATCTTCAAAGTGTTATGCGGATTACTCTTCAATACACAACTGTGCATTATTTGCCAAATGACAAGAAAATACTAATTTAATCGTTTTTAAAGTTGTCGTTGACGACTTTTTTTATTAATTTAGTTACTTTTTTACGGCTTAGTTGGTAATTAAAACACATTTTTCTTGTAATTTTGTTGCTGCCCAATATATTTCCATCACACCTTGGTGATAGCTATCTAGGACTAAAACATAAAATAACAAAAAACACAGTCAGAACATTAAATTTACAATTGAAAATCCATAAAAAAATTATATTGGGAAGCAACAAGATTCTCACAAAAATCTGTGTTTAATTAAGAAATCTGTACTGAGTTTCTGTGACTCATATCTTTTCTAGTATAAATAGATGGTGACAAAGTGTGGATCGTATTAGTGTGACATCACTTTAATTGATTTTGTTACAGAAACTCAGATTTATTGTGGCAATTTATAACTTTTTAATGTAGAAAAATTGCAGAAGAAGACCACCAAGAGTTATCAATTAAGAAAATACCGCCACCATTGTGTATAAATACAATTTTTGCTTTAATTTTCAGTAATATCTTCATTTATTAGGAGTGTTCAATATCTCAAAATTTTTACATATTTTTACGAATAGTTACGAATTTATGTTCAATAACCCAAAAATTCGCAAAAGAGAGCCAAATTGAGAGAGTAAGACCTCGAGAGAGTTGATAAACGCTGCAAGTAAAATTTTCACTTGCAACTACTAGCAGCTTTAAAAAAATAGAAATGTCAAAAATATATGATCACAAAAATTTCAATTGGAAATATACAAACATTTTAAACGCAAATTTCTAATTGTGTACTAAATAAGTTAGCACAAAAACGAATCTTGATGATGTTGTGGAATAGCCAAAGTAGAATTTTGTTTTCCTAATTCAATTATTTCCATTCATTTCCAATTTCAAAAATTTCAATTACAACCTAACCTAAAAATCAAATTGTCAAAACAGCGTATCAGCTGTTTTCTTGCGAATGTTTACGATTTTGTGTTCAATTACTTTGGTTGATAATTTTCTCTTTTTCTCGATTTTACTCTTAATTTGACATTGACGCTCTTTTTGCAAGTAAAGTTGTTGAACAAAGCTATTATCTTGTTATTAATTTATATATATATATATATATATATATATATATATATATACTAGCTGACCCGGCAGACGTTGTTCTGCTAAAATTTATTCCTATGAAGCCTAAAGAAGTCTTTGATTACCGTATTGCTAACCATTATCTTAGAGTCCATCTTAATGACTGCGAATAATAAAAAATGTCTATTCTCTGAATAAAAGTTATAGTTATATTCGCCGCGACAAACCTACTTCCCCCGATACCTATCTCTATCTCAATCCCTATCTCTATTTCAGTCTCAATCTCAATCTTAATCTCAATCTCAATCTCAACCTTTATCCCTATCCTTATCCTTATCCCTATCTCTATCTCTATCTTTTTCTCTATCTCTATCTCTATCTCTTTCTCTATCTCTATCTCTATCTCTATCTCTATCTCTATCTCTATCTCTATATCTATCTCTATCTCTATATCTATCTCTATCTCTATCTCTATCTCTATCTCTATCTCTATCTCTATTTCTATCTCTATCTCTATCTCTATATCTATCTCTATCTCTATCTCTATCTCTATCTCTATCTCTATCTGTATCTGTATCTCTATCTCTATCTCTATCTCTATCTCTATCTCTATCTCTATCTCTGTCTCCATCTCCATCTCCATCTCCATCTCCATCTCCATCTCCATCTCCATCTCCATCTCCATCTCCATCTCCATCTCCATCTCTATCTCTATCTCTATATCTATCTCTATCTCTATCTCTATCTCTATCTCTATCTCTATCTCTATCTCTATCTCTATCTCTATCTCTATCTCTATCTCTATCTCTATCTCTATCTCTATCTCTATCTCTATCTCTATCTCTATCTCTATCTCTATCTCCATCTCCATCTCCATCTCCATCTCCATCTCTATCTCTATCTCTATCTCTATATCTATCTCCATCTCCATCTCCATCTCCATCTCTATCTATATCTCTATCTCTATCTATATCTATATCTCTATCTCTATCTCTATCTCTATCTCTATCTCTATCTCTATCTCTATCTCTATCTCTATCTCTATCTCTATCTTTATCTCTATCTCTATCTCTATCTCTATCTCTATCTCTATCTCTATCTCTATCTCTATCTCTATCTCTATCTCTATCTCTATCTCTATCTCTATCTCTATCTCTATCTCTATCTCTATCTCTATATCTATATCTATATCTATCTCTATCTCTATCTCTATCTCTATCTCTATCTCTATCTCTATCTCTATCTCTATCTCTATATCTATCTCTATCTCTATCTCTATCTCTATCTCTATCTCTATCTCTATCCCTATCCCTATCCCTATCCCTATCCCTATCCCTACCCCTATCCCTATAGCTACCTACCTTTACCTTACTGGGACCGTCCATCACCATCCGGGCCCACTACTTTAGCCATCTATGGGAAAGAGCCTTAGAAATCACAATGAAAAAAGCTGTATGTGGAAGCCTGCTCAACGCTTTTCATTTGCTACCAATATCGCTCGAAAACATTCAGGGGTTATCCGGGTCCACGCTTTGACCCAAATCTTGGAACCCGGCCTAGGCATCACTATTTAAAAAGCTCTTTGTTGAAGTCCTCCTCAACAGCTTTCATTTGATACCAATATCGCTCAGAAACTTTCCAGGGTCGCTCGGTCCCACGTTTTAACCCATATCTGGGAACCCGGCCTAGGTATCGCAATGAAAATACCTTTATGTTGAAGGCCTGTTCAACACCTTTCATTTGATACCAATATTGCTCGAAGACTTGCTGGATCGATCTGGGTCCTCATTTAGGCCTGTATTCCGGGAAGCTCCCACTTTTTCGAAATTCTATATACCCTACTGTGTGCACTAACACCACATGAATCTACTGTGAAAATTTCATAAAGAACGGTCGGTTACTTTGGGAGTTTATAAAGGACACACATCCACAGATGCACACATACACACATACATACCGATTTTTCAAATTTTCGGACTTTTCCGGAGGGATTTTCCAAAATTTTCTTCCGTACGAACCATCTCCTCGAGAATACGAACAACTGACAAAAAATTTTACAGAAATCGGTCCAGCCGTTCTCATCTGATGAGGTTAGTAACATTTTTTACACCATTTTTATATATATAGATATATTATTATTATATAATACGTTTTCTTTCCTTTCTTTTTAAAAATTAAAGTATCTAATAGTAAATGGTTCGTTTAAGTAGACATACTATTTTTTCCATGTGAACACATATATGTATATTCGATAACATTTTACAATCTTGTTGAGTTAGTTGTATAATGCTGTGAAAATTACTGTTTAAATATTTAATAACTAAAAATGTTCAACTGGCAACCCTTCTACCTTGCAACCATGCGAGCGATCAGCTGCCACGTTTTTACGTAAAAAATCAAAATGATTTTGATTTCTGCGGTACGGGCTTCTGCGTCGTACGTCGTTGAATAATCGGTTACATACAAATCCCATTAAATAGGTTGGATCAGCTGACACGGTACACGGGTTTACGTTCTCGACTAACTGGGCTATAACGCTGCGGCAGTCGTGATGCTTTTTACTGCAAATGGCAAACATTTACGATGTGAAGTGAGGAGCCTTCAGTGTGCTCATATTTACTCGCAGTGAGAAAATAAATATATATGTATAACGTGAATTGCATGCATTTAGTTATTTTGAATTGGAAGAGAAACTTGAACTAAAATATGTATATTTAAATTTGCGCCAGTTTATTAACACTAATGCCACAACCTTAAGCCCTGTATGTTTGACCAGATCAAAGTGGCCCAAGATGAACGGATAGCATTTATTTTATAACTTAAAAGCTTAAACGCTTTCATCTATTAACATTTTTAATACATTTTGTAAAAATACTATCAGCACATTTAATGTTTATGAGATATATATATATATGTATAATATCATTTAATATACAAAACGCCTCATCAAACGAACGCTGCCGCTCAGCTTGCTTAACCTGCCAAACTGATTGGCCCAATTATTACACAGGAATGAAGCAGGAGCAGAGCTAAAAGCAATGGAAAACTAATGGAAAATTTCCAAAGCGGCCTACATGCACATAAACTACTTTTGATGCCATAAGCAACTGGTTTTTCAACTATTTTTGTTCAACGGGCTACAGATTCTGATCCAAATGGTTTTCTGCAACGGAATTCCTCTTCTGATTTCGATGGGTTGTAAGGCGAACACTTATTTTTAAACGCTATTGAGTTTTTTGTTTGTTGTTGGTACGAAATTCAAATGGGTGATAGAAATTCAACTGTTTATTTGCGTTGCAAGCCAAATTAATATTCTTTATTCATGAAGTTCGTTTTTAAGACACTAAAAGCGTTACGTTTTTTTTTTTTTATAGCGCCAAAAGTTTTAATTATTATGCATATTTTTAACTTACATTGCGAAATTAATGCATGCAATTAAATTTAAATTTATATTCAATTGATTTTATGTATTTTACTCATCTCTATGCGCGTCCTTAAACTCATGTTCATGCCATTGCCAGAATTATTGTTTCACACATAATTAAAACTAAGTAAACATGTAACTTTTAACTAATTAGCTTTTAGTTCTTGAATTAATGCGAATTTACATATTTGAAATACTTGCTTTTTGCTGTTTCGTTTTATTTTTTTTATCTCATTACAAAGCGAATAATGTACAGACATACGATAGAACAAGTTCGCTTCTTAAGTCTTCTGTTTGAATAGGCTCAAAGTATGTTGATTGTTGTTGTGTTTTTTTTGTTATTGTTATTGTTATTATTGTTATTTTGTTTCTGTTATTGTTATTATTGTTATTGTTTTTGTTATTAGAATATTTGGCTGTGCAGCCAGATTAGCTTATACAATTTTCATTCACGCATACAAACTTTGTAATAAGTGCGACTTTTTAATTTCCTTTTTGCAGAAATTTTTTCGTCGCTTTCCTCAAAATTTTTTTCCATTGGATTTTAAGCTTTCCATTTTTATTCTTTTCACTTTCGTTTATAGGAAAATAAATTTGAAATGTAATACACTTGCAATTGCTATCACATGCACAACAACAACAGCGATAACAAAGTAAACATTGTATAATAGCGAAGTCAAAGAAAGTAGCCAGAGTTATGACATTTGTATATCACTAGATACATACATACAATGCAACTAGCTGTACGTGGCGGTCAAATGGTAAGTGATATCATAAAAAATACAAATTTCACTTTTCATAAAAGAAAGACCAAACGCAAGCCAGAGCAACAAGCACTTGCGAAAAAATTAATTAAAGAAATTGTGAAGCCCAAACAAAAGAAAAAAAATAATTAAACTGATTAGCTTTCGAGCACATATTATTACATATGAAAAATATTTTGGCGACTCATACAATGAAAAAAGTTAAAAATTAATAGTTAAAGCAAAACGTTGACCAGCTATGGTAGTGCCAAAACTGTTAGCTGCATACAAGTTGTCAGCTGAGATTTAAAAAAAAAATGTGAATAAAAATCCACCACAATGCATGCCAGGACAGCAGCAAATGTTTTTGAAGTCAAATGCTTTAGCAGCGATTCAAAGCAAACAGGAAAAAAATAGAAGAGAAATGTAATAACATGCAAACACAAAAATGAGAAAGAAAATGTAATCACATGCAATTAATTTAGATAAAAATCTATTTCATGTGCACTAAATTTATTAAGCGCATTGCTTGATTATTCACTGCCAACTGCCAACTGACATCTGTCATCTACCGCCAAAACACAACACACTTACAAAAGACTTAAGCAACAAACTCGCCGAAACCTAAGTATTTGCATTGTGTCTGAATTGGCTGCAACGCAAATAAATTTCAGTAAATGTTAGAGCTAGAGGATGTTGCATGGACGTTCAATAAATAATAGCAGCAACACGCAGCAAACAACAACAATACTTGTATTTTTTTTCTTTTATTCTATGTATGTCACAACAACTAGTACACACTGTTGCTAAACCTATTTTATAAACATGTAGAGAGTGTACATTAGAGTGGCCCTTATTTTCGAAAGTCGGAAATTTGCAGGTTTTACCCCTTGATATGTTTTTGTTTAATAAAACAATAATACCCTGAAAATTTTGGCCCGATTGAACAACTCTAACCCATGCCACAACAAGTTGAAGTTGAAAAATTAGCAAAATCACTTTTAGTAAGCGCTGGTTTCGATAAATATATGTATGTGCGAAAACCTAACTCTGAGATGTTTACAAGTTTACATTTGCATAAAATTAATCAAAATACTTTTATTATTTTACCGTTGCAATTGCTTGAGTAGCAAGAATCGTAGAAGATTTATGTACGTACATACATATGTAGATGACATTAAATTTTGGTTCTCACATATAAAGCAACATAGTATTAAAACAAAAAAATCAAACATTTCACTTAAGAATTGTATATTAATTTAAAATCATAGTCCATATTCTTTTCTTTCAATACAATAATTTTAAAATGTGCAACTGGTGAAGTCAGTTAACTGAAGCACATGCCGCGCATAGGTTACCTTTTTAACACAAAGTAACGTCTCCATAGGCATAAGGGCCACTCTAGTGTACATACATTCATACATACTAAGTAGTTACATGTTGCTGAGCTGGTTTTGCGACCGGCATTTTAAAAAGTAGAATTAGGTCAATGCTTTGACATAGAAGCTACATACATAACTTATCTGTAAATCGTCTGCGCTTGATAATTTTTTTTCTCCATATGCGCGTTTGTTTTGGTGATATGCTGAAAATAGGTTATTATGACAACTGGCTACGCATGCCCAGCAATATGTAGATATGCACTTTTATGTATATAGAAGAAATGTCGGTATTACCAATAGAACTTATAACATTAAAACTAAATGTAAAAAATTGGATAAACAACGAATGAACTGAAGAAAAACAAACTCAGTCACAACGGGAAGCTTTTTCTGTTTATTTTATAATTGTATAAAATTATCTACATATATTGATGATCTTACTAACGGATTAACGGCTTAAATATGCGATACTAATCTTTAGTATTTTTAACACGCCTTTATTAGCCTCACCTGTATGTTTGTATGTAAACATAACACACTTTTAGATGAATGTGTGTGTATATCATAAGCTGAATAGAAGTTTTTGAGTGTGAGATGTACTTAGCTATTTGTAAAAACGAACACAAGCCTTCTTTGCTGCGATAGAACAAGTATTAAATTAATATTGTAAAAACTATGAGGCATTAAATCATCTATGACACAAAGAAAAGTCAGCTGATTACGTGCTGTTATCTAATTAAGGCCAACTTCACTTTTCTACTGGGCTAAATATTTCAGTATTGCGGCAGCCACTACCAACTATCCAAGGTTAGATAGACACTATAAAATATTTTATATATTTGAGATCCTAGGTTAGGTTAGGTTAAGTTGGCGGCATACATTGATTCTTCACATAGACCACATATGATCCTTAGTGTTACCACATCGTATTTGAGGCATTATACTAAATTTGGAATGCAAAAATTTCCAAGTTTTAGTAATTTGTCTACTTATGAAAAGTATTTGTTGACCACTAGATTTCACAGCAGGTGTGAGAGTACTCCCCCTTCTGGGGTGCCCTATCGTAAACGACCCAAAAATCTTGGGTGTTACCTTCAACAGCCTTGCATCCTTCTCCGCGCATACGACCACGATCGCGAATAAGGTTCAAAGTCGCAACAAAATCCTCAACTCGCTAGCCGGCAGCACCTGGGCAATAGACAAAGAAACCCTTATCGCAACATACAAAGCAATCAGGCGGCCGGTCTTAAATCATGCATCGCCAATATGGTCGCCGGGGACTTGCAGGACGCAGTGTAAGAAACTTCAAGCCTGCCAATATTCAGCATTACGAAGCACCACTGGAAGTCTACTACGGAACACCACCTACAGCTCGAGGCACAGGTACTCCCAGTAGAGTGGTTCAAAATTACATTAGAGTGTTCTAAAGAAATTTTAGGCAGACAATTCTAACTGTTGTCGCCAAAAATGAAAAACTTTTACGTGTGAAGATTAGCGCATAAGGGAGCTAATAGTAACACATCTTTATATATCGTCGCTATAGAAGAAAAAAGACGCAAACTATTTTGTTGAGGAAGAAAGACGTAAACTTTTTTTCTTTCAAAGAAAGACGCATTAAAAATATTTTTCGAAAGAAAAAATCTTTATTCTTTTTTGATAACGAAGAAAGACGCTTTTTTTACTATAAAGAAAGACGCATTTAAATATTTTTTAGGAAAGAAAGACGTATTCGATTTTTTATTTTTCTTTGTCAATATTAATGCTAATGCGTCTTTCTTCGTCGAAATATTTTATAATGCGTCTCTGTTCGTCGAAATATTTTTTAATGCGTCTATCTTCGTCGACATGTTTTGTAAAGCGTCTTTCTTCCCCGACATATTTTTAATGCGCCTTTTTTCGTCGACAAATTACTGACATGCGTCTTTCTTCTTCCGGAGCGACGATATATTACGCTAAGCGATTTTTTGTAAGCACCATAACTTTTACACCGTTATACCGATTTTCGAAAATGTAGTGTCAGATGAAAGGGCTTGACCTGTAGATGTGTTTTTTGAAAAGGGTTGCCAGATGTTTGAAAATTTAATTTTGCTGTATAGTTTGTTTGATTTTAAAATCTTTGGTGCCATATGAAAGGGCTTGACCTGCTATTGAGTAATTTAATAAAAATTTTACAAAAAGGCTTGCCACCTGTTCAAAAATTCAGTTTCACGCTATAGTTTGTTTGATTTTTAAATTTGAGGTGGCATATGAAAGGGCTTGGTATGGAAATGAGTAATTTATTAAAATTTTTACAAAAAGGGTGCCATCTATTCAATAATCCATTTTTACGCTACAGTTTATCTCATTTTTAAATTTGAAGTGTCATGCAAGGCCTAGCACTGAAGATGGGTAATAAAAGGAGAGGGAAGAGGAAAATTAAAGGGACGGGTATGGCGAAGGACAGGAAGCGAAAGAGGAAATATGAAAAATAAAATGGATAAAGGGAAAAGAAAGCGCAAATAAAGGGGAAAGGGGAAGAGAAAGAGAACTAGAAAGAAAAGGGGGAGCGCGCCAAATGGCCTTTTGGAGGTCGCTTTAAGGTTACCATAGTCTAGAAAAATATTCGGCACAAAACTTCACTATGGGACTCCTTGGTCAAAATCTTTGTATAAAAAATCTAGGTCTACAGAAAATAAAAATAACCAGTAGCTATGAAGGTATATCAAAAAATTTTCAAATGTGGCAATAAGTGGTCTTCCACCCTCAAATTGTCGCACAGTATAATTGAAAGCCACAGCATCGTGTGGCCGGGTTTACTAGTATTTCATAATTATCGTATGTATACATATATATATGAATACTTATAAGTATTGCAGCATATTACTTAAGCCGAAAAAAAAGCATAAATGAAATTGGGTTAAAGCAACAAATTTATCTGCTCTTAAATAATTTTTATTGCCACATAATCAATGCTAAATAATCAATATTTGGTGCTTTCATCATACATATGTATGTATTAGCCCAATATTACAACTGCTACTCATTTCTTGCATTCTACTTTTATTTTGCTTGCTTATTTTCACATCACCATCCAACCTACTTTTATTTAGAAAAAAAAAAGGAGGCCATGACTTTGACAGGCATAAACCTCAATTCTTAGACATTAGTTAGTGCCCACAAATGTACATATGAGCATGCATATCTCGCCTTCAGGTTTGCTCTAAAAACATTCGATAACTCAAATGTGATGTTAGTGGGCATACTTGTTTAAGCAACAGGTTTATTTTGTGTTCAAGTAGCATGTACGTACTACTTTAATTGCATAAGAAATATAGATATCACACTTAAAAAGTGACGACATCATTTACCTAACACGCAACGCCTTTGCTGTGTGCCTGTAATGTAATGTAATGCTGAAACCTGAAAGGATAAAATTAAGCAATGCTGTGCTGATTTAATGTCGCAAAATCAATTGGAAAATAGATGACTTTGTGATGGAGTTTTTTTTTTTGAATTACAATTAGTTGAAAAAAATGTACAGAGTGGAACAAAAATTCAAAAGCTGTGACTTTCGATATTGGCCGAATGACTGCGAATATGCATTTTTTGTGATTATAAGATAATTTAAATATTTTCTAGAGCTGTTGGCCTAAGAAAATTTATTTCCTTTGTAAATTTCTGGTTCAGATGTGTGTGGGTCTGTCAGAATACCGTATCCACCTATTGCCTGCCACTCTTTTGCAAGAACTTTGCTTTAGAGCCAAACAGCACTCCTTATTCGCTCCGTCCCCATTTTAAAATCTTGTCGGTTTCCAATAAATATGGCACTTACAATAAAAAGCTAATTACACAGCTCAGAGGATGAATAATTGGTGGGTAATGATTGAATAGCTCATTTCAGCAGAGAACTTGATTTTTCGTTATGTAGTAAAACAGGCGCTCAGACTACGTTAATGCCCAAAGAGAACTCAACAGGGTCTATTACGTGTAGAAATAGAATAGGACGGATGGAAGAAAGGACTGCGAACCAATCGCCATACATTCAACTTATTTACATACGGATCAAAGATGGAAGTAAGGGTAGGAGCTGCAGTATTTTGTCAAGAGCTTGGAATGCAACAAGCCTTTACACACCCGGACAATTTCAGTATCTTTCAAGCGGAATTTTCTGCTAAACTAAAGCCTCAAACTCTCGGATAAACATATTCACCGACAGCCAGACAGCAATCAAAGCGAGCACGACAGCGACGACTACCTCTATGTATGTATGCATGTGAAGCAATGCAGGGCCAAGCTACATGAACTCTGTAGGAATAGACGCATTACCTGCTACTAGGTACCCGGACACCCGGGAATCGAGGGAGGTGATAGGGCGGACGTGTTAGTCAAAGCCGGGGCAATACTAGCGCCAGTGAACGTGGAAAACGGTTTGCCCTTTCTAAATTACCCAAAAGCTGAAATAGACCAGGCACTGATTGGCAAACGCGATTTGCGGTTCTGCAAACTTCTTGGCCCATAACCTATATATGTAATAAAAGATGTTTAGTCGATCGATCACTCCGTCAATTTTTCGAACAAAATTCGTATGGAATGCGCATTGATTACCCCATTTGACCTCGTCTGATATTTATATACTCACACGCATAGTTTTCTTCATTGTTGACAATAAAATTGATAATTTATTTTATAATTAGCTTTATCAAATTGCACATTTATTTCTACATCACCGGTATTACAACAAATCATCTCATTAAAATAGCTGCACATCCGTGCATTGTTGTTTTACTAAGTTGAATAGTATGAAGAACAACAAGCAAACAAAAAAATCATGTCAAAGAAACAAGTTGAGCAATTTTCCGCGGTGTGTATCTTCCCTGCTGTTTTTTTTTTCTTCTTCTGTATATACAAGCAAGTTTTTTTTTTGTTATTTTTGCTTTATTGTTTTCCTCTAATTTTATGCATCGTTAACTGTGCTGATGCAATAGAATGTACAACTACACAATTTTATTTAAGAAACTAATACGAATATAAAATGTCATAAAATGACAATGGAAGTCGCAATGGAAATTATCTTAGAATTTCATATGTTAAATAGAAATGCGTATAAAAAAAATGTTTTAAAAACAAGTTGTTGCATTTGTTGTTGTGATGGCTCAATGGAATTTTACGATCTGCATTTAAGAGCCATGTAAGTGATGGAGATTTTGAGCAATCTCATGGTTATGCAGTTTTATACATATAACAGTGTAACTAATGTTTGTTGTCATTGCTAGATTAGGTTAGGTTGAAGTGGCTGACCCGCAATTCAAGAAAGCGAGGGCATACTTAGGCCGAATTGGCCTTTTATGATACCTCATATGGGCCCTGGTCTCCTTGATAACTTAAAAAGTGAAGCCAGTGAAGCTAAAGCAGGGCTTTACGCAGAGATCGACATTGTTCAGCTATTAACTTTTGCTACTACACTTTGTATTATTCAAGCTCGCTAAACATTCGATTCTAAAGACACGCGCTTATTTTCAACATTGACATACTTTTTTATAAGTTTTTTATTTTCTCTTTTCAATCTACACATTTCTACAGGTACTCCACTCATTCTACTGCGCCAGAATCTAAGAGGATTTATGACCAAGAGTTGTTGTACGTACGCATGCGTGTAAAAATAGATGCAAAGCAACTCTAGAAGTGGCATGTGTTGAGTGCAAGTTTAAGGCATTGCGGCACAGCTTTAAAAAGTAGAAAAGCATGGACAACGTCTTTTTCTTCAAATCACTTTTGTTGTTGCTGTAATTCTGTATGTTTATATGCCACTAAATGTTCAATGTCATCATCCGCCGCTTAATCATTGGCCACATTTGCTGCAAAGCCACTGCTGCCTGCTGTTTTTTTAGTGCCACTCAGCCTCAGTAGCGACTGCCTACGGGCTTATGAATGTTGTTGTGGTGCGCCTCAATGCTTTTATGTTTAAATATTTTTTTTTTTCTTTTTTTCAAAATTTTTATGTTTACATTTCTATTGTGATGCTCACTAATAAAGTTATACAAAGTATGAGCGCCGGTAAAAGACTATCGGGCTTGAGTGTCAAGGTTCAAAGTGATTTGTTGTTTGGTTCATTACTTTTTTGTTCCGCCTACATGCTTGTTAATAAGTAAGTGAGTGTTGTAATGTAAGAGATATGCATCGCAAATATAACGAATATGTAAGCTATGTGCTACTGTCTTTTAAAAATTAGACAATCCATTGCCGTCCCTAGTTGAGTGGTGTTGTCAAGCGTATATTTATAGTGCCATGACATGTCATTGTTTTCTTTTCGCCACTTTAAATTTTCACTTTTTCCGGTTGTGTTTTTTCGTTTTCTTTTTTAGTTTATTAGCTCTTAGCTTTTTGTGTACAACACAATTTTTTTATTCACTTTTCTTTTTATGCTCTTCACCTCATAAACTTTGACGTAGGTATGTATGTGTATACTCATTTACATTTTTCCCACATTATATATGTACATATAATTGTTTTCATTTTTAGCATATGTACATTGTGCAACAAAAAGGTGACTTAGTCTCTATTAAATTTTGACTTTTCCGGTTTTTTGACTTTCTATAATAACACTTTCTTAATGAAAAACTAGTTACCATCTAGAAAAATACTTCACACACAGACAGTCACCTTCAACTTTACCTTAAGTCAAAATTTCTTCTATTATTTTTTTTTAATTTACACCTGCTTTCAGTCACCCGCCCCCCACCTGCTTGTCAATAAGTATGCCACCTCTAGCATGTAGCTCTACTTTCAAGTACTTGTTCGCTTGCAAACGCATACCAATGCCGTTTACGGACACACGCATGCAATTCTGTTTATGATTATCTCTTTTTCAGTGACATTGCCTACTTCCATTCTATACTCAACGTACATACATACTTTTGTCTCGTAACAATAGAACAATGACGAGAAAACTTTGTAATTTGTGTTTACGAGTATGTATACATACATCACAAAGTTGTAACATAATCAATTTGGCTTTGAGGCAGACCACTTTCTGCTTTACGAAACTTTCCAGTAAACATGACCTAGAAATTCGTTTTTCTTTGCTTGGAATTGTGGAGAGAGGATATGTTTTAGAATCCGATACACATTTTGGTTTTATAACAGGGAGCAGCAGCAAATTTGTGAGAGAGAAAGACTGCTACCCTCAGATAAATCTTACTATCACCATTCCATTTCCCTCTCCGATAACCGATAACAGGTATCCTCAAAACCAAATACTGCGAGCCTGTTTAGCCCACTTTTCACTCCTCTTCCGGCATTGTACTGGTATTTCTTTAAAGACTCAGCCTAGTCAACATAGCGCAAACGAGGAAGCTTCTACCAATAATATTTTTGCGGAAATTATTTCATACATGTGCATTAGGGTAGTGCTTAATATCCAATTAGCGATTTTTTTCGGTCTCAACCTCTATATCGGTAAAAGCACGATCAAAAATACTACATACTAGCTGGACCCGTGCGCATCTTGCGCAAAAAATAATAAAACATACGTGGCGCCAGTCGATATAGTTTGTGCTGTCACGCTCATGTTAAAAAAACTTATATTTATTTGGTTTTATATCTATAGTGGAACTTATGGAACTTTCAATGAATTACTTATATGTTTGACAAACATATCGCATAAAATGTTTTTATTATACCTACATACATATATATATAATTAGTTATGTGTATTAAACTTGTTTATATATTTTACATATATTTTTATATATATGTATGTGGTCCCTACTGACTTGGGTAATTTTTTTCCACACTTTTTCCTTAGCAGTGGTCCAAGCTTAATTGATTCATCTGCTACAGTTCCTGAGTTCTTACTTATAAATCTTTGAAAATTTGCCCCTCTTGGCCCATTTTTCAAAGTTTCAGCATGTTTTCTCATAACGGCATAACGTCATTTCATCACTCGGGCTTTATTAGTGACTGAATTATCATGTTTTAAGTGTTTTTCGAAATACATCCATATGCCTTATTTTCAACCCCAACTTTCTCTGTTCCCATTAGAATCTGTGTACCCAATTTCATTTAAATATTTCTATTTTGCACAAGTTAGAGTGTGTACGGCCGGACGGACGGACATGGTTCAATCATTTTTTTCATCCTGATTGTTTTGATATATATATGTAAGTTCATATCTATCTCAATTATTTTATGGTCTTACGTACAACCGTTATGTGATCAAAAGTATACATACATATATTGTATGTACTACGTACAGCATATCCTATACTGAAAAGCCCCCATTTAGCATAGGCCTAAAATAATATAATGTTTACATACAAACATACAGCTGAAGCTTATAAAAGTGTTTTAAAATATACACGACTGTTAAAATGGAGCGACATCTGCATTTGAGATTTGAATTGATAGAATAAAATAATTCTGAAGGCATAGCTTTAGGCGCAAATCTTTTAGTTTAAATTTAAACATTTTATTTTTGCAAAATACTATTTAAAACAAGTAAGGAAGCCTAAGTTCGAGTGGAATCGAACATTAGATACTCAGCTGTATGCTTTCATTGTTTGTTTGCGTTTGATGGAAACACGGCGTATTTTATATAAAGCGAGTGCTGCATAAAGTGGGCCCATTTTCAACATTTTTATCAGTCATCGAACTAAGCATATGAATATTATCCTTTGTGCAAAATTTCATTCCTTTATGACTTCTTAGTTACAAAGATGTCACGTTACAAATTCCAAAAGGGTGTTCCAGAAATATCTTTGTTAAAAAGTAGGCGTGGTCATAAACCGATTTCAATAAATTTTTATAAAAGTGTATAAACCAAGTTTCGTCATAATATCTCAATTATTTGTCGAGTTATGGGCTCAGAAATCTCGTATATTCCTGTTTATAAAAAGAGGCGGTGCCACGCCCATTTGGCAAAATTTTTGTGTTTTTCGTTTTACGTCCACAGTTGGACTCCTGCTATAAAATTTCAATGATATATCTCTATATTTGACAGAGATATCGCTTAAAATGTTTTTATTAGGTCACTTTATAATACACATATATAAAAGTGGGCGTGGCCCTCAACCGATTTTGGAAATTTTTCGTCCAAACATTTGACTAAGTAAGTATATCACGGGTACCGAATTTCATCGATATATCTTCAACGGTTTCTGAGTTATGACTCATAAAACTTTCAATGTTTGCCCCTTAATAAGTGGGCGTGGCACCGCCCATTTTCCAAAATTTCATCAAATTTCTTCCTAGGGGCCTGAGCTCAACACGTGGGTAAAATTTCATCGCTCCAGCTATATTAGTGACTGAGATACCAAATTTCCGATTTTTTCTATATAGGAAAAGTGGGCGTGGTCATGGTCCGATTTCGCCCATTTTCAATACCAACCGTCCTAGTCTCGACACCAACTTGCATTTCAAATTTCATCAAAATATCTCAATTTTTGCGCGAGTTAAAGCCCGTCTCCACATAACTTGATTCACCAGAGAAACATGTAGCAAAACATCTCGCTCAATAACCCGTCTCCACGTGGCTAATCGTGATTCAGTTTGACATTTCTCTTTTTTGTTCTTCTTAAATGTTTGTATGTTTGCTTATTTTTGCGTCTTTGCTTTGGTCTGTGTGAGATTTCGATAGATTTTCGATACAAAATTAGGGAAGACATCGATATCATCGAGGTTGGCAAGATGATTCAGAATGAAACAGTGTTTCAATATTCACTCGCTCTCAGAAATTTGTATGGAAATTGGCGAGTTTCGGCACTGGTTTCCGTGTCGAAACAAGATTGAGAGAGAAAATGCAGAAAAAAAGAGCGAAACACGCTATGTGGAGACATGGTATTAGAGTGTTTATAGACGGACGGACGGACGGACATGGCTCAATCGATTTCTCTTTTCACCCTGATCATTTTGAAATATTTAAGTCCATATCTATCTCGATTATTTCATTCTGTTACAATCCACCGTTATGTGATTAAAACTATAATACTCTGTGTACTAGTACAGCTGAGTATAAAAAGTACCACGCCAAATAAAACACCGTTTCGCATGCATAGCTAATTAATATTTTTAAAACGATGCCTTACTTATTAATTTTGGTAAATTATGTGAGCAGAAAAAGGGATATTTATAAAACACCAATTAGAAATAATATATATGATAAATTTCTGTCCCGGTCGGAACCTGTTAAGGGATGTCGCAAAGAGGTTATGCGATACCATTAACCGTCTCTGTCCAGCACCAAAATTTATATTTGGTATCCTTGAGTACAAGACTAACGATTTTGGCCGTTAGATATAAAAAAATTTAATTTAATTTTTTGGTTTTTATATGGTAATCTGAACTTTGACCCCTCTGCAACACGACTTAAACCTTAACGCCGATTGGGACCAAAATTGGCATTTGGTACAGGATTTTGAGTACAGGATAATCGATTTTTGGATAAAAAAAATTTAAATTCATTTCTTGAGTCTCCATAGAGTTTTCTGAACTTTGACCGCTGTGCGACACCCCTCCACCGCTTCCGATCGGCACAAACATGTATATGTGGTATCTGTGACTATATAAGCATCGATCTAGGAGGTGAGGGTAATAAAATATGCTATAAAATTTCACTCCATACATCTGGGGACCACCCTAGTGTGCATAAATATATGCATATGTATGTATGTATATCAAAGCTTGTGCAAAAAAGTTTTACACATATTTGCTCTTAATTTTATGCCTCAATGAATTCGCTTGCATACATTAAACTAGTTCAAATGTTCAAAAACAAAGTGAAGAAAAAACATGGAAAATAAATAATGCCAATTCGGCTGGTCCTACCCAAATATGCATGCATTTAAGCTTTGTTGAAGAGGCCCACCAGTAAGTTGCAACAACATACCAAACGCAATCACCAAATAGTTGTATATATATACATACATACATACATATATAAATATGCATGTTCATGTTAAATTTGTATGTCAAATTATATATCAACCAAATAGCTTTTATTTTATATGTCCATCGCGAAAAGAGATCATTGAACGCGCATCTACAACGCAAAAATGCTTCCATCGGCAAAACAAGCGCAAAAGTCTTAAAGCTATGTCATACAAATCTTGCGCTTTGCTTTGAGCACTTCGCTTTGATGACTGAGATGAAACACAGAAAAGGTGAGCTAACCACTTTTCGTGCGCTTTGAGCTTTCAACTGTTTTTATTTCCTCTTTAAATACAAAACCAAAAGGTTTTTGGAGCTCGTCTCTGGCTTAGTAAATTAATAATGATACGCGTTTTAAACTAGAACACATGACAATATTGTTATTATGGGGTAGGCACAAGCGCTAACTTAACGTAATTTGTGACATATTGTGATAGATACAACTCTTTCTTTTTTGTGCTGGAATGAAAGATTTGTTGACTATGCTCTCTGAAGTTTTAATAACAAATAACGATACCAGTTATACGTTCACACGTATCACATAGTGGCAGTTTTTGGATAAGTTCGCTCGAAATAGGCTATATTTTTCACAGCCAGATGACGTTGTAGTCGCAAAGTCCGTATTTATGATCAGATTGTATTATGGCGTTTTCTTTTCTGACAAAAAATGTTGCCCTTTAATATCTCAATTATCAAATTACGTAACATGACTTTCTATAAAATGGCTGAATTTGTAGTTAATGGTGCCCTCTTACTTAGTCAGAGGACAATATTCGTTGAAATCACCACACAAGCTTACAAAATGGCTAAGAAAATCAAACAGGGCAACATTTTTTCGAGAAAAGAAAACGGCATTAGTTTTTGGCACGCAGATTTGTTATGTAATGAAAATTTCGGTTACAAAAAATGAATCCGCTAGAGAATTTAGGCCATATTTAATTCCGGTATCTCAGACCCTTCGCGTCATATAGGCAAATATATCTCATCCAGATGACCCCAAAATGTTTTTGAGCAATACTGGTATCAAGTTAAAGGTTTAAATGAGAGCTTCAATAGAAAGCTCACTCCATTCCAACTTTCCAGTCGGTTCTCCAGATAGAGGCCAAAACGTGGATCGGGATGGCCTCGAAATATTTTTGAGCAATATTGTTAACAAATTAAAGTCGTTGATCAGGGTTTCCACATATAGTATGTAGTTAATTCCATGCTGATATCTCAATCGGTTCCCGAGATATCTGAACCGATTCAAATGATATAGAGCTATATATGAACCCGGATGGCCCCGCAATGTTGTTTGTAGTGAACGAGAGAGGCGGGAGAAAAAGAGCGTAGTATAGGGTGAGAAAGAGATAGAAGCAAAAGAATGGAGAGTTTTAGGTGAATTGACAGGCAGTGGCATAGTGTGATTTCTCGCAGCAAAGCGGAACGGGTATTTGCTAGTTTATACATACAATGTTCCATTAATTTTGATCGAACTGTCAAGCGAAGCGTCAAAGTTTTATCTGACATTCGCCTAATTAGCAAACTCAATCAAGCTTTGTATGGCAACAATGGATGCAAAGCGGTCATCACATATCGATCAAACCAACTTTCACTATGCGCTTCAATGAATTGATCATTTTCATGTGAAAAGATTTGAGAAAAAAAGTTAAATAAAATATCATATCATATATATACGTACATACATATATACATGTATGTATATTTACTAACATTACGTTGATTTTTTGCATTTTTACTCATGGCTATAACTGCCAGTGTATGTTCAAGTAAACCGATTAAAGACAACGGATATGGTGTGTTCAATGTGCTTAACGTGTTTAGGACGGTTTTGTTTAACTGGTTAAAATAAAAAAGGCAAGGACTTAGCTGTCACAAAGCGATTTCATTTAGGGACAACAAATCAATAAAAAGGTACTGCAGAACTCAGAGCACAAAAAATGCCAGGAAATGGAAGTGTGCATTTATTCAGTTGCCTGTCGGAGTTATGGCGCGGATATGATATTTCAGTAAATGGCTATAAACAAGCAAAATATTGTTTTTGTATTAACAAATACATTTTTCCCAACTCTATACAATAAGCTATCTAATGCTTATGTTTGCATGTGAATTGCATAACCAGCTTTGAAGATGCGAGACTTGCATACGCGCAGTAATAACTATAATCCATGTTTCAATGTATGTACATACATAAGCATCCCTGCAGGCAAAATTAAACTAGTATGAAAATAAACTAGTTGATCAACTGGTATGTAAAGGAAAAAAATCAATTAGTTGGGTTTCTACTAGTTGATCAATTGGTAGCAAACGGACAAAGTTATACTAGTTGGTTTTCTACTACTTGATCAACTGGTATGAAACGGACAAAATTCTACTAGTTAGCTATATACTAGTTGATCAACCGCTTTTAAGAAGACAAAATCATACTAGTTGGTATTCTAGTAGTAATATACCAATTTATTTATTAACTGAATATAGCAGTTTGTGCAATTCTATCACAAACTAAGCTTTATTGGCGATTTTGAAGTAAATTTACGCTATTATTTAACAAAAGGGTCAGAATAGTTATTACCAATTTGCCAAAAAGAAACAACCATTTCTCACAAAATAAATATTTTTAAGGCTTTTCATTTATTTTTGTACAAGGGTACACATTAAGGTGGAGTGAAAATTTTTTTTTGGAAATTCAATTTGTTCCAAAGCCAGAACGGCACCTTTCTAGCCCAGTAATAAGCCTGTAAAATTTTATTGACCTACTCGCATGTTTAGAGGTGCCCCCAGCCCCACAAAGTTGCAAAAATAGCACGATCTGGTACAAATGTGAAATTTCTAAAATTATAAAATCAAAAAAAACCGAGGTATGAGGATTGACAAAGATGGCTAAGCTGAGTATTAAAGTGAATTTCTTTTTTTTGGAAACAACAACAACAAAAGTTATTAAAGGTCAAAGTTTATACTATGCATTTTTAAATTGCAATTACTTAAAAACTACTGAACCGATGTCGAATATTTTTATATCATTCGATAGGTATTTTGATTCCATTTAATTTGATATACATTTTATGTGGGTTCCATAACACCCCCCCTGCGGGGGTCAAACCCCTATTACCCCCCTTACTTTTCATGTATAAAATGTATATCAAATTAAAGGGAATCAAAATACCTATCGAATGGTATAAAAATATTCGAAATCGGTTCAGTAGTTTTTAAGTAATTGCAATTTAAAGAATGCATAGTATAAACTTTCACCTTTAATAACTTTTGTTGTTGTTGTTTCCAAAAAAAAGAAATTCACTTTAATACTGCGCTTAGCCATCTTTATCAATCCTCATACTTCGTTTTTTGATTTTATAATTTTCAAAATTTCATATTTGTACCAGATCGTGCTTATTGCTTTCAAGTTCGCGGGGCTGGGGGCAGTTCAAAACGTCATCCTATCGCCATAAAATTTTGTGGGGTTCATTAACTCATATAAAGGCAACTTTTCATTGCTGGTACGTTCAAAAAAAGAACAAAAAAAAATCTCCATGTGTTTTCACTCCACCTTAGTACACATATATGTTTGCAGCAGGTGGCAAGAAGAGTTTAAGAGAGTTTAGTTTATTGATTTGGTTTCATCCAAATCGGAGATTCTATTATCCAACTGCCGCAGTAAGATGAAGCCATTATTCTACCTTACTATAGATCTTTGCGTGTATTGTATATAATATGCACTAAACTTTAAAAAGTACTGAGCTAATTAAAGTGAGCTTTATTAAGTGAACTAAAATGCTATTTTTTCACCTAGATGTACTGGCATTTTTCTAGTATTATTCTGACTGGTATTCTTCTAGTATATCCTTAACTGGTATTTTTCTAGTATGAAACTGATGTGTTGTCTACTGGTATGAAACTGAGTGGTATTTTTCTAGTATGAAACTTATGCAAGGGAAGACAATTGCCATCTCGTAGGCCATCGCCACGTTAGAACTACCAGTTGCTTTCAAGTAAAATGGATAGTTGGGCAACTAGATGCCGACATTTTCAAACTGGTAGAAATGTAGTATGCAACTAGTTGTTTTGCCTGCAGGGATGTGTTTTTTGCATGTACATATGTATGTATGTATGTAATAAGTATTTCATTTTATTATCTTCAATAACTCACTTTGTTTTGCCTTTCGTAATTGTTGATGAGTTTTCATTTAAACATTACCATACATATGCTCGTACATAACCTTTTTTACACAACTTAACACTTTTTCTTTACACGCGCCTGTTTATGACAAAAGCGCACACAATTTGAAAATTTGTCAATTACCTTGCCACGCAACGCAATTAAAAAGACATTAAATAGAAATTGAAAAAAAAAAAATTAAAATTGGTAGAAAAAGTGGAAAGCTGAAAAGTGAGTACAAATCATAAAAATGTCACTAACACTTTTATAGATACTTCCTCCGCCATGCAAATTGGGGAAAAATTTTGTAATAAGTAATAAAATTAAAACGCAGCAAAATTAAGGAAATTCAAATTTAAACAAAACACTTGAACGCCTCTTTAAAAATTGTTGTTTAAGGGGTTGAACAGACAGAAATAACTGATGGTTGATGAATTGAAAAAAAAAAAAGAGAAAAATTTCCAAAACTTCATTTGTCACAATATGTTTTTCATTTTATAGCCGCTTGAAAATGGCAAATAATAAGGATGTAAAAAATTAATCAATAGTGCGATGAGCAGCCACGTTGCAGCTATATATATGTAATTTTTTTACTTCCTGCACTGTTACAAAGTCGGCTGTTTTTGTGATGTACGTACATATGTATGTAAATCATTGTACAATGTACACATGTATATAGAAATTGCTCTATGCCGAGTGTATCCAAACGATGGCGTTATTGGCTCTCTATGGCGCGCAACATCACTGTAGCTCAGTTCGGCTCCGTTAATCAAATTGGCTTGGCCACCATGGCCGACAATAATATAGTAACCCGAGACTCCCACTCCAGCCTTAACGCAAGGGCGAGCATCCGTATAGCGCAGGAAGTTTTTTTCTTTTTGAAAGGCGGGAGTTTTTTGAGCGCCGATCGAGCCCTAAAACTGCTCAGCTACTGAACTAAATCATTAGTTGAACATAAGTAAGAAAATAGGAAAAAAATTTATTTAGGAAGAATGCTTTCTGTCCTAGCTAAGTTTTCACTTTAGTTTTTTAATGAAGTGATAACCATAAAAAATACAAAATTACCGTTATCTCAAAAACTAACCGTACAAAAAATTTAAAAAAAAAATTCCGAGCTCAGGAGGCCCATGCGATATGCCTGAATTTCTAGGTATTTTTTTATGATTTAGCTTTAGCCTTAGCTTTTTACAGTATGTCTAAAACACATGTTATTACTAGGGCAACAGAAAATATGCCCTAAAAAATACGTTTTTAGCGCTAAAAATATGTCCTTAAAAATGTGGTTTAAGCGCTAAAAATATGCCCTTAAAACTTAGTTTAAGCACTGAAAATATGCCCTTAAATTTTTTTTTATATACCTACTTAATAAAAAGATGTACACTCAGAAAAAAAATCATCAACACGATTCATGTAAAATTAACACGATCGATCTTTACACATAGAACAGCAACAAATTTTTCAAATTACACGATGTTTGAAACATGATTTTGGCTTTGTAACTGTCATCTGAAAATTTGGTAAATTCAACCAAATTTCATTGTTGATACAACATGAAGAAATTTTAAAATATACAAGATGATTCAAATATAAAATTTTATTCCTAAATGTCATTTGGAATTTGGTTTATTTAACATGATGATAGTGTCAATATAAACTAAAAAAAATGTTAGTAAAAATGACGTCCCAATTTTATTGTTAATACAACATGAAAACAAATGTGAAAACAACAAGAACCACAATTAACAATAAAATTTGGTTGATATAACACGAAACAATGTTCAAACATAAACGTCATTTGTAATTTTGATTTATTCAACACGATCATAGTGTCAATGTAATCTAAAAAAAAGTGTTAAAAAAAGAACGTCAAAACTATATTATATTTTTGTTTCTAAAAGTATTTAATGTTCAATATTTTATTTTTCCTCTTCATAGGTTGCAATATCACGAGGAGGTTTTTTAGCGAATAGGGGTTTGCGTGCAGCATGCGGTTGTTGCATTAGCGGCCAAACATTACTCGGTGCAACTGATAGTACTATCGCCCATCTATAAACTATCGCCGGTACATTTGTGTTCGTATGAGAAGGACGCCTTCAATTTGATCAGTTGTGCGGGTGATGTACGAATGTGCTTAATTGAAGTGATGATTATATATATATTTTATGTTTTATATGTTTTTGTATTTAAAAAAATAAATTGTACAATCAACAAGACTTTCTGGTTAATTTAAGAATAAATTTAATGTAAAATCAAAAAGATGTTATTAGCCGTGTTTCACATACGGTGATCCTAACCCAGATAAAAAATTTTGCATGTAAATGCAACAACATAGATTTCAGCTCGATTAAACCAGATAAATTGCTGGTTCAATTTCTGATCCGCCCTGTTCGATTTGTTTTTTCCGTGCTGATTTGGCAGCACAGTGCTTTTTTGATTTGGCAGAACTGAAAAGTGACATTTGTGTATGTATACATATATATACATATACCCTGCAGTAAATTTGTTTCACTGCTAAATGATCATTGATCATTCTTTGTTGAATATTCATCACAATCGTTTTGCGTTGGTGCAAGCGTGCAAGCTATATTGAAATAAAAATAGGTAAAAAAACTTTTTAAGTTAAACGGTTTTATGTTATACATACATTGCAATGTTTAAGATAAATGTACTAAAAACAAAAAAATAATAAAATAGATACAGTCGTGGGAATTATAAACATTTGCATAGACTAGACTAAAATAAAACCGTGGGGCACGTCAATTGTCTACAAATTATCGACTTAATGTGCGATAGAAGAATCGTTTAATTCGTCGTTAGGCAGTTGGCCCGCAGACGGTGAGGAAATTACTTACTATTTTCTTGCTCATGGAAATTCCAATAGTTAAACACTCCATGTTAATAAAAGAGATGTTTCAACTAGTTTATCGTTGGACATTCACACGAGGAATCGTTTCACTGCTCGTAGTTTGTCTTTAATCGACAAAACATATGATAAAAGTACTACTCGCTCACCACTATGAAACCCTAAAACTCGCTTATAATCGAGCTTGCTAGCTTTTTTCCACATTCTAGCCCTACTTATCACACGTCCATCGTTGTCGGTTCAACAACTGCCTAATTATAGTGTAACATTACAAAACAAACATTTTAATCAACGATTGTAGACAATTGACGTGCCCCACGGTTTTATTTTAGTCTAGTCTATGCAAATGTTTATAATTCCCACGACTGTATCTATTTTATTATTTTTTTGTTTTTAGTACATTTATCTTAAACATTGCAATGTATGTATAACATAAAACCGTTTAACTTAAAAAGTTTTTTTACCTATTTTTATTTTCTAGTTTTTAGTTTTTATTTCGCATTCTGTTTAATTCATTTAGTGCTTCATTATTGCAAGGTTTCTTGCCCGTTAGTTTATTGCAGTCCAACGCCTCTATACGTAGTCCCTGCAAAGTTCTTACTCTACTAAGAGCCACGTAGGCTTGACCTTCTTCAAACAGTTTCGCACCTAAGTATACGACCGCGTGATCCACAGTGCTGCCCTGCATTTTATGTATTGTAGAAGCCCATGATAGTATTAAAGGCAACATTCTTCTTTCAGCCGTCCCGTAATTGTACTTAGCTGGAAACTGTATGGCTTTCGGGTGTATAAGATGTTTAACTTAAAAAGTTTTTTTACCTATTTTTATTTAAATAGAGCGACTCACGCGCCACCTAGCGGCTCCAATTTTTTTTTAAACATTTGTAAATTATTTAAGTAATGCACATGCTAAATATCAGCCAAATCGGTCCATAATTAGGATTTTCAGTTTTAATTACCCCGATCTCAGCTCCACCTAGCGGAATTTTTTTTTAAGAAAATATTTCTTTTCAAGGTAGTAATACATGTTCCGAATTTCAGCCAAATCGGACCATAAATGCGATTTTTGTAAATATAGCGACCCACGCGCCACCTATCGGAAGTTTTTTTTAGGAAAATATTTCCTTTCAAGGTAGTAATACATGTTCCGAATTTCAGCCAAATCGGACCATAAATGCGATTTTTGTAAATATAGCGACCCACGCGCCACCTAGCGGAATTTTTTTTTTTAAGAAAATATTTCTTTGCAAGGTAGTAATACATGTTCCGAATTTCAGCCAAATCGGACCATAAATGCGATTTTTGTAAATATAGCGACCCACGCGCCACCTAGCGGATTTTTTTTTAAAGAAAATATTTCTTTTCAAGGTAGTAATACATGTTCCGAATTTCAGCCAAATCGGACCATAAATGCGATTTTTGTAAATATAGCGACCCACGCGCCACCTATCGGAATTTTTTTTTTCATAATATTGCATTGTCATCGGGGTTATACATGCGTACAAAATTTCAGATTAATCGGTTGACAGGAAGAGGGTGAAATTTGAATTACTAAATTTGACCCAAGAATAAATAATAAATAAATAAAAAAACAAACGGGGTGAGCTAAATAAAACCGTTTAAAAACCAAACGAAATATCATCTAGGCGGTTATAAACCCACGAGCCAGCTTGTATTTCGGTAGGTTTTTTGACATTCGGCAGCTTTTCTGGCAAATTTTTCAATTTGACAACTATAAAACAAATTATATTTAAAATAAAAAATATATGGAAATACAAATTTCAAATTTGCCTCTTGTAAGCTTCTGCTTTGGCCGTAAGGGGAAAGAAGAAGTCCGGAAGAAAAATTATACTGCGCACTGGCTTCTCCTTATAACATGGAATACATAGCTATCCCGCCGTTTGAGTTTCATAATTTATTTCAGTAATTTAAATTCAAATTTCCAAAAAAATAATTTTTGAAATAGTTATTTTCATTTAGTTTGAAGTTTAAAGTCAATCAAATTGTTTTTGAGGGAGTATTTGTCTCTTTTCAACGTACAGAAGAATTGTTTTGCGCTATTATAACTCTGACGAGTTTTATGGCCGAGCTTCTCTCCCAATTCGAGGTGTGCTCCTTTTGTTTTTCCTACCATTGGACAGTCATATAGGTATGAGGAAAGCAAACCATTTATTTGAAAAAATTCAGCAGCCTTTATATGAAAGCATTCACTGATGCCTCCTCATGATGAATTTCATCAGTGATTCATAAAGGATTCATTTCAGATTTTTACTGCTGGGTATATGTTGTATATGTTTCTTCTTCTTTTTAGTTCTTTGCAAGTGCAGCCAATTTTCATTATGAGCCGGATTGTTTCAGTAAAAATTTATCTTAACCCAGACCCAGATGTAATAACTGAAATGCCCCTATTGTTAATTCAACAGGACTATTTCGTGTTAATTTAACTAGCTTTTATTGTAACATTAACTAGTTAAAATTGTAAAATCAACAGGAAGACTCAATACTTTTTAGTGTTAATTCTACAGTTGTCATCCTGTTAAACTAACACTTGACAGTAGTGTTAAAGTTACACGATTACATGATGGCATACATTAAGCAACGTGTTGAAAAAAATTAACCACAAAATTTGTTGATTTTTGGTTGATTTCACACTATTTTTTTTCTGGGTGTACGGCATGGTAGGTTGTGCGCTCCCCTCTCATGCAAGAGAAATAAAAAAAATTCACATTTGCGAAACACATCTTCCAAAAGAAAACAAGTATTTTTACATACGATAATCTACATATCGTCGTTTAAAGTGCATTTTTGCGTAACAGGTATTTTCATTTTCGCGTAGCGGACATTGTTTGAACTTTACAGGAGAGCAAAAAAACTATTTCATTTAAAAACCGTTACTTATTTCTGCGTACAAACTTAAATTTAAATAGTTACGTAGATCAGTTTGTTAGCCATAACATCAACTTAGTGTAAAAAAAAAGAAACAAATTGAATTATTAGGACTCGTTTTTATACTCAGCTGTACTAGTACACAGAGTATTATAGTTTTAATCACATAACGGTGGATTGTAACAGAATGAAATAATCGAGATAGATATAGACTTATATATATCAAAATGATCAGGGTGAAAAGAGAAATCGATTGAGCCATGTCCGTCCGTCCGTCCGTCCGTCTGTCCGTCTGTCCGTCCGTCCGTCTGTAAACACTCTAACTCGCGCAAAAATTGAGATATTTTGATGAAATTTGAAATGCAAGTTGGTATCGACACTGGGACGGTTGGTATTGAAAATGGGCGAAATCGGACCATGACCACGCCCACTTTTGCTATATAGAAAAAATCGGAAATCTGGTATCTCAGCCACTAATATAGCTAGAGTGATGAAATTTTATCCACGTGTTGAGCTCAGGCCCCTAAGAAGAAATTTGATGGAATTTTGGAAAATGGGCGGTGCCACGCCCACTTATTAAGGAGCAAACATTGAAAGCTTTATGAGTCATAACTCAAAAACTGTTGAAGATATATCGATGAAATTTGGTATGCGTGATTTACTTACTTAAACAAATGTTTTGACGGAAAATTGCCAAAATCGGTTGACGGCCACGCCCACTTTTATATATGGGAACTATAAAGGGGCCTAATAAAAACATTTTAAGCGATATCTCTGTCAAATATAAAGATCTATCACTGAAATTTTGTGGCATGAGTCCAGCTATGTACATAAAACAAAAAGCACAAAAACTTAGAAAAATGGGCGGTGCCACGCCCACTTATTAAGGGGCAAATATTGAAAGTTTTATGAGTCATAACTCAGAAACCATTGAAGATATATCAATGAAATTTAGTACGCGTGATATATGTACTTAGGCAAATGTTTGGACGAAAAATTTCCAAAATCGGTTGACGACCACGCCCACTTTTAAATATGGGTATTATAAAGTGGCCTAATAAAAACATTTTAAGCGATATCTCTGTCAAATATAAAGATATATCATTGAAATTTTATAGCAGGAGTCCAACTGCGGACATAAAACGAAAACCACAAAAATTTTGGAAAATGGGCGTGGCACCGCCTCTTTTTAGAAACAGGAATATACGAGATTTCTTAGCCTATAGCTCGACAAATAATTTCGATATTATGACGAAACTTGGTTTATACACTTTTATATCTTGTGTTAATAGACACGCAAAAATTTATTGAAATCGGTTTATGACCACGCCTACTTTTTAACAAAGATATTTCTGGAACACCCTTTGGAAATTTGTAACGTGACATCTTCGTAACTAGAAGTCATAAAGGAGTGAAATTTTGCACAAAGAATAATATTCATATGCTTAGTTGGATGACTGATAAAAATGTTGAAAATGGACGTGGCTACGCCCACTTTATGCAGCACTTGCTTTATAGAAAGTACCTACACCGTGTTTCCATCAAACGCAAACAAACAATGAAAGCATACAGCTGAGTATCTAATGTTCGATTCCACTCGAACTTAGGCTTCCTTACTTGTTTTCATGTGCGGTTGTGCAATTTTTATTTGGCACAAAAATCACGCACAATCGGTTATGAAATGGCAAAATGTTCAATATAATTCTTATTTTAGCATTTTATAAAGAAACAAGTAAGGAAGCCTAAGTTCGAGTGGAATCGAACATTAGATACTCAGCTGTATGCTTTCATTGTTTGTTTGCGTTTGTTCGATATAGGGTGTATTTTATATGAAACGAGTGCTGCATAAACAGGGCGCAGCCACGCCCATTTTCAAAATTTGTATCAATCATCCAAATAAGCATATAAATATTATTGTTAGTGCAAAATTGCATCCCTCTATGACTTTTTGTTACAAAGACTTCACGTTACAAATTCCAAAAGGGTGTTCCAGAAATATCTTTGTTAAAAAGTAGGCGTGGTCATAAACCGATTTCAATACATTTTTGCGTGTCTATTAACACAAGTTATAAAAGTGCATAAACCAAGTTTCGTCATAATATCTCAGTTATTTGTCGAGTAATAGGCTCGTAGATTTCTTTGCATAAAAAGAGGCGGTGCCACGCCCATTTTATAAACTTTTTTTTATTTTTTGTTTCCGGTCTATTGTAGAACTCATATCACAAAATTTCAATGAATTATCTTTATATTTCACAGAGATATCGCTAAAAATGATTTCATTAGGTCACTTTATAATACCCATATATAAAAGTGGGCGTGGTCGTCAACCGATTTTGGTAATTTTTCGTCCACACATTTGGCTAAGTAAATATATTACGCGTACCAAATTTCATCGATATATCTTTAACGGTTTCTGAGTTATGACATATAAAACTTTCAATGTTTGACCCTTAATAAGTGGGCGTGGCACCGCCCATTTTCAAAAATTTTTGTATTTTTTGTTTTATGTCCGTAGTTGGACTCCTGCCACAAAATTTCAGTGATAGATCTTTATATTTGACAGAGATATCGCTTAAAATGTTTTTATTAGGCCCCTTTATAGTTCCCATATATAAAAGTGGGCGTGGCCGTCAACCGATTTTGATAATTTTTAGCCAAAACATTTGCCTAAGTAAGCAAATTACGCATACCAAATTTCATCGATATATCTTCAACGGTTTCTGAGTTATGACATATAAAACTTTCAATGTTTGCCCCTTAATAAGTGGGCGTGGCACCGCCCATTTTCCAAAATTTTTGTACTTTTTGTTTTACGTCCGTAGTTGGACTCCTGCCACAAAATTTCAGTGATAGATCTTTATATTTGACAGAGATATCGCTTAAAATGATTTTATTAGGTCACTTTATAATACCCATATATAAAAGTGGGCGTGGCCGTCAACCGATTTTGATAATTTTTCGTCAAAACATTTGCCTAAGTAAGCATATTACGCATACCAAATTTCATCGATATATCTTCAACGGTTTCTGAGTTATGACATATAAAACTTTCAATGTTTGACCCTTAATAAGTGGGCGTGGCACCGCCCATTTTCCAAAAATTCATCAAATTTCTTCATAAGGGCCTGAGCTCAATACGTGGGTAAAATTTTATCACTCTAGCTATATTAGTGGCTGAGATACCAAATATCCGATTTTTTCTATATAGGAAAAGTGGGCGTGGTCATGGTCCGATTTCGCCCATTTTCAATACCAACCGTCCCAGTCTCGATACCAACTTGCATTTCAAATTTCATCAAAATATCTCAATTTTTACGCGAGTTATCGTGCGTACGGACGGACGGACGGACGGACGGACGGACGGACATGGCTCAATCGATTTCTCTTTTCACCCTGATCATTTTGATATATATAAGTCCATATCTATCTCGATTATTTCATTATGTTACAATCCACCGTTATGAAATCAAAATTATAATACTCTGTGTACTAGTACAGCTGAGTATAAAAAAGTAACAAAACTTGTACATATATTACATTTTAAACTAAAATTCATATTTTTAATTAAGAAAACGTAAGTTTGTTTACACATAGGTGGAGAACTCTTACGGTAAATGGGGTAAATTGTCATAAAAGCTATGACAATCGGACGGCATCACTCTTTTAAGTTCTTGTAAATGTTGATATTTACGTTTTGTAATATTGAGGTGACCTTTGTGGATTGGATTAGGAATATCCGTGTCTATCTGGTTTATAACCTGACTTGAATGTCTTATAAATTTTCGCATAAGAATCATGGCCTACAAAAAACATGTTTTTATCGCAATGTAATACATTAATTTTTATACACAGCTGTAATAGTACACAGATTTAAATATTTTTATGAAATTTCGTATATAGGTTCCTATCCAGACTGGGACGGTTGAAAATGGGCGAAATCGGACCACGACCACGCCCACTTTTATATATGGGTATTACAAAGGGGCCCAATAAAAACATTTTGAGCGATATCTTCGCCAATTATAAAGATAATTCAATGAAATTTTGTGGCACAAGTACCACGATAGATAGAAAACCATAAACAGAAATATTTTGGAAAATGGGCGTGGCACCGCCTCTTATTATACAAAGGACTCTACGAGATTTCGGAGCCCATAACTCGACAAATAATTGAGATATTTTGACGAAAATTGGTGGACTTATTTCTACCACTTGCGGTAGTATATGTGCAAAATTTTAGCGAAATCAGTTTATAACCACGCCTACTTTTTAATCAAAATTTTTCTCGAATGCCCTTCAGAAATTTGTAACGTGACATCTCTGTAACTAAAAGTCATGAAGGGATGAAATTTTATAATAACAAGAATATTTATACGTTTAGTCGGATTATTGATACGAATTTTCAAAATGGGCGTGGCTGCGCCCACTTTATGCGGCACGGCCTTTTTTAAATTGCACCGTGTTTCTAGCAAACGTAAAAAAAACTATGAAAGCTTATAATATTTGGCTCCACTCGAACTAAGGCTTCCTTTCTTGTTTTGTTTTTTTAATTTTTGATAACTTTAGTCATAATTTGGTTGGGAAAATTGTAAAGATTGTAGCAAAAAAACGTAGCTTACCAATTAGCAACTTCATTAATTTGTTTAAAATAATACCTGCTTGATATTTACCTGACATTATTTGTTGAAATAAGTTAACTTTTGCTCCCTTTCATAAAAATTCGCCATTTAATTTATTTATCTAATAACATATAACTTCGCTTATATGAATGAACTGAAATCATACGCGGTAATGCTGCCAAATTTTAACAATACCCTTCATACGCGATTATGCAATTTACTGTTATTATGCGTTTTTGTTGTTAGAATTGCAATGTTTTGGTATGGATCGATAGAGCTGAGCGTCAGGAACTCAGGGTTGGAAAATCTCATTTTTGGCAAAAATGTCCCTTACTCGAAAATGAAAATACCTGTTACGCAAAAATGCACTTTAAACGACGATATATATATTAGGGCGGGTCAATTTGTACTGATGGAATAAAACCTACTTTGTTTCGGCCACAGCTGCATTCTCTGGTCAATTCTGAACAAAAAAATCCAAAGGAGCATAGTTCTAAAATGAAGTTTGACCCTCCGCAATTTTAATTTTAGATAGTCATCCCTAAATTTTTTTTTACATTTGTTAAAAAATGTAGTTGAAGATACTCAAATTAAATTTTGAGATTTATTTGAGTTGAACCCATTCGTCGGCCGACACATTATCACAAAATTTAATCAATTTGGGTAAAGTTTACAAACGACGAAGAATTCACTATCAGAGATCTTAAACTTCTTTCCTAAATATCTCGAAACCAAAATTTATTACGGATATTCTGAATACGTCATTGTATTCTACAGGCAAAAATTAAGTTGACGTGTTTCGGCGTTTCACTTAGACATTTCAAACTTTTAAGATATACCTGTTGTAACATAAAATAATTGGGAGAAATTCTAAAGAAGGTGTTTGGAAAATTAATGTATTTCCCTAAAAAATAATCAAATTGCATACTTATTTATTCAAATTGCTATTGCTGTAAATTACAAAATTTTGCGATAAATTTTCAAATAGAAAACTATGTAGATTGTCGCGGTAAGTTTTTAAACGTAGAAAAAGATCTTTCCAAGTCAACTGAAGATATCGGGGCGTATTTAAAAGCAAGAATTTCAGTCACTGTGTAGCGTGTAGTGCTACACGTTCAATATGAATATTGCGATATTTTTCTCGCTCTGAGGTTCAAGATATTTTACTTGCGTCCTTTTCTCACTTTCACTTTCAATTCGTTTATTGCCAATATTGCGATCCGGATCACGGATTTCAAAATTTTGCGATCCAGAATCGCGAGCCATCAATACTCGATGCTACACTATCAATATGAATCACGATCCACGGATTTCATCAATATATATTGACCGTCTGACGTATGCTATGTATGTAGATCAGCGATCGGCACCGTTGGAAGAGCAACCAACACACTCGCAAAATATTTGTGGTAGTGTGCGTGCAAAAGCAGAGCACTGAAAAAACATTTATCCGCATACCATCCGCACCTTTCAACGTACAAGTGCAAACTGGTTCGCGGCCATAGTGTAAAACGTCTAGTGAGCCAGCTCATCGAAAAATCGATTAAAAAAAGTCGATATATGGTCGATGTGCCATCGACAAATGTCAAAATGATGGGCAGACCAGCATGGCGGCCATTTTTGAAGTGCAGTTCAGCATGGCGGCCGGATGTGGTTGTTGTATGAAAAGGAACCATAATGACATGGTCGTAGCAAGCAGGACAGAAACGCAATTCTGGAATTGGGAATTGAAAAAACCAATTCATAATTCCGAAAAGAAATTAAGGCCGAGTTGCTAAAACGCAATTCCCGGAGAGGGCGCAAACGCCAGCCATTTCACGAATAACATGTGTAGGAATGTAAAATCAACAACCTACAAAACAGAAAGAAGAAGAGCAACTTATATCGTGAATGCAATCGTTATTTGGCCATGACAACAACTTCAAAATCAGCTGAGCACAGCTGTTCGACCTGTTTTAAACACATCCCAGAGTCATTTCACTGTTCTCCTTACACAATGTTCGCGGCCAGCTCAGCGATAGCTTGCTAGCAGCGCACACACGATCTATACATGAGAAACGAGTGGCCCTAAATGGCCCAGCTGCCGATCGCCGATGTAGATACCCAGCTGATTCGTGTAGCACATTTGAATGAAACATTGCGAAAATATTAAATTCGCGTTGAACTTGTCAGACAAAGAGGAATGGCAAATAGTATGCGCATATACAAAAAAAAAAAATTGCCAGAGTACAAAATTTAAATAAAACCAATTTTACGAGCGAGATGGAAAAATACGACGAAATACTATGCTAAAATATGAATTTGTATCAAAATATGCTAAAAATATGAAAATAAGTCAAGATATGCAAAAATAAGCCTTTTGACCTAAATATGCGAAAATATGCCCTAACAAGTTAGGCTTATTCTCTTCGTCTTGAGCTAAAACGCCGATATATATTTATCATACGTAAATGGGACTGCAACAGAAAAATATGCATTTGCATATCTTCTGTTGCCCTAGTTATTACAATAACAAAAATCATACTTGTCATGGGGTATAGATACCATAAATTTATAGTGAAAAAACAAAACTATTTCTTTTTTAAATAATATAATACACTGGCGCCTTTATTACTCTGACGAGTTAAATAAAATGAAATGAAATAAAATAAACATAAACAAAAAAATATTAAAAAAAACACAAAAACGCAAAAAACATAAATATAAACAACAAAAAAACAATTAAAATAATATAAAATAAAATTAAATAAAATAAAAAGAATACAAAATAAAATAAAATAAAATAAAAAATATAAAATTAAATAAAAAATAAAAAAATAAAATACAACAATATAAAATTAATATAAATAACAAACAATAATTAAAATAATACAAAATAAAATAAAATGAAATAAAAAAATAAAATAACATAAAATAAAAAAATATAAAATTAACAAACAAAAAAGCAATAAAAAATAAAAATGCAAATAAAAACATAAATACATATAAACAACAATTAAAATATTTAGTATAAAATTAAATAAAATAAAATAAAATAAAATAAAATGAAATAAAATAAAATTTAAAAAAAAGTTAAAAATTTAAATAAAATAGAATAGAATAAAATAAAATAAAATAAAATAGAAAAAATTAACATAAACAACAAATAAAAAAAATGCAAAAAGAAGAAACATCAATATAAACAACTAAGAAAAAACAGCTTACGGCATGCGACATCAATTTTCACCTCCATTTGCATTTTCATTTTTTTTTTTTTTTTCATTTATCTGTGATAAATAAATTTTCATATGATAATATTCTGACTATAACAAAACTAACTTCGAAATGAGTGAAATGGTGCAAAAATGTGCGATCTACTTAATAAAAAAAAGATATAAAAATTGTATCGTTCCTAAAAATTAAAGAATATCTTGTAATGGTAACTCAATTGATTCATTATGAACTGGTTATGGTCTAACTACGATTCAACCTTTTTGAATTTTGACATCTTTTCTGAACTAGAAACTTTACACACAAGTAATTGATTTCACTGAGAGGTTCATACACACATATTTATATATATGTACATACATACATTTGTATATAAAACAAGTAAGGAAGCCTAAGTTCGAGTGCAATCGAACATTAGATACTCAGCTGTATGCTTTCATTGTTTGTTTGCGTTTGTTCGATATAGGGTGTATTTTATATGAAACGAGTGCTGCATAAACAGGGCGCAGCCACGCCCATTTTCAAAATTTATATCAATCATCCAAATAAGCATACAAATATTATTGTTAGTGCAAAATTTCATCCCTCTATGACTTTTAGTTACAAAGACTTCACGTTACAAATTCCAAAAGGGTGTTCCAGAAATATCTTTGTTAAAAAGTAGGCGTGGTCATAAACCGATTTCAATACATTTTTGCGTGTCTATTAACACATGTTATAAAAGTGTATAAACCAAGTTTCGTCATAATATCTCAATTATTTGTCGAGTTAAAGGCTAAGAAATCTCATATATCCCTTTGTCTAAAAAGAGGCGGTGCCACGCCCATTTTCCAAACTTTTTTATTTTTTGTTTCCGGTCTATTGTAAAACTCATGTCACAAAATTTCAATGAATTATCTTTATATTTCACATAGATATCGCTTAAAATGGTTTTATTAGGTCACTTTATAATACACATATATAAAAGTGGGCGCGGTCGTCAACCGATTTTGGTAATTTTTCGTCCACACATTTGGCTAAGTAAATATATCACGCGTACCAGATTTCATCGATATATCTTTAACGGTTTCTGAGTTATGGCTTATTAAACTTTCAATATTCGCTCCTTAATAAGTGGGCGTGGCACCGCCCATTTTCCAAAATTTTTGTAGTTTTTGTTTTATGTCCATAGTTGGACTCCTGCCACAAAATCTCAGTGATTGATCTTTATATTTGACAGAGATATCGCTTAAAATGTTTTTATTAGGCCCCCTTATATTTCCTATATATAAAAGTGGGCGTGGCCGTCAACCGATTTTGATAATTTTTCGCCAAAACATTTGACTAAGTAATTATATTACGCGTACCGAATTTCATCGATATATCTTCAACGGTTTCTGAGTTATGACTCATAAAACTTTCAATGTCTGCCCCTTAATAAGTGGGCGTGGCACCGCCCATATTCCAAAATTTTTGTGTTTTTTGTTTTATGTCCATAGTTGGACTCATGCGACAAAATTTCAATGATAGATCTTTATATTTGACAGAGATATCGCTTAAAATGGTTTTATTAGGTCACTTTATAATACACATATATAAAAGTGGGCGTGGCCGTAAACCGATTTTGATAATTTTTCGTCAAAACATTTGTCTATGTAAGCAAATTACGCGTACCAAATTTCATCGATATATCTTCAACGGTTTCTGAGTTATGACATATAAAACTTTCAATGTTTGACCCTTAATAAGTGGGCGTGGCACCGCCCATTTTCCAAAACTTCATCAAATTTCTTCATAAGGGCCCGAGCTCAATACGTGGGTAAAATTTTAAAACTCTAGCTATATTAGTGGCTGAGATACCAAATTTCCGATTTTTTCTATATAGGAAAAGTGGGCGTGGTCATGGTCCGATTTCGCCCATTTTCAATACCAACCGTCCCAGTCTCGATACCAACTTGCGTTCCAAATTTCATCAAAATATCTCAATTTTTGCGCGAGTTAGAGTGTTTACAGACGGACGGACGGACGGACGGACGGACAGACGGACGGACGGACGGACGGACGGACGGACGGACGGACGGACGGACATGGCTCAATCGATTTCTCTTTTCACCCTGATCATTTTGATATATATAAGTCTATATCTATCTCGATTATTTCATTCTGTTACAATCCACCGTTATGTGATTAAAACTATAATACTCTGTGTACTAGTACAGCTGAGTATAAAAAAGCTTTCGATCTTATTCAGCATGTCTACACGGATTCCAAACGATTCGATAAATTCGCCGTTTATCGATCCATTTACGCGAATGAAATAACGCCCGTGGAATAAATAAAACTCAAAGAATAATTTTTATTTCTGAGCGATAAATATATCACTCAAGGAATAAGTGTTATTTTCGATAAAAAAA
Source organism: Urophora cardui (assembly GCA_960531455.1). Lineage (NCBI taxonomy): Eukaryota > Metazoa > Arthropoda > Insecta > Diptera > Tephritidae > Urophora > Urophora cardui. Next base: position 34,820,591 of record OY482670.1, on the reverse strand, counting down.
AAATAAAACTCAAAAAATAATGATTATTTTTGATGAAATATAAAAAAACTCAACATATGTACATATCAGTGGTGGACCTAGCATAAATTGCCTGGGCAAGCCTGTGTGAAGCACATTAGCCATTTATGTAATTTCCTTTGCTGTATTATTTAAAAGTCTGATTGCGTTCCGTCATTGACTTTGATTTAGAGTTCTCGATTTCTTTTAACATTTTCGAGTGGCCCGAATAAATGCTTTTCAATGCTCGAACGCTCGTTTGTTTGTTTATTGCGCGTATGTTTGTACGGGCATTTGAACAATTCGGGTATTTGAAGATCGTTTTTTCTCGTTTATTTTTTTTTTTTTTTGTTTTTTTCATATGTATTTTTTATTTTTGTTTTCCTGATACACATTTTTTTGTTTGTATACTCAGAGAAAAGGAATCAAAAATAAAATTTTTATTTTTATAATGCACGTTTTAAACCAAGTCATTTTTATTTTATAAATGAAAATTTTTAAATTAAAAATTAAATTTTTTAAATTAAAATGTATTTAGGATTTAAAAAGAAACATGTTTAAATTAAAAATTAAAAATTAATGGAATAAAAACGAAAGCTTTTCCTTCAAAATCTCATAGTGCTTAAAATAAAAATAAACATTTTTAAATTAAAATTGTTTTTTCTTGATTTTGCAATTTTACTCTGAACATTTTTAAAATAAAAATTTCGTATTTACATAATTCTTAAATATAAAAACGTGCGCTAGGGAAATCTTACACGAAAGCGCAGAGGTATTTTTAGTTTCCTTATACCGACGGAAAGTTCAGCAGTAGCAAGTGTATTTGCTTATTGCCTAAAAAATGGGTGCTTTAGTGTTTGAAAAACTGAGGTCCAATTTGATTTCCACCGCTTTTTAAAATTATCTTGATATTGTGCCAATAGTCGCCAAAAATCACAATCAACCCTTTTATAATCTTGTATTTGATATTTATGTTTGCATGCACATGCAGATGTAAGAAATTATGTGCATAAGTATGTACCTACATGCAAACGAAAATCAAATCAAATATGCATATGGCTGTGAATACTGAACGTTTGAATGCCGAAGCCAGCTTCATATTCGCATACAAATTTGATGTGAAAAATAAAAAAAGTGCTTTGCTAGTTTTTTTTCAATTTAAGTCTGAAAATAAGCAATTGGTTTCTCCTTAGCGAAAGCGAGAAAACAAGCTATGTTATTCTGTTTTGAAAGCCACGTAAAAGCTAATGTGTGGAAACGTAGAAGCATGCTCACTGTGCTGTGATTGGCTGTACAAACAAAATACACATTGTAAGGTGGATTAGTGGTGTATTTGCGCTATTTTCTTAGCAGGCTTTTAGGGGCATGTTACAGTGGGGGCTATATTATTGAGAACTTAAATAGTAAACACATTTAAAACGTAAAATAACCAGATTTTAAAGAATTTCGTATGAAATGAACGAAAATGTGTACGCAAGCCAGGCTTCTCGGCTTGTATGAAGCGACCGCCTCTGGTACATATAATGATTAAATGGCGATTTTTATTATAAAGCTCATAATGATTATGGCGCCTGGATAATTTATCACAATCTTTATATATATTACGCTAAGCGATTTTTTGTAAACACCATAACTTTTACACCGTTATACCGATTTTCGAAAATGGGGTGTCATATGAAAGGGCTTGGCCTGTAGATGTGCAGGAAGTTGAAAAGGGTTGCCACCTGTTTAAAAATTTAATTGTCCTGTATAGTTTGCTTGATTTATAAATTTCAGGTACCATATGAAAGGGATTGAGCTGGAAATTAGTAATTAATTACAATTTTTGCAACAAGGGTTGCCACCTGTGCAAAAATTCAGTTTTACGCTATAGTTTGTGTGATTTTTAAATTTCAGGTGTCATATGAAAGGGATCTGTGTGAACATAACTAATTTATTATAATTTTTATAAAAAGGGTTGCCACCTCTTCACAATTTAATTTTTACGCTATAGTCTTTTTGAGTTTTAGATTTGAGGTGTCATATGAAAGTTCTTTGCCTCAAAATGAGTAATTTATCATAATTTTTACAAAGAGAGTTGCCACCTGTTCCAAAATTTATTTTTACTCCACAGTTTGATTTTTAAATTTAAAGTGTCATATAAAATGGCTTTGCCGGGCATATGAAAATGCTTGGCCTGAAAATTAGTAATTTATTACGATTTTTACAAAACGATTTGCTACCTGTTCAAAAATTTATTTTTACGCTACAGTTTGTCCGGTTTTCAAATTTTAAGTGTCATGAAAGGTCTTGCCCTGTAATAAAAAGAAAGGGAAGGGGAAAATGAAAGGAACAGAAATGGCGAAGGAAAGGAAGCTAAAGACGGAAGAGTACGGAAAATAAAATGGATAAAGGGAAGAGGAAGCGCAAATAAAAGGGAAAGGGGAAGAGAAAGAGAAGTAAGACAAATGACCTTTTGGAGGTAGCTATATGGATCAAATATTGTAGAGAATTATTCGCATTAAAACTTCAATATGGGACTCCTCGGACAAAATCATTGCATACAAAATCTAGATCGACGGAAAATAAAAATAACCAGTAATTATGTATATGCTTAATTTTATATTTTATTAATAAGAATCTATGGGCTTAAAAATGGCAGAATATATATCGGCGTTAAGGGAAAGTCAAATTTAAAATAGCAATCAAAAAAATTTTTAAATTTAGCAATAAGTGCTCTTCCTCCCTCAAATTGTCGCACAGTGTAATTGAAAGCCACAGCATGGCGTGGCCGGGTTTACTAGTTATTATTATTTTATCACATTGGGCCGCAGGCGTTATTTCCACCGGCGTTATTTCACTGCACCGATCATTCATATTTAAAATTATCAACCATAACTAAAACTAACTCTTCTTTATCTAAATAGTTAATTAGGATATTGACTTAGCAAAAAAAGTAAACACAGACTCGTTGTTTTTATCGGGTTTAATGTACGATTTCAAGAAAAAACCTATGCATAACACTAGTTAACAATGTTCAACAAATTTATGCAACCGAGGGGTTCTAATTAATTGAAAAAAATTTGTGTGATGTTTGTCCGGACTGGGGTTAGAAACATAGACCTTTTGTTGGCAGGCAAGCACTCTACCCACCAGAGGCGGTCGCTTCATACAAGCCGAAAAGCCCGGCTTGCGTACACATTTTCGTTCATTTCATACGAAATTCTTTAAAATCTGGTTATTTTTCGTTTTAAATGTGTTTACTATTTAAGCCAATCACAGCACAGTGAGCATGCTTCAACGTTTCCACACATTAGCTTTTACGTGGCTTTCAAAACAGAATAACATAGCTTATTTTCTCGCCTTCGCTAAGGAGAAACCAATTGCCTATTTTCAGACTTAAATTGAAAAAAAAAAAACTAGCAAAGCACTTTTTTTATTTTTCACATCAAATTTGTATGCGAATATGAAGCTGGCTTCGGCATTCAAAAGTTCAGTATTCACAGCCATATGCATATTTGATTTGATTTTCGTTTGCATGTACATACTTACGCACATAATTTCTTTCATCTGCATGTGCATGCAAACATAAATGTCAAATACCAGATTATAAAAGGGTTGATTGTGATTTTTGGCGACTATTGGCACAATATCAAGATAATTTTAAAAAGCGGTGGAAATCGCATTGGACCTCAGTTTTTCAAACACTAAAGCACCCATTTTTCAGGCAATAAGCAAATACACTTGCTACTGCTGAAATTTCCGTCGGTATAAGGAAACTAAAAATACCTCTGCGCATTCGTGTAAGATTTCCCTAGCGCATGTTTTTATATTTAAGAATTATGTAAATACGAAATTTTTTATTTTAAAAATGTTCAGAGTAAAATTGATTACAAAATCAAGAAAAAACAATTTTAATTTAAAAATGTTTATTTTTATTTTAAGCACTATGAGATTTTGAAGGAAAAACTTTCGTTTTTATTCCATTAATTTTAATTTTTAATTTAAACATGTTTCTTTTTAAATCCTAAATACATTTTAATTTAAAAAATTTAATTTTTAATTTAAAAATTTTCATTTATAAAATAAAACTGACTTGGTTTAAAACGTGCATTATAAAAATAAAAATTTTATTTTTGATTCCTTTTCTCTGAGTATACAAACAAAAAAATGTGTGTCAGGAAAACAAAACTAAAAAATACATATGAAAAAAAAAAAACAAAAAAGAAATAAACGAGAAAAAACGATCTTCAAATACCGGAATTGTTCAAATGCCCGTACAAACATACGCGTAATAAACAAACAAACGAGCGTTCGAGCATTGAAAAGCATTTATTCGGGCCACTCGAAAATGTTAAAAAGAAATCGAGAACTCTAAATCAAAGTCAATGACGGAACGCAATCAGACTTTTAAATAATACAGTAAAGGAAATTACATAAATGGCTAATGGTTATGCTTCACACATAGGCTTGCCCAGGCAATGTATGCTAGGTCCGCCACTGCTACCCACTATATTATATCTATGCATAATACTTCTTGTTTTAAAGACTTTTACACCTCCAAACGGCGATTTTTGTTTGCATTAAATCCAGATTTTTAGGCTGCATTTTGAGTACGTGTACATTAGGCATATAACTTTTTACAATTTTTGCAAATATGAAAAACGGCATACCATAGTCGAATAGAGCATAAAAAAGTATGAACCCCATTATTTTTTTTTGCGAAATTGCAAAAAAGTTTCGCGCAAAACGAAATTACTTTTTTATCAGAACTGCTGAAAAAAACAACAAAATTTTGTACATCTGCGCAGAGCGTGCAATTAAAATTGTGCAAGACATTTTACCATTGTGTAAATCATCACATACTTTAAACTTAAAACTTATTTCATATAACAATTGACAAAAATGTAAAAATAAAAATATAAAAAAAAATTAAAAAAAAATCTGACTTTTTTTAGAAATCCATTTTTGCGCGGAACGTTTTTGAACCAAAATCACCTAAAAAAATTATATTCATTACTTGTACAATATTTGCCACCACGTGGTGGTATGCCAAATTTTTCGTCAAAATTTGTTATATGCCTAGTGCACATATGTATGTATGTAGGTAAAGTTTTTTAATAAGCCAAAAAGCTACATACATACACATATATATCAGCTATGTGACACTCCGAGGTTATTTTCAATTGGAGTGTTTCCCTACGCACTAACTAGTGTTAATTATCACTAATTACACTGCTCTACAGCCAAAAAATACTCTAAACTAGAGATGAGAGAAACTGCGATTTTTCGATATCTGTGATTTCGGTGATTGCTATTTTTAAATCACTGCGATTTTAAACTGCTATTGCGATTGCATGGACTGCTATAAAATCATCCGGAGAGATTAATTTTGCGTTTTCTGAGCGATATAACCTGTCTTCATTTTATGTTAACAAAATGATAGCAATAACGTATTCCGCAGTAATTTCGCTGTTTGTACACATTTTTCAAAGATAAATTGTAAATTCAATAATTATTTTTTTTTATATTTCTATATACGTATGTGGTCTGCTCAAAAGTATAAACAAAAAGAAATTTATAATGCTTTTGCGATTGCGATTCACATAGGTGAACTGCTTACTTGGTACATCGATAGCAGTTCCCAATAAGTAGTTAACTGTTATTTTGAAAAAGTGATCGCAATTGCGATTAGCGATTTTTTATTCACAGTGAAAAAATCACCGTTTGCGATATATCGCTCATCACTACTCTAAACGCAACCATCCTATCTATATGTAAAATCGGTCGCTGATTCCGAAAATCGTGTTCATTTCTCATTCTATGGGAAGGTTTTTGAGATATCGGCAATTTACCGTTATTTGGCCAATGGCTCCACTTAATCCTGTATATCTCATTAACGCAATAAGCTATTTTCCTTGGGGTGACACTAACCGAAAGAAAATTAAATTTACTTTTCATGGCTCCTATAACATTTTTCTCTAACTCTTATAGCTTCTGAAATATTGATGATTCAATTTGAATTTTTTCGATTTTTTTACGATTTTTTTAAGAAAAAATGGATTTTGTCAGGCAATATCTTTAAAACCAATGTTTTCACCTTCGGTTTTACTCCTTTACGTGAAGCTCCATTCCATTAGCAAAAAAATAAGCTATCAACGAAGAAAATCCACGGTAAAATGGAAAAGTTATAGGCGATCAAGTAAATACAGCCAAGTCGCGCAATGCCTCTGCACGGGTACATTCTATGCATATTTTACCAATACCTACTCATCTGCAGTAGCAGCGTATTGGCAGCGCAGTAGATACGAGCCCATTTACGGGTATAACATACGAGCCATGAAAAGTAAATTAAATTTTCTTTCGTTTTGTGTCATCCCAAGTAAATTAGCTCACTGCGTTAAAGAGATATACAGGATTAAGTGGAGCCATTGGCCAAATAACGGTAAATTTCCGATATCTCAAAAACATTCCCATAGAATTAAAAATGAACCCGATTTTCGGGATCAGCGACCGATTTTACATATAGATAGGATAGTCACGTCCGAAGTACAGACAAAAAATTTCATTTTGTGATCCAGTGTTATATAAATTTGGCTACCAATTCGTCTTTCTTTACTTTCTCTCCAGCAAAAGAGAGCGAACTGAACGAAAATTGAGCAAGTTACTAGCAGGAATAAGAAGAAATCTCAAAGCAAATATGTGTGAAATGAAAATGTTAACAGTGAATGAAATTAGTTAATTTTATTTAAAAAAGGTAAAAATGGAAGCAGTAAGCAAATTTATACCAAAATATGGTAAAGTTCGCTAATTTCGTCTTTCTTTACTTTTTTGCTAATATCACTTTACTCTCACGAATTTCGTTGCAAGAGACTACTAAGATAGGTTAGTTAGTTTTTGCTGGTAAAGTAAAGGAAAGAAGCTAATGTTGCGCAGTGTAATTAGCTAGAAATTGCACATACTCGTAATTGTTTGATTTTTTTTTTGTCGAATTTCAGTGACTAATTAGAAGGTAAATAACGATAAATAATGAAAGGGGTTAGACATTTTTTTCGGACATTTCTGGTATAAAAGGGAGCCAACTGCTGCGAAAACTCCCAAATTAAGTCTTACTGAAGACTGTGGATAACTAAATACTTTTGAACTCAATTTAAAATAATGAAGTTTTCAACAATTTTTCTAACTATCCTTGTGACTGAGTTGGCGGCCCATCAGGATCCAGCTAAGCATAACACTCTGCTGACAAAGAACAACAATGGTGCAGATAATACTTTGGATACTGGAAGTGTTAATACTAAACTTACCGACATCGTTGGTGGTGAAACCAAGTTTCGATTCAAAAATAACAAAGGGACCGGTGGCACACCCGGAGTAGGCCCTGGCAGGTCCGGTGGCACAAGCAATAGAAGAGGGACCGGTGGCGCAGCCGGAGCAGGCCCTAGCAGGTCCGGTGGCACAAGCAATAGAAGAGGAACCGGTGGCGCAGCCGAAAGCGGCGTTGGTAGGAGCTCAAGCGGTTGCAATGCAGTGCCACCACACGCTCAACGTCAACCGGGCAATAGTAGCCCCGATCGCTCCAGTGGTGCTAGTAACTTCAGTTGATCCAGTAGGTCCACTGCATGGCAACCACCCACGCAACGTCAAAGAAGAGTATCCCCAGAAAGAAGCTCCAGTGGTTCCAACGCAGTGCTACCACATGCTCTGCGTCACCTGAGCTATAGCAGCCCAAGTTATGATGCTAGCTACAGTAGTGATAGCACTAATAGTGATAGCACCAATAGTGATAGCACCAATAGTGATAGCACCAATAGTGTATCGCAGCCATCCGACATCGAAAGTTCTGGCTCTAGCCAGTGAATCGAATAGAAGAAATTAGCTGGACAAAAGTCATAATTGAATTTTGGAAAAACAATAAAAGAATGTGGACGACAGCCAATATCACGATTCAGATACAATTTTTTATGGCTTGTAAATTTTTCTATTGTGGAGTTATTACAATTCTGCAAATAATTTCTTTACGGTGTAATATTTCTTTGTTATTTTCTACTAAATATCGACGCTTCCAAACAATACTGTACTAAGTCCACTTAGTACGTTTTGCCGTTTTTGGCGTTTTGAATCTGCGCAAATCGGTACAACTTTTTCTCTAACTTGTTCAAACTCGATATCTAAAAAATATTTTTTTCATGAATAGCTAAAATACGAAAAGAATTGCAAAATTATCAGGCTGTGTAACTTTTTGTACAATAAGAATGACTAGCAGACTCCCCCTTAAAAATTGTAGATTATAAATCGGCTTTAAGACCATTATTTCTTATTAATAAAATATATAATAAAGCACATAGTTACCTACTGCTTATTTTGTTCGAGGAGACCTATTGTGAAATTTTTTGGCGATAAATTTTCTAGAACATTTTAACCTTCTAGCGACCTTAAAAATACTATTTTTCCTAAATTTCTAGAAAGGGGTGTCAAAAGCACCCTTTATTGGCGGTGCTAGATGGTTAAAATGTTCTAGAAAATTATTTGCCATACAATTTCAATATGGGTATCCTCAGATTTTTTATTTTTTGTAAAATGGACCTAATAGACCACAGTAAGCGAAAAACATATATGTATTCCTTGTAATATTTAACTTGTTTTATTTCGGGTTCTGCTGAATCAATCGAATTACTTATTTTGCAAAAGATTAATGATTTTGACTACGTTTAACATGCAGGCATAAAAAATGTACATTAGGGTGGTATAAACTAAGTACTGGCTGGTAGTGACTCCAATGGTGGATATAGGGTTAATAATATTACACGGCATAAACCATCCCTTCAATCCAAACTTAGATATCGGACTATAAATACCGACTATATGGAAAATATGTATTTGGGCGACATCTAGCGGCGTTCTGGAAATGTTTTCCAAAAAGACATCACATGCGGGACGTACGTAGAACTTTATTTTTTGCGATACATTCTATAGGCCACATTTTTTTGTAAGAATTGAAATAAAATACTCAATTTCAGAATAAGTTCTTTCATATGTTCAAGCAAAGCCCTTTCATTTGACACTTTAAATTTAAAAATCAAACAAACTGTAGAGTAAAATTGGATTTTGGAACAGGTGGCAACCCTTTTTATATTATATTTAATTTCTTATTTTCGGGTAAAGCTCTTTCATATTACAACTCAAATTTAGGAATCAAACAAACTATAGCCTAACAAATAATTTTTGCACAGGTGGCAACCCCTTTTGTAAAAATTATAATAAATTACTCATTTTCGGGCAAAGCTCTTTCATATGGTACCTGAAATTTTGAAATCAAACAAACTATACAGGAAAATTCAATTTTTAAACAGGTAGCAACTCTTTTCAAGAAAATTAAACCTTCCGGCACATCTACAGACCAATATAAACATGTGCTTAAATACAGTCATCTCAACCAAAAATGATTCAAAATAATTTTGTCCAGCTAACCTGTTTTATTCGATTCATTGTGCCCCCAGAAAAAATACTGGATCCGCCCTTGGCGTACTAAATTTTTTGTATATTAAATCATGCTATTTCATTTCTCCCCTTTCACGAAAGATATGAAGCAGGGATTGCAAATAATCGTTATTTTTTTCAATTTTGACTAAAAAAATCATACTGAAGGAGAAATGCTAAACACAAAAGAAGTACACAGATGTAATCACCGTAACGCAGACTACCTCTAGGTACATTAACTTTTATTTTTTGGATTTTCATAAAAAAAAAAATTGATTTTTAATCATTATTTTCTGAGTTTTATTTTCTGCTCAGAAAATAAAAGTTATTTTTAAACGGTTTTATTTAGCTCACCCCGTTTGTTTTATTTATTATTATTTATTCTTGGGTCAAATTTAGTAATTCAAATTTCACCCTCTTCCTGTCAACCGATTAATCTGAAATTTTGTACGCATGTATAACCCCCATGACAATGCAATATTATGAAAAAAAAAAATCCGCTAGGTGGCGCGTGGGTCGCTATATTTACAAAAAATTTGGCTGAAATTCGGAACATGTATTACTACCTTGAAAAGAAATATTTTCTTAAAAAAAAAATCCGCTAGGTGGCGCGTGGGTCGCTATATTTACAAAAATCGCATTTATGGTCCGATTTGGCTGAAATTCGGAACATGTATTACTACCTTGAAAAGAAATATTTTCTTAAAAAAAAATTCCGCTAGGTGGAGCTGAGATCGGGGTAATTAAAACTGAAAATCCTAATTATGGACCGATTTGGCTGATATTTAGCATGTGCATTACTTAAATAATTTACAAATGTTAAAAAAAAAATTGGAGCCGCTAGGTGGCGCGTGAGTCGCTCTATTTAAATAAAAATAGGTAAAAAAAACTTTTTAAGTTAAACGGAGAACTTTGCAGGGACTACGTATAGAGGCGTTGGACTGCAATAAACTAACGGGCAAGAAACCTTGCAATAATGAAGCACTAAATGAATTAAACAGAATGCGAAATAAAAACTAAAAACTAGAAAATAAAAATAGGTAAAAAAACTTTTTAAGTTAAACGGTTTTATGTTATACATACATTGCAATGTTTAAGATAAATGTACTAAAAACCAAAAAATAATAAAAATAGATACAGTCGTGGGAATTATAAACATTTGCATAGACTAGACTAAAATAAAACCGGGGGGCACGTCAATTGTCTACAAATTATCGACTTAATGTGCGATAGAAAAATCGGTTAATTCGTCGTTAGGCAGTTGGCCCGCAGACCGTGAGGAAATTACTTACTATTTTCTTGCTCATGGAAATTCCAATAGTTATACACTCCATGTTAATAAAAGAGATGTTTCAACTAGTTTATCGTTGGACATTCACACGAGGAATCGTTTCACTACTCGTAGTTTGTCTTTAATCGACAAAACATATGATAAAAGTACTACTCGCTCACCACTATGAAACCCTAAAACTCGCTTATAATCGAGCTTGCTAGCTTTTTTCCACATTCTAGCCCTACTTATCACACGTCCATCGTTGTCGGTTGAACAAAAACCTAATTATAGTGTAACAATACAAAACAAACATTTTAATCAACGATTGTAGACAATTGACGTGCCCCACGGTTTTATTTTAGTATAGTCTATGCCAGGCCCGACGAGAGGGGGGGGCTGAGGGGGTCAATTGCCCCGGGCCCGGGCTTTAGAGGGCCCGGGAATCTCAAAATGATATCCAAGTTTTTACTTACAGAAAATAAACGAACAACACCTTTAATCACCTTTCGTAGATAGCAATCATTTTAATTGTTTTTTTTTGTTGGTTTTTGGCATCGACTTTGCAGCATAAATTTGAATTCATTTTCTGTTGCAACAGAAAAATTTGGTATGATGCAAATTCTTATACAGCGATATGGGTATATCCTGGGCGTTTCGGAGGGTATGTTCGCACGATTTTTTGAACTTTTGAGGCAGAAATATCGCGAAATATTGTATCGTTTTATGATAAAAGGAAAGATTTAGGCCACAGCTAATGATTAAAGTATGTTAGCGACAGAAATTTAGTTTAATGCCTCTGTTTTAGCCACTTAAACTGCGTTCCTGACGCTACAAAAACACGTCCATTTTTTTTTTTTTTGAGTGGCTAAAACAGAAGCCTGGCATAGCAGGCGAGTACTCTACCCACTGCACCACAGCGGCCGTGTATAGATAAATTAAAGTTCGTAACTATATATTCATTGAATTTTGATTTTGAGAATTTGTTCATTTAGTATGGGGGCCCTTAGTTATTTTGACCCCGGGCCCGGATTTTCTCTCGGCGGCCCTGGTCTATGCAAATGTTTATAATTCCCACGACTGTATCTATTTTATTATTTTTTTGTTTTTGGTACATTTATCTTAAACATTGCAATGTATGTATAACATAAAACCGTTTAACTTAAAAAGTTTTTTTACCTATTTTTATTTGAGTTTTATTTTTCGCTTAAAAAATAAAAGTTATTTTTTGAGTTTTACTTTTCGATCAGAAAATAAAAGTTATTTGTTGAGTTTTATTTATCGCTTAAAAAATAAAAGTTATTTTTTGAGTTTTATTTTTCGATCAGAAAATAAAAGTTATTTTTTAAGTTTTATTTTTCCCTCAGAAAATAAGTTATTTTTTGAGTTTTATTTTTTGATCAGAAAATAAAAGTTATTTTTTAAGTTTTATTTTTCCCTCAGAAAATAAAAGTTATTTTTTGAGTTTTATTTTTTGATCAGAAAATAAAAGTTATTTTTTGAGTTTTATTTTTCCCTCAGAAAATAAAAGTTATTTTTTGAGTTTTATTTTTCGATCAGAAAATAAAAGTTATCTTTTGAGTTTTATTTTTCCCTCAGAAAATAAATACTTTTATATTTTCTGTTCGAAAAATAAAACTCAAAAAAAAAACTTTTATTTTCTGATCGAAAATAAAACTCAGCAAATAAAACTCAGCAAATAATGATTAAAATCAACTTTTTGGATATAACTCATAACCGTTACAGTCCCTGATATGAAGTGTAGCGCGTAACTGAAGACACCAGTACTTTGAATTATACAGAATTTAAGACGCATTCATAAAACACTTGCGTTTGCGTTTGTTGAAAACAAGCTCGTGCAGAAAATAAACAACACAAAAAATTTATTTGTGCGCCAAAAAATAACTGAACACCAGTTGCCATTTTTGCCGCGATTTAGCTGGAAATTTCGTGAATAGCAGTTTTGCAAAAATGGGTACCATTCGAAACCTCCTGACTCCAATAAAACACGGCCGTAAGCAGAAATTATTTAATATTTGCCATCCGATCAAATACCAAATTATCTCTTTAAAAAATGTGGTAACCAAATGTACAGCAATGATTTTTTATCAAATTCCTTGCAGAATAAAGAAGATATAATTGATATTAATCTTTCAGACTGAATATACTGGACCATGCGATAAGATATAAAATGAAATTTAATCGCTGGCATTTTTTTTGCATTACATTTTATTTCCTGGCATTTTTTGGCATTACTTAAAATGGGTTTTAGCATTTTTTTCACGGAACCTGGTCACACTGAACACTAGGCGGATAGTGTTTACTTTCCTCGCACGCAATTTATCATTGTGAAACAATACAAATCAGGGATTGCAAATAATCATTATTTTTTAAATTTTGACTAATAAAATCATACTGAAGGAGAAAGAAGTATACAGATGTAATCACCGTAACTCAGAATACCTCTAGGTGCATTAACTTTTATTTTTTTGATTTTTACAAAAAAATTGATTTTTAATCATTATTTTCTGAGTTTTATTTTCTACTCCTAAAATAAAAGTTGTTTTTTGAGTTTTATTTTTCCCTCAGAAAATAAAAGTTGTTTTTAGAGTTTTATTTTTCCCTCAGAAAATAAAATTCATTTTTTCAGTTTTACTTTTCCCTCAGAAAATAAAAGTTATTTTTTGAGTTTTATTTTTCGATCAGAAAATAAAAGTTATTTTTTGGGTTTTATTTTTCGATAGAAAATAAAAGTTATTTTCTGAGTTTTATCTTTTTGCTCAGAGAATAAGTTATTTTTTGAGTTTTATTTTTCGATCAGAAAATAAAAGTTATTTTTTCAGTTTTATTTCTCGATCAGAAAATAAAAGTTGTTTTTTGAGTTTTATTTTTCCCGCAGAAAATAACAGTTATTTTTAGGGTTTTATTTTTCGATCAGAAAATAAAAGTTATTTTTAGTTTTATTTTTCCTTCAGAAAATAAAAGTTATTTTTTGAGTTTTATTTCTCGATCAAAAAATAAGTTATTTTTTGAGTTTTATTTTTCGATTAGAAAATAAAAGTTATTTTTAGAGTTTTATTTTTCGATCAGAAAATAAAAGTTATTTTCTGAGTTTTATTTTCTGCTCAGAAAATAAAAGATATTTTTTGAGTTTTATTTTTCGCTTAAAAAATAAAAGTTATTTTTTGAGTTTTACTTTTCTATCAGAAAATAAAAGTTATTTGTTGAGTTTTATTTATCGCTTAAAAAATAAAAGTTAATTTTTGAGTTTTATTTTTCGATCAGAAAATAAAAGTTAATTTTTGAGTTTTATTTTTTGATCAGAAAATAAAAGTTATTTTTTAAGTTTTATTTTTCCCTCAGAAAATAAAAGTTATTTTTTCAGTTTTATTTTTTGATCAGAAAATAAAAGTTATTTTTTGAGTTTTATTTTTCCCTCAGAAAATAAAAGTTATTTTTTGAGTTTTATTTTTCGATCAGAAAATAAAAGTTATCTTTTGAGTTTTATTTTTCCCTCAGAAAATAAATACTTTTATATTTTCTGTTCGAAAAATAAAACTCAAAAAAAAACTTTTATTTTCTGATCGAAAATAAAACTCAGCAAATAAAACTCAGCAAATAATGATTAAAATCAACTTTTTGGATATAACTCATAACCGTTACAGTCCCTGATATGAAGTGTAGCGCGTAACTGAAGACACCAGTACTTTGAATTATACAGAATTTAAGACGCATTCATAAAACACTTGCGTTTGCGTTTGTTGAAAACAAGCTCGTGCAGAAAATAAACAACACAAAAAATTTATTTGTGCGCCAAAAAATAACTGGACACCAGTTGCCATTTTTGCCGCGATTTAGCTGGAAATTTCGTGAACAGCAGTTTTGCAAAAATGGGTACCATTCGAAACCTCCTGACTCCAATAAAACACGGCCGTAAGCAGAAATTATTTAACATTTGCCATCCGATCAAATACCAAATTATCTCTTTAAAAAATGTGGTAACCAAATGTACAGCAATGATTTTTTATCAAATTCCTTACAGAATAAAGAAGATATAATTGATATTGATATTAATCTTTCAGACTGAATATACTGGACCATGCGATAAGATATAAAATGAAATTTAATCGCTGGCATTTTTTTTGCATTACATTTTATTTCCTGGCATTTTTTGGCATTACTTAAAATGGGTTTTAGCATTTTTTTCACGGAACCTGGTCACACTGAACACTAGGCGGATAGTGTTTACTTTCCTCGCACGCAATTTATCATTGTGAAACAATACAAATCCGGGATTGCAAATAATCGTTATTTTTTAAATTTTGACTAATAAAATCATACTGAAGGAGAAATAAGTATACAGATGTAATCACCGTAACTCAGAATACCTCTAGGTGCATTAACTTTTATTTTTTTGATTTTTACAAAAAAATTGATTTTTAATCATTATTTTCTGAGTTTTATTTTCTACTCAGAAAATAAAAGTTGTTTTTTGAGTTTTATTTTTCCCTCAGAAAATAAAAGTTGTTTTTAGAGTTTTATTTTTCCCTCAGAAAATAAAAGTTATTTTTTTAGTTTTATCTTTTTGCTCAGAGAATAAAAGTTATTTTTAGTTTTATTTTTCCCTCAGAAAATAAAATTCATTTTTTCAGTTTTACTTTTCCCTCAGAAAATAAAGGTTATTTTTTGAGTTTTATTTTTCCCGCAGAAAATAACAGTTATTTTTTGGGTTTTATTTTTCGATCAGAAAATAAAAGTTATTTTTAGTTTTATTTTTCCTTCAGAAAATAAAAGTTATTTTTTGAGTTTTATTTCTCGATCAAAAAATAAGTTAGTTTTTGAGTTTTATTTTTCGATTAGAAAATAAAAGTTATTTTTAGAGTTTCCCGCAGAAAATAGTTATTTTTTGAGTTTTATTTTTCGATCAGAAAATAAAAGTTATTTTTTGAGTTTTATTTCTCGATCAGAATATAAAAGTTATTTTAGAGTTTTATTTTTCCCGCAGAAAATAGCAGTTATTTTTTGAGTTTTATTTTTCGATCAGAATATAAAAGTTATTTTTTGAGTTTTATTTTTCCCGCAGAAAATAAAAGTTATTTTTTGAGTTTTATTTTTCCTTCAGAGAAGAAAAGTCATTTTATGAGTTTTATTTTTCGATCAGAGAATAAAAGTTATTTTTTGAGTTTTATTTCTCGATCAGAAAATAAAAGTTATTTTTTGAGTTTTATTTTTCCTTCAGAGAATAAAAGTTATTTTTTGAGTTTTATTTCTCGATCAGAAAATAAAAGTTATTTTTTGAGTTTTATTTATCGATCTTTGGCGTTGCCTTGGTGGTTGCCTTACATCGGAGCTACTGGATCCACTATAAACGCGTCGTCTACGGCGGCTGCTTTTGGGTGCGCCAACGGTTCCTCTGTTAGTTCCTGCCCCGGGTATACCGCCAGTTAGGGATGGGCAAATTGGAAAAATATATCGATATATATTGTATCGATATTTAAAAAAACATCGATTTATGCCGTGTAAAAACATCGATATATCAATATATCGAAAGGGCTGGCTTCACATTAAGGAACCACGTCCCGCGAAAAACCACTTCTTCACGGTGCTAGAGGTGCTCTCACAGATCTCAAAACTGGAATCCAAACTTGCCGCAGACTTATAGTTTACTAGATATTTGTTGTTAAAGTTGGATAGATCTACAGATATTCTACGAATCCTGAAGTATAAACATAAAAATCATTAAGAATTGCTTGAAGAAGAAAGTAATGTAAATTCAAGCACCCGGACATTATGGTTATACCACTTCTTAAAAAATGTTCTGCTGTTAAATTCGAAGCGAATCAGAAATGTATGAAAAATATCGAATTTGGCTCGAAAAGGCAAAAAATTATCGATTATCGATGCACGGTAGTTCAAAATATCGTCGATATTATCGGCTGTACTATTTTAAAAATATCGATATATTGATATATCGATATATATCGCCCAACCCTACCGCCAGTTCCTCTGCGAAGGCCTACGCTATTTCTGGCTCAATAGTCGGTTTCATCAACAACCATGTCGGTAGGTTTATCATTAACACTTCCGGTATCCAAAGTATTATCAGTAGCTTTAGCAGCAGTATCACTTACTTCTGCACATTTGATCACGTGGATGGCAGGCAGAAACTTTTCCAAAAACATAAAACTCAAAAAATAATGATTATTTTGCGGCGTTCGTGGCTTCTAGGCTTCTGTCGTGCCTTACTGCGTGCATATTTGCATGCATGTATCTTATCTTTTAGCATAAGAAAAATTTTTAAAATTGCAACTAATTGAAATCGTGTAATATAAATTTCATTATAATAAAAGCTTAATTACTAAACGCATTTCAAATGTTTAAAAGTAACATTCCGTGTAAACGACTATAAATAGAGCTATTCTTTTTATTATAAACACACAAGCATAGTGATGGGCGAGTCCGAGATGTTTTATTCGATTATCTCGATTGTTGAAACATCTCGAATGCTCTCGATGATTTCATTCGTATTCGAGTCAGGTCGTAAATGGCCGTCAGTCGAAAGAATCGCTAAAACATCTCGGACTTGCCAACGATTCCTCTCGTTTTCAAAGCAACCCTACAACATCTCCGACTCGCTGCAAAAATTACATAACATTTGTTGTTGCCGCTTGAATATCAAAATTAGTTTAAAAAAAAAACATACATAGTGGTACAAATCTATTGCCGTTGTTGCTTCTAGTAAAATTCATTTGTTTCGTAAGCGTTTCACTTCAGAAAATTTATTAATTTATTAATGTTTAAATAATTAATTATTTGTCGTTTTCGATTCGCCATCACACAAGCGAGGTCGGATCGAACAAAAATGTTTGAATCCATAATGAGTAGTAGCCATACTCGCTAACTGGTCGATAAAAATTTCCCTCTGCTCGCTATCATTCACATATAAATTTGACAGAAGGAAATTTGTAACCAGCAGAGAAATTGTGAATCGAAAGCGGCTAATATTATGCACGACACTCTTTGGTTGTGATTTCAAAAATACAGCGTCTATGTATAGCATATTTTTCAATTTGGTTCATTTATGTATGTATTTGCCTCACTTCCATTAAAAATCCTACTTTCTTCATCAACAATACTCATTCAGTTTATTTTATCAACTAAAACATATCATCAAAACAACAGCCGACCCGCCGACTCGGAACAATCGCAAAAACATCTCGATTTTGAAGTCGAAGAGCGAGTCAACTTTTGACTCGATTGTGATTTTGCAACGATGGCGATTCTCTCGATTGTCTAAACATCTCGGACTCGCCCATCACTACACAAGCATTTCCAGCTAATCGATATACAAGTTTATACATTATTTATTCTAACTTTGTTGGCCATAGCCAAAACGGGGTTTGGCAAAGAATACGATCCTTGCTCGTTGGTTAAGGAGCTATATAAAAAGAAAGTGCCTTACAACCAATTACCTCACTGGGCTTGTCTTTCTGTAGCTGATACTCGGTATGTTGGCCGAAATTTGAATGGTAGCTTGGACTATGGCATTTTTCAAATTAATCAGGCTTCGTGTAAACCTTTCTGTGGCGTGAGTTGTGATAAACTTGTGGGCGAAGACATCACACCATCACTGAGATGTGCACAAAAAATTTATAAAAGTCAAGGTTGGAACGCATGGGACGCTCATGAGTTGTGTATTGGGGCATTGCCCAGCATTGACGAATGTTTGCATTAAGTAAAATAAAAAAAGGAATAAATTAAGTAATAAAATTTGTTGTATAAATCTCTTTGCTTATGAACTTCCGGAACTAAAGTGTTGCCATTGAAAATATTATAAATATTGTATTAAATATTAAAAAAAAAAGTGTAACTGGTTTCGCTTCATTTCTGTTGAAGCTTAGACAAATTTCCAAAACAAAGAGAGAGCAGGAAGAAAGGCATTAAGCGAAACATTAAAGCATAAGCGAGCCGAAGTCTTATATTTACGGGTCTTTATGCATCTTCTTCTGCCATCGGTTTGAAAATAAAACTAAATATCTCTTGTCTCACACTTTTCAAACAAATTGCTATAACCTGTTAATTTATTTTAAAACTTTAACTTCATTCATTTAGCAGTGGCGGCTTTACATAAATTCTATGAGCAAGCCTCTGTATGAAGCATAGCCATTAGACATTTATGTAATTTTCATTGCTGTATTATCTGAAAGTCTATGTTTCCGTCATTGAATTTGATTATATTCGTGAATAAATCGAGAAAATAAAGATGATGTAGTATAATTAACTTTTGATATACAATGGAAAATATGAAGATATTTAGGTACATACTTATATGAATGTGGTTGTTTTAGCTGCACCTGTACATGTAAGAAATTATGCGCATGCAAACGTAAATATCAAATATAAGACTGTGAATAGCACTGTTGAATATCATATCACGAATGCCAAATCCAGCTTCAATTTAACTCTAAAAAAAGCAATTGACTTCACCTTAAAAAAAGCAATAAAACAAGCTATGTTATTCTGTTTTGAAAGCCTCATAAAATCCTATGTTCAGACACAACCTTAATTGAACATTAAGAGCATTTGGGCAATTTTCAATTGACTAAGTTAATGCTTAATTAGAAATTAATAAGTTCTCAATGAAGAACAATTCTACATGCAACCCTGTTAGAAAGATTTGTTTCGTAAGCAAAATTAAATGTCGTGATCAGAGGAGAAATGTCATTAGCGTCAGTGTCCACTAAACAGATTGGTTCGTCAGATCAGCTGAATTCTTGTTCTACAGCTATCAAATTTGTTTACTTCTGCATATTCTATACATGCATTCGTAAAAGTTGTGAGTTGAATGTCGAATTATTTCGTCTTCCTTACAGTTTTGACATTTAGGTCACGAGTTTGATATTCAGCTCACGGCGTGTATGTGTGTAAGTATCTTGAGCCGACCTATTAAATGGGCCTTGATTAGCGTCATGAAAAATATTGATGTGTCAAGTAAATTAAATATATCTAGAGACGCTCAATCAAGCCCAATTGACAGCTTGTGCTGTGAAACTAAATACTAGAGCTTACGATTTCTCGAGTTCGAGCGTGACGAGATTTCTCGCGAGATTCTCGAAAATCTCGAAAGGCTCGCGAGCTTCTCGACATTCAACTACATCGCAGAAATAGCGGTATAAGCACACTATGCTGTTTCGTTGCTTGTTCTGCTTGTATGTACTTACATGTGTATGAATATGTGCCATTTACGGCATTCCCACGTTTATTTCACAAAATTTCGAGTGAAATACAATTAGAACTTCATAATATAAAATTTCTTCTTTCTAATGACAGACGAGAAATTTTCGATATTCATATTTTTTTGACACAATACACAAAATATGTTATCGAGAAATCCGAGAAACGAGATTTGATCGAGAACCCGAGTCTCGGTTTTCTCGATCCTCGAATTTCTCGACACTGCTCGGGATCGAATCGTAAGCCCTACTAAATACACGTAAATGTTTTTGATGGGCTAACGCGCCATGAGAACTTAAGTAGTAAACACATTGAAGAGCTTAGATAGTAAACACATTTCAAGCGTAAAATAACCAGATTTTAAAGAAATTCTTAAAATGAAATGTATGAAAATATTTAGCAAGCCGGGCTTTTCGGCTTGTATGAATAGTCCACCACAATGACTGTCTGACTGACTTAGATTATATTTCGATTTTTAATTAAAATAATTTAATACATGTATGTATTAGGGATTCCAATTTTTCCAATTTTTACGATCCCGGGATTTTCGAGATTTTTTTTTCTAATCTCGGGATCCCGGGATTTGGACATTAATTATACAGGCCGACAAAATTTCCAAAAAATTTTCTAACTCAAATAAAATTCTACTTTTCTAAAGGATTTCGGTGCCCTGAATCTGAATCTGAAGTCGGATTTTTGGTAATACTTGTAGGTTTTTAGATATTTATGCGATTTTTTGCTATATTCACTGCTCAATCTGTTAAATTACTTACTTTCATTAAAAAATGATTGCAGCTATTGAAAGAACGATCAATTCTCTTGAAAACAGCGCTTTGCTTTCTCGGGTGTCTTATTTATATATCTAGAAATATATGTTTTTGTACAATAAGGTATTTGTCTTCGAAATCAACGGCAGTATTTGTAGCGCTGTTTTAATCGAAATCAAGTTTTGTAGCTGCTCTGCCGAACTATTTTTATTTCAGTAGAGAAAATATATACATAGTAGGCCACTGATTGGAATTTTTGTTTCAGTCACGCAAAATTTAGTCGTATTTTCGATAAATTAATATAAATTAATTCACTTATTTCATTCTAACGCACAGTTTGTTGTTAATATAATAAACTGCCTAAAAGCGTGCTACAAAATTTTTATTTGCAATATTGCAAGTTACAAGCAAGATATCCGAAAAAGCAAAACATTGTCTTCAAGAGAAATTACCGTGCATTCAATAGATTTAATCAGTTTTTAATGAAAGTGGGTAATTTTAAAGATATTGAGGAGTGAATATGGCCAAAAACCGCGTTTTTCGCCTCTTTGGACATGAATATTTCAAAAAGTGCACCGAAATCCTTTTGAAACGTAGAATTTTATTTTTGTTAAAAAAATTTGTCGACCAGTATTATTTTCCCACATTTGAGGTTGAAAAATTAAATATGTATATTTTCGAGAAACGCTACAACTTTAATATGCAAAGAAAAAATATATTTTTATTGCCATTTTTTATTATTTCATTACTAACAAAATAAAATAGGAACGTAAAATCATGCTTATTATTTAATAACACTTAAGAGTTACTTTAAAAAACAAAATCAACAAAGAAAATTAAATACATTTGGTGAACAAAACATTTTCCTTTATAGTTGGTACTTTTAGGATATTAATAACAAGTAAGGAAGCCTAAGTTCGAGTGGAATCGAACATTAGATACTCAGCTGTATGCTTTCATTGTTTGTTTGCGTTTGATGGAAACACGGTGCACTTAATATAAAGCGAGTGCTGCATAAAGTGGGCGTAGTCACGCCCATTTTCTAAATTTTTATCAGTCATCCAACTAAGCATATCAATATTATACTTTGTGCAAAATTTCATTCCTTTATGACTTCTAGTTACAAAGATGTCATGTTACAAATTCCCAAAGGGTGTTCCAGAAATATCTTTCTTAAAAAGTAGGCGTGGTCATAAACCGATTTCAATAAATTTTTGCGTGTCTATTAACACAAGTTATAAAAGTGTATAAACCAAGTTTCGTCATAATATCTCAATTATTTGTCGAGTTATGGGCTCAGAAATCTCGTATATTCCTGTTTATAAAAAGAGGCGGTGCCACGCCCATTTTCCAAAATTTTTGTGTTTTTCGTTTTATGTCCGCAGGTGGACTCCTGCTATAAAATTTCAATGATATATCTTTATATTTGACAGAGATATCGCTTAAAATGTTTTTATTAGGTCACTTTATAAGACCCATATATAAAAGTGGGCGTGGCCCTCAACCGATTTCGGAAATTTTTCGTCCAAATATTTGACTAAGTAAGTACATCACGCGTACCAAATTTCATCGATATATCTTCAACGGTTTCTGATTTATGACTCATAAAACTTTCAATGTTTGCCCATTAATAAGTGGGCGTGGCACCGCCCATTTTCCAAAATTTTTGTGTTTTTCGTTTTATGTCCGCAGTTGGACTCACGCGACAAAATTTCAATGATAGATCTTTATATTTGACAGAGATATCGCTTAAAATGTTTTTATTAGGTCACTTTGTAATATACATATATAAAAGTGGGCGTGGCCGTCAACCGATTTTAACTATTTTCCGTCCAAACGTATGCCTAAGTAAGTAAATCACGCGTACCAAATTTTGTCGATATATCTTTAATGGTTTCTGAGTTATGACATATAAAACTTTCAAGGTTTGAACCTTAATAAGTGGGCGTGACACCGCCAATTTTCCAAAATTTCATCAAATTTCTTCCTAGGGGCCTGAGCTCAACACGTGGGTAAAATTTCATCGCTCCAGCTATATTAGTGACTGAGATACCAAATTTCCGATTATTTCTATATAGGAAAAGTGGGCGTGGTCATGGTCCGATTTCGCCCATTTTCAATACCAACTGTCCCAGTGTCGATACCAACTTGCATTTCAAATTTCATCAAAATATCTCAATTTTTGCGGGAGTTAGAGTGTTTACAGACGGACGGACAGACGGACGGACGGACATGGCTAAATCGATTTCTCTTTTCACCCTGATCATTTTGATAAATATAAGTCTATATCTATCTCGATTATTTCACTCTGTTACAATCCACCATTACAGCTGAGTATAAAAAGGCTTGCAATCATTTAATAATTTGCACTAAAATTTTTTTAGAATTTAACGACATATTAAGCGAATATTTCCAAGCTTGCCGAAAAATTCCGAAAATTAATGCAACTTCCGAAAATATTTAAAAATCGGAGGCACATATTTTTATATGAATTCCGAGGATGCAGCTGCGTATTTAATTTTAGTAGAGTAATGTAAAACTATCAAGTCTAATTAAAATTTTGTTTGCATTTTCTTCCATTATTTACTTTCCATATGGGAAAATTCCAAAAACCATTTGGGAAATAAATGACCAAAAATCAGGAAATAGAAATTATCAAATGAATTTTACCACAAGAATTCTAAAGGCTTTAAAAATACCTAACGTACGTTTCTTTACAACGCGTACTTCACGACAACGCGTACTTCAGTGGCCGCTGTGGTGCAGTGGGTAGAGTGCTCGCCTGCTATGCCAGAGGTCTCGGGTTCAAACCACGGTCCGAGAAAAACACCAAAACAATTTTTCTAATTAGTAAAAATCCAATTATTGGGTTTTTTAAGAGCAGCGGTCACCTCTCGGCAGTGGGCGGCATACCCTCCGAGTGTATTTCTGCCATGAAAAAGCTTCTCACAAAAAATGCATTCGCCGTTCGGAGCCGGCATAAAACTGTAGGTCCACCCAATTAGTAGGAAAAACAAAAAGGAGCACACCTCGAATTGGGAGAGAAGCTCGGCCATGAAACTCGTCAGAGTTATAATAGCGCCATTGTATTATTATTATTATTATTATTATTATTATTATTATTATTATTATTATTATTATTATTATTATTATTATTATTATTATTATTATTATTATTATTATTATTATTATTATTATTATTATTATTATTATTATTATTATTATTATTATTATTATTATTATTATTATTATTATTATTATTATTATTATTATTATTATTATTATTATTATTATTATTATTATTATTATTATTATTATTATTATTATTATTATTATTATTATTATTATTATTATTATTATTATTATTATTATTATTATTATTATTATTATTATTATTATTATTATTATTATTATTATCATTATTATTATTATTATTATTATTATTATTATTATTATAATTATTATTA
The DNA here is from genome assembly GCA_960531455.1 of Urophora cardui. Lineage (NCBI taxonomy): Eukaryota > Metazoa > Arthropoda > Insecta > Diptera > Tephritidae > Urophora > Urophora cardui. Next base: position 34,796,400 of record OY482670.1, on the reverse strand, counting down.
TTATTATTATTATTATTATTATTATTATTATTATTATTATTATTATTATTATTATTATTATTATTATTATTATTATTATTATTATTATTATTATTATTATTATTATTATTATTATTATTATTATTATTATTATTATTATTATTATTAGTATTATTATTATTATTATTATTATTATTATTATTATTATTATTATTATTATTATTATTATTATTATTATTAGTATTATTATTATTATTATTATTATTATTATTATTATTATTATTATTATTATTATTATTATTATTATTATTATTATTATTATTATTATTATTATTATTATTATTATTAGTATTATTATTATTATTATTATTATTATTATTATTATTATTAGTATTATTATTATTATTATTATTATTATTATTATTATTATTATTATTATTATTAGTATTATTATTATTATTATTATTATTATTATTATTATTATTATTATTATTATTATTATTATTATTATTATTATTATTATTATTATTATTATTATTATTATTATTATTATTATTATTATTATTATTATTAGTATTATTATTATTATTATTATTATTATTATTATTATTATTATTATTATTATTATTATTATTATTAGTATTATTATTATTATTATTATTATTATTATTATTATTATTATTATTATTATTATTATTATTATTAGTATTATTATTATTATTATTATTATTATTATTATTATTATTATTATTATTATTATTATTATTATTATTATTATTATTATTATTATTATTATTATTATTATTATTATTATTATTATTATTATTATTATTATTATTATTATTATTATTATTATTATTATTATTATTATTATTATTATTATTATTATTATTATTATTATTATTATTATTATTATTATTATTATTATTATTATTATTATTATTATTATTATTATTACTTCACGACAAAAAAATTTGATTATTAAAAAAAACATCAAAAATATTAATCCTTACTTTGACTAATGGACTTTTTTATTCTGGCAAAAATATCGCACTTTCTTCGGGCTGTCACATTTTTTTGTTCTCTTCCACACAGACTCAACACTTTTTTAAGGCTGTTTGTTCTATTGACAAAATATAAAACTGGCCCGACTACGGGGCAACATCTTCTGCTCTTAGCACATTGCATTATTTTTGTTTCATTCATCACATGAAAAATGCAACATTTATAGGGCACAGGGCACATGTTGATAATGGTGAAATGTAATATCATGTTCAGACATAAAAATTAATTAAGTCAATTGGGGTTGATTGCACATCTTTAGATTTGGTGTTCAGACATATTTAATTTACTTGGCCCATTTAACAGGTCGGCTCAAGATACATACACACATACACGCCGTGAGCTGAATATCAAACTCTCGTGACCTAAATGTCAAAATTGCAAGGAGGACGAAATAGTTTGACATTCATCTCACAATTTTTACCAATCGTAAACAGGAATACATGTATAAAATAAGCAGAAATAAAAACAAATTTGATAGGTGATGAAGAAGAACAAGAATGCACCTGATCTGACGAACCAACCTGTTTAGTGGACACTGACGCTAATCACATTTCTCTTTTCATGACATTTCATTTTACTTATGAAACAAGCCTTTTAACAGGGTTGTATGCAGAATTGTTCTTCATTAACAACTCATTAATTTCTAATGAAGCATTAACTTGGTCAATTTTTGTATGGTAAATTGAGAATCATTGGGCTTGAAAATTGAATGAAGGCTCTTAATGTTCAATTAAGGTTGTGTCTGAACATAACATAATAATGCAACATTTTCATGCAGAATAGGAAATGCTATTAGTATACAGATCTGAGACCACTAAAAATTATATAAAATCCAACTTTTCTTTGCTATAATAGGGGAATATTCTGTCTTTATATTATCCCAAAAATCCCGGGATAAAATTCTAGCGATCCCGGGATTTTCGGGGTGTCCAAAAGGGCGGGATCCCGGGATCCCGGGATTGGAATCCCTAGTATGTATGCATATTAACATTTGAATGCATATTATAAACACCATTGCCATAATTTTTGCTTAAGAAAATCAAAGTTTTGGCTTAAACAGAATCAGCGTCGGACGAATTTTCGTCGGACGCGGCGTTCTGTCAAACGATTAAAATACACGGCAGTATATGAGAATGAACAGAACGAAAACGCTGGCGAAAATCGCCCGGCGAAAATTCGTCGGAATAGACTTATTTCTAATTTGGACGCTATCGCCTGTCAAATACATTATTTGGAACTTGATATAAACATGTAATAAAACAAAAATATACGTTTTTTGATGTGGAAAAAATTGAAAATATGGACAGAAGAGAAGAGTCAATGGAAGTGGTAAGGAAACATCGTAATTATAAAAATATGCATAAGGCAATTTCGCCTTGATTCTGTTTTACTGGGCGATATTCGCAAACAAATGTCATCGCCGCACCACGCGAAAACACGCCCGGCGATTGGTTCCGTTTAAGCTATTTTGCAGAAAAATACACAACACTCTTTTAACGTCCATTTTTTTGTTGCTTTTTTTGTTTGTTCATTTTTTCCACCAGCCCGTGCTCATTTAGCCGCAACATAGTCGTATTTGGCTGCGGCTAGTTGTTAATCAGGCCGCCCCAACCGCGCATGCACAACAGACGGCTCAGCTGTCTTAAATTAATAAGTTGGCATGCATTTCTGCATTCTAAACTAATCCATTTAAGTTTAGAATGTACATACATACATAATTAAATGAGCTGCACATGCGCACATTATTGTTGGTGCACTAGCAGCACCATTTTTTTCCAAACCATATTCTGTATTGAATGCAATAAATTCTTACTTTGGTTGTGGCATTAATTTTGCGCTCTTCCACTGCACACCTTTCGTTCTACTAGGTAGGTATGTATATATACATTTTTTTTCGTAATGATTTCTTCCAATATTTACTAGTATTTCTCTTTCACCGTTTTAGTGTGTTTTATGTTTTTTGCTTGCACATTTTTTGTTGTGATTTTTTTTTAACTTTATTTTTAGAAATTCTAGTTTATTTATTACTCTTGTGCGAGGTCGTCGCACAATTAATTTAATCGGAATTCATAATTAAGTTGTTGATAAACTGTTTACTTTTCATATGCAAATTTTTACCATCTATTTGCTTTGGTTTGGTCATTATTCACTTACAAAAGCATTGTGTTGATATAGCATCTCCATTTGTAGGTTAACATTTGTCTTTTTTATTATATTTGTTTAAGGTTTTGGTTATTTTCTAATCCAGAAGCAATGAATTAAATGTGAAACGTTTTAGGAAAAAGCTTTGAGAGTGAGGTAAATGTGACAAAAACTTACAAGAAATGCTAGAAAAATTCTCAGGAGATTGTTTATTTTGTGTTATTTGTCCTATAATAGCGTTACTACTGAATATATAATTATAGTTAATTAAGTTATTGAAGATGTCTGTATTTCTATTACATATATTATTATAATTATGCGCCTTTATTATATTAGTATATAACAGAAACGCAGATATATTTAGTTAATAACTTACTTAGCTTACTCGGTAGTAACCCTATTATATTCAAGAATTATAATCTACATTAAGTAATTATCTATATACCATGTTTTGACTTGGCCTAATAGACCATTAAGAATCTTTGAGGAATTAAGAGCCCTTATTGAGCTCTATTAACCACACAAAAACTAAATTCATTAACAGTCTTCTTAATATAAATTTTAGTAATATTCCCACAGCGTAGGATTGCGATGTATTGAGGAAAGAATTTCGGTCATGACATCCCTTGTCAAGTTTGATTTGGTTATAAATCGGTTTCGGCGATGCGCCATCTTCAGAGAACGAAAAAAATGTACTGAAGATGGCAGATCGCCGAAACCGGTCAAACGTGACAAGTGATGACGGAAATTCGTTCATCAATACATCATAAGTGAAATGTTACTAAAATATTTAAACCCCGGCCAACCAAAGAAGTCTACCAAGTGCCTCGAAAAGGCTCGCAAAAACAGTCTTTTGCAAACTCAGAAGAGCCGCAAATGGCGCGGCAGGCTTCTCTCCAATTGGTATGGCATATGCAAAGTCTTACTCGATGAAATTTTCACTATAAGGAGACACATTGAGCAGCTACATGCAGTCATTCAAGACAGATGTGAGCAGACTGGGATGCGATAAACCATTTTGAAGAGATTAGAAACCTCTCAAAGAACAAACTGAGGATGGGTACTGACAGGTATTATGACAGAGTTAGGTTAGGTTAGACTGGCTGACCATTAATAGCCTCACATCGACTGAGTGAGTCCGTAGTGTTAACAGAAAATTCATTGAACATGAACACCTCTACATTAAAAGTCTGAACTAAAGAAGAAACCCCCGTCTCTTTGGCAAATATTACCAAGAGTTTCCTTATCTCTACTTTGGTTACAGATTCGAGATCACCGAATACAACTTTCCTTAGTAGCCGAAGTCTTAGCCTGGAAAACGCAGGGCAGGAGCAGAGTCCACAGTCTACGCAGCCCCCTCCTGCAATCTGAATCCTCTACATTCACTCTCATAAACTACTCCCATTTTGAACGTATGTGATGCTAAAAGACAGTGTCCTGTTAGGACCCCGATGATCAGTCTACATACATTTCTTTTCAGAGATAGCAACCATTTTGTTGGCTCTGCGATTGTTTCCAGGCCTTATTAGCCTGTTCATCATATAGTACCTATGTTGTTGTTGTTGCTCACAAATCATTGTCAAACCCACTTAACGGGAGGCCCAGGAATGAGGCAGAGTTTTTTGGGCTAGTCCATAGGGACAAGAAGGTTAAGTGAGTTGGTTTGAGTGGCCATGGGAAGAGATGTTATATGTCATGCGGCGTCTCTCCACAGGCCGGACATGTATTTTGGCATTGGAAGGTCGATGTTGTTGTTGTTGTTGTAGCCACCAAGACACTCCCCGAAGGTTTTGGGGAGTGTAGGGGATGTGACAGTCCTTTGCAAGATAAATGCTGTACGCTCGGGTACTAGTCCCTTCTGACACTAGCCCGACTGTCGTGCGAACGATTTTTTTGGCCATAATCAACCTTCTATGCCGGTGGATTTTAGTCGCCTCTTACGACAGCCCCCTAAACCGCTGGGGTCGATGTATTGTTCTGCTCCGAGACCTGCACCCTTCTTTGCAAGCTCATCAGCTTGCGTACTTCTAAACAATAAAGACCGCTCACTTGCAGTTGGTCTGATAACTGGTCATCTAACAATTGCTAAACATGCAAAAAGGCTTAGCGTCCCCTATAAAGACTGTTGTAAGTGTTGTGGAGACGAGAAGGACCTGAGAAAAATCTATTGTGTGAATGTGTGCCTCTTTCTCGGTGATCTCAATTACTTGCCTATTATTGAACTTAGGAAAATCCTTACATTTGCTACTAGAGGTTGAGATGCTCATGTTATCACAATGCTACTTCGCAGGCCTAAGTGTGTTCGTGTGTGCCTAACCTAATGGCTTTCTGATTGCTGCAAATTAACGTGGAATTTTCGCTATTTTAATTACTTCTTTTAGATTTGAAGCATATTATTATGCACATATGTATGTATAAAATTTTTCGTGACATTTCGCACAACACAGTTTTACAAGTTGTCACTCATGCTCATTTTGATCGGTGTGTATGCTTTTTGTTGCAAATTTTCATAAGACAATCAATCCCTCACACTGTATCAAGGTAAGTAGCTAAATCGGCATACAAAATTTTTCACTTAGCAATCCACTTTGATTTATCACATTTAACGCGATCAAAAGCACACAACATGCCAACAATATTTAACACAACTCATGCAGGTTTGTTGTTTTTGACAAAACGCAAGTTAATCTTTAAAAAAAATTAAAACAAGTAAGGAAGCCTAAGTTCGAGTGGAATCGAACATTATATACTCAGCTGTATGCTTTCATTGTTTGTTTGCGTTTGATGGAAACACGGTGTAGGTACTTTCTATAAAGCAAGTGCTGCATAAAGTGGGCGTAGCCACGTCCATTTTCAACATTTTTATCAGTCATCCAACTAAGCATATGAATATTATTCTTTGTGCAAAATTTCACTCCTTTATGACTCTAGTTACAAAGATGTCACGTTACAAATTCCCAAAGGGTGTTCCAGAAATATCTTTGTTAAAAAGTAGGCGTGGTCATAAACCGATTTCAATAAATTTTTTCGTGTCTATTAACACAAGATATAAAAGTGTATAAACCAAGTTTCGTCATAATATCTCAATTATTTGTCGAGTTATAGGCTAAGAAATCTCGTATATTCCTGTTTCTAAAAAGAGGCGGTGCCACGCCCATTTTCCAAAATTCTTGTGGTTTTCGTTTTATGTCCGCAGTTGGACTCCTGCTATAAAATTTCAATGATATATCTTTATATTTGACAGAGATATCGCTTAAAATGTTTTTATTAGGCCACTTTATAATACCCATATTTAAAAGTGGGCGTGGTCGTCAACCGATTTCGCTAAAATTTTTAACATGTATTACCACAAGTAATAAAAGTGTACACACCAAGTTTCGTCATTATATATCAATTATTTGTCGAGTTATGGGCTCAGAAATCTCGTATATTCCAGCTTCTAAAAAGAGGCGGTGCCAAGCCCATTTTCCAAAATTTTTACGGTTTTTGTCTTATGTTCGTAGTTAGACTCCTGCCATAAAATTTTAATGATATATCTTTATATTTGACAGAGATATCGCTTAAAATGTTTTTATTAGGTCACTTTATAAGACCCATATATAAAAGTGGGCGTGGTCGTCAACCGATTTTGGAAATTTTTCGTCCAAACGTTTGCCTAAGTACATATATCACGCGTACTAAATTTCATTGATATATCTTCAATGGTTTCTGAGTTATGATTCATAAAACTTTCAATATTTGCCCCTTAATAAGTGGGCGTGGCACCGCCCATTTTCCTAAATTTTTGTGCTTTTTGTTTTATGTACATAGCTGGACTCACGCCACAAAATTTCAGTGATAGATCTTTATATTTGACAGAGATATCGCTTAAAATGTTTTTATTAGACCCCTTTATAGTTCCCATATATAAAAGTGGGCGTGGCCGTCAACCGATTTTGGCAATTTTCCGTCAAAACATTTGTTTAAGTAAGTAAATCACGCATACCAAATTTCATCGATATATCTTCAACAGTTTTTGAGTTATGACTCATAAAGCTTTCAATGTTTGCTCCTTAATAAGTGGGCGTGGCACCGCCCATTTTCCAAAATTCCATCAAATTTCTTCTTAGGGGCCTGAGCTCAACACGTGGGTAAAATTTCATCACTCTAGCTATATTAGTGGCTGAGATACCAGATTTCCGATTTTTTCTATATAGGAAAAGTGGGCGTGGTCATGGTCCGATTTCGCCCATTTTCAATACCAACCGTCCCAGTGTCGATACCAACTTGCATTTCAAATTTCATCAAAATATCTCAATTTTTGCGCGAGTTAGAGTGTTTACAGACGGACGGACGGACAGACGGACAGACGGACAGACGGACGGACGGACGGACGGACGGACATGGCTCAATCGATTTCTCTTTTCACCCTGATCATTTTGATATATATAAGTCTATATCTATCTCGATTATTTCATTCTGTTACAATCCACCGTTAGGAAATCAAAACTATAATACTCTGTGTACTAGTACAGCTGAGTATAAAAAAAAAATCAAAAAAAGCATAAGCCGAAAAAGTAAAATTCAAGCCATAAAAACACTTTTAAGCGCTTCAGTGCCAAACGCGCTACCATATCACACAATGTCATCAAATGCTACTTTTGCCCATTTACACATAATTTTCATTTCATGACTTTCTTCGTTCAACTTCTGCGCCAACCACAAACGATCGCGTAATACATTTGACTTACACTGAAGCGCGCGCCTGCGCAGAAACGTCCACACGGTCTTAGTCTGTTTCGAAGACTGACTGACTGATTTTGCGCTGCGGTGCTCCGAGTTTGCAGATTTCTGCGGCTGGCGATGAAGGCTATGAATCTTCTCTGTCTGGACGACTACTGGTGGCTGTTGGTTTTTTTTGTATTGCTCATGCTGTTGTTGCTGCTGTTCTTGTTGTTGCTGCTGTTTTCTTTCTTGTTGCTGCTTTTCTTGTTGCTGCTCTTCTTATATGTATGTATTAATATAGTTAATAGCTGTCGACAATCGCAAACTAAGCCGGCTACCAAGTTGTTTTTGTGTTCTTCATGTGCTTTTTCCTTTATTGCCACAGCGCACAGTGGTCGATTTTCGGCATTTAGGAGAACTAAATTAATAACTTCTTTTGAAAGGACAAAATAACATGTGCAGGGATCGTTTCTTAACAATTTTGAGCCGCTGATTTCAAAAATGTACTCATTTTTATTGTATCTTTATTAGTTTTCAAGTTATAGCTGCTTTTATAGGGTAATAAATTGTATTTTTTTTTAAATAAATATAGATACAGCCTATTCCGTTTATTTATAATTTAAGTAGGATTTTGCTGTTGGCTTTAAGACATTTTCAACAAACATAAGTCCAATATGAATTCAATTAGTTAATTCGTAAAATACCCTGGAAATCGGAAACAATTCAATTGAAAATACAGGTTCAAATTAAGTAATACATCTTTATTTCGTGTGTTATAGAATAAACAAAAGAAAAAAAAAATATGTATATATATGTTCATATGTACAGCAAAAAATCGTTAACACTGATCCTAGATTTCGGAATCCAAAAGTCCTAAAACTTCTGGAGGCAGAGGGTTGAGATCTTTTTTTGAAAATATTCGCATCTTTGATATAACCGGATCAGATGTTATCAACAACCTATTCAGTATATCAGTATTTGAGTGAATCCTTGACATTTTTCTTGAGTATGCTTCCCGAAATTTTTTAAAATCCTTTTGACGACTTTCTTGTACATCTTCGGTTAGTTCACCAATAGGCAAGGGGAAGTGATTGATAACATCAGCTCCATGTATTAAAACTTTATGAACGCTTACAGGCATGGGATACCAAGAGTATTTTTCAACATAAAATTTCGCAGTATCTAAACAATAATTCTTAAATCGGTCAACATTTATAGTGAGACCACACGATAAAGCTTTCAAAATAGTTGAGAATCGTTCTATGAGTTCAAACTCTATGCCAGTTATCTCTGCTGATTTGCCCGGGTTCTTAAAAAATTTCCTGGCTGTATTTTCGTCATTTGTGTTTCCACCTCCTTGCTTCGGGATGTCAACGAGTAAACCCATTTCGGACCTAAATTTATTTTGCAGTGTAGTTTTTCTTTCATTTACGTCTATTTTTGCCGCATCACCTCTTGCTTGCCAACATTTTATATTAAGCTTATATGATATGTGTAGACAAGTTTCAAAAAATCTTATTTGGGCGTGAAGGACAGAAAGACCTAATTCATAAGCATTAGTATCGGGTTTTTTCTTTAAGCACTTATCTAAATCGTTCATCTCCTTTGGGTGAGCATTACATATATAACAGTTTGAACTAGCACGATTTTTCATTACGGCATTACATGTTTTACCGTCAACCATAGTTTTCATCAGAAGATGCTTTACAGATATATTTCTGTTACCAATGGAAAAAGTTGTATTTTGTAGTTCGTTTATTTGCAGCTCCATTCGAGCAAATTCTTCTACAATTTTTTCAATACTTTCTTTTTCAAAGGCAAAGCGAATCGGGCGGCAGTATCGAGTTGCTGAGGTTCTGTAATTTTTCCATATGGAAATGTTATTATGATCTGTCTGTCTCTTTATTTCGAGTGGTACGATTGACGTCATTAAGATATTTGAGTCACTTGCACCATCATTCTCTAAAAAGGCTTGCTTATATTGTGAGTGTCCTCCACTCCCATCACATCCCCATTTCCAATAACACAACAAACTATTTTCTCCTTCACTTAGGCTTTGAAATACATCAGGTTCTGCTTTTGAGAAACGATTGATTGTATAATCAAGCAAAGACTGTAAATGTATTACAGATGAACTTTCAGTTATACAAAGAGATGAATCAGGAGGATAACATTGTTTTTTTCCCCTTAAAATGCTTTCGTAGCTTGGATATAAATTAATGTTTTTGTTTTTTGCACTTTGTTGAAGAATTTTGTACTGGTACTTAGTTAACCCCAAATCGGTAATTAATGCTAAAGCCTCTACCGCAGAATACGGCGTGTATGTACAAACAGAAGTGGAAGTTTGATTCATTGCCTTTATAGATTTAGGTGAGCTATTTATTGCCTTTTTGATCACACCAGCCTTAACACGCTCTCCCTCGCTATGTAATTTTATTTGAGTTGCCAGAGAAAGTTCTTCTGCAGAACGATTCAGCAAATCCGCCACTTTTCTTCTCTTTACCTTTGTTGAACATTCGTCAAAAACTTTTTTCTGTCGCCCTAATTGGCCTAATTCTCTAGCAGATGGTAATTCTATTTTTTTTGAAAGCCATACAGATTCGTGTTTTAAAAAAATCTCTGGAGTACGTGAACTTTTTTTCCATCTCTTTTTGAATTTGAGTTACTATATTTTGTATATGTTTCTCAAATTTAGTTTGATCTTCACTTGACAACTCCAATACCTTTAATTTTTGTAATATGTTTGATAACAGTTCTGTTTTTGTCTCGTATGAACAAAAAAATATCTTTGCGGGTGACGCAGGTCTCATTTTCTGGAGGAGATGCGGTACCTTTAAAATCAAATAAAACACGGTTAGGCAGCTATAGGCAGACAAATATACACTCAATGGACGCATAATACTTGCACGAAGACAAACATATAGTTAAGAAAGTTAATCCTGTTTAATTGATTTTCTTTTTCTCTCTGAAAGTTTACATTACTAAAGAATTATCACACAACAAAGAAGCAAATTATACACACGCTACTTACACCGAAACGTAACACATTCACTTTGTAAATTGTTTTTTCCACATAATATATTTACCACTCAAGTTAAATTCCATTCAAATTTTTTGATTGCCGTTGAAATAAATTTTTTACACGCGCTCAATATCTGACGAAAATAACAAGAAAACACGACAGGCAAGCTGTCAACAATGGAACGTCAAGTTTCGAGCGTTGCTACCCTGAACTACGTTTCGTTATCTGAAAAAAAAAGTTTTATTATTTTTTATTGATATATTTTGACATGATTTGCCTTGTTTAAAATAAAAAATCGCATAACTTTTTTTTTAATAAAGTTCTCCTAATTTGTTCTAGACCAATGGTGGGCATTTTGACTCATATGAGCGTTACTCTCAGCACACGTATTCTTACGCTCTTATTTCAGTTGCTGTTGAGAGCGAAAAATCAATTGAGTCACAGTGGTGTTAGAACAGAATTTTCATGTCAGTTGTGTTTCAGCAAGCAAAGGGGTGACACGTATCGTCGCTTTGCTTTTATTTTTTATGCAATAGTAAATTATGCGCTATTTAATGAATGAAAGCATTTAACAAGCAGTGAACAAACACATATACATATGTAGGTACGCACATAAATAGTATCATAAAACAATCAAGCGGTGCACGATGTTGCTTCGCTGTTGTTTGTTAATCAACTGACTGCAAATGTTCTTTGTCCCATGGTAGCCACTTTACGCTCGCGGTTACCAATACATGCTTACATTTCATTTGCCCACCAATGAAATGTAAGCATGTATTGGTAACCGCGAGCGTAAAGTGGCTACCATGGGACAAAGAACATTTGCAGTCAGTTGATTAACAAACAACAGCGAAGCAACATCGTGCACCGCTTGATTGTTTTATGATACTATTTATGTGCGTACCTACATATGTATATGTGTTTGTTCACTGCTTGTTAAATGCTTTCATTCATTAAATAGCGCATAATTTACTATTGCATAAAAAATAAAAGCAAAGCGACGATACGTGTCACCCCTTTGCTTGCTGAAACACAACTGACATGAAAATTCTGTTCTAACACCACTGTGACTCAATTGATTTTTCGCTCTCAACAGCAACTGAAATAAGAGCGTAAGAATACGTGTGCTGAGAGTAACGCTCATATGAGTCAAAATGCCCACCATTGTTCTAGACCGACCACTGTGCAGCGGCTCAAAGCTTCAACTCCACGCTCAATATCACATAATATGCGTTTTTTAAAAGCTGGCTCTACACTTTGGTTTTTTTTTAACATTGCTTGTTATTTTGCTGTATTTTGACTTTGCGTTGCAAGTTTTATTTATTTTTCCTCGCTTTGCTTTGTACTTTAAGCGCTCGATCTCACCTCTGCAAAAAAAATATACATACATACATGTATATATTTATGACAGTTTTCCTCCTTCCACTTTCCCTCACTGCAGTCAAAGATGACTTGATACGAAACTCTTTTTTACTCTCTCACTTTTATGATTTTCCCACGGGTTTTCTGTGGCTTTGTTGCCAGCATCAACACAACAGAAAACCCGGCCGATCAGCTGTTTGTACAAATTGCAGGTGCCAGAAGGGAAAACACGCCAAAATAAATAGGCGCATTTGGTGGATTTAGATTTTTTTTGTGTGTTAAATTTTGTTGAAATAATAATGAATTATGAAAAATATCGAGGTAATTGTATTGCTCGTGTATAGTACGCACAGTGCCGTAGCGAGCTTTTTTGGCGCCCGAGGCAAGCTTGTTATTCCCGCGCCCCCCGTTCAAAATGCAGGACAACAAAACTTGTTCTATATAAGAATAAATGGCAAATTTTTTTTTGAACAAATTATTCATGCATATATATATTTGTTAATACTGTAGCATTCACCATATAATACTGTGTTAAAAAAATGTTCTTCTAACATTTACAAGTTAATTTTTCTTGACTTAATAGAAGCGAATTCGTTAATAATACCGTCGAAATCAATTTTACTGGCAATTTCGTTTTCTATCGATAATATAGCCAAGTTCGACACTCTTTCTTGGCCCATTGTTGATCTCAAATAATACTTAACGAGTTTGAGTTTGCTAAAGCTACGTTTACACGTAGCGAGTGTTACAGGAATCGTCGAAAAAATTCTGAAAGCAGTTGGGTAAGAATTTCTGAAACGGATCACTTAAAATTGCAAAAATTCAATTTTAATCAATAGTGGTATTATCGAGTAGCTACTGACAATACAAACACATGCCTATTTTTATTTTTTTTTTTAATGTTTATCCTGTTTTATCGCCAATTGAAATTTTTTGTCCTTTTTGTTTCAAAATGGAATATCTCGGGATATACTGAACCGATTTTGATGATTGAAAGACCAATTTCTTCGTCTTTAAAAACTCTACAAGACTACATTTTTTATTTTTTAAAAATCTAATGTTGATTGTATATATTTTTAAACTTTTGCGAAAACCGTGCAAAAAAAAAATGAGGCAATGCATCTTTTTGCACACAAAAAAAGCAAGATATGTAAAAATATGTTCTCTAAGATATTCCGTTGAGAAAAAAAATGGCCCGGCCCTATGAATACCAGATATTTTAATTTGAACACCACCTCCTCTAAATTAAAAAAAAATATAATTTTTTAATTCATTTATTGAACAAGTTTTAGAGTAGTGAACCCCTTAAAATAGTCAACTCAACATCTAGGAATGTGTTTTTGGGTATCTGAGGTAATTTTAAGTTGAATATGTGTGGTATTTTATAAAAAGCTTATGAACTGTGTTGTGTGGATATTAGCGACAATTACAAACTAGAATCACGGTTTTTTTTTCAAACAGAAGTGTGATTATTTCTCGATCCTGCATAGGACACTGTTTTCCGAGCTAGAAAATGCAATAAGCACGATTCTGTGGCTGTTAGCATTTTTAATGAAAAAATAATTCGGTATTTGGCAAACATACACGACAAAGAGCATATAAAAAAGCTTATTTTTTTCTCGGAATGGGTCAGCAGCTCAATATAAGAACAAGTCAAATTTTATAAACATGGTATGTGTGCAGAGAGATACCGGTATACGCATTCAATGGAATTTCTTCGCGACATCACATGACAAGGGAGCCTGCGACGCAATACCGAGCAAGCTTGCAACAACCGGTGCATTCACAAATAACCACGACGATCGATTTATTCGAATGGGATCAGCATTTTTTTTTAAATATAAACTTTGACTTTTGCACGCTATATGAATATGAATTTGAGGCTGATCGGTTGAAATCTAAATTTTGCGAATGCTCTTTCGATTTCAAAAATGCGAAAATATCACTCGTTCGAACCAGCAGATGAGGTTAAATACATTACATGCAAAATCATTTCTAGCTCGGAAAACAGTGTCTTATGCAGGATCGAGATCAGGATATGCAGGATTGAAAAAAAAAACCGCGATTCTAGTTTGTAATTGCCGCTAATATCCACACAACATAGTTCATAAGCTTTTTATAAAATACCACACATATTCAACTTAAAATTACCTCAGATACCCAAAAACACATTCCTAGATGTTGAGTTGACTATTTTAAGTGGTTCACTACTCTAAAACTTGTTCAATAAATGAATTAAAAAATTATATTTTTTTTAATTTAGAGGAGGTGGTGTTCAAATTAAAATATCTGGTATTCATAGGGCCGGGCCATTTTTATTCTCAATGGAATATCTTAGAGAACATATTTTTACATATCTTGCTTTTTTTGTGTAAAAAAAGATGCATTGCCTCATTTTTTTTGCACGGTTTTCGCAAATATTTAAAAATATATACAATCAAAATTAGATTTTAAAAAATAAAAAATTTAGTCTTGTAGAGTTTTTAAAGACGAAGAAATTGGTCTTTCAATCATCAAAATCGGTTCAGTATATCCCGAGATATTCCATTTTGAAACAAAAAGGACAAAAAATTTCAATTGGCGATAAAACAGGATAAACATTAAAAAAAAAAAAATAAAAATAGGCATGTGTTTGTATTGTCAGTAGCTACTCGATAATACCACTATTGATTAAAATTGAATTTTTGCAATTTTAAGTGATCCGTTTCAGAAATTCTTACCCAGTTTCAACGTTTGGGTATGATGCTTTTAAACCATAATCTTGAATAATTTGAAGTAGTGATTGACAAAGCTGCGTGCTTGAAATCTGAAATTTTCTCAATAAATTCTGCGCCTTTGATGTCTTTTTCGTATTTGATTGCCAAATCCATCGCTGCTTTTTTCACTTCGGTGCTACTCATTTTTCAAAAACTCGCCAGACAAAAATCCAAAATCATTGGCCACATCCATTACACAGGCCGACAAGAAATTTTACCATAAACCAGACCATACTTTCCTAAAGGTTTTCGATGCGCTGAATTCAAATCTGGATGCAGAATTGCTCTATCACGTCAGGATTTTGAGATATCCTAACCTAAATGTGCAAAAAACACCGTTTTTGCCTATTTTGAGGTTATATATAAACGACAGATTTTATTTTTTTTTTTTTAAAGCACACATAGCATCTTAAAGAAGAAGTCTTTCTCTTACGAATGGCATTGAGTTTGCTAAAATATCTTTTTTTTTCGCTAAGATAGAGCAATTTAAAGTTTATGTGTTAATAGTTTGTGGGATTGTGTTTTGTTGGCTTGTAGAGTTTAAACATTTATAAACTTTAAATTGCTCTATCTTAGCGAAAAAAAGATATTTGAGCAAACTCAACGCCATTCGTAGGAGAAAGACTTCTTCTTTAAGATGCTGTATGCGCTTTAAAAAAAAAATCTGTCGTTTATATATAACCTCAAAAATAGGCAAAAACGGTGTTTTTGCACATTTAGGTTAGGATATCTCAAAATCCTGACGTGATAGAGCAATTCTGCGTCCAGATTTGAATTCAGCGCATCGAAAACCTGTAGGAAAGTATGGTCTGGTTTATGGTAAAAAAAATCGGTCTCATTTTGTCGGCCTGTGTTATCTTTTTATACCTCCAGTCGATTTCAACTATGAACCTATCAACTGCCTCGTTGATGTCAATGCGAAACTTTTCATTATCCGGAATTTCGGGTGCGTCGTCTTCTCCTTCATACAATTCCAATTTTTTCTTCTTCCTGGACCGCTTGCTGACATTGCTCGCTAGTAGACTAGTAGCTAATGCAGAAACCCGCTTAAAATTTTCTTTGAATTCTGTGTCGCGAAGTTCTTGTAGTGAATTTTTCAAACCCTGAATCAACTGTGCAGCTTTTTCCAAAGTCAAACTTTTCGTTCGCAAAGCTTTCGTAACGCGATCAACCCGACTTAATATCTGATCCCAGACGTCGAGGAAAAGAAGAAACCCTAAATCAATTTTTTTAATCAGATTTTCGGCAGATAATTTGTTGTCAGGATTATTTGGATTGGCGATTATATCTTGAAGTACTGCCTCAATTTGGGAATTCAATGATTTTACGGCATTAGCTTTTGATGCCCATCGTGTGTCCGAGTGCCCTAATCAAAAGCAAGAGAATAAAAATGCGTGCAATTTTTTAAACACTGGTTACATTCCTAGCGACGCGAAGGGTTGCGCAATCGACCAATCAGCTATGTAATTATTCGGACGTAAATAGCTGGTTGTTGACAAACAGGTGTCGCCGCTATATGCATATACAGTCGACTCCCTAATATTATCCTACATTAATGTTATAAGAAATGTTCTATTTATCGAGATTTCTTGCTCTTATTACATTACCTTTTTACAAATGAACGTACCTTTTTTTTGTACATGCACGCATGAGCGCGCTTTATCGGTAATCACAACTTTCAAATTTTACAAATTTGATGATCAAGTGAGAACCTTGCGGGTTCCTGGCAAATGCACGCCTATTTTTTCATTATGTTTTTTCAAAATACTTCTGCGAAATTTTGTTTAATATTACCGAAATTCAGCGCCCCTCTCTATTGGCGCCCGAGGCAAATGCCTCGCTTGCCACACCCTCGCTACGGCTCTGAGTACGCAGTGCAGTTTATTGTTTCAACTGGAAAAAATTGTGTTTCAGTTAAAATTATAAAAAATATGTTAATGAGATGGAACGCGGGCAGCGGTTATTCAGTAGATTTATATATATCTCCGGTTAAAAATTATTATATTTCAGTTCTAATATATTCACATTTTAATAGAATTGCAAAATAGAGTAAAATATTTCTTAAAAAATACCACCCAACTACATGTATTATCGTTCACCACTTTTTGTGCGTTATTCTTAATTTGTCTGAGATTGGGTATCGAACACGAATATTCGGAATGTGGGAAAATCATACTATCCTGTGTATCACTTTTGTGGTTATATCCTTATCTTAATTTGGTATAAACAAAATTTTATTATTGCTATAGTCTTCAATAACATAAGGAAGCCGAAAAACTCCCAGAAATAATATGTAAAATACCCATTTTCAGTTTTCGAACAGAGTGGCACCAATGAAAAATGTTATAAAAAATGCGCATTTTGACAGCGCTCTCACGAAATAAAGAGTTTCGTATCTAGTTATCTATGCTGCAGTGAAGATGTTTGGTTGTTGAAACATTGCAACACATCATTTTAAGTGCAAATTAATTGCTTGCAGGAAATTCAGCGCTTCCCAAACTTTTTTGGTCCAATTCGTTAAAAAATACATTTGTAAATATGTATTTCAAATATGTTCTTATTGACACTGAATATCGACGCTTCCAAACAATACAGCACTAACACCACTTATTACACTCAGAGAAAAATTTAGATCTAAAATTGAGTCCGACTGGTGATAAATTTATACGTTTTGCCGTTTTTTGGATTTTCAAATATACATTATCTTAAATTGGATGCTTCTCATGAAAAACAACTTAGCAAGATTTTAGTTTTTCTTGCGGTTTTGCGTACAGCGTACTCCAACTAACATGACATTAAGTTTTGATATTGACCATTCAATCCAAATAGAATTTACGAGTGAAGATATACTTAACATACAATTGCAGTTTAATATAGAATTTAGACTTTGAGAGCTTAAAAGCGTTTTAGATTTTAGAAAGTCTCATTATTACTTACGTACACTCGTTCAAGTTTTCTCATTTCCTATGCTTAAGATCTTTTTATACGCTTACTGAAGAGAGTCATGACTGGCTCTAAACTGGCTCGACAATGATGACCTCACATAGGCATATGTAAGTAAGTCCGCAGTGTTACCAGAACCGTTCCTTCCTAAATTAAATGCCTGGACTTAAACTACAAAACAATCCCGCCCCCTTGGCAAATAGCAATAATTTATATACACCTATTTTGGTTACTGATTTGTGATCATTAAATAAAACTACGGTTAGTAATCGAATTCCTTGTCTAGAGAAAGTAGCAGAGCTCAATTTCATGCAACCCGCAACTTGGAAAGAAATAGAAAAAATCTGGCGGTCATTTCTTTATATTGATGACTTGGTTTGTTATGTAGGAGTTTTGAAATTCCTTAAACCCATTTCTGTCGTTGATAAAGCCTATTTAGGTTGAACACAAGGAGGAACAAATTCATAGCCCATAAATCTGAAATGTCACCTTTATCCCCTTAGTGATACATTTACCCCCTTAATGATAGCATAACTTTTAAGCTTGACATATGTATGCATTATCTTTAATTTTATATTTCTTCTCTTATTTTTATTTTTTTTTTACTTTGTGGCTTTTTGTGAAGTTAATAATAACGATAATATCCATTTCCAATTCTAAAATTTTAGTTTTCGACCATGATTGAGTTTCTTTTGGGTGTAGCCAAGAGATTTTGTGCTTTTAACCAGAGAACTTATAAAACCAGAGAAGGTCCACGAACGGACAGGCGTGTAAATTGCTAATAACACTGCTCTACAGCCAAAAAATACTCTGAACGCGACCATCCTATTTATATGTAAAATCGGTCGCTGATTCCGAATTTCGGGCTCATTTTTAATTCTATGGGAAGGTTTTTGAGATATCGGCAATTTACCGTTATTTGGCCAATGGCTCCACTTAATCCTGTATACCTCTTTAACGCAGTGAGCTATCTTCCTTGGAGTGACACTCAACGAAAGAAAATTAAATTTCCTTTTCATCCCTACTACAACATTTTTCTGTAACTCTTATAGTTTCTGAAATATTGACGATTCAATTTGAATTTTTTCGATTTTTTACGATTTTTTGAAAAAAAAATTGACTTTGTCAGGCAATATCTTTTAAACCAATGTCTTCACCTTCGGTTTTACTCCTTTACGTGAAGCTCCATTCTATTGGGAAAAAGATAAGCTATCAACGAAGAAAATCCATGGTAAAATAGAAAAGTTATAGGCGATCAAGTAAATACATCCAAGTCGCGCAATGCCTCTGCACGGGTATATTCTATGCATGTTATACCAATACCTACACATCTGCAGTAGCAGCACATTGGCAGCGCAGTAGATAAAAGCCCATTTACGGGTATAACATGCATAGAATATACCCGTGCAGAGGCATTGCGCGAGAAATTTTCTTTCGTTGAGTGTCACTCCAAGGAAGATAGCTCACTGCGTTAAAAAGGTATACAGGATTAAGTGGAGCCAGTGGCCAAATAACGGTAAATTGCCGATATCTCAAAAACCTTCCCATAGAATTAAAAATGAGCCCGATTTTCGGAATCAGCGACCGATTTTACATATAGATAGGATGGTCACGTCCAAAGTACAGACAAAAAATTTCATTTTGTGATCCAGTGTAACCAGAGAACTTATAACGAGAACTTATAAGTTCTCTGGTGGTAAGAATTTGCTTGAATGTCGAGTTTAATTTGGACTATCAGCAAGAAAAAAGCTGAAAATGTAAATAATTACCTGTAATAAATGTGTTTTTTGGAAAAAACTTTTTTCACAAGGAGGTCTCTCAAAGGTGCAAGACGTCTGAAAATAGGACATTGTAGGTACCTACCTATTTAGTCTTTTTTCTAAAGTTTCTTGAATAATTACAAAAAAAAAGTCACCCTAAGGCGCTTGCACTTTTTCTTGTTCAGCTTGAGTCAGATCATCCTTAGCGTTATAACAAAATACAGCATTTTGCCAGCTCTAACGCAAGTCCTCGGTAGTATAGTGGTCAGTATCCCCGCCTGTCACGCGGGAGACCGGGGTTCGATTCCCCGCCGGGGAGATAAATTTTTAATTCTTTTTGTTGTGTACGTGTTTTTTTTTGCCAAAAATTAATCCGTGACATTGAATTGAAGAATAAAATTTCTGGCGAAAACAAGATCTTCCCTTTGCAAATGTTTGTAGGTATTTATGTATATGTGGTGTTATGAAATATGTATGGATCGTCACTGAAATTTTGAACTGTAGCTAATAAGTATGTCGGCAAGTATACAATCTGTAATAAAATCTAAAAATGAGCTAAGAAATTAAAATTATGAAATAAAAAAAAATATGAAAAAAAAAGATTGAAATAAAAAAAATACTTCCCATACCGGGAATCGAACCCGGGCCTTCTGGGTGAAAGCCAGATATCCTAGCCACTAGACCATATGGGATATGATAAAGTTGCTGGCTAAACACGCATTTCAGCACAGTGCCTGCAGTCGGAATTGTGTATTTGCACATTTATTGTTTTATTTTGCATGCCATTGTGAATGGTTTACGACACTAACGCAAAAGTCATTCACAGTGTAAAGTCCACGTGTTGAACCAGTATTATGGAGGCATATCCCTGCAAAAATTCCGAGTACTCCAGTCGCTAATCCATGGAGTGCTCGCTATGGACCAACCGATTACTCCATAACTTGCCACATTTCATACAAAAAATATGGTCCATTTAACATTGCATGTCATTGCAATGGAGTATATACTCCAGTCCCGCATAACATTCAAATTAATCCATGGAGTAGCTACATTGGATTAATTGATGGAGTACCTAACAGTTAGCCGAACATAACAACAAAACCAAATGTTTATCGCGACGACGACGAATGGCGTGTATACATTCAAACATATGTATGTATGTAGTTATGTATGTATGTATACACACATCGTCGTCGTCGCCATAAATATTTGGTTTTTGTTATTTTCGGCTAACTACGAACCGTTGCAGATACACGAATCGGTCGTTTGGGCTATGTTAGTGGTCGCTTTGAAAGTACTCCAACCTACCACAAATGGAGCATATAATCCAATGATTTTTACAGGGATGTAGGTACACACGTATGTACTTATACCCTGCAAAAATTCCGAGTACTCCAGTCGCTAATCCATAGAGTGCTCGCTATGGACCAACCGATTACTCCATAACTTGCCACATTTCATACAAAAAATATGGTCCATTTAACATTGCATGTCATTGCAATGGAGTATATACTCCAGCCCCGCATAACAAACAAATTAATCCATGGAGTAGCTACATTGGATTAATTGATGGAGTACCTAACAGTTAGCCGAACATAACAACAAAAACAAATGTTTATCGCGACGACGACGAATGACGTGTATACATACAAACATATGTATGTATGTAGTTATATATGTATACACATATCGTCGTCGTCGCCATAAAAATTTGGTTTTTGTTATGTTCGGCTAACTACGAACCGATGCAGATACACGAATCGGTCGTTTGGGCTATGTTAGTGGTCACTTTGAAAGTACTCCAACCTACCACAAATGGAGCATATAATCCAATGATTTTTGCAGGGTATAATATATATGTACATATGTATGTAGTATGTAAATAGGTGTAGCTAGCGTTGAGTTTAGGCTAAAAACTACAGTGTGATTTTCTAATATATCTGCTTATGTACATACATGTTTGTATATTTGCACACATGTATATACAAGTTTATTTAAGTCAATAATACTATAAAATCTTTGCTTTAGCTTTTGTTGGTCATTTGACAGATGTACAACAAGTTGTCAGGATGGCCGAGCGGTCTAAGGCGCCAGACTCAAGTGCAAACTTGCTTACCATTTCGAATGGTGAGTTTTCTGTGGAGCGTTCTGGTCCTCTCTGAGGGCGTGGGTTCGAATCCCACTTCTGACAAAATTTTTTTTATTAATTTTTTTCTTTTTTTTTTCAAATAATTTTTTATTTACGCTTTATTTATAGCTTTCTTAATTAACATATAAGTAGATGCTCTCAATATGCTACTAGAACATAGATGCTCATGCCTATGCCCTTGAATCACATTTGTTTTTGTTTTTCCCCCCAGACATAGGCACAGATACAAATTCGCCCTTTGAATATAAAAATAAAATTTTCTTCCCCTGCCATATGCCCACAGGTATAAAAAGTTTCAAATGAATGTGATTGAGTTTCTTATGGGAAGGGCGAAGCTACGTTAGCTTCGCCCTTCCCATATGAAGCTACGTTGGCGTCGCCCTTCCCATATGAAATTGAAAATTACACTAACAAATTGAAAATAAAATTTTTTTGAAAAAACCGAATTCTTGAATTGAAAAGCGACGTAACTCAAAACCCAAATAAATATAAAATAAATGGAAGAAATGCAAGAAAACCTTTTTCTTTACAAACGAAGCTTTGAAGTAAAACCTTGGGTATGGAAGAAGACTTTTGCTGGGAGGAGACTAACATTTAGCAGTCCCTAAATACGTTATTCATGGATTCAAAAAATTTTGAGTTGTGCAATTTTTTGATTTAGGGTGCGATTTGTAGGAAAACGAAAAAACTGAACAAAATTTCTAGTTAATATTGAAAAATGTGTGGCAAAAGTGTATTTCAAATTATATGAAGAAAAATAAAAGAAGATTTTAATAAGAATAATAGGAATTAGAGCTTTTTTTGCTGAAATATTATTGCAAGTCACAGTATATGCTAATTAATTATAGGCACGTATATAATTTAATAATTAAGGTAAGTTACATATATGACAGAAATAAAATATGACATAAGAAATGAAATTTTAAAATACTTATCCATGTTCGAAAGCACTTATATTTGCGAAAAAGCCTTTTCGAGCCTTAAGTTAATCAAAACAAACCAAAGAAACCTTTTATCACAAAAGCATTTGGAAGCAATTCTGCAATTATCCACCTCTGATTCGACAATAAATATTGACAATTTATTAAACAGCCTTGAATAAACTTATCACATATTGTTATTATGTAATATGTAGATACATTTTTTTTATATGTACGAGTTCATATCTTAATTTAATATAAATAAAATATATTGTAAATATTGTACATGTGTATGTATTTATGTTGTATGTAAAATTTTCCAATCGTACAATAAAAATTTACTTGTAGTTTGTAACTTTTTTTTTTAAATCTAACACAAATTTTTTCTCAGTGCACTAATAATATTTTGTAGATGTATTGGAGTTTCCCCATTCGATACGAGAGCGTTGAGCACCCTTGTACTAGAATTGTACGAAGCTTATATGTATAACAGACGTATGATGTATGTATGTAGGTATGATTTTAGGTAAAAAAAAAGTCTAAATAAATGAAATAAACGATATAACTATCGTCGTACCATACGAAAAGCATATTTAAAATTTCTGGCGAAAGCTAGCAATAAAAAAATTCTGTACGAAAAGTAGAAGATTTGACTTTTGGCCGACGAAAAGTAACAAAATCGACTTTTGGCTGACGAAAAGTATCAGTAATTATTAGGGCATGGAAATCTATGCAAATACATGTTTTTCTTAGATTTAGGTAGCGCCAAATAAATAAACAATGTTTGCGAATCGTGAAATTGTCTTAAAAATGGCATTCAAATGTTTTTGCATATTTTGCATATTTTGGTCATATATGCATATTTTTACATATTTTGCGTTGTTTGCATTTTTTTATTACATATTTCGCATTATATTGCCTATTTTTGTAATTTGCTAGTTGACAGTTTTATACAAACGAAATTCATGCATAACAGTCATCTGACGACGAATAGAGTTTCGTGTGAACACTATTATTAGTATTTTCGATACGGTGCATACCTGTCGACAAACAGCCGTTTTCAAACATGCCCCTATTACCTCTGTGGATGTAGAACGTTCGTTTTCTATGTATAAAAGCTTTTTTCGACCGAATCGGCAAAGTTTTCTTTTTGAGAATATGAAAAAATATTTCATTGTGTACGCTAATGAATCGTTGAATAAGGATTAACCTTTACAAATTATGAAATGTTCAAGACTGAATTTATGTACATATCTATAAAAACATACATACATATTATGTTTAAACGTACAACGTAAGAGCAAAATTGAATTAAAAAATGTTTGTACCTAATTTATTTAACTATTGTAACTTCAATAAACATGAATTATCTGAAGTTGAAAAACTTGAATTAATGCATTTTTTTTGATTTTTCATGCATATTTCTCAGTTTTTGTTGCATTTTTTATGCGCATATTTTTTATTTTTTAGTACATGAAATTCCATGCCCTAGTAATTATATACTGTTTTTACATTAAAATTGTTGTTGTTTAAACGAAATTGATAGTTTTCGTCAGCCAAAAGTCGAACTTGTTACTTTTCGTCGGCCAAAAGTCGAACTTGTTATTTTTCGTCAGCCAAAAGTCGAACTTGTTACTTTTCGTCAGCCAGAAAAAAGCGTATGCTAGTTTTTGTATGGTACGTCGATATAAGTTATAAGTACGAGTACATACTCGATTGAAAACGTTGGTTTTGTTAGAGGTTTATCTACAAGCCTATGACCAAGGAAGAACCCATACAAATCTCTCTAAATTTTGCCTAAGGGAGTTTATAAAAGACTTTTGCTTACTTTCGCCTTAATGCACATTTTTAATATTTAATACAAAATGTTCAACATTAATCCTTCAGTTTCGGAAGTACTTATGTATGCACTACAATTCTATAAGCGAAAACATTTACACATTACATTTTATCTCTCCTTTTAGTCCTTTTTAGTAGAACAATCATGTTCCTAATGCAAGCAATCGTTAACGCTAGGCAATTTACCAGTACACGACTTCATAGAGTTCCATGCGTTCAAATCATTACTTCTTAATATTTTTTGTACACATCTCAGCGATGATGTGATATCGTCGTTCAAAAGTTCATCACAAACGCCACAGCCATAAGTAATAATGTAGGCGACGTCGGCTGGTATACACCAATTCTGAGGAATTCGGAAAATGCCATATTCCATGGTACCATTCGAATTTTTGCCAATATAACCGGTATGACCTGTAGAAATACAATTGAAAAAAGGTAACTGGCGGTTTTGTACTTTCAATTCATGCAGCTTCTGAACCAACTAGCAATGATCGTAATGTTTGCTGCAAAAAGACGTCTTGGCTATGGCCAAAAAAATTAGAATAAAGAATGTAAAAGCTTGCATATCGGTTAGGAAAAATTTTGTGTTTTACCTTGAAAATAATAGCTCTATTTGTACTAGTTTAAATATATTTTTTTTCTTCAATTAATTTTGCAATTAAATTTTTGCTGCAATGACAAGCAGAAAGATATCTATTGCACGTTTGCAATTAGTGAGTTGAAATATTAAAAATTTACGTAATGTATGCACGAAGTAAGTTGGGGAATGCTCCCATCACAAAGTTAAAATGCAGACATTGGTGACTTATCTGTAACCTTATAAAACAGCTGATTCAACCAACCTTACGACAAGCTGTGTTAATAGTCATTGGTGCCTTGTCGTAATTCTGTAGCTGTATCGTTAACTTACAGACCAATTGGATTTTGGTTAGCAACCCTAAATCCGTAAACAGCTGACACTTGTGAAAGCAGATATAGGACGGTAGGCGCATAGACGAATTCAGAAACTTCTTTTTTTATTTACAAAGGTAGATTATAATATCAAAATCAAAGCGAATTCACATCATGGCCAATAGTAATAGGCGAGTCCCAAGCAAATTCAGATTTTAACAAGGAGAAATATTATTTTGACATAACAATCTACCAAATACAATAACAAAATACATGGGAAATTTCTGAATTCGCCTATGCGCATACCTTCCAAGATCTGCCTCGACAAGTATCAGCGGTTTACAGATTTACGGCACTACTAACAGCTCACATGGATAGCGATAAAGTTACAATAAGGTTAACGATACAGATATACTTATAAGTCACCAATGTCTGAACCTTTAACAAAATGAAAAAAATTATGGCCAAAGCACCTGAAAAATGTACAGTTTGGGGGCGATTATTTGTACATATATACCCTTTATCTAACAAACCGTAAAGGCCTTATTGTTCTTTATAATTTTACGAAGAAACCAAAACAAATTCTTTATTGCTATCAACGTTTTCCTTTTTTATTAAGCAGTAAATACGCCTTATAAATGCAAGTTTCAGCAGCTTTAATAACTACCTGTAACTGTTATTCCTTCGCTGCCAGCGTTTTTGAAATATTACAAATGCTAACAACGGACGACATTTGAAGCCAAGAGAGCTGTTTGACAGTTGTCGCTTACTAGTTCAAATGTGCTTACAGCATTCATTTTGATTGTCACTGCTCTTTTTTTCACCACACTATTGTGAATATGCATTTCTAACAATTTAGGTTGCTGTCCTCACTCAAGCATGTGCACACTTGCATTTATGACCGTTAGATGGCGCATTAAACAGTAAGTTGCGCCTTTTTTGAATAAATGGTTTACATGTTTCAATAACCACTTTCTTTTACAAGCAAGTTCGCGAAAAACACTAGCCAGCTGGTGAATAACATGCAAAGCAACAACAAAAACTAAAGTGGTTCTGACAAGAAATAATGTATTTTCTATTATTTCTTGAAGGAAATTTAACAGAAGAGGTAAATAAATTCAAATAATACATTTTTTTTTGAAAATTTAATTACTTTCCTACTTTAATTTCAATGCTCAAGAAATAATACAAATTTTTCCTTGAGCGTTTTCTTGAGAGCTGCGGGAGAGCGCTTAAGCTAGTTGACTTGAAAGCGCTTAGCTCTTCGTCGACCTGAACAGCAGTGTTGCAAAGTAACAGAATGAAGATATTGGGTGATATTAATAAAATCTAAGTAAATGCTTTTACTCAAAATTTCAGAAATTTAACATTAATTTGTATTAACCAAATTTCAAAATTTGAGTAAAAGGTCTGAAATCTTAAGCAAAAGCAAATGCTTGGCTTTTATTAATATGACCCATTGTGAATAATACTTGAAATTGCATAATTAAATACTATTTGTAAGAAAAAAACACTAATATTTGTATTTAGTAAGCTAAAAATATGAGCTCAATAATATTAATTTATTTATGTACAAATATACAATTTTACAAATACAAAATTTTATCTCTTCTGTTATTCCTTTTTAGTAGAACATTCAGGTTCTTCATCAAAGCAATCGTCGACATTAGGCAATTCACCAACACACAACTGGAGAGGGTTCCATACGTTCCAACCTTCATGTTCTAAAATATCTTGTACACATCTCAGTGATATTGCAATATCATCGCTCAAAAGATCATCACAAAGGCCGCAGCTGTTAGAAAGCATGTAGTCGGCATCCACTGGTGTACACCAATCCTGTGGAATTTGAAAAATGCCATAGTCAAAAGTACCATTCAAATTTTTACCAACATAATCAGTATCTCCTGCTGAAATACAATAGAACAAAGGTAACTGCTCGTACGATACGTTCAATTTATTCAGCTCCTGAACCAACGCGCAGCGGCCGTAATATTTGCTAAAAGCCGTATTGGCTATGGCTAACCAAGTTAGAATAAAGAAAGTAGAAACTTGCATATCGATTAGCTGGACAAATTTTGTGTTTGACATTAAAAACAATAGCTCTACTTATACTAGTTGTTTGTAATATTTCACTTGTATTTTGCAATTAAATTTTTAGTGAATTGGCAAGCAACAATATACATACATATATTGCACGTTTTCAATTACTGAGTTGAAATATTAAAAGTTTACCTAAAGTATGCGTGAAGTACGCTGGCAATACTAGGCACTTGAAAATTTGCATAGTCTAGGGGTGATTACACTGCTCTACAGTCAAAAACTACTCTGAACGCCACTATAGTCCTATATCTGTATATAAAATCGGTCGCTGAATCCGAAAATCGAGTTCATTTTTAATTCTATGGGAAGGTTTTTGAGATATCGGCAATTTTGTGTTATTCGCGGAATGGTTCAACTTAATCCTGTATATCTCTTCAAGGTATTGAGTTATCTACGAAGGAGTGACACCAAGAAAATAAATTTTCCTATACATGGCTCCTATAATATTTTCTCTAGGTCTAGGTATAGTTTCTGAAATATTGATGAGTCAATTTGAATTTTTTCACATTTTTATAGAAAATTTACTTTGTCAAAGAAAATCTTTCAAAAATATGTAAGTCACGGAATGCCTCTACACGGGTACATTCTAGGTATTTTGTAGCGGTAAATGCGCTTGTAACTACTGCACATGTTTAGGTACTGACAAAATAATGAATTCGAATTTGGGAATCAGCGACCGAAAGTGTCCAATTTTGTGAAATTTTGTTTTGTATTAATATATGGTCTCTCCTATAGGGTAAGTGCACTTTTGTATCATAAATGTTTAGGCGAGAAAAATTTACACAAGTAAAGGACTAAACCCGCTGTGGTGCAGTGGGTAGAGTGCTCGCCTGCTATGCCAGAGGTCTCGGGTTCAAACCACGGTCCGAGCCAAACAAATTTTTCTAATTAGTAAAAATCCAATTATTGGGTTTTTAAGAGCAGCGGTCACCTCTCGGCAGTGGGCGGCATACCCTCCGAGAGTATTTCTGCCATGAAAAAGCTTCTCACAAAAAATGCATTCGCCGTTCGGAGCCGGCATAAAATTGTAGGTCCACCCAATTAGTAGGAAAAACAAAAAGGAGCACACCTCGAATTGGGAGAGAAGCTCGGCCATAAAACTCGTCAGAGTTATAATAGCGCCATTGTATTATATTATATTAAAGGACTAAACAATAAATTTTATAAAAAAAGATAATTAACAGCTATTTTACATGATATTCATATGAAAATTTTACTATTATAGAGAACGCTAGAAAAATTAAATGCACACCACGCTAAATGGGTCTGTGGTACTTATCATATTTCTACTCGTTGTTATTCAGTGATACGCAGCAAATTGGCTAAGTGCAAAAGGCGAAAAAATTGGCTAAGTTCAAAATATTTATATGAACAGAATTTTTTTGTTTTTGTCTCTCCTGTAAATTTTGCAAAAAGGCACTTGCCCACAATGCAAAACTCCAACAAAAATGAAACAAATAAATTTTCACATATGTATTTACAGCCGGTTTCATGAAAAAATTTAAGTGAAAATTTAATTTTTTCCCTGTCAGATTTCATATAAAATTCAAGTAAAAAAAAACTAAGTTAAACTTAAATTCTTTCGTGAAACTGGCTGTTAATATTTAATAAATATAATTTGTATAATATGTATGTTCCTTAAGTTTCGGAAATACTTATATATGCATGTAAATATGTATGTGTATAAGCAAAGAGATTTATATATAAAATTGTATTGCTCCATTTATTCCTTTTTGATAGAACATTCAGGTTGTTTATCAAAGCAATCGTCAACGTTAGGCAATTTACCAAGACACAACTGAGTAGTCTTCCATGCGGTCCAACCTTCAGATTTTACAATTTTTTGTGCACATTTCACTGATGGTGCGAGGTCATCGCTCAAAATTTTTTCACAAATGCCACAGCTATTAGGAAGAATGTAGTCGATGTCGGCTGGTGTACACCAATCCTGGGGAATTTGGAAAATGCCATATTCCGTGGTACCATTCGAATTTTTGCCAACATAATCAGTATCACCCATTGAAATACAAACGAATAAAGGTAACTGTTCGTACGGTACGTTCAATTTACACAGCTCCTGAACCAACGAGCAGCGGTCGTAATGTTTGCTAAAAGCCGTTTTGGCTATGGCTAACAAAGTTAGAACAAAGAAAGTAGAAGCTTGCATATCGATTAGCTTGAAAAGTTTGTGTTTTGCTTTAAAAGCAACAGCTCTATTTATTCTAGTTTGGATGGCCTTTTTTTACATTTCTCATGTCTTTGTAATTAAATATGTTCTATATACACTGACAATCAGAAATATACATATATACATTTCTATGTACAAACATATATGGCACGTTTTTAATTACTGAGTTGAAATATTAAAAATTTACGTAATGCATGCACGAAGTACGATAAGAATGTTTCAATTGCTCGTGCTTCGCTTGAGTTAACAAAGTGAAGAAATCATATTCACACCCACAAAAAAAGTTGTGGTTAATTTTTTTTCATACCACGTTTACTGTAACTCTTCGTGTAAAAGTCGAGCAGGGTTGGCAACTCAGGACAAAATTTGCACGATGTTCAACTGTTGAAGAGAAAATATAAACTTGTGCTGGAAGCGACATCGAAATAATATCGATACATAGATGTTTCTGAACTTATTCGATACATATGCATTGTCCCTTGTCGAATAAGAAGCTCGATCTCTCTTCGCTAGCTTTGCTCCGACATAAACAGTCAAAAGCGCTATATAATTGAGTCTAACAGCGCTATTAGATTCGTTTATATGTATATCTCTTCGCTATTTTCGCTCTTATCATTGCTCTGACGTAAACACTCATTAGCACTACACCCTATAGTCGATTATCACCCTCTTCATCTTTCTTTTTATACTCAGCTGTACTAGTACACAGAGTATTATAGTTTTAATCACATAACGGTGGATTGTAACAGAATGAAATAATCGAGATAGATATAGACTTATATATATCAAAATGATCAGGGTGAAAAGAGAAATCGATTGAGCCATGTCCGTCCGTCCGTCCGTCCGTCTGTCCGTCCGTCCGTCCGTCCGTCCGTCTGTAAACACTCTAACTCGCGCAAAAATTGAGATATTTTGATGAAATTTGGAACGCAAGTTGGTATCGAGACTGGGACGGTTGGTATTGAAAATGGGCGAAATCGGACCATGACCACGCCCACTTTTCCTATATAGAAAAAATCGGAAATTTGGTATCTCAGCCACTAATATAGCTAGAGTTTTAAAATTTTACCCACGTATTGAGCTCGGGCCCTTATGAAGAAATTTGATGAAGTTTTGGAAAATGGGCGGTGCCACGCCCACTTATTAAGGGTCAAACATTGAAAGTTTTATATGTCATAACTCAGAAACCGTTGAAGATATATCGATGAAATTTGGTACGCGTAATTTGCTTACATAGACAAATGTTTTGACGAAAAATTATCAAAATCGGTTTACGGCCACGCCCACTTTTATATATGTGTATTATAAAGTGACCTAATAAAACCATTTTAAGCGATATCTCTGTCAAATATAAAGATCTATCATTGAAATTTTGTCGCATGAGTCCAACTATGGACATAAAACAAAAAACACAAAAATTTTGGAATATGGGCGGTGCCACGCCCACTTATTAAGGGGCAGACATTGAAAGTTTTATGAGTCATAACTCAGAAACCGTTGAAGATATATCGATGAAATTCGGTACGCGTAATATAATTACTTAGTCAAATGTTTTGGCGAAAAATTATCAAAATCGGTTGACGGCCACGCCCACTTTTATATATAGGAAATATAAGGGGGCCTAATAAAAACATTTTAAGCGATATCTCTGTCAAATATAAAGATCAATCACTGAGATTTTGTGGCAGGAGTCCAACTATGGACATAAAACAAAAACTACAAAAATTTTGGAAAATGGGCGGTGCCACGCCCACTTATTAAGGAGCGAATATTGAAAGTTTAATAAGCCATAACTCAGAAACCGTTAAAGATATATCGATGAAATCTGGTACGCGTGATATATTTACTTAGCCAAATGTGTGGACGAAAAATTACCAAAATCGGTTGACGACCGCGCCCACTTTTATATATGTGTATTATAAAGTGACCTAATAAAACCATTTTAAGCGATATCTATGTGAAATATAAAGATAATTCATTGAAATTTTGTGACATGAGTTTTACAATAGACCGGAAACAAAAAATAAAAAAGTTTGGAAAATGGGCGTGGCACCGCCTCTTTTTAGACAAAGGGATATATGAGATTTCTTAGCCTTTAACTCGACAAATAATTGAGATATTATGACGAAACTTGGTTTATACACTTTTATAACATGTGTTAATAGACACGCAAAAATGTATTGAAATCGGTTTATGACCACGCCTACTTTTTAACAAAGATATTTCTGGAACACCCTTTTGGAATTTGTAACGTGAAGTCTTTGTAACTAAAAGTCATAGAGGGATGAAATTTTGCACTAACAATAATATTTGTATGCTTATTTGGATGATTGATATAAATTTTGAAAATGGGCGTGGCTGCGCCCTGTTTATGCAGCACTCGTTTCATATAAAATACACCCTATATCGAACAAACGCAAACAAACAATGACAGCATACAGCTGAGTATCTAATGTTCGATTGCACTCGAACTTAGGCTTCCTTACTTGTTATTACAAGCTTTTATTTAACTTCACTTTTTGTATGGGTGTATGTCGTGGAATTTTGCAACGAACATTTAAGATACTTCTAGTTGAGCTAGGTACTTGAAATTTGGAACATAGTTGAGGACCCGAAGACAATGCAATGTGAAAAAATCCGATAGATGGCGCTGGTGTCGAGATATTTGTAAAATTCGTATTTACCGACCGAATTTGTTCATATTCGGTATATATGTTGCCTATGGGAAAGTTAATACATCCGTGGAAAAAAATCGCCGCTAGGTGGCGCTGGTGTCAAGATATTTGTAAAATTCGTATTTACCGACCGAATTTGTTCATATTCGGTACATATATTGCCTATGAGAAAGTAAATACATCCGTGGAAAAAATCGCCGCTAGGTGGCGCTGGTGTCAAGATATTTGTAAAATTCGTATTTACCGACCGAATTTGTTCATATTCGGTATATATATTGCCTATGAGAAAGTAAATACATCTGTGGAAAAAAATCGCCGCTAGGTGGCGCTGGTGTTAAGTTATTTGTAAAATTCGTATTTACCGACCGAATTTGTTCATATTCGGTATATATATTGCCAATGAGAAAGTAAATATATCCGTGGAAATAAATCGCCGCTAGGTGGCGATAGTGTCAAGATATTTAGAAAATTAGTATTTATGAACCAATTTTGTTCCTATTTTGAACACGTATTACGAAGTAATCTATTCACAAAAGAGTATAGTAAAACCACTTAAAAGACTCCACAGGAATTGGATAATAAAAAAACTGGCTGAGCAGAAACCATCAAAATGTTAAACATAGTGCACTTCATATTAAAAACTGTTGGACTATATTGATAGTGGGTGTGTTGACAAATATTAGATGTAATATGCATTGTAAAACTAAAAAGGCAAAAATAAAACAAAGTAAAAAAATTTTTTTAAAAAGCTTTTATTTAATATTAATATAAAAATTTACTAAAAAGGAAAAAAATAAATTTTTAATATTTTTGAACAAAATTTATATTAGTCCTTAATTCATTTGGATCTTAATTTCAATCTCAGCATACCTTTAACGTATTTCTTCAAAGCATTTCTGTATATGTATCAACATATGTAAATAAAAGCGCGGGTACTCATTAGATATTCATGTTATAAAACAGTATTGGTGAAATGGAAGGAAGCGATAAAAACTTTAAATTCCAATTACGTAAGATATGCATTACGTAAAGAACACCCGCGCTTTTATTTATGTTGATACATATACAGAAATGCTTTGAAGAAATACGTTAAAGGTATGCTGAGATTGAAATTAAGATCCAAATGAATTAAGGACTAATATAAATTTTGTTCAAAAATATTAAAAATTTATTTTTTTCCTTTTTAGTAAATTTTTATATTAATATTAAATAAAAGCTTTTTAAAAAAATTTTTTTACTTTGTTTTTTTTATATGCTACGACATAAACGCGCTCTTAGGAAGTGCACAGTTTAATTTTAACAGGTTGCTTCTTGTCGCTTGCTGGTCCGAATGTGTTGCCAACATTAAAGGTTCAGACATTGGTGACTTGTAAGTAATTCAGTATCGTTAACCTTATTGTAACTTTATCGCTATCCATGTGAGCTGTTAGTGGTGCCGTAAATCTGTAAACAGCTGACACTTGTCGAGGCAGATCTTGGAAGGTAGGCGCATAGGCGAGTTTAGAAATTTCCCATGTATTTTGTTATTGAAATTAGTAGATTGTAATGTCAAAATAATATTTATCCTTGTTAAAATCTGAATTCGCTTGGGACTATATTCGCCAATGCGCCTACCTTCCTATATCTGCTTTCACCAGTGTCAGCTGTTTACGGATTTAAAGTGCAGACATTGGTGACTTATCTGTAACCTTATAAAACAGCTGATTCAACCAAACTTACGACAAGCTTTGTTACTAGTCATTGGTGCCTTATCGTAATTCTGTAGCTGTATCCTTAACTTACAGACCAATTGGATTTTGGTTAGCAACCCTAAATCCGTAAACAGCTGACACTGGTGAAAGCAGATATAGGAAGGTAGGCGCATTGGCGAATGCAGAAACTTCTTTTTTTATTTACAAAGGTAAATTATAATATCAAAATCAAAGCGAATTCACATCATGGCCAATAGTAATCGGCGAGTCCCAAGCGAATTCAGATTCTAACAAGGATAAATATTATTTTGACATTACAATCTACTAATTTCAATAACAAAATACATGGGAAATTTCTAAATTCGCCTATGCGCCTACCTTCCAAGATCTGCCTCGACAAGTGTCAGCTGTTTACAGATTTACGGCACCACTAACAGCTCACATGGATAGCGATAAAGTTACAATAAGGTTAACGATACTGAATTACTTACAAGTCACCAATGTCTGAACCTTTAGGGTTGCTAACCAAAATCCAATTGGTCTGTAAGTTAAGGATACAGCTACAGAATTACGATAAGGCACCAATGACTAGTAACAAACAGTGTTGCCAGAACTTTTCCAGAGTTCCAGCTAGATTCTCAAAAAAAAAAAAGCTAGAAAAAGCTAAAAAAAAATTGTTTCACACATAAAAAAAAACATTTAAAGCTAAAAAAAGAAGCTTAAAAAAATACGAAATTAGTAGAACTTGGAGCGAGATCTCCCCAAGCGAGAGCAGAAGAGTACTCTATTTGATATCCTTTCCGAGCAATATCAAAATTGTTTCAGTTTTCTTTTATTTTGTTTGTGTTTATTACTTCTCTTCCTAGTACATAGTTACTATTGTCGTTTTCGATTCGCCATCACACAAGCGAGGTCGGATCGAACAAAAATGTTTGAACCCATAATAAGTAGTAGCCATACTCGCTAACTGGTCGATAAAAATTTCCCTCTGCTCGCTATCATTCACGTATAAATTTGACAGAAGGAAATTTATAGCCAGCAGAGAAATTGTGAATCGAAAGCGGCTAATGTTAAAAGCGAGTATAAAAAATTGTATGCTTATACACGAAGTATAGGGAGTAATGGAGTATCTATTGACAAGTACTCCCGGATTAGTAAAACGATGATCCCAAGTCCTACTGCGTATTTTAATGCTTTATTAATAGGTGATTTCCCGTGGCAGTGATCCGGACAAAAAATTTGCAAGCCACTGTAACAACAATTTTTTGATCCTGATGTTTCAAAACCAGGGACTTGTAACAAAACTCGTAACGAAACGAAACTCTCGTTTCTGGCGTTTCTGTTCCAAGAAACATTAAAGGATAGAAACTAAATTCTAAACCAAAAGATTGTAACGTTTCAATAAGTAACAAAACCTGTAACGAAACTAAATTAATTTTGTTCCTTGTAACAGAAACAGAAACAGAAACAGAAACAAAACTCCTTTGTAACAAAAGTCGTAACAAAACTCAGAAACGTTTCCAGCAGAAACAAAACCTGTAACGAAACTAAATTAATTTTGTTCCTTGTAACAAAATCCGTAACGAAACTAAATTAATTTTGTTTCTCAGAAACAAAATTAATTTCGTTTCTCAGCCTCAGAAACAAAATTAATTTTGTTCCTTGCAACAAAAACAAAATCAGAAACGAAATTAATTTTGTTTCTCTGTGGCAAAACTATAAAAATTATTATAATACTATTTGCCGTACATTAGGATGGACTTTTTATTTTTAGGTATATAATATATATATATATGTATACCTGTGGCATTTTGATGTGCAAACATTTTTGCTGTAGCTACGAGTAATTTCGAAAAACAGGTAAAGTTTACGCGTATCTAATGAAAAGTTTTGGGCAGATCTTCTACAGGGAGCCCTATTCTTTATGATTCCTGGGTCGGGTCGCGAGATATGGGTCAGAACGAGGACCCGGATGATGTTGTGTGTTTCTGAGTAATATTGGTATCTAATGAAAGGTTTTGAGCTGGCCTTCTACAATATTGGTATCAAATGAAAGATGTTGAGCGGGGCTTTCGTATAGAGCTCTATTCTAGACCGGGTCTCCACATATGGGTCAAAATGGGGATCCGGATGATCCTTGAATATTTCTGAGCAATGTTGGTATCAAATGAAAGGTTTTGAGTAGGACTTCTACACGCAGCCCCGAGATATGGGTCAAACGTGGATCCGAATGATCTTGTATGTTTCTGAGCAAAACAAAAAAAATCAAAATCAGAGATCAAAAATCAAAAATTAAAAATCAAAAACCAAACACCGAAACAAACAAACCGAACAAAAACAACAAAATGTAGCAGTGACAATGGCAACAAAAAATTATAAAAACGATAGTCGCATTTTAATCGATAGAAAACCAGTGAAAAAATGAATAAGGGAAAGGGAATAAAAGTCCTATTTCGAAACTGATTACACATCAATGTTCATGAGTACTCCTTACTCACGTGTATATATGTGAAAATATCCCATTATCCATACGAAACGATATTACACCCGCCAAAGCATCCTGTACTGCTTCGACGTCTTATAAAAATCATGATGATGAAGAAATTGCACTACAAAGTAGTCAGAATGAGCTATTATTAGAAAATTAAATATTTATTGATAAAAATTAATGTATACTTTTCACAATCCGTTGTTCTATGCATATAAAGCGTTTTTATATATCATTTAAAAAAAATTAAAAAAGACAACCCTAATAGTCACCCAATTATATTTTTCTTCATATCGACCCCTTTGTGCGACGTTATCGTAAGGGACAAAAGAAAATTTTACAGGAGAGCATTTTTTTTTTGTTTTTTTTACTGTTTTTTACTGGTATATTTAAATGAAATTGAACACGCGTTTAGATGGTTAATTAATATATTGAACCTGATATCTTTTTTCTTGAAAAAATTTGCAGTTTGCGAAAAAATCATAATTTTTTCCCTTACGATAATTTCGCTCTCAATGTTTTATGAGCGTATTTGAATAAATGTCCCTTACGATAATATTTAAAAAATATAAGTGTCTTATTCCATACTTTAGTTGGTTGCCACAGACATACATACATACATACATACATATATGTATATTATATACCTAAAAATAACAAGTCCATCCTAATGTTCTGCAAATATAGTTTTCCTACTGCGAAACAAAATTAATTTTGTTTCTGGTTTTGTTTTTGTTGCAAGGAACAAAATTAATTTTGTTTCTGGTTTTGTTTTTGTTGCAAGGAACAAAATTAATTTTGTTTCTGATACTGAGAAACAAAATTAATTTAGTTTCGTTACGGATTTTGTAGCAAGGAACAAAATTAATTTAGTTTCGTTACAGGTTTTGTTTCTGCTGGAAACGTTTCTGAGTTTTGTTACGACTTTTGTTACAAAGGAGTTTTGTTTCTGTTTCTGTTTCTGTTACAAGGAACAAAATTAATTTAGTTTCGTTACAGGTTTTGTTTCTGCTGGAAACGTTTCGGAGTTTTGTTACGACTTTTGTTACAAAGGAGTTTTGTTTCTGTTTCTGTTTCGTTACTTAGCTGTGTAACAGAAACCGAAACCGAAACGCGTTACAAGTCCCTGTTCAAAACACACATAAATTCAAAGCCAATTTAACAGGTCGGTTCAAGATACATACACACATACACGCCGTGACCTTAATGTCGAACTCTCGTCACCGAGATGTCAAAACTATAAGGAAGACGAAATAATTTGACATTCAGCTCACGGGCGAATGATGGATAAACTCAGAGAATGAAGAATTTGACGAAAAGAATATGCAGAAGTAAACAAATTGGATAGGTGTTGAAGAAGAACAAGAAGTCAGCCGATCTGAAGAACCGACCTGTTTAGTGGAGCCTGCATAAGTTATTTATTTTCATATACTATGTATATGCAAATTTGTACTTCAGTGTCAATAAAATTAACGAAATGTTAAAAAAAAATGTTTTACATTCATATAATGGTAACTATGATGACTGTATGTATGTATATGAGCAGCAAGCAACGCTCATTTTTTGGGGAGTTTTAGCAAATAAAAAAGCTAGAAAAAAAGCCAAAGCTAAATCAGAATTTTTCCAGCTAAAAGACAAGAAAAAAGCTAAATCTAGCTTGAAAAAAGCTAGAATGGCAACGCTGGTAACAAAGCTTGTCGTAAGGTTGGTTGAATCAGCTGTTTTATAAGGTTACAGATAAGTCACCAATGTCTGCACTTTAACATCGAATGACGCCTTCTGGTTTTTTCACCACACTATTGCGAATGAACATTCTTAACACTTTGGATTGCCGTCCTCACTCAAGCACGCGCTTACTTGCATTTACGACCGTTAGATGACGTCTTATACAGTAAGTTGAGCTATTTTTATAAATAAACGCTTTTATATATTTTAATATTTGCATTTAATAAGCTAAAAATAAAAGCTCATTATTAAAATTTAATTATATTTAATCAAAAAAAAAAGTACTCCGCAAAAAAATGTAGCCGTTACTTAAATGCGCACTTTGTCACCACCTAACAAATTGTCAGGATGGCCGAGCGGTCTAAGGCGCCAGACTCAAGTGCAAACTTGCTTACCATATCGAATGGTGAGTTTTCTGTGGAGCGTTCTGGTCCTCTCTGAGGGCGTGGGTTCGAATCCCACTTCTGACAAAATTTTTTTTTTTAATTAAATAAATTTTCAATTTTTTTTTTTTTTTACATAAGTACATATTTACGCTCATATGTTATCTATTTAAATTAGGTGAAGTTAGTGAAATTTAAGTGAATTGCAGGTATGCAAGAATTTCATACTGATGTAGATATGTATGTATGTATATTGTACATACATGCATATGTATATGTATATATATATATAATTTTTATGACTTTGTTAGTTATTTTTAGCAAGCAATTACAGAAAATATACATAAAAAAATTATAAACGTCTCTTTGAACACAACAACAATTCTATGATGTCAAACTAAAAAAATTTTCCAAGTTTGTGTGGGTTTTTTTGTGAGTGTTTAAACATTCCATCATGTAAATATTTATTTACACTCGTGTGCCATAACTAGAGATCATAGGATCATCTAAAGTAGATACTAACCCCAGACCAAATTAACCAATTTTATTATTTTGCCAACCATGCTTTCATTTCTAAAGTAATTTAGGTACATAAAACAGAGTACCTCCTCTGATCACACAGAGATCTGGTTCTACAAGGTAGAGGTATTGCTATCAGAGAAGGTAGCTCTTGTAGTATTAGAGAAAGTCGTTTTAAGGCGTTGGAGACGTCTACTCCTTAGGGGTAGGCCATTTTTGGTCTGATTTTGAACTACCGGTTTTAGTGACTCTGCAAATATGTATGTATATAGACCCGTCGGAGGCAGAAAGCATTGGGGGAACAGCTTGTGGTTTTTCGAGGTACTTAAGTTGTCTCCTGTAATCTCACAAAGAAACAGCACGTCTTGGCAGCCACGTCACTGTTGACAGCTACAAATTCAAAACCGACAAAGACCTCGTCTATTTGGGGCATTAACACTAAAAATAATGTGAGCACGGAAATCCAACGAAGAATCAGTCTTGCCAATAAATGCTACGTTGGACTAAGTAGGCAATTGGAAAGTAAAGTCCTCTCTCGACGAACAAAAATCACGCTCTACAGGACGCTTATCGTTCCAGACCTCATGTACGATGCAGAAGCATGGACAATGTCAAAATGAGATGAAATAGCACTTGGAATATTCGAGAGAAACCTTCTGCGGAAGATTTATGGACCTTTGCGCATTAGCGATGGTGAATACCGACGGAAATTTAATAATAAGCTTTACGCAGTCAGCGACATTATTCAGCGAAGAAAAATCCAGCGGCTGCGTTGGCCAGGTCATGTCGTGAGAATGCATGGAGGTGCTCCGGCCGAGAAAGTATTTCTAAAGGGCAGAAGAAAAGGGAGATCTTCACTGCGTTGGGAAGATCAGATGAAGACTGACCCGTTCTCCCTTGGTATTTCCAATTGGCGGCAGGCAGCGCGAAACAGACACGACAGGCGGGCTTTAGTGGACTCGGTCAGAATCGTCTAGTCTTAAACGCCAATTAGGAAGTTCACCAAAGTTTTTAGCTGGCGAAATTAATGAATTTCCTTATCATCGAGTTCACAGTAAACAATACTGTTCACTCGGTAAACAATACTGATCATAATATTCCGTTGCTTTCATTTTACACAACACTGTATGTCATACTTGAAATTTTCCAAACTACTTTTTTATTGTTACCATTAACTAAATACAAATTTTTTGCTAAACAAACATTGAAAATTTATTTTTTATTTTAATTTAATATTTCATGCAAATCTACCTCCATACATATGTATAATTGTATTTATTTTAATCTTGCATTATTTTTTCTTTATATTTTAAACGTCTGGCACTGTTTGTTGCCACTTACTACGCAGACGAGTATCGGCCAACTGCTGGGCAGCTGATGATGGGCTATCGGGCTAGCTGATTGATCGGATCAGGCGCTTTTGTGGAGGCGGTGTGGCGTCTTTGTTGTCCGATACCTCTTCGGCCTTTGTTGAGGCACTTTTACTTACCGATGATGAGAGCATTTGATTCTTTCGATTTCGTTGCCAATGGCCTTTGTTGGCTGGTTGTTGGTTTGTTGGTGACGCCAATCAAATTGTGTGTTATAGTAAAATTTGTTGAGTAAATTGTCTATTAAAATTTTGTCTGTCGGAAAGTTGTGTGTTTTGTGTGAGGTTCTGTGCGCTCGTGATTCCAAAAAAAAAAAAAAAAAAAAATCGCAAAAAGTAAAAAGGGGAAAAAATTTGAAATTGTTGTTGGCATATGGGTTATACACATTGTACATACATATGTACATACATACGTACTTTCACATGACGATCATTGCGTTTATTATCGGTAGTACCTACGTATTAAGATTATTGCTTAAAATCCGCTGCTGCGATCATCTGTGTTTTCGAAAGGTGAGTATCGTTGATGAATTCTGTGCATAATTACATACATACATACATATGTATAGTGACATTCGTTTGGGCAAGACGTAGAGAGTTGCGAAAAAAATAACAAACACTGTTATAAAAACAAGTGAACACGATACATCCATTCTTTGAAATAAGGGAATTTGAAAAAAGTGTGTGTATTTTCTTCCTATTCAACATTTCGACACTATCCACCATTTAATCCAAACACTTTGAAACCATTTTATCCATTTACAGTAGGAAAAAAGAAAGGCAATTTCCCATATTTCTTTATATACAAAAATTAATTTAATAATAATTTTAAAATTCTTACATTGATAAATTATGGTTTACATTTGGTTATTCTTTTTCCTCACATTCCATTCACAATAGAGGTTTTTCGACAGAGATGTCATTAGAAAGTGCCATAATCTGCTAAACTTTTTAGTACTATCTAACTCAATTGATATTCCGGATTATCTCCAGTTAATTCGCAAGTTAACTCTGAATTAGCTAGATAATCCGCATTATCGCTGCGTCTGTCAATGCTATTACTCAATTTTAGGTCGATTTATTTTTTAAAACACCATTTCATGGTAAACGGCGCTCAATTAAGGCTTCAAATTGTTGCGATGTTTTTAACGGTATATTAGGCGCATGTATGAATATAGTTCAAGGCAGCCATAGGCACGTCATACCACATTTGTGCCCCGTTGATTCACGCGTAAATGATAACCGAATCCGACACAATCTCTCACACAACTTTGCCCACGACTGGCTTAAGACCCATTCTCACAGCCTCCCGGTTAACCAGTGATAGATATCTCACAGATTAAGCAGCTTATTTGACAGCTTATTATACGATTGACGTCAACTTAGCCAGAGGTTTTGAAACGCCCGCAATACTACTAGAATTTATCCAGACCATTGTGACAGTATTGCACGAAAATTTCTTTTACGCACGAGTTCGCCTCAAGGTCTGTTGCGATGTTGTTTACATGAGAATGTACTCTCTTTTATTTGTCGGCCAGCTAAAAGCTTCTGCTATGTATCTAATATATATTTTTTTTTTAATTCTTTCCGTTAGTAGGTACTTTCTCTTTACTTTTATTTATTTTGATATATTTATATAGTAGGTATATGCTTTTTTTCTCATCTTCTTCATTGTATTTTTATGACTCACTGAAAGCCACTTTTCATTAGTTGAGATGATAGACATGCCATAAGCTCCAAATATACAAAGTATGTATTTAGGTGTTTACATATGTATATACAGAGGTACATATGTAAGTACAGACAGACATACGT
The DNA here is from genome assembly GCA_960531455.1 of Urophora cardui. NCBI lineage: Eukaryota > Metazoa > Arthropoda > Insecta > Diptera > Tephritidae > Urophora > Urophora cardui. Next base: position 34,753,909 of record OY482670.1, on the reverse strand, counting down.
AAGTAATCCATTAGGAATATAATTAATTTGTGTTCATGATTTTAAAATTTATTTTGTGTTGAATGTTTTTCTATCCTTGTTGTCGTACTCTCGAAAGAAAATGCCGATTCGCTTAAGACATGTCTACATGGTACTTAATTGGTTGAGCAAATATTTTGACAAATGGTACGTGAATTGATCCGTCTACACGGTCGCTTTTATAAAGACTTTTACAGCCTCATTCCCTTTGACGATATCGTGTCCAAAACGTTGTCGTTCGTGTGTTGGTATAATTTTTTTTAGTTAAGCATAGTACTGAGTTCGAGTTTCACGTGAAACTGCTGTCAAAATCCATACAAAAAAACTGGTTGTGAAACATTTGTGAAATTTCACAGATATTTCACGCCAAAGTTGTACTGACTTCTGCCGTGACAATGTTGCGCAACATGCTAGCAACATTATGACAGCAACATTTTTTCACGCCAAATTAAATGTACAATGCCATTTATTTTCGAGTGAAAAGTGACATTTGTTGAAATTGAAATTTATATTTTGTATAAATTTTTTTTATTGGTCAAAATTTGAAAGTTGGTCCTGAGGCGATGATCCAAATTTTTATACTCAGCTGTACTAGTACACAGAGTATTATAGTTTTAATCACATAACGGTGGATTGTAACAGAATGAAATAATCGAGATAGATATAGACTTATATATATCAAAATGATCAGTGTGAAAAGAGAAATCGATTGAGCCATGTCCGTCCGTCCGTCCGTCTGTCCGTCCGTCCGTCTGTAAACACTCTAACTCGCGCAAAAATTGAGATATTTTGATGAAATTTGAAATGCAAGTTGGTATCGACACTGGGACGGTTGGTATTGAAAATGGGCGAAATCGGACCATGACCACGCCCACTTTTCCTATATAGAAAAAATCGGAAATTTGGTATCTCAGCCACTAATATAGCTAGAGTGATGAAATTTTACCCACGTGTTGAGCTCAGGCCCCTAAGAAGAAATTTGATGGAATTTTGGAAATTGGGCGGTGCCACGCCCACTTATTAAGGAGCAAATATTGAAAGCTTTATGAGTCATAACTCAGAAACTGTTGAAGATATATCGATGACATTTGGTACGCGTCATATACTTACTTAGGCAAATGTTTGGACGAAAAATTGTTAAAATCATTTGACGGCCACGCCCACTTTTATATATGGGTATTATAAAGTGACCTAATAAAAACATTTTAAGCGATATCTCTGTCAAATATAAAGATATATCATTGCAATTTTATGCCAGGAGGCCACCTGCGGACATACAACGAAAAACACAAAAATTTTGGAAAATGGGCGTGGCACCGCCTCTTTTTAGAAGCTGGAATATACGAGATTTCTGAGCCCATAGCTCGACAAATAATTGATATATAATGACGAAACTTGGTGTGTACACTTTTATTACTTGTGGTAATACATGTTGAAAATTTTAGCGAAATCGGTTGACGACCACGCCCACTTTTATATATGGGTATTATAAAGTGGCCTAATAGAAACATTTTAAGCGATATCTTTGTCAAATATAAAGATAATTCATTGAAATTTTGTGGCAAGAGTTCTACAATAGACCAGAAACAACAAATAGAAAAATTTTGGAAAATGGGCGTGGCACCGCCTCTTTTTACACAAAGGGATATACGTGATTTCTTAGCCTATAACTCGACAAATAATTGAGATATTATGACGAAACTTGGTTTATACACTTTAATAACATGTGTTAATAGCCACGCAAAAATTTATTGAAATCGGTTTATGACCACGCCTACTTTTTAAGAAAGATATATCTGGAACACTCTTTGGGAATTTGTAACGTGACATCTTTATAACTAGAAGTCAAACAGGAATGAAATTTTGCACAAAGAATAATATTCATATGCTTAGTTGGATGACTGATAAAAATGTCGAAAATGGGCGTGGCTACGCCCACTTTATGCAGCACTCGCTTTATATAAAGTACACCGTGTTTCCATCAAACGCAAACAAACTATGAAAACATACAGCTGAGTATCTAATGTTCGATTCCACTCGAACTTAGGCTTCCTTACTTGTTTCTTTTTACATTTGCTCAGTCTTCGTTTTGGCATTTATTCTCAATTGACAAAAACTTTTTTTGAAACATTTCACGGCAGTGAACTCAGTACTAGGCTTTACAAAGGTAGAATATAATGTCAAAATCAAAGCTAGTATACATGATAGTCCAATAGGAATGGTCAGAGATATATAATTACTCTTCTTCTTTCTCTTTTATAGGTTGTCAAATTATTATACTTTGTTTTGATTTTACATTTTTGACGTGTTATTCGTGGAATATCTTGTGTCCGTTGGTATTTTTCAAGTGAAAGATAATTTTTTGGCAGCTTTCAACGTTTTATTTGCAAAATACATAAATGTCAAATTGTATGTCTTTGATGTTTCATCAAATATGGCATGCAAAGCAAGTCCCAAGCGATTTCATATTTTGACCAAGGCGAAATACCATTTTGACATTACACTCTATCAATAGGTGTATTTCTCTACCCACTAATGTTAATTAACACTAATTATGTATATAGATTTGGCAGAAAAGTAATGAAAAGAAGCTAACTGTAGTAACAAAATAAATGAACTCGCCACTGCGCCTACCTTCTTGAATATGAGCACAGCGTTGCAAATTTGACATTTCTTTTCGTGTTGCTGGCGATCAACGTAACGCTAGACGATATCGGCAACGAATCTCTAGTTTTCGTTCTTCTTTGTGCATCATTGCACCTGTCAGATTTCCGATAGATTTCCCAAGAAATTAGAAGTTGCATCGATTTTAGCATAATTTTTGTAATAATTCAGCGCGAATTCCCTTAGATTGAGAGGGTTTGCTCTCTAAAATAGGGTTGGGCGATATGGTGCCGTGAAATAACGCCCGCGGTCGTTGTTTCCTTTTTGAAAAAGAAATAACGCCCGCGAATGAAATGCAATTAAACCCGTTGGTTTTATTTCCATTCAGAAAGGGAAAGAACGTCCGCGCGCCCTATTCGGCGATGTGGAAAATTGGAATTAAAAATCGCACCGGGCGATATATATCGTTATATCAATATATAATAGTACAACCGATAATATCGGCGATATTTTGAATAGCCGTGTATCAATAATCGATATTTTTTTGCCATTTGGTGCCAAATTCGATATTTTTCAAACATTTCTGATTCGCTTTGAATTTAACAGCAGAAATTTTTTTAACAAGTGATATAACCATAATGTCCGGGGTGCTTGAATTTCCATTACTTGCTTATGCTTAATGATTTTTATACTCAGCTGTACTAGTACACAGAGTATTATAGTTTTAATCACATAACGGTGGATTGTAACAGAATGAAATAATCGAGATAGATATAGACTTATATATATCAAAATGATCAGGGTGAAAAGAGAAATCGATTGAGCCATGTCCGTCCGTCCGTCCGTCCGTCCGTCCGTCCGTCCGTCCGTCCGTCTGTCCGTCCGTCCGTCCGTCCGTCCGTCTGTAAACACTCTAACTCGCGCAAAAATTGAGATATTTTGATGAAATTTGGAACGCAAGTTGGTATCGAGACTGGGACGGTTGGTATTGAAAATGGGCGAAATCGGACCATGACCACGCCCACTTTTCCTATATAGAAAAAATCGGAAATTTGGTATCTCAGCCACTAATATAGCTAGAGTTTTAAAATTTTACCCACGTATTGAGCTCGGGCCCTTATGAAGAAATTTGATGAAGTTTTGGAAAATGGGCGGTGCCACGCCCACTTATTAAGGGTCAAACATTGAAAGTTTTATATGTCATAACTCAGAAACCGTTGAAGATATATCGATGAAATTTGGTACGCGTAATTTGCTTACATAGACAAATGTTTTGACGAAAAATTATCAAAATCGGTTTACGGCCACGCCCACTTTTATATATGTGTATTATAAAGTGACCTAATAAAACCATTTTAAGCGATATCTCTGTCAAATATAAAGATCTATCATTGAAATTTTGTCGCATGAGTCCAACTATGGACATAAAACAAAAAACACAAAAATTTTGGAATATGGGCGGTGCCACGCCCACTTATTAAGGGGCAGACATTGAAAGTTTTATGAGTCATAACTCAGAAACCGTTGAAGATATATCGATGAAATTCGGTACGCGTAATATAATTACTTAGTCAAATGTTTTGGCGAAAAATTATCAAAATCGGTTGACGGCCACGCCCACTTTTATATATAGGAAATATAAGGGGGCCTAATAAAAACATTTTAAGCGATATCTCTGTCAAATATAAAGATCAATCACTGAGATTTTGTGGCAGGAGTCCAACTATGGACATAAAACAAAAACTACAAAAATTTTGGAAAATGGGCGGTGCCACGCCCACTTATTAAGGAGCGAATATTGAAAGTTTAATAAGCCATAACTCAGAAACCGTTAAAGATATATCGATGAAATCTGGTACGCGTGATATATTTACTTAGCCAAATGTGTGGACGAAAAATTACCAAAATCGGTTGACGACCGCGCCCACTTTTATATATGTGTATTATAAAGTGACCTAATAAAACCATTTTAAGCGATATCTATGTGAAATATAAAGATAATTCATTGAAATTTTGTGACATGAGTTTTACAATAGACCGGAAACAAAAAATAAAAAAGTTTGGAAAATGGGCGTGGCACCGCCTCTTTTTAGACAAAGGGATATATGAGATTTCTTAGCCTTTAACTCGACAAATAATTGAGATATTATGACGAAACTTGGTTTATACACTTTTATAACATGTGTTAATAGACACGCAAAAATGTATTGAAATCGGTTTATGACCACGCCTACTTTTTAACAAAGATATTTCTGGAACACCCTTTTGGAATTTGTAACGTGAAGTCTTTGTAACTAAAAGTCATAGAGGGATGAAATTTTGCACTAACAATAATATTTGTATGCTTATTTGGATGATTGATATAAATTTTGAAAATGGGCGTGGCTGCGCCCTGTTTATGCAGCACTCGTTTCATATAAAATACACCCTATATCGAACAAACGCAAACAAACAATGAAAGCATACAGCTGAGTATCTAATGTTCGATTGCACTCGAACTTAGGCTTCCTTACTTGTTATGTTTATGAAGAAGTGGGTTTTTGCGGGGCGTGCTTCCTTAATGGAAAGTCGACCCTTTCGATATATTGATATAGTGATGTTTTTACACGGCATAAATCGATGTTTTTTTTAATATAGATATAATATATACCGATCTATTTTTTCCAATTTGCCCATCCCTACTCTAAAATATTAATAAAATATACATACATATATGTATATGTATTGGTATTGTGATTCGGCATATGACTTGAGGTTGAATGATTGTGATTGGTAGACTGAATTATGAAAATGAAAACGACGTTCTGTATAGACATGCTATTAGCTGTAGGAGTTGCCCTAGCGGCATAAAGTGTTTCTCACACTTTCGATAAATCCCCATCAAATACATATTTAAAATTTCTGGCGAAAGCTATCAATAAAAAAATTCTGTACGAAAAGTAACAAGTTCGACTTTTGGCCGACGAAAAATAACAAAATCGACTTTTGGCTGGCGAAAAGTATCAGTAACTCTATACATTTTTACATTAAAATTGTTGTTGTTTAAACAAAATTGATAGTTTTCGTCAGCCAAAAGTCGATTTTGTTATTTTTCGTCGGCCAAAAGTCGAAGTTGTTACTTTTCGTCCGACACAAAAAAACGTATGTTAGTTTTCGTATGGTACGACGATATGTAGTACGTATGTAAATACTCAAAAATATTTTAAATTTCGAAGTTAATTCTCAAAACATTAAAAACCTCCTTGGAATAACACTAAAAGTTTACACATTTGTTTATGCAAGCATGTGTACTAGAGGTCGGAAACTATCGATAGTCAGCACCATCGATAGTGTACGATAGTTTTTTGCAAACTATCGATAATATATCAATAGTTGACGATAGTTTCGGGTGACTTGGGAGAGTCTACGGCTACGCTCACACTGTAACCGCCTTTTTCCGTCCAGCAGCAAACACATCCACAAACACATCTGTTTTAAATGAGCTCACCCGATTTCACCCGAATGTAAACAAACTTTGCCCACCTGTCCTGGTCTTATTCTTAGTAAAGTAATAGAAGATGATCCAATAAAACTTTTTTCAGCAATAGAAAAATTTGTCCATCATCAATAACAATTACTCAAAGATCGATATTTTTTCGATCAGATCATAATTGTTATGAGCAATTGATATTTTTTCGATCTTCCATAATAATTTCTGGATGATGGATATTTTTAGATCAGCTCATTATTAATTAAGACTCGACCAAATGATAGCCCTAGCCAAGCGCTTTCATTTGATACACATTTTGCGGTGTTCGGTATTCTATATTCGTATTCCGTATCCATATTTATCCGCTTTTCCACAATTATGAGCTGACCTAATCGAAATATATCGAAGTCCAAATGAAACCTGGGGCCATCCCCTTTTGTTTGATACCCATATTGTAGTGTAATTTTAATGTTTTTGGGTAATCACATTTGAAACGACCATGCGACTAGAATGCATAGTCGTATTTATGTTGATTTGACTACTTGCTAGTCAGCAATTCAAACCATGCATGGAATAGTTACCGTTTGTTTGGTGCCTAGTGGTCACATTTCAAATTTTCAATAAACTATCGATAGTTCAAACGATAGTCGAAAACCATCGATAGTGTAAACGATGTTCAGAAACCATCGATAGTTTCCGACCACTAATGTGTACCTATTTTAGTTTTGATAGAAGTAACATACATATCGACGGCTGATAATAAGATCGCCCTATTTCAAAAATTGTTTCAAAAAGGTCCTATTTGAAAAAATGTTTCAATAACGTCCTATTTCATATTTTGCTTCAAAACGCCCTATTTCAGAGAAAATTCCATATATATTTCTCTGAAGTAGGGCGTTTTTGAATAATTGTCTGAAGCAAAATCTGAAATAGGTCGTTATTGAAACAATTTTTGAAATAGGGCGATCTAATTCTCAGCCGTCGGTATGTACATATTTTCATAAACAACTTATGTATTTTTATTAAGTGCAAAAATTTATTTGTTTTGCATTCGTGAAATGATCCAACAAAATTTTATTGTCGCGACGGCAAATATTCATTGCAATGGAAAAACTTTCACTGCACGCTAGATAAACTAACGATTTGTAGTGTCACACTGATGACGTATTTAATCAGCTATTTTTTGTTTTTTCGTTTTTTTTTTTTGTTTTGAATTATAAAAATAGTACGAAAATTTTATAATTAACTTTTAAAAAAATGTGTATATATATGTAACTGTTTTTGATACATCCCAACAGACCAGAAAGTAAGCGAAATGTAAAAGAACTTGAGAACAAGCTTATAACAATTGCTCATTGTAAGCTTATTGCAATAACAATTTTTATAAGCTTAATTGTAAGCTTAATAACAAGCATGATTGTAATAATTGAGAAACATTTGCTTTATATAAGGGACATTCCAGCCAAAAGAGGAAAACGACATAAAATTTAAAATGCTACTAATCATTCCTATTTATTGAGTTACCTATAACTAAATGTGTATATTTCCCTAATCTGGTAACAGAAATATAGAAAAATATGTAAAAACATAAAATTTTTGTCCATAGAACTTTGACTTCACACCTAACTATTTTGCGGAAAAAGTTTGGTCATGTTTGCATTGCTATATTAGCTATATTTTCATTTGTAAAAAAAAATTGCAAGTCATCCAAGTAAAGCAGAGAAAAATTTAAATAATTGCATCACAAAAAATTAAAAAAAGATATGTGATTTTTGTGTATATCTTCATATAATTGATTAATATGGGGTGTCCCAGGAGTCACACGAAAAGGCATAAAAATTGGTCTGGTAACCTCAGGTATGACCCTATGAAACCAGATATTTATGAAAGTAAGGATTAAAAGGCTGTTCACGGTCTAAATATATTTTTTAAGTTAATAGGGTCATACTGTGGTTTCTAGACTATTTTGAAATATGTTCCAGGAGTCACACGATTCTGAACTCTAATGTATTAGGGCAAACCTGTACTTAAAATAGAAGATTGTGAAACGAAATTTTGAAATGTTTTTAGTTTTTATTATATAGTTTTAAATAATTGTTTCTAAAGATGTAGAATTCGACTTGTTTTAAATAAATATTTAATCAGAGCTTTGAAGTAAATATAAATATTATTTTGCATTCACTTTTTTTTCATTTAATTGGCTTGGTTTCAATTCTGCTGGGAGAGATTTATGAATAACTTGGTCAAAAAGGGCTAAAACAATAATAAAACTGATTTCACTAATCTAGTATATTACATATTTTGCACTTGTCCCAGGAGTCACAATTGTAAATATTGAAAATAGTTAATTGAATTTGAATATATAAAATATTTTTATAGAATATGGTACTATGCAGTATGTTTTTTCGACCATAGACAAATTGTAGGTGAAAGTTGAACTAAAATTCGTATACGTGCTCATAAAGGTGCAACAAAGAGATTTTTCGGTGTCCCAGGAGTCACACTCATTTACTGAGTAGTTTCAAAGCTATTTGTTATTATTTAGCCAATTCTTTTAATGTATTTGTTGTATTGGATATTTATCCATGTCGATAAATATATTTCATAGCAATTTAAGTCCCGATGTCAGTTTTATAATTCAAAGTTGACTAAGCTCTGGAGTCAAATGTCCCAGGAGTGATGAAATGATGGAATGTCCCATAAGCCTTTCTCAACACTCCTTATGTTAAAAAGCTTGAAACAATATTGCAATAAATAACCTTAATTTACACTTGAATGAAAGCTTAGAATAATATATATGTATTTTTTTGTTCTTACATGGCATAAACGGCTATAATAATTAATTTTAAAAATAAAACTGGCCAATAGCTCTATAAAAAATACAAGCAATATTTTTTATTAAGCTTGCTATACATTTTTTTTTTTAAATTTTGGTTTTACTTTAATTCATATAATTCGTAGATTCCTTTTTCGAAAAAGGGAGGTATAAAAGCATCACTAAAATCAATATAATGTTGAATCTTCCACAATATGATGCCGTTGGATTGAACGTCAGGTTGATGTCATTGTTCGAAACAGGAGGATAATATAAAATAAAGAACACTGCACTAAAATTGAAAAAAGAAAGAAGATGAAAAGAAAAACGCAAATAAAAATTTATTTATTTTTTCTTCATACAATTGTATTTATAAGCTTACAACAAGCTTTCACAAGTAATATTTTTCTACAATTATGTACATTCGTAAGCTTATAAAAAGAGTACAGTTTTGATGTTTCTACAATTGTTCTTTAGTCGTCTTTTTCAATAGTTTACGCAATTATTTCTCAAGCTTGTTATAATATTATTCTCAAGCGTTTTGGTCTGTTGGGATCTTTTTGCGTCTTTTTATGCGCATGAGTCATTCATTGTAAATCCCACTACAAAGAATCATATAAGACGTATGTAGATATGTATGCATAAAATTTTTCTTCGCTATAAATAAGCTTTTGGGCACTCACCACGCAAGTGTCAGGATGGCCGAGCGGTCTAAGGCGCCAGACTCAAGTGCAAACTTGCTTACCACTTCAAGCGGTGAGTTTTATGTGGAGCGTTCTGGTCCTCTCTGAGGGCGTGGGTTCGAATCCCACTTCTGACAAATTTTTTTTTTTTATTTACTTATTTGATATTTTTTTTTAATAACATATACAAATATGTATTTTCTTTACAGCAACTGCATTTTAGTACTTATACGGAATGCTATATACCTATGTTTTCCAATTTTTATAAAAATTTTTAAATGTACATATCGTTGGCTTCGTGAGCAAATGTGCTAAGTCCAATTTTTTCAAAATTGAGATTTTAATGCAGTAAGATAGTACAACTAAAAATACATCGTCTGCCAAAAAGAAGTTACCATAATGTCTGTTTTTCATGGTGTAATGCAGTGTTAAGCAAATGTGCTAAGTCCATAAAAAATTTTTTTTTTTCAAAAATCTACGTGCTAAGTCCAGGTGAAAATAAGAAATTATTAATTTTTTTTAAATTTGTTTTGTAGAATGATATAGAATTATTACTACATTGCTTTAGTAAGCATGGCTTGGGACTGCAAACGTTAATAATTTGCGGGAGTGGCTAGCTTTCCCACCAATTTGATATGCAAACTAGTTTGCGGTACTTTTTACATTTTTATTATAAATTTTTACATTTTATTATATTTTCTATAGAGGGGGTACATCATAATGTGGGCGTGGCCACACCCATTATCAACAGTGTTATCTCTCATCAGACTCAGTCTAAAATATTCTTGTAAGTGCAAAATTTCATCCCTTTATAAGATGCCACGTCACAAGTTTCCAAATGGAGTTTTACAATTTTTTTTTTAAGTAGGCGTGGTTACAAACCGATTTTGCTAAAATTTAGCCCAGTGAAGCTGGACCCCCCATTCAATGGATTTGAAAATTAATAGGCCAGGAATTATGTGCTATTTTTTTTTTTTGGAACAAATTAGCACATAAATAGCACATAATTCCTAGCCTATTAATTTTCAAATCCAATGAATGGGGGGTCCAGCTTCACGGAGCCCTAAAATTTTACTACAAGTAATAAAATTACATATGTACCTACACCAAGTTCCGGAGTAATATCTGAATTATTTGTCGAGTTATGGGCTCCGAAATCTCTTAAATTCGCGATGCCACGCCCATTTTCAAAAATATGTATGGTTTCTGTTTTTGTCCATAGTTGGACTCATGCCGCAAACCTTCAATGAATTATCTTCATATTTGACAAAGACGTCGCTTAAAATGTTTTTATTAGGCCACTTTATTGTTCCCATATATAAAAGTGGGCGTGGTCGTCCATCGATTTGGACAATTTTTCGACCAATCGCGTGCCTTAGCAAGTAAATCAAGCTTTCCAAATTTCAGCTATATATCTACTACCGTTTCTGAGTTATTGATGACTTATACAACTTTTAGAATTTATCCTTTCATAAGTGGGTGTGGCACCGCCCGTTTTCGAGAATTTCAATTTGTTTCTTTATAACGGCGTAAGCTCATTGCATGGATGGAATTTCATCCATTATCACTTTGTGCGTGTTTTTCGATATATACTATATGGTTAGAGTGGGCGTGGTTATCATCCAATTTCGCCTATTTTCAATACCAACCTTCCCTGTCTAGTTAGGAGCCTCTGTACCAAAATTCATCAAAATATTTCAATTTTACTACGTACAGTTGAGTATAATAATTTGTGAGAAAATGTGCTAAGTCCACCTAAAAAAAAAACAAAATCATAGAAAGCAAATGTGCTAAGTCCTAAAGAAGCTCATAACTTTGTACAAGCTTTATATTAAAATGTGCCGATAACTGGTATTTTAGCACGATCATCTAAGGAAGAAAACTGCATTTTCAGATTTTTAAAATAGTAACAACAAAAAAGTTAGGAGGTTTTTTCTCTCTCCTGAAAAGTTACCAGAAATGGACTTAGCACATTTGCTCACGAAGCCAACGATATTTTATTCTTTAATATTAAATTTAAACTATATTTTCTATATATTTTTTCTCTATTTATTTATTTGTTTTCTTTTCCACCCTGTATAGCTATTTTGTATGTTTAAAATATCAATTTGTATTATCAAAAGTTGTATCATCGCTGTCATAAATTGATTATCTTGCATTGATCAAAAAATTTATAGGCACACGTCAGTCAATTTTGACAACTCATTATCTCTTACAACAAAAAAAAAAAAAAAATAGAAAAAGTGCTTATCAAATTTAAATAAAAATAACAAAAACAAGCTGAAGCAGAATGCAAACAGATGTGTAGAAACATGTATGTACATACATATGTACGTATTTATAAAAGTATTAAGTTTGTCAAATAGTGGAATTTTTTTACAAATTATCAAATGCCAGTTAAACTTTATATGAGGAGCTCACCTACTTTTTGCAATCGTACATATGCAATAAACGCTTTGTTTATACAAAAAAACTTTGAATTTGACAATTTTAATGTCTGCACAATTCAATGATCTCCTCCGTAAATATGGTTATGAAAATTATCTGTTTGGGCGATTTTTTTTATTTATTTTTTTTTGGGAGCGTTTTTTTGGTAGGGCCATAAAATTTATATAAAATTAAGTAGACAAATCAAAAAATCAAAAAGAAAAAAACAAAACAATCAAAAAAGATAACACCATTTTGAGGTGTGTGAAAAAGTTATGGTTTTTAATTGTCTGGGCTAGTCCCTTTGACGGGGTAAATGCAAAAATCAGCCTTCAAAACAAGTTCATTTAACTATTGAACTTTAAAGATTGTAGACTGTTAAAGGAAAATACTTACTAGAAGCCAGAAAGTGAAAGTTTCAGTTTCTAAAGAGATAATAAAAAAAGAAGTATATAACGCTTTTAGGCCTTAGAGGGGCTTAAAGTGCCTCAGCAGTCGCTAAAAAAGTGATAAAAAAACGGAAATTCAAGTGTTAAATATTTTGCAAGAAAAAATAAATATTTGCAAAAATACATAAATTTTTTTTTATAGAAAAAGAAAGTTTTCTTAAAATTTCATAAAAAATGGGTGATTATATGGATGAAAATAATGAGTCCTTTAAGATTTATGATAAAAACTTCAAATTAGGGCAAGTTTACTTTTAAAAATTTATACGCATGTGCTTACTTCTCTAAATTAATTTTATGTTGTAGAAATTTTTCCATAGAAGTTTAATTTAGTTTTTCGTTATTTAGAACTTAAAAGTATGCAATTAAATATTCTTTATAATTCTTCAATAAAGTGTAAGTTCAGTAACAGCGGAAGTTTAAATGAAGTTAGAGAAAGCTCTAGCGTAGTAGTGAAAGTTTATGTATGTACATATATGTTTCCGTGGAAATATTAGATACATACAATGTAGATTAGGCGCTATTAAGGTCGAAGAAGATTGCGCTTAAAAAATCGTCGATTAGTGGATACATAAGCTCTGTATTAGGCACCTATTGTAGGCAGCTTTAGCAGAAACAGTGAAAGCTTTAGCTGAAGTAGGAAATTCTTAAGTTTATGTTTCCATGGAAATATGTACGTATGTGAAATACTGTTATATATGCGGAGAATTGCCTCACAATATAAATTAGCATCCATTGCGATCAACTTTTCGAAATTCGCTTAATAAGTGCAGAAAGTAAAGTAATGGACTGCGTCAATGTAAACTGATCGATCATTAATTGAATAAATGTAACAACTTGACTGATTTCCTAATGAAATGTCGTTAAAGAAATCTTTTCCATACTCTTGTTAAAGAAATATGTAGCTCCCATTATTCCGTTATTTTAATGGAAAATAAATTAATTATCTCTCTCCCAGTTTTTAACTTTTGTTATCTGACCAACTTAAAATTTAGATATGTACATTAGATAGGGTCGAAAAAAAATGTTGTAAAAGTCCCCCCCTAAATTTGAAACTTATGTTGAAAGGGTTAAGGGACACAAAAAAAATTTTTTTTTGACCCCGCGAAATACCGCCGAAATTATTTTTTTCTTGTAACTTTGTTATTTATCATCCGATTTTTAAAGTTGATACGTCATTAGTTTCGTATTTTGAAGCTCTACACTTCCTTCTAATGTCCTTTTGAGCTCGGAAGTCGTTTTCACATAGTTGGGTCAGCTAACTTATTTGTATTGCCAAATGAAAGTGCTTCAAAATTAATGACAATGTTGCCTTGAAACGGTTTTACTAAATTAATAAAGAAAGAAGTTAAACATTTTTTCTTTAATCCTCTCAATATAAGCTTCAAATTTAGGGTCGGACTTTTACAACTTTACATATACTGAATTGCTTAAAAAAAATTAGTTAAATAATAGCTACATTAAATATTCGTAGTGACGTAACTTCTTTTTTTAATAATTTAGTAAAACCATTTAAAGGCAACATTGTCATGAATTTTGAAGCACTTTCATTTGGCAAAACAAAGAGGATAATTCATGGACATACAAATAAGTTAGCTGACCCAACTATGTGAAAACGACTTCAGAGCTCAAAAGGACATTAGAAGGAAGTGTAGAGCTTCAAAATACGAAACTAATGACGTATGAACTTTAAAAATCGGATGAAAAATAACAAAGTTACAATAAAAAAAAACGATTTCGGCGGTATTTCGCGGGATCAAACAATTTTTTTTTGTCTCCCTTAACCCTCTCAACATAAGCTTCCAATTTAGGGGCGGACTTTTACAACTTTTAAGACTAGAGTCTTTAGGATGCTTAATTAATACCAAAAAGTCTCAAAATCTGTTTTCCCCTCGAAACGCCTCAATTAAAGATTGCTTATAGAATTCTAGCTTAAAGTTGCTTTCAAAGTGGTGTCAAAATTTATTTATCAACCTTACAATGGTAAATTGAGATCTAACGCCTAAACGAAAATTGCAGATCGGCTGCGAACGTTACAGCGATCCTCGTCGTCCTTGTAAATTGTATACTAACTGACTTGCTGACATTATTCCACTTCTGAATTTGTTCTGTCATGAAAGTACATATGTATATTTTCATGAAATCTTATTCTTATATGTGACACCGCTAACATAGCCGTTAAGCTCCAAACATTGTCCACCGATAGCGCGAAGGAACTAACTATCCCATTCTTGATTACCTTGCGCGGTGTTTGCTTATTTTCAGCCTCTCTTTGTGCTTTCAGAAAGCTAAACAACTTATCATAAACTGTTTTTTCCTCTTTACTTTACAGATTATGCAAAAGCAAATATCGGCCGGCATCCAAACGCCTTGTCATACCACGAATGTCGTTGCTGGGCAAATCGATACACTACACACGCGGCACACATCGACGCGATGCACGTTATCGCCGGATACAAGGACGTATCTATAATTTTTTGGAACGACCACGCAGCGGTATAGCAATCAGTTATCACGTTATGATGTAAGTTTCTACAAAATGTCGCATCGTACATTTTATATTACATATGTATGTATGTATGTACATATTTACTTTTGGTTTGCTTTGCAGTTTCTTTCTGGTCTTCAGTTGCTTAGCTTTAAGTATATTTGCCACAATACCGGAATATGAGAGCGGTGCATCGTTTTCATTGTACCACATGGAGGTGATCGTGGTGTTTTGGCTCACTTTGGAGTTCATTGTGCGGTATGTAAAACATATTCTTGAACTCGCTTTTTTAAATTTCAATGTTTTCATCCACAGATTATGGGCAGCTGGTGTGCGTTCGCGCTATCAAGGCATATTGGGTCGCTTGAAATTTATGACTGGCACTTTTTGTGTCATAGGTGAGCTGTGGTTAACTTTGGCTACTTATAGCCATTGTCCTTTACGGGTTTCCTTTCTCATTACAGATCTTATAACAATTACCGCCTCAGCGTTTGCGCTATGTCAGGGTGCGCCACGACGCGTATTTGCCACGAGCACATTGCGTGCGTTGAGATTCTTTCAGATTTTACGCATGTTGCGTATGGATCGACGTGGTGGTAGTTGGAAACTTTTGGGCAGTGTGGTTTATGCGCATAGGCAGGTAAAAAGATGCTCCAACTCCTCAATAGCATTTTCCATATAGAACCTTCTCTATTCCAGGAGCTACTCACCTCCATCTATATCGGATTTTTGGGCGTCACTTTCTCAGCCTTTCTTGTCTATCTGGTTGAACGCGATGTAAATGAACAATTTAACAATTTTCCAAAAGCTTTGTGGTGGGGTGTGGTAAGTGTAGGCTGTGAAGCTTTAATCAACACCCATCAGAAACTGCGTTTTCAAAGTTTTACTCTCTCTTCCTTTCAGATAACAATGTGTACCATTGGTTATGGCGATGTTGTACCCGTAACCTGGCAGGGCAAAGTTATCGGCACAATTGTCACGCTTCTAAGCTACTCATTCTTTGCATTACCTGCCGTGAGTTGCTCAGATTTTTTTAGGGAAAGCTTTGTTTTCTTTGTGAAACCGATTTTCATTTCTTTGTTCTCCTTTCTTCTAGGGCATTTTGGGTAGCGGTTTCGCTTTGAAAGTTCAACAGCAGCAACGTCAAAAACACATGATCAGTCGTTATCAACCAGCTGCAACGCTAATACAATCCGTTTGGCGTTATTATGCTACCGATGACAGCTCAACGGCTGTAGCGACATGGCGAATACACGAAGTACCAGTACAAGTGCCAAGTCCAACAAGTTCGTAAGTATAGTTTGCATTAACTTGTTGCCTTCACGAGATTCCACTTCTGAATTTGCTCTAATTTATTCTTTGCTTCTCTACCAGCTTCAAGGTACAAAGCCCTCTTAGACGTCTGCCCAGCCGTCGCCGCCGCAATTCGACCATTCACGGACCAGCCGATATCTTACATATTGAGTCGGCGAAACCGGGTCGTTATCTCTCAGTTTTCAATGAAAAAACTGCTGATAGTACGGGTGAATAATAATTGTTTTTTTTTACTGAAATTTGCTTATGTTTGCTCTCTCTATCTTCCTCTACGCAGATGACGATTATTCACCAAAACGCAATCAATTGCTGAGAAAGCATAAAATCGCCATTAGATTTATAAGGATGGTAAGTTTAAAGAATTTAAAAGGCTTGCGAATAAGAAATGAGTTCGAATAGAAGCCATTAAAGTTTTTTGAAAAAGTTTAATTACGATTTTCTGAATACCAACTTTCTTTACAGAAATTTTCTATTTATCAATTTTTGAGTTAATTTTTTATGTATTTTTATTAAATTTTAATTTCTGTACAGCTTAAGTTCATGGTTGCACGCAGAAAATTCAAGGAAGCCTTAAAGCCTTATGACGTGAAGGACGTGTTGGAACAATATGCAGCAGGACATGCCGATCTCTTGATGCGAGTGAAAAATATACATGCAAGGTACGCTTAAAATAAAACAAATATTTTGAAAAAGCCTATGTGAAGTCAAACTTCTTACGCTAAAAACTTGAAATTTTATCTTAAATACGCATAAAAAGTGTTTACTTCAAAAGACGTAACTAATCAGGATAAATAGCGAAAACTCTCTCACTCTCTCTTTCCTAGACTGGATCTAATTTTAGGCGGTAAACGCGCGCCAAAAATTAAAGATGCCTCGAAAATTTGCTTGGCTTCGAGAATAGTTAAGATGGAGAGGCAGGTGTGTTGGAAGTTTTTTATGGAAATTTTATATGTACTAATGTCAACATTATGCATCATTCCCCAGGTCAATGATATTGAAGACAAAATAGATCTATTAATTCGACATTATATGGAGGATCGACGCAAAAAGAACGCACATGAAAGAAATGAGGAAGAATCAAAACTGACGACTATACTCGAAGCAGTCAATGCTGAAACGATTAGTAAGCGAGAGAATGCCGATATTACCGCTGCTGCGAGAGAAGCGAAAAGTGTTAATAGAATGAGGTGAGTTTCTTGAGAAAAAAAGGATACTTGTTGTAATTTAGCATTTTTTAATAAAATTGTTTCACTATTAATTTTGCACAGTCTACCCACAATCATCTATCAACCTCTTCTACCAGCCAACATCAATTACCCCACGCAAAGAGATCTGAAACTGCCGTTGGAACAAGAACGACCCGAGAGTGCAAGTAAAGAACTTTAGTAAACGTCTATCTCGCTTTCGCACTTTCTGTATACAAAATCGTATTGTACTGCACGTAAATATATATCCATCTCTTTTTATCTGTGCACGTTATTTGTGTTGTGCACTCGCTCACCAATGCTCTCGATGTGTGTACTATCATGCATATGTAAATAGTAACTGTACTTTGGGATAAGTGTTTTCTTTATTTTTTTATCCTTGTTTTTTGAAAATAAACACATATATGTATTATTATAAATTAGTTTTTTCATATTCTTCATAAAAATATTAGTACTCGTAGATGATGCCGAGAAGAAAGTTGTGGAAGAAGGAGATGCATACAACGATGATGACGACGAAGACGTCAGTGATGGGGTGTATGCCTCAGTGGAAGCGTATTTGGGTTGGACTTGATGGGGGATTGTAAATGAAATATTTTTTTACTTTTAATTTAAAAATATGATTTGAAATGTATAATAATTTTGATATAAATAAATGCTAAAAATTTGCTCGACAGTTTTCCTTAGTTTTAAAAGAGTTGTTTTGAGGACATTGATAACCGAGAAAACATTTTTTAAGCAACACAGAAAACACTTTCCCAATCGTTCTGAAGCCGGAAGAAGATGTAGAAGAAACCGATAGTCAAGGAGCTCCTAACAAAAGCCTTATATGAGAAGATGAAATAACTGTACAACGAAAGAAAGAGCTGCGAACTAACAGTCCCTCTCTTCGAGTGGTCAACATAACTCAACCTGCATGGACAGTTTCTTACACTAAAATTTAAGTGGGAATAGGCAAATGGGCCATCATTAATACTTTAAATACTGACTAAACCAAACAAATGTTTTGAAAAAGCACTGTCAAGTATTGGCACCCAAGAGGAAATGTTTGGAATTTGACTCCCAACGTTCTATCTCTTATAACAGCACATGGAACATGAATGTGAAAAAATCGCAAAAAAATAGTAACTGAAATGTAATGAGAAAGGGCACAAAAGAGAAAATATATCTACATCTGTCACATAATTTAACTTGTAGGTAAAGTTTATTTAGCCAACTAAAACTCTAATCCACACCAGACCTCAGACATTAGCAACGTCAAACGCTAAGCTCATCCGTCAACACGCTATTACTTACCACATTCCATTTAAGCTTACACATTTCATTGTCTATTTAGTTGCGGTGTCAGTTTGTCTTGGCTGCTGACTTTCGTACTTACCTACCTGTCTTGGTGAAGTTGCAAGTTGTCTTAGGTTTTTAATTTTTTTGTGTTTTAAATTTTTTTCTTTCTCTAATTTCTCGCATTCTTTAAAATATTACTGTTATTATTTACCAGTCAAAGTTTCTTTTACTTTGTAAGCGTGTTTGTATGTAATTTTGAAAACTTTTTAAGTCAGTAAGTTATACACGCATTACAGAACTGCGTGAGCGCGCGTCTTTTAGCTTTTTTCTCGACGATATTGACTTTGCACTTTCTCACCTTGCAAACACAAGGTGTCACCACAACGCATATATAAACGTGCAGCATGTGCAACAAGCGAAGCTGATGTTAGTGGTGGACGGTTTTTTATTCGGTTTTTTCTCGGTTTGAACTCTTGCAGTTTACTAGAAAGGGAGAACATGTTCTAGCTGAAAATCCGATTGCTGTTGCATCTCCACTAATAAATAAGTGATGCACCATTAGTGTCGTGTGTAAAAAGGTACAGTTGCTTTGCGTTTGCAGTTCTGGATGTGAGAGTGTATTTAATGTATGCCTCTTCTCAGCTCAACATCGCGCCAATCAAACGCAACGCTACGGTTTTTCTTCTCAGCAAACTTTTGCTGTCTTGTGTCTTGAAGCAAACAGTCTGACTTTACGCATTAGTTAATAATGGCTTTTATTATTTACTGCCAGTGTGAACACGCATATATGTATACATATTTTCAAGTAACTTTTTGTGGCGGATTAGTTTTTATAATTTTCAGAAACTTGCTGCTAAAAGAAAAGCCATATGTTCAAGGTTTGCTGGTTTGTTGCTTTTTCTCTAATTAAAAAGTGAAAGCTTTTAGTTGTAGTGGCACGTAATATTTCATTTTTCCCCTTTTTTAATATTCTATAATTTTTATTTTCTCTACATCCTGCGCGCTTTTGGCTTTCATTCATTAAAACTATCCAACTTTTTCTATAACTTTCATATTGCTTTATATATTTCATTATCATTGCCTTTTTTCGCTTTTTAACTACTTCATGCTTACGTTTCTTTTATTTTTTTCTTCTTTAAAACTACTTTTTTTTGTAACTCTTCCTTTGTGGTTTTATCGCTTTTGCCTGACCTCTCTCAGTTGACTTAGCGTTCGTTCGCTCCGATCTGTATTGTGCTGTGGCCTCTCCAACCCAACATTCTATGGCAAAAAGTAATTTGCTTCATTGGTTTTGCACTGATTCACTCAATAAACTTTTGCTTCTACACTCCTCTTCCCTTTTTAGCCCGCTTGTGGTTTGCCTTCTTAGTGAACCACTTTAACTATTACTATCTTGGCTTTAAATCTTATAGATTTCTTAACCCTTTTGATTTCTCCTCTCCTAGTGGCTTGTAATAATTCACAACTACTCGTATATACTATGTATTCTATGCTCCATAAAGTTTATCTACATTCCACTTCCGTACTGCAAAGTTTTAATGCACATTTTTTTGGTCATCTTGTAATGTTTTACGTCCTTTGCTGGTCACTTGGCGACCATTCTCCTGCGTTGAGTTTCTTTGTTCTTGGTCAGCGTACTGGAACAGAGCACCCCTTCAAGCTGGTGTGCTCAGCTGATGGCAAAATTCTTTCACAAATATTAAATTTCCCATCCCTCTCGGCAGCATGAGATTTATTTATTGGCATTGCTGGTGTGACTTTTTTACTGTTGCAAATTTATATATACTATAGTAGGAAGCGTAAGTTGCTACTAGTTCTTTATTCCTTATTTGCTCTTGCTCTGGTTCGCATTCTCATGTTCCTCGCTTATTTGGCTTTCTTTCTTTTGTTTAAAACCATTGTCCGAATTATTTTAATTGCACTTTGCCGTCCAAGTTTGTTCATCTGCCTGCATTTATCACACTCTAGCTCCACTATCACACCCCACAATATCCACTTCTTTTCAAATCAGGCGTCAAAAGTTTTAGAGACCGTGGTGGATTGGGGTACGCCCTCATACATCTGTTTGTCTTGTAACTTTCGTATTGCTGTCTACTTGCTTGTTTCCATGACATTGTTTTTATTTGTCGATTTTTCTTAACTGAACTTTAATTTCGTTGCTCGCTTGGCCAAGGATTTTTGGTAAAAAATAATGAACTGCTACACAAGTTTTACGCACAACAGCAACACAAACAAATTATGAGTTGAATGAATTTTTAATTTGTTATCGTATTTTTTTTGGAGGGCAAAAAGTGTATAAACTTTTGTAATATGAAACGAAGTTGTTTTGAAAAAATGTTCGAAGGCGAAGATTTGGTCTTTTGAAAGATCTGTTTTAGGTTAAGTTAGGTTGGCCAGCATACAATGTTTCCTCACATAGACCACATATGATTCTTAGTGTTGCCAACATCGTATTGGAGGCGCTATACTAAACTTGGAATGCAAGACTTGGCAAGCTTTAGTATTTTGTGTATTTTCTGATCAGCAATGCTTTCTAGGGACGGATCCGTTTTAGATCTATAAAGGGGCCATAGGGAAGTCCAATGTTTGAGAGATGCTTATGCGAGACCGTAAAAAATGTTTAATACAGTAATAGAGAAAAGTCTATGGTTATAGTAGGTACAGAGAAAGTACGAATTCAACATCAGTCCAGCAAGCCTCGCATCATTTTAAACCAAGGCGAATCAACGGATCTAATCGTCGTCAATTTAATTTCTTTATGGACGGATCAAAAATTAATGGGTGTATGCTATGGTATTCTGTCTGAAAATGGGATTGCAACAGTTCTTTATGCTCCCGGAATAATGTCATATATTTCAGGCTAAGTTTTAGGTAGTGGCGCTGACAGTGCCGGGCCAAGATAAGGAACTCTGTTCGAACAACGCACTCACCATCTATTGCATAGCTGTTCACCAAGGAATCGGGGGAAGTGAGAACGCTGATGTGCTATACATAGTCGAGCGTTGGAACAACTAATCTATCAACGTTCAGCACTTGGCAGACAACGATTCAGATACTTCGCTTTGCAAACTGTCTGTCTCTAGATGGTATTATTTAGATATATCAGATAATGTTACCTACAAATACATACGTAACTGCATTCCAGGCAAGGTATAGTTGCCTCCAAAGAGATATTGGTAACACTATGCGCCGATTGGTGGTCTATGTGGAAATTTTAGATTTGGCAAACTCAACCGAACCTAATAGTCCAGCGGAAAAAAATGTTTGAGAATCACCCTAACAGCTCAACAATTTCAATAGCAAGCAGTTGCTTGTTCTTTTATACATATCATTGCAAGTTCCACTAAAAATGCTCATGTGTTTATTTTTAGTCATCATTTAAAAAAGTTGTCTGGAAAAAAAGAATTTTCTTGATAATCTAGAGCTAAAAGGGACAGCAAAGTCATTTAAAAAAGTAAGTTTCATACAACTTTTTGCTGTCACAACTGGGTAAGTATATTTAATTAAAACTCGTGCAATTTAAAATATTACGCAAAAATTTTACATTCAGCTTTGCGCCAATCAGCTCGTCCTTTTTTCATATTGTTAATTATTCTTTGCCCGATTGTTGACGCATATTTTTACAGTTATGCGTTAAATATTCATATGCAATTATCAATTATTAATTATGTTGGTTTAATTATCCGCGAGCAGAAAAACACAAAAATACATACATATCTATAAATATGTATGTAATATTTATAATGGGCGATAATCAGCTATAACATCAATGAAAAAAAAAAAACAAAGGACAATACAACACACACTATATCACAGATCATTTTAGAGACGGTGTGTTATGCGCATGGGAATTATAAAAATTAATATGGGTGAATGTGTTTATGAAGTCATTAAAATCATACATACACACATATGTATTTGCGATTATGCACCTACCTACACACATATACCTATGTAAATATTTATCCGTAATATTTGTGCCAATTAATTGTTCATACATTTTACATCTCATTTATTTACTTTGTGCAAAAATTCAATTTAAACCTTAATTACTTTAGCGCTTTGTGCTTTGCGGCCATCAAATACTACACAAAACGTTTTTATTTCATTATCGTTTCAATGTTTTCATTATTATAAGGGTAATTCCATTATTTTGAACTATGTATATACAAGGGTTTGAAAGGAGTGAAAAGTATTGCGATATATGTAGGTTATTTGTATATAGAACTCATTAGGCCGGATTAGGTTCAGGTCAGGGAACTAAGCAGGAAAATAAAGATCCCGTGCAGCAGATGGTGTCATTTCCCTCACTATTTTTTTTTTTAATAAACAAATCAGTCCATTATTCCGTCTATTTTTTTGAAAGTACCACCCTTTTTACCGAAAAAATATGTTGATCCGTACCGTATTATCTCTAAGGTCGACCTTCCAATCTATGCGGCCGTTTCGTGGACGACGTTGGCCTTTGTTCCCCCTTACTTTGTATAGAGATGTCAACAGATCATATTCATTTTTGATTCATCTTGAATACTTAAAACAATGTTATACCTGTTAATGTTACATACATGCATACATCAGTGGGGAATTTTAAACAAAATATGTAATAAATACCAAAACTTTTTTTTATTTTTATTTAAAACAAACTAATTTTAACGCTGTTATCAACATTAACTGACTGTAGCCATAAATATCAGCTTGTATAAAGAGGAAAGCTATTAAAATAAATAATATTTTATCATTTAATATTTTGTTTGCTTTTGTTTCTGTTTAGCTTATCCAATTAGTAATTAACATGTATTGCTTTCATATCACGGAGTCATTATCTACATATGTACCTGCTTATTTTACATGCATACTTACATATACATATAGTTTTATGGCCATATTTATATTTTATGAGCATTTAATATTCAGTACAAAATTACAATAACAAATTAAGTTCTTGCCGGTAAATGATCGGTTGTTGATAGAAACAGCTAACAAAAATTGGCTGTTGAATAAAAGAAAATTAAAGTAGAATAACAAATGAGATATCTACAATTAAATGCAAAATAAAATAACATACATACATACATACAAACGTAATAAAATAATTCATTTTATTTGTAAAAAATAAAACATTCTACCTACCTAATATAAAATAACAACATAACACTACGCGATAACACTTTTGGGAGCGGAATAATTTCCACACAGAACCTATCCCTATAAAATCCGAATTTACCTTAAAATGTTATGTTTTGTGTGTATTCATTAACCCTAGTTAGATGATCATATTTTTATATACGTTAAAGATAATCATGCGCATGGTGGGTTTCTCATCTATATCTTCAGTTTATTTACAAAATTTTCCCTGAACTTACAGAAAATGTATTATAGATATGTAAAATAAATGTAAACATTATAAATAAAATATATTTAAATTTGTTTACTATAAAAAACTAAACCAAAAGAACTTCTTCAATTTTCTCCTGAAATTAGGAAACACCAATTTTCCGTCCCTTTTTGAATAACTTTGCTGCAAAAATCAGACTTTTTGACTTACAATCTAAGGGCCTTTTCACATTACTTGGTGCGACATCGGATCGACATTTTTTGCTCGATATTTTCAGCTTACCGAAACGATTCCGCGTTGCTGTGTTTTTCACACTTGTGGGAATACTTTCGGTGCGTAATCGGCAGAAAATAGGAAAACAAACATCGAAATTTGCAAAAAAAAATTTTTAACTTCAACAAATCACTCAATAATAACAATAATGTTTTCTAGCGAAGACGAAGACATTATAACTTGCTACATTTATAACCGAAACGAGTTTTTTACTGACTTTGTTCTTCTTCTTTTATTACGCCGCAAAAATGTATGCAGTAATTCCTCAAATTTTACTGGCCGGTCTTACCGCGTTGCGGTATACCGAAACTAATCCGCTCCGATTTCATGTATGCAACACTAATGTGAAAGTGCCAATTGAAATACATGTGGTCAGTAAGGTTTCGGTATACTTTCGGTAAAAACCAAAAATGTCGATCCGATACCGCACCGAGTAATGTGAAAGCGCTCTAAATGAACTGGAAACTCATTAAGAAAAATAAATGAAAACTTTGTATGAAGGTCGGTCAAACACAATTTTGGAACATATCAAATATCGTCCTCGCGACATATAGCATTTTTGCACTTATTGCGTGACCCATTGCCTTTCGCCTTTTTTGGAAAGGCAGTATGTACAAAAGAAGAAAAGGGACACCTTTTCTGCTTTGGGAAGATCAGGTGAAGACCGACTCGTTCTGCCTAGGTATTTCCAATTGGCGCTAGGCAGCACAAAACAGACACAACTGGTGCGCTTTTTTGGACTTGGCAAAAATCGCCTAGACCATTACGCGCTGATTAAAAAGAAGAAAAAGAATTACGTACAATACATAATATAATATGATACACTGGCTCTAATGACTTTTAAGGTCGAATTTCTTTCCTAGTTCGAAGCGTGCTCCTTAATTTGAGTTTTCCTACTAATTAGGTGGGCCTACAGTTTTATGCCGACTCCTAATGGCGAATGCATTTTTGTTAGAAGCTTTTTCGTGGCAGGATTATATTCGGAGGGTATGCCGTCCACAACCGATAGGTGACCAACATTTTAAAAACCTAATAATTGACTTTTAATTAGAAAATTAATTAAATTAAATTTTGGTGTTGGGTCGGCTGGGGGTTGAACCGGCGACCCATGGTATGGCATGCGACCACTTCCCCACAGCTACCACAATACAACACATATATTTTTTAATTATACTGGCTCTTCAGTATAATGTTCTGATGAATGAAAGTCATCTTTGTCCTTATACAATAAGTGAGAAATGCTGCCTGAAAGTCACGGTAAAGATAATCATGCGTAATTTTGACTCACTGATACCTCATTTTGGGAAATTGGCAAAACTTACCACAGAAAATTATGTGTCACGTGAGAGATATGCAGCACAACTAAAATATATATAACGTTCAGCGACGTATTCACATAATTGGGGGAGTGAGAGCAATAATTCGAAAGGGGATGCGTAATTTTGACGCAGATTATCTTTTTAGGGTTAAATTTACTATAATAAAATCATTTATTTATTAAAAAGTGAGTGATGAATGCGTCCTTTTGGCAAAAAAGAAAAGCTGCTTCTTAAATTTCCTACGACTGTGCAATAGGGTGCTCTCGATGTGTAGCATATTTTGGTCTAGGATATGTGTAATCCGTGTTATCTTGCAATCGTGCTAGGGATAGTGAACCCCCAATAGTAAAATTGCATGTGCTTTAATTTCGTCGAATATTTTAACCCGCTTACACCTACACGAAGATGTCTTTTCGACTCCTTTTTTATAAGGCCCGAAAAAAATAGTATCTATGTATTTTGAAAGTCGGTAGAGGGTTAAAATGTTCTAGAAAATTATTTGCAATAAAATTTCACTAGGACAAAATTTTTGTACAAAGAATCTAGTACTGATTTCAGACAGAAAATTAATGTAGTACATTACATTTATAATTTAATAGGGTCTATACACGATGCGTCTGATTCAAGAGTCAGTTTAGGCGTATTGGTGAAAATGTGCATGACTCTGGCATGACTCAAGAAAATCAAAATTAGTTTGATATTTTTCTGTGACTCGCCTGTCAAATTTAATGACGGCGAGTCAACACGTACACAGATGACTCGCGAGTCAGACGCACTGTGTATAGACCCTATAACAATAAATTTTTGTGTTTCACACAGACTCAATTAACAAGGAGATGTCAAATTTCATAAAATAATTTGTTGTTATTGACAACAATTTTTGAATAAATAATCCCAGTAAACATTCGGGTCATAAAAGAGTCCGAAAGGAATCCTAAACTGGAGCATTCACTCTCATTATGAGCTCACTTTGGAGTCCGAAATGTATGTATTTCTGTTCTTAAGGTGATCCCCTGATATGAGCCTAATTTCATACATTTTATGAGTCTGAATATGTAGTAAAACAAAAAAAAATTCTTTTGTTTTTGCATTTTCCTTCCCCTGACCCAATTCTCTTCATCCTCTCTCTCCCTTCATCCTAGATTATTCTCCTCTTCTATCATTGGCTGCGTTCAGAAGTCGCAACTGTTAAGCGAAACACCGAGCGGAAAGTGATATAATTTGCGCCTTCTGAACGAGCTGATACAGACAAAAAACAAATTATTATTATAATTACCTATCCCCAACATAATCGGCAATAGCTTCACTGCTTTGCAACATTATTATTACATTCAAAAATTCATAAATATATGTAGGTACATATCAGTGTTCTGCTTCGAGTAACTGTGTAACCTAAATCAAACGCAAGTCGTCAATTTAACGCACGCACGCAAATTTTTCATATGCGTTGAACCGAAATTGACTTGCGTGCGTGTTCAGATAAAGAAATAGAAAAATACAGAAAATCAGAGAAAATCTTGTTATTTTGTGGAATATGTATCTAACAGACACTATATCAAAAGCAAGTGTCAATTTTTTTGCAAACAATCACCCACAATGCTTAATTTCAACTGTCACGCAAAACAAAAATTGGGCGTCGAATTTGCTTTTTACGCACGCCGTTCAATTTCGGTTACTCCCATACAAGTTGTATGGGCATGAGAAATTTTTGACAGTAAATTGACGGCGTGCGTTTGATTTAGGTTACACAGTAAGGTTTTCGGCTCATCGATCTGACACAGTGCAATGCAACTCATACACATGATGTTTACCCGAATAAGCGATACGAGTAAAGCTTTTGTACGTTCGATGTCAAACGATCAAATGTTTGGTTGGAAAGAAATGTACAAACCAATGATTTGTACATAAGTAGAAATTATCGTTTGATCGATCGGTGTATGATTTGTACTTAAACAGAAATGATCGTTTGATCGATCGGTGTACGATCATGTACATTTTTAATATGTGTGTCGTATAAATATATGTATGTAGATCGAAGCAGAACTCTGGTACATATTTATATTTTTGTACATATGTCAAAATCGTAAGCACAACATGTTGTCCGAAGTCAAACGATTAAAATACACGGCAGTATATGAGAATGAACAGAACGAAAACGCTGGCGAAAATCGCCCAGCGAAAATTCGTCAGAATAGACTTATTTCTAATTTGGACGCTATCGCCTGTCAAATAAACTATTTGAAACTTGATAAAAACATGTAATATAACAAAAATATATGTTTTTTGATGAGGAAAAAATTGAAAATGTGTACAGAAGAGAAAAGTCAATTGAAGAAGTAAGGAAACATCATAATTATAAAAATATGCAAATGGCAATTTCGCATTGATTCTGTTTTACTGGGCGATATTCGCAAACAAATGTCATCCCGCATCGCGCGAAAATACGTCCGGCGATCGGTTCTGTATAAAGCTTAAGCTCACACATATTTCACACATGTTTGTGATTCATATCCGACTCCAAATTATGAGTGCTCTGAGAATGTTTGCTGGGATAATAAATTCATGCCAAAACTAATTGACGGTTGATACTGAAAATTTCAAAATTAAAAAAACGAACTTACCTCCCAGAGTTGTATTGGATTTTTATTCGATTAAAAATTCAATTAATTAGTAATGGATCCATTAAGAATTGAAATTCTGTATGGAAAATCGAGCTTCATTATTGACTTAATAAAGAAAATGTGGATAATTACTCCATTAACCGCCTGTGTGAAATCAGTATAGGGCGCTTTAATTCAATACCTAACAAAATAATGATTAGTTTTGAGTTATGTCAGTATTGAAGGAAGGGATCGTTATGCGCTTAAGTACACCATGGTGGTATTTCACCATGAAGCACATATACTTACATACACATGTATAAATATATGCATATATGCGGTTTCATTCATTCGCTCATCTGGCATAAGAAAGAAGCAGCAGTAACAGCACTTACTTGTATAGACCATTTGACACAGGCAAAAACACAAGCAGAGTGGCGCAGTGGAAGCGTGCTGGGCCCATAACCCAGAGGTCCGAGGATCGAAACCTTGCTCTGCTATTGGTAACGGTGGTTAATTTTTTTTTTTATTATTATTTTTTTATCATTATTTTTTATATAATTTTTTTTAAATTGAATAATTTTTAAAATTTATTTTCAGTAATAAATTAAGTTAATAGAGTAAGAAATCGAAATTTACAATAAGAAATGTGTAATGAAAAAAAAAATTAAAAAAATGAAAGCACTGTAAAAAATTTATATTCAAAAAATTTTCATATAAAAAATAAAAAATGTGTATGTATGTGATACTACCATTTGAAAATAAATTCTAAAATAATATTTTATTGGAATTCCCAGCAGTATTTATCAGCTGGAAAACAGCACATATTTCCTACTGAATATTGAGTAGAGATGTGCTTCCAAAATCTGAACTTTCGCTTTCGTTTTTATATAGAGGTGGCGTCGAAAATCAACTACCTAAAAACTGCCGAACGAGAAGGGAGAGTTTCCATATGCAAAAAAGGGCTGACTATGCAGGGAGAACTTCCATAGCATATATTTCAATACACCTGATGTCTTCACTGCGAGTTCACTTATTTTTTCAGGCATGATTTTTGAACTCAGTTTCAGTGTATTTTTCATACTGAATATTCTACTGAATATGCACCTCCTTACCTCAAATACTGCTGGGATCATAAAAAAATTGAAATGAGCATAAAAATTTTCAGTGCATATAAAAAATTTGTATATGTATTGAGTTTTGTACTTTCAATACGAGAGCGTTGAGCAGCCGTGGTTTACAGTTTAAAATACCTAAATATTTTTAATTTTTTTAAAACATAATTCACATATTGCAAAGAAAGCACTACTTTTTGGTGAATTTTTCTTGAATTCCAATTTATCCCTAAGTGAATTCTTTCTCATCGCAACTTCCTGTTTAACACATGCAAAACGAGTACCTTTTTCGCTGATTCTGCTGGTGGTGTTTGACCCAAAGGGAGCTACAATGAACGTGTGAACAACAAAAGGGGAAAGTGCCATTTCCGTTAAAAAAAAATGTATACATAAATAAAATATGAAATATGGTTTTAGTTATGACGTGAGTTTTCGGGTGGTTGTGTTGCTTACTGCAATGTAGGTATATACATACATATGTAGGTACATATGTGCATACTTCGAGGGCTGAAACAATTAAACAAAAAAGAAACAAAACAAATTTTAAAAGCTTTTAGTTTTAATAACAAAAATACAAAATTAAATGGGATTAAAAAGTTTATGAATGCTCAGCGGCTGAGATTTTTCTTTTTGTTTTACCTGTGTAGGAATTCATTTTGCATTGTAATTTGTAAAAGGAAAACACAGTGGCGGAGTTTATTGAAAACTTTTACGTACCTATATGATAGATAAAAAATTCATTTATTCTTCTACAATAGTAAAAACACAACTTTTTACTGCACAACGTGATAAAGTCTGTCGCTGGTTTTGGCTTCTCTATCTTGAGCTCATTCTATAGTTAAAACTAAATTTTTAGCCCTAATAAGATGTGGAGAATTAAAAAATATGCATAAAAAAAATTTAAAACAAATAAATGAATCTGTAAAATGCCAAAACCCCAAAATTCGGAAAGTTTACATACAATAAAAAAACCTACTAAAATCTCCCAAAATTTTTGTTTGGTTTTTAGTACATAATTTGAAACTTCTACTAACAGGAAAAAAATTTTAAAAAATTAACGGGACGTTTTGGAAGAAAAAAGTTATGCTTTTTTGGACTAGAATTAAACAAGCTACAAAACTGCATACTCTGGAAATTTTTTGAAGTTTTAAATCAAATACAGTGATGTCTTATTTTATCAAATCAGGCAAAAAAAAAACAAATAGCCTTCGGAAAAATTTTTTTAAAAAATTAACGGTATTTTCTGGAAGCGTAATAATTGCATTTTTGATTTTTAATCATTATTTTCTGAGTTTTATTTTCTGCTCAGAAAATAAAAGTTATTTCTTGAGTTTTATTTTTCCCTCAGAAAATAAAAGTAATTTTTTTTATTTTCTGATCGAAAAATAAAACTCAAAAAATAACTTTTATTTTCTGAGGGAAAAATAAAACTCAAAAAATAACTTTTATTTTCTGAGGGAAAAATAAAACTCAAAAAATAACTTATTTTCTGATCGCAAAATAAAACTCAAGAAATAACTTTTATTTTCTGAGGCAAAAAAAAAACTCAAGAAATATTTTTTATTTTCTGATGGAAAAAATAAAACTCAAGAAATAACTTTTATTTTCTGAGCAGAAAATAAAAGTCAGCAAATAATGATTAAAAATCGACTTTTTGGATATAACTTGACTTTACCACACAAGCAAGTGAAAAAATCCGGTTTTGTCAGAACCGGTATAGAAAGCCGATTTCATTTTTGAATTCAGTGTGATGTAATCCATTAGGAAGTTTCTGTTCATCGTTTGTATGGCATCGAAGCGCTGTGCAACGTGGTGGTTCCGCTTTTCTAGCGTAATATCAACAAAAAGCTACCTTATAACCCAGTTAGTCGAGAAGGTAAACCCGTGTACCGTGTCAGCTGATCCAACCTATTTAATGGGATTTGTATGTAACCGATTATTCAACGACGTACGACGCAGAAGCCCGTACCGCAGAAATCAAAATCATTTTGATTTTTTACGTAAAAACGTGGCAGCTGATCGCTCGCATGGTTGCAAGGTAGAAGGGTTGCCAGTTGAACATTTTTAGTTATTAAATATTTAAACAGTAATTTTCAGAGCATTATACAACTAACTCAACAAGATTGTAAAATGTTATCGAATATACATATATGTGTTCACATGGAAAAAATAGTATGTCTACTTAAACGAACCATTTATTATTACTTTAATTTTTAAAAAGAAAGGAAAGAAAGCGTTTATAAATTTTTTTTAAATCCCAAACAAAATGTAAATATATATATATATAAATTAATAACAAGATAATAGCTTTGTTCAACAACTTTACTTGCAAGTACTTGCAAAAAGAGCGTCAGTGACAAATTAAGAGTAAAAACGAGAAAAAGAGAAAATTATCAACCAAAGTTATTGAACACAAAATCGTAAACATTCGCAAGAAAACAGCTGATACGCTGTTTTGACAATTTGATTTTTAGTGAAAATTTTACTTGCAGCGTTTATCAACTCTCTCGAGGTCTTGCTCTCTCAATTTGGCTCTCTTTTGCAAATTTTTTGGGTTATTGAACATAAATTCGTAACTATTCGTAAAAATATGTAAAAATTTTGAAATATTGAACACTCCTAATAAATGAAGATATTACTGAAAATTAAAGCAAAAATTGTATTTATCCACAATGGTGGCGGTATTTTCTTAATTGATAACTCTTGGTGGTCTTCTTCTGCAATTTTTCTACATTAAAAAGTTATAAATTGCCACAATAAATCTGAGTTTCTGTAACAAAATCAATTAAAGTGATGTCACACTAATACGATCCACACTTTGTCACCACCTATTTATTCTAGAAAAGATATGAGTTACAGAAACTCAGTAAAGATTTCTTAATTAAACACAAATTTTTGTGAGAATCTTGTTGCTTCCCAATATAATTTTTTTATGGATTTTCAATTGAAAATTTAATGTTGTGGCTGTGTTTTTTGTTATTTTATGTTTTAGCCCTTGATAACTATGACCAAGGTGTGATGGAAATATATTGGGCAGCAACAAAATTACAAGAAAAATGTGTTTAATTACCAACTAAGCCGTAAAAAAGTAACTAAATTAATAAAAAAAAAGTCGTCAACGACAACTTTATAAACGATTAAATTAGTATTTTCTTGTCATTTGGCAAATAATGCACAGTTGTGTATTGAAGAGTAATCCGCATAACACTTTGAAGATTAGTAAAAATCTTGTTTGTTCAAAAATGACTAAATGGCAACCCTGCCAAAATGTAAACAAACTATATATATATGTAAATATGTGTGAGTAAAACAGCTGATTGCTACGGGCTCAAAAAATCCTAAAAATTGCATACGGGCGTTTGCGTCAGCGAGCGGACCACACGTTCTCGACTAAAGGTCCCCTCAACCAACCCAAGGAATTTTCTGCTATTCCCACTTACTCGAAAAAACGTCAACACCACTGGTTTTAAGAAGAAGAAAAAAATACCATTTCAAAAACTACAAGGTGCTACTGACAGCATACAACTGACAGAAATTGGAGCAAAAGCGCAAAGACAAGAGAAAGCAAAATAAAAAGAAAATCTAGCACAGTACAGATGACAAGAAATAAGTGAGCAGAGAGTTGAAAAGTAATGTTAGGAAAAAATTCACAGAAAATTAGACAAAACAACAAAAAACAAACGCCAAAGTTGCCTATGGAGTTACAAACAAATAAGCAAACAAACAAACAAAACACGCAATTGTCATATCAAAACCAACAACAACAACAACAGCTTGTGCACGGCGTACTTTTGTCACATTTTCTAATTTATTTAAATGAAGTTTTGTGTAGCGCGTCGCGGTGCGCCATGTTGACTGTCGACTTTTCCCACGCACGCAGCGGCGCTAGCACTACAATTCACGCGTTTTTGCTTTACATCCTTCCCTTTTCACTTTGTCTTGCTGACTTTTCCATTTAACATTTTGCATAATTTTATTTAAGCATAACAACAACAATAACAACTAAAATGGCGTTCACCTGCCTGCCGCTGGCGCTGTCATTGTAATTTCTTCGCTCGCCCTTTTACCGCAACATTCACAATAGTGCTTTGTTGTTTTTGTTATTGTTTAACTTTTGACTGCATTTTGGGGTTAAATTTAGAAAACCGGAAGCGTTTTGTTGTATGTTTGTATGCACATATGTATGTCTGTATGTATATTTAACAAGTAAAAGCGCGGCTGTCTTCGGCCGTACCGAAGACTTCATACCTTTCATGAGTGGGGAAATGAAAAGTTACCTATGTATGTACATAGCCTAATTTAGTATAATTTATAATTGGGTAAGAATTTCTGAAACGGGCCACCCTAAACATAAAATATTTCCGTTTTGGTCGGCAGTCGCGTTTTTGGAAAGCTCTTTGTGACACCAATAAACACCTGATGTTATTTTTGGCGACAAAATTTTTTTTTGTTATATATAAGCAATTAAATTTTGTTGACCTTTTTCTTTAAAACGCGATAGCAGACGATCTACCTAACCGATTTTGACAACTAAACCAGCAATTTCTTTTTTTTTTTTTAAATTTTTTATTATCATATGTTTAAAAAAAAATAAAAAATTTTTTATGTTAAATTCTTATGAAAATCCTTGAAAGATGGTCGCAAAAATTGTGTTCTCCGCCTCCTTTCCATAAAAAAAAAATTAGCCGCATGTGCAAAATTTTACTACCTTTAATATTCAGAAGTAAAAAAAAATGGATCGTAATAGGGAAAAATTAGTAATTTTTTATATGAAACTGAAATATGAAAATCTGTTCATTTAAACGCTTACAACTCTTGAACCGTGGTACGGAATCGCACGACATTAAGTACGCTTATTTATTATAATACCATGAAGCCGTAAGACATAATCTAACCATCATCGGAAAAGTGGGAGTGGTACCTCCCATACTAACTAATGCTTTCAATTCATGTAAATCTTTCAATATTTTTCATAAAACAGTGGCGATAGATAGATAAGTATAGTAGATGTGGAATACATACAAAAACACTGCAACTTGTTTATTTTATTGCGAATAAAAATAAATGTTATAGGGTTATCTGTGGTTAGTGTAAAGTGTCATTGATGCATTTACATAGTATATATTTAAGTCCAGCTTAGCTGCAAACGTTGACGATGCGTGCTATGTTGTAACATGGGCTGGTTAAGTGATGTCACAATATTCGTTTTCGGAAAATTTAGTTTTGCAAGGCTGATCAAGTCAACAATTTGCTAATACGCTCACGCCGAATAGTTAGGGAATGGAACTCGAAAGTTTAATAGGTATCTTTGGTAAGATGAAACAAAACAAGTAAGGAAGCCTAAGTTTGAGTGGAATCGAACATTAAATACTCAGCTGTGTGCTTTCATTGTTTGTTTGCGTTTGATGGAAACACGGTGTCTTTTATATAAAGCGAGTGCTGCATAAAGTGGGCGTAGCCACGTCCATTTTCAACATTTTTATCAGTCATCCAACTAAGCATATGAATATTATTCTTTGTGCAAAATTTCACTCCTTTATGACTCTAGTTACAAAGATGTCACGTTACTAATTCCCAAACCGTGTTCCAGAAATATGTTTGTTAAAAAGTAGGCGTGGTCATGAACCGATTTCAATAAATTTTTGCGTGTCTATTAACACAAGTCATAAAAGTGCATAAACCAAGTTTCGTCATAATATCTCAATTATTTGTCGAGTTATAGGCTAAGAAATCTCGTATATTCCCATGCAAGATCGAGAACTAAAAATATGTGATACCTATGTACATTTATTTTTATTCGCAATAAAATAAACAAGTTGCAGTGTTTTTGTATGTATTCCACATCTACTTTACTTATCTATCTATCGCCACTGTTTTATGAAAAATATTGAAAGATTTACATGAATTGAAAGCATTAGTTAGTATGGGAGGTACCACTCCCACTTTTCCGATGATGGCTAGATTATGTCTTACGGCTTCATGGTATTATAGTTAATGAGCGTACTTAATGTCGTGCGATTCCGTACCACGGTTCAAGAGTTGTAAGCGTTTAAATGAACAGATTTTCATATTTCAGTTTCATATAAAAAATTACTAATTTTTTCCCTATTGCGATCCATTTTTTTTGACTTCTGAATATTAAAGGTAGTAAAATTTTGCACATGCGGCTAATTTTTTTTATGGAAAGGAGGCGGAGAACACAATTTATGCGACCATCTTTCAAGAAATTTCATAAGAATTGAACTTAAAAAATTTTTTTATTTTTTTTTTAAACATATGATAATAAAAAACTTTTAAAAACAAAGAAAATGCTGGTTTAGTTGTCAAAATCGGTTAGGTAGATCGTCTGCAATCGCGTTTTAAAGAAAAAAGGTCAAAAAAATTTAATTGCTTATATATAACAAAAAAAAATTTTGTCGCCAAAAACAATATCAGGTGTTTATTGGTGTCACAAAGAGCTTTCCAAAAACGCGACTGCCGACCAAAACGGAAATATTTTATGTTTTGGGTGGCCCGTTTCAGAAATTCATACCCAATTTCAATTCTGTGGGTTATTTATGGAAGGATTTATTAGAAAAAATGGTGCCTGGGCTATTTAAATGGGGAAGTTATACACCAAAATGTGTTTATCTGAACAATCGGTTGTAGGGGAGCTATAGTTTATAGTGGTCCGATCTTAACAATTTTCGGCAATCCCGTTTGGGTCCATATGGGTACAAATACTTCAAAATTTCAGGCCGTTAGCTGTTAAAATGGAGGAGTTATACACCAAAATGTGTATATCTGAATAATTGGACGTCGTGGAACTATATGTTATAGTGGTCCGATCTTGAAAATTTTCGGTAACCTTGTTTGGGCCAAAATGGGCACGTCTACTTCAAAGTTTCATGTCCTTAGCTGTTTAAATGGGGAAGTTATGCACAAATTACATCAAAAAATTTCATGTATATCTGAATAATCGGATGTTGTTTTCTATATGTTATAGTGGTCCGATTCGGCCGGTTCCGACAAATGATCAGCTGCATATAACAACATACCTGTATTCCGAATTTCATTCAGATATCTCAAAAACTGAGGGACTAGTTTGCGTTCACACAGACGGACGGACGGACAGACGGACAGACGGACCGACGGACAAACGGACATGGCTTAATCGACTCAGCTCGTGATTCTGATCATATCGGTATATATTTTCGTGGGTCCCCCACGCTTCCTTCTGGTACTTTCGACAAAAATTTTTTGGCACTAAGTTATAATACCATTTCATTCTCATGAAAGGTATAATAATTGCGTGTGCAACCTGCTGTGATTGTTGCTGCGGCTGTTGCTGTTGCTTCTCCTTCTCTGCCTCCCACTACTCCTCCCCTGCACACGTTTTGTTTATTATTCGCAAATGTGATTTGTTCATAAGCGTCGTTTGTTTGTTGCTTATTTAAAAAGCGTTTTGTTAATGTTGATGGCAGCAGGTGAGTGTGAGATTTTATGCTGTATTTTTTCTAACGCCGTCAAAGTTTTTGTTATTATTCACTGTTGCGCGCACAGTGTGGTAATTTGGTGACTGAGCAGTGCATTTTTAGAGGCGATATTTCGTAAACTTTCGAATAACATATCGAGCCGTATGCGCCAGAAAGTTGTAAAAGCCAAATTCAAAAATGTTCAGGAGAAGGTTTTTTAAAATTTTTTTTACTTTCATTTCTTTATTTTATTTCGATTTCTTTTTTTCGCTTTTCGACAATTTTTAATCAATTTTAACCACCAAAAATATAAAGCTATACTTTTCTAAAACGAAATTTAACGCTGATCCCGAATAGCATATCCATTTTTTGTGGCAGACCCTGTTTCTGAGATATCGGTAAAAATGTAGAAAAAACCGTATATACAAGACATTGCATGACATACATATGTAAGTGCATAAAAAAATTGTATTAGCCACCGTAGCGATTTGGCATCTAATAAGAACTGGTAAAGATAATTCCAACAAACATTTTTAGCCTTCACACTTAAAAATTGGTCAAGCAGTTTGGTTACAATGGCAAAAAGAATGAAAAAATCTATGTTTGTATAAGTAATTTCAGATTCGACTCCTATCTATCCTATAAAGAATTTAAATGTGAACATTTTGGGACTACTTTTGCAATAATGGGATGTATCAGTATTTATATTTACCTATTTTTATTGAGAGTTCTTAACCTAGCGTTTTCCGTTTCTTTATAAAACTTTATTAAGGAGTAACATCTAATATTATTTCTTTCCATTTATTATGTTTTTTGAAGCGCACAATGTCTCTCAAAACAGCGATGAATAGGATAAAGAATTAATTGAATAAAAAAATTAATGCATTTTGGGATTTTAAGGAGAGGATAAATAATGAGGCATATAAGTAGGTACTTTTGACTATTCTTTTGTAATTTTCTGGATTTATCTCCCATCATATCCTTGTTCCAAGATCCTTGATATCGCCTTTCAAAAACTATTAAGTTGTGATGAAATCTCTCACCATGTTCATCACTTTCAGCATCTACGTTTGGAGGGAAATTATGGAGATTCAAGAAATTAATTTTGGAGAAATTTTAGAAATACACAACCAGTTTGTTTAAAACTGCTCTAAGCAGTAACAAAAGGTACCCTACCTATCGTGAAATCGTTAGAACTTTACTCCAAAATTATGGAAAAATAAAATGCAATATGCCGCACAAGAAAACCATATTGGTCATCGATATGTAATAAAATACAAAGTAGAAGGCTTCAAAGTGATAAAACCCTTGGTTAAATTCTAACAAAACCCCGTTAAATTTGTTTAGTCATTAGTAGGGCAACAGAAGATATGCAAATGCATATTTTTCTGTTGCAGTCCTATTTACATATGATAAATATATATCGGCGTTTTAGCTCAAGACGAAGAGAATAAGCCTAACTTGTTAGGGCATATTCTCGCATATTTATGTCAAAAGACTTGTTTTGCATATTTTGACTTATTTGCATATTTTTGCCATATTTTGCTATAAATTCATATTTTAGCATAGTATTTCCTCATATTTTTCTATCTCGCTCTTAAAATTGTTTTTATTTACATTTTTTACTCTGGCAACTTTTTTTTGTATATGCGCAGACTATTTGCCATTCCTCTTTGTCTGACAAGTTCAAGGCGAATTTAATAATTTTCGCAATGCTTCGCCGTGCCACTACCATAATGAATTTGCCTTGGCTTCATTCAAATCATGGAGCAACAATAAAGGAGAATGCATAAGATCAGCTGACTTCTTCTTCAATCTTCATAAACACACGAACACAAGCATTTTTTTTTTGTTGACATATGCCACATACACACGCACCCTAGCATTTCCATAGGGGCGGAATCTGTCAAATTCTTCTACATTCCTCTTTGGATGACAATTATGGCCCCACTATGTATGAAGGTATGTCGTCATGCGAAAACCTTTATTGTTGAATCATGATTCAAATGTGCTACACGAATCAGCTGTGTATCTACATATGTGCATAGGCATACGTCAGACGGTCAATATATATTGATGAAATCCGTGGATCGCGATTCATATTGACAGTAGGCGCATTTCTATCGTACCCAAGCATGAAAAGAATACTCGCTTATTCATAAAATTACCTTCAAAGCAACAACACCAACTCGACTATTTTTAAAATAGTCGAGTTGGTGTTGTTGCTTTGAAGGTAATTTGATGCATAGCGAGTATTCTTTTCATGCTTGGGTACGACAGAAATGCGCCTAGTGTAGCATCGAGTATTAATGGATCGCGATTCTGGATCGCAAAATGTTTAGAAATTTTGAAATCCGCGATTCGGATAGCAATATTGGCAATAAACGAATTGAAAGTGAAAGTTCGAAAAGGACGGAAGTAGAATATCTTGAACCTCAGAGCGAGAAAAATATCGCAATATTCATATTGAACGTGTAGCACTATACGCTACACAGTGACTGAAATTTTTGCTTTTAAATTCGCCCCGATACCTTCAGTTGTCGTGGAAAGATATTTTTCTACGTTTAAAAACTTACCACGACAATCGACATAGTTTTCTATTTGAAAATTTATCGCAAAATTTTGTAGCTTACAGCAATAGCAATTTGAATAAATAAGTATGCAAGTTTTGCACTGGAATTTTGATTGCCATCAACACATAAAATTTTAAATTCATGCACATAAATATATGTATGTATATATTTTCGTATGTAAAAATACTTGTTTTCTTTTGGTAACGAAGATGTGTTTCGCAAATGTGAATTTTTTTATTTCGTCTTTTGTACCTATAAAATGTACCTTTAATAAAAATAATTTTTTGTTACAAAAAGTATTATAAATTAATAAAATGTGAATTTTTTATTTCGCTTTTGTACCTATTTTAATTTTTTTTGAAACTAATTATTGATATTTGTCCCGGCCAGGGTTTGAACCTGGAACTTCTTGCATGAAATGTGAGCACACAGCCTACTATGCCGTATATCTTTTTATTAAGTATATAAAAAAAATTTTAAGTACATATTTGCAGTGCTTAAACCAAGTTTTATGAGCATATTTTTAGCGCTTAAATCATATTTTTAAGGACATATTTTTAGCGCTAAAAACGAATTTTTTAGGGCATATTTTCTGTTGCCTTAATAATAACAAAAAAACTTTATGCTATAACTCCTCTTCCCAATTCGCTCCAACTTAAGTTTTGCGATTGATTTTCTTTTCAACTTCAATCTGTCGCACTGCCGCCAAAATTGATCACTGTGCGTTGCTGTGCTGTTGCGTTAGCGTCAACAAAACATATGACAAATACAATTAAGTTAATGTAGTGTATATGGTTGTGTTGTTATCATATGCACACATATTCGCACATAAGTATATACATACCTACTAGGGATTCCAATCCCGGGATCCCGCCCATTTTGACAACCCGAAAATCCCGGGATAGCTAGAATTTTATCTCGGGATTTTCGGGATAAGATAAGGAGAGACTATTCCGCTATTATAGCAAAGAAAAGTTATATTTTATATAATTTTTATTAGTCTCAGATCTGTATACTAATAGCATTTCCTATTCTGAATGAAAATGTTGCACTATTACACTGCAGCATTATTAACATGTGTCCTGTGCCCTATTAAAGTGTTGCATTTTTCATGTGAGGAATGAAACAAAAATAATGCAACCTTTTACTTGTGCTATGAGCAGTAAATGTTGCCCATAGTCGGGCCAGTTTTATATTTTGTCAATAGAACAGACAGCCCTAAAAAAATGTTGAGTCTGTGTGGAAGAGAACAAAAAATGTGACAGCCGGAAGAAAGTGCGACATTTTTGCTAGAATAAAAAAGTCCATTAGTCAAAGTAAGGATTAAAATTTTTGATTTTTTTAATAATTAAATTTTTTTGTGTTGAAGTACGCGTTATGAGGAAATGTACGTTAGGTATTTTTAAAACTTTTAGCTTGTGACAAAATTCATTTGATAATTTATATTTCCTGATTTTTGGTCCTTTGTTTCTCAAATGTTTTTTGGAATTTTCCCACATGGAAAGTAAATAATGGAAGAAAATAGAAACAAAATTTTAATTAGACTTGATAGTCGTACAAAACTGTACTAAAATTAAATACGCAGCTGCCTCCGATTTTGC
Source organism: Urophora cardui (assembly GCA_960531455.1). Taxonomy (NCBI): domain Eukaryota; kingdom Metazoa; phylum Arthropoda; class Insecta; order Diptera; family Tephritidae; genus Urophora; species Urophora cardui. The sequence goes on along the minus strand of OY482670.1, from coordinate 34,712,889 downwards.
CTCCGATATTTATCTATTCAGAAGTTGCATTAATTTTCTGAAATTTTCGGCAAACATGAAAATATTCGCTTAAACAAAGTGCGTCGTTAAATTCTAAAAAAAAATTTATTGGAAATTATCAAATAATTGCCAGCCTTTTTATTAATAATATAATACAATGGCGCTATATAACTCTGACGAGTTTTATGGCCGAGCTTCCCTCCCAATTCGAGGTGTGCTCCTTTTTGTTTTTCCTACTAATTGGGTGGACTTACAGTTTTATGCCGGCTCCGAACGGCGAATGCATTTTTTGTGAGAAGCTTTTTTCATGGCAGAAATACTCTCGGAGGGTATGCCGCCCACTGCCGAGAGGTGACCGCTGCTCTTAAAAAACCCAATAATTGGATTTTTACTAATTAGAAAAAATTGTTTTGCTCGGACCGTGGTTTGAACCCGAGACCTCTGGTACAGCAGGCGAGCACTCTACCCACTGCACCACAGCGGCCACCTTTTCCTTTTTATTAATATCCTAAAAGTACCAACTGCAAAGGCAAATGTTTTGTTCGCCAAATATATGTAATTTTCGTTGTTGGTTGTGCTTTTTGAAGTAACTCTTAGGTATTATTAAATAATACGCATGATCTTACATTCCTATTTTATCTTGTTACTAATAAAATAATAAAAAATGGCAATAAAAATCTATTTTTTCATTGCATTTAAAGTTGACATCCCTTGCTTTAGCTAAAATCCGCTTTCAGTTATCTGCCATCTTCAGTATCTTATTTCTTTCTCAAACAAACGTTCTTTCGCCACATAACCGAAACCGGTTTATAACCAAATCAAACCTGACAAGGGACGACAGAAAATCCTTCCGCAACACATCGCACTCCTACCCTGTCTGAAAAACAAGCAACAAAAGAAAAATTTGAATTACTTATTTTCTCATTAATTTAGTAAGGAAGCACATTTTTGTTTCATCTGTTTCACTTTGTTATTAAATATTCATAAATATACAGACATATCTATAGTTATACATATGTATTTGGGTTTGCTAATTATATGAGGCCAATTTCTTTGTTTCAATTGAAAGTTAAAAAAATAAATTAAAGAAAAAACATTTATCTATATATATAAAAATGGTGTAAAAAATGTTACTAACCTCATCAGATGAGAACGGCTGGGCCGATTTCTGTAAAATTTTCTGTTAGTTGTTCGTATTCTCGAGGAGAAGGTTCGTACGGAAGAAAATTTTGGAAAATCCCTCCGGAAAAGTCCGAAAATTGGAAAAATCGGTATGTATGTGTATATGTGTGCATGTGTGGATGTGTGTCCTTTATATACTCACAAAGTAACCAACCGATCTTTATGAAATTTTCACAGCAGATTCATGTGGTGTTAGCGCACATAATAGGGTATATAGAATTCCGAAAAAGGGGAAGCTTCCCGGAAAATATTCCTAAATGTGGACCCAGATCGACCCAGCAAGTCTTCGAACAAAATTGGTATCAAATGAAAGGTGTTGAACAGGCCTTCAACATAAAGTTATTTTCATTGCGATGCCTAGAGCGGGTCTCCAGATATGGGTCAAAACGTGGGACCGAATGACCCTGGAAAGTTTCTGAGCGATATTGGTATGAAATGAAAGCTGTTGAGGAAGACTTCAACAAAGAGCTCTTTAAATAGTGATGCCTAGGCCGGGTTCCAAGATTTGGGTCAAAGCGTGGACCCGGAGAACCTCTAAATGTTTTCGAGCGATATTGGTAGCAAATGAAAGGCGTTGAGCAGGGCTTCCACATACAGCTATTTTCATTGTGATTTCTAAGGCTGTTTCCCAGAGATGGCTAAAGTAGAGGGCCCGGATGGTGGTGGACGGTTCCGGTATGGTAAAGGTAGATAGGTATAGGGATAGGGGTAGGGATAGGGATAGGGATAGGGATAAGGATAGGGATAGGGATAGGGATAGGGATAGGGTTATGGATATGGATATGGATATGGATATGGATATGGATATGGATATGGATATGGATATGGATATGGATATGGATATGGATATGGATATGGATATGGATATGGATATGGATATGGATATGGATATGGATATGGATATGGATATGGATATGGATATGGATAGGGATAGAGATAGGGATAGTGATAGGGATAGGGATAGGGATTGAGATATAGATTGAGATTGAGACTGAGATTGAGATGTAATTGAGATTTAGATTTAGATTTAGATTGAGATTGGGATTGAAATAGAGATAGGGATTGAGATAGAGATCGGGATCGGGGCAGTAGGTTTGTCGCGGCGAATATAACTAACTTTTATTCAGAGAATAGACAATTGTTTTATTATTCGCAGTAATTAAGATGGACTCTAAGATAATGGTTAGCAATACTGTAATCAAAGACTTTTCTTTAGGCTTCATAGGAATAAATTTTATCAGAACAACGTCTGCCGGGTCAGCTAGTATAAAAATAAATAAACTTTGATTGAAAAGAAATCAAAATGTTTCTCTAAAAATGTATTTACTTTTTTCAACCCCAAATGTGGGAAAATAATACTGGTCGAAAAATTTTTGTAACAGAAATAAAATTCTACGTTTCAAAAGGATTTCGGTGTAGTTTTTGAGATATTCATGTCCAAAGAGGCGAAAAAGCAGTTTATGGCCATATTCACTCAATATTTTTAAAATTACTCACTTTCATTAAAAACTGATTACATCTATTGAAAGCACGATGATTTCTCCTTAAGACAATGTAGATGTCTGAATATAATAATAATAATACAATGGCGCAATTATAACTCTGACGAGTTTTATGGCCGAGCTTCTCTCCCAATTCGAGGTGTGCTCCTTTTTGTTTTTCCTACTAATTGGGTGGACCTACAGTTTTATGCCGGCTCCGAACGGCGAATGCATTTTTTGTGAGAAGCTTTTTCATGGCAGAAATACTCTCGGAGGGTATGCCGCCCACTGCCGAGAGGTGACCGCTGCTCTTAAAAAACCCAATAATTGGATTTTTACTAATTAGAAAATTTTGTTTGGCTCGGACCGTGGTTTGAACCCGAGACCTCTGGCATAGCAGGCGAGCACTCTACCCACTGCACCACAGCGACCAGATATCTGAATAATATACCCGAAAAAGCAAAGCGATGTTTTCAAGAGAAATGATCGTTCTTTCAATAGCTGCAATCATCTTAAGTAAGTAATTTAACAGATTGAGCAGTGAATGTAGCAAAAAATCGCATTTTTCGTCTCTTTGGACATGAATATCTCAAAACCTACACGTATTACCGAAAATCCGACTTCAGATTCAGAATCAGCGCACCCAAATCCTTTAGAAAAGTAGAACTTTATTTGAGTTAGAAAATTTTTTTGGAAATTTGGTCGGCCTGTGTAAATAAAGTCCAAATCCCGGGATAAATCCCGGGATCCCGGGATTGTAAAAAAAAATCTCCAAAATCCCGGGATCGTAAAAATCGGAAAAATTGGAATCCCTAATACCTACATATATCACATACTGCAACCTCCAACCTTCTCACGTTTTCCTTTCTAACTTTTAACGTCAAACAAAACAACGTTTTGTCACTTTCTCCCCCATACGACCGCTCTTGTTGGCTGCTATGGCGTTTTATTGTTGTTGCTGTAGGTTTTGTTGTTAGTTATTATTGCAGATGTTGTTGTTGCATAAACCTATTGTTTTCCTGTATAATTTGTTGATAAATTAAATGAGCTTGAGCGCAAATTGAAATGCATTAAAAGTGTAATTATAATTACAGACACTCGCACATACAGACAATTACGTATGTATACTATTGAAAAAACTGCCAGTGATTTGTAGTTAACTTATTATTTACATAAATAATAGATTTTCATATTACTAAATATTTTCTAAAAATGTTTTTAAATACATAAATATTTTATATGCGCTTGTTTGTGTGCATCGAAGCATCTGAAACCAACGGGAGCGTATTAGGCGGACTAGTTTTTGGCCTTTTCAAGTGCTGGCGTTAAAAGGATTATAAAGACAATGTACCTATCTGCATTAGGTCAGAGCGATTTGTATGGAGGGAAATAAATCGATATCGTGCCATCGAAATTGGGATTACTCATATTTTTCTGAGTAGAAAACTCTTGCACGACATTTGTCTGAAATGAATTTTTATGTTCCGGAATTTGGTTTTTTTACTTTATTCAACTCTAAGAAAATGCAACAATTACTCATACGCCAGAGGGCACTACTGGAAAGAAAAATTAAAGCGTGAGTAACGAGTATGAACATTGGTATCTAAAAAGTTTTGAAATTGGATTCTTATTCCCATCTCCATATTGCTTTTTTCTCTGGTTTTCTTTGGATTAAAATGCGACTACCGTTTTTATAATTTTTTGTTGTCAGTGTCACAGCTACTCTTATGTTGTTTTTGATTGCTTTTGTTTGGTTGTAAAAGCCCTGTTCAAAAACAAGCATTTGATACCAATATTGCGCAGAAATATTCTGGGGTCATCCGGGTTCACGTTTTTACCCATATATGGAGACCCGGTCTCGGGTTAAAAAAAGAGCTTCATATCGAAAAGTATATTATTTGCCTCGAGCCACACCAACCGAACTATAACAACTGCTGCACAAACCTCTATCCTTCTTTCCTTGATGAGGAATTGCATGAAAAAAGCATTTTGTATTACGATGTAAACCTACCGTACCTACCTTCCTTCCTTAATTGGCATGTAACCGTCTGGACGATTCTGACCGAGTGCAATAAAGCGAGCCAGCTATGTCTGTTTCGTGCAGTATTGCGCCACATGGTAATACCTAGAGAGGCAGAATCACTCTCCACCTGATCTTCCCAACGCAGTCGAGGTCTCCCTTTTCTTCTGCGTTCAGCGGGTTTCTATAGAAATACTTCCTTCATTCATCCATTCTCACGACATGTCCTATCCAACGCAGCCGCTGGATCTTTATTCACTTAAAAATGTTGATGTCTGCGTGCAGCTCGTACAGCTCATCGTTCCATCTCTGTCGATACTCGCCCTCGCCAACGCGCAAAGGTTCAAAAATCCTCCGAAGAACTTTCCTTTTGAATACTCCAAATGCCATCTTATCTGCTTGTGATATAGTCCATGCTTCTGCGCCGTACACGAGGACTGGAACGATGAGCGTTCTGTAGAGGGTGATTTTTGTGCGTCGAGAGAGGAATTTACTTTTCAGTCGCCTACTTAGTAAAAAGTAGGATTAATTGGCATTCTTCGTCGGATTTCCGTGCTGGCATTATTTTTGATGTTAATGCTGTTTGCCAAATAGGCGAAGTCCTTAACAGTTTCAAATTTGTTGCTGTCAACAGTGACGATGTTACTGATTTGGCTGAAGAATCACAACATCGAGCTTATGAAGTAAATCGCGTTTAATTCCAATTTAGAACAAAAGTGTCAGACTGTCAGTGCAAGGTTTTCAGATTTTAAATGTATGCTGTCTAATAAATTATTTAATACCTAATCAGAAACGTTTCGAGTCATCCAAAAGAAACGTAACATACCTACTTAGTACCTAATTCTCGAAAACATGACAATCAATTCGAAGAACCCAGACTTCAACAACAAACTCAAATACGCTACTGAATAAATTTATGTACATACTTTTTTCTAACACCTTTTTTAATAGGATTTTATAAAATGTAAATAACTAAATATGTTTTGCTGGAAATTATTCGCTACTGTAAGCCTATTATATAGAGTTGTAATTGAATTTGAATCAAAACTGAATTTATACGTAAAAGCGTCTGTCACGCAGAAAATTGACGCCATTTGTGAACAAAACAAGTTAATTACGAAAATCGAATGCGGCAAATGAGGCATAATTAAATACATACATACATATTTACCAATTGTGGTGTGTGTAAAGTAGAAAAACAAATGAATAGCTTTTCAACAAAAATAGCGATCAAGCGCGAACCGAATGAAAAAAACAAAGACAAATAATTAAATATTTTAATAGTTCAGCTTACTAAAAATACGCTAATGCTGTTTCTCGCTCTTATCGCATTAAAAATATGTGTATATAAATTATGTTTAATTTTTTATTACCAGTTTATTAGAACGTTTGTGAGTGAGGACGCGCGCGGTGCAGTTGAAGCAAGTGTTTGTTACTTAGCCGCGTAACGGTACATGAGCAGAGTGGCGCAGTGGAAGCGTGCTGGGCCCATAACCCAGAGGTCCGAGGATCGAAACCTTGCTCTGCTAGTTGGTGTGTTAATGGAAACATGTTTCTGTGTTTCCATTTTTTTTATTTCTTATTTAATATATTTTTTAATTTTACAAGTAATATAACCTTGTTTGAATTGAATAGAATTTAAGCGTGAAAGCATTTTTTTGAGCACATTTTATTTATTTATTAGTTGGCTGAGCTAATTTTTACTGGTTTTTTTAATTTTCTAAATTCGTTTTTTTGTTTTTAATGTTGCAAGTTTTTTCTTTTTAACTCCTTAAATTGTATATTTTACATTTTTTTTAAATATGTACCTTTTAATATTGAATTATACCGTTTTAATTCAAATATGTATGGCTCCTTTATACTATTAAAAAACCGGTTTTCATCGAATTTTTCGATCCGGTTGCCAATGTTTTGAAGTTCAGTTATGGGCGGAACATGCGAATATATTCAGTGAATAATTGAATGGACAGAGTAGAGTAGAATAGTTAGTACCGTATATATACAAAGAGTTCCTTGACCACTTTATGTATGTATGTACATTAGATGCGTTTTTTTTTAGATATTCCGGAATATGAAAATATGTTTTTTACTTTATTCAACTCTGAGAAAACTCAAGGTTACTCATACGCCATAGGGTACCTACTACTGTAAACAATTTCCAATCAACATAAGCCTTGGTTTTGCGGAACTACACTTCAAGTTTTGCAGCTAAAATTCTGAAATTTTGTGTATATCGAGCATTTATTGTACACAAAGTGGTTTCAGCGAAAATCATCAATATCGGATGACATACTGGGCTAAAGAAAACAAAAAAGCATTCTAGTTTTTCTCAAGGCTGCACAACGATATCAACAAAAATATTTTGTTTTGCTGAATATCAAATAAAAATTAACAAAAAAATTGAATATCAAATAGAAATTATTGAAATTATTTCGTTTCGTTGATTATCAAAAAAAAAATTATCAAAATTATTTTGTTTCGCTGATTATCAAAAACAAAATAATAATAAAAATTTGTTTCGGGCTTACGGCTTCATTTTACTTTGAATTTTTATTAACGTTATTTTTTTTGATAATTTTTTTTGTTGGCTACCGAAACAAAATTTTTTCAATATTTGTTTTCTGATAATCAACAAAACGAAATTTTTTTTCATAATTTTTTTTGATAATTATCAAAACAATATTTTTTTGTTCAGCACTTAACCTTAAAATTTTTCAAAGTTGAATTGAAAACAAAATATTTTTTCGGTTATTGATAAAAAATAACGTTAATGTGCAGCCGTGGTTCTTCTATACCGTAAGATAAATTACAATTTTAAAATATTTTTACAACTATATTTACTTTACTTATATTTAAGTATTTACCAGAAAATTTAAATACACAGCACGAGATAATGCGAAAATATTCGATCTTGGGCATTCAGCCTCCGAGACCAGAAATCAGGCTATATCTCGGATTGGATTTAGCATAAAATTCTGGTTGAATTTGATGTGCACATTGGCCTCGTTAATTTTTTTTTTTTGTCTTTTTTGTCCATTTTTAAAAATCCGTCTTTGTCCATGAAAACCAAATTGCGGAATAGCAAAATTAATTTGAGACAATTGGCGTTGAAGAATTTTCTACACAGAAAATGAGAGTAATCACAATTTCGATAGCATGATATCGATTAATTTAGCTCCGTACAGATCGCCCCGACTTAATACATATACATCCATAAAAAAATTAGACCATACCTAACTCATAATTAAATCAGTAACTAGGTAATTTAATTTTAACAAATTTGTTTTCAGTGTAGTCTTCAACTTTTTTTTAAGCACATATACATATCGTCGCTATAGAAGAAAAAAGACGCAAACTATTTTGTTGAGGAAGAAAGACACAAACTTTTTTTCTTTCAAAGAAAGAGGCATTAAAAATATTTTTCGAAAGAAAGACTCTTTATTTTTTTTGATAACGAAGAAAGACGCTTTATTTTTTTTTTACTATAAAGAAGGACGCATTTAAATATTCTTTAGGAAAGAAAGATGTATTCGGTTTTTTATTTTTCTTTGTCAATATTAATGCTAATGCGTCTATCTTCGTCGACATGTTTTGTTAAGCGTCTTTCTTCCCCGACATATTTTTAATGCGCCTTTTTTCGTCGACAAATTACTGACATGCGTCTTTCTTCTTCCGGAGCGACGATATGCTCTAGTAAACATATAAAACATTAAACAATTGCTCAAGACATAGATTAGTAACTAATTTTTGTTTTAATAAATTTATTTATTTTCTTTTTTCCACGGTGTAATCTCGAAAAAATGCCTTACTTTGTTGTATCATATTTAAGTACATATAAAACCATTTTTGTGCAATTTTTTTTTTCCCTTCTTCATTCCAGGTAGGTTTTTTTGTTTTGTGGCTGCGATATTCAATTTACCTGACCATCCTCGAATTAGTTTTTAAAATAGATTAACAATTTCAATCTATTTTCACTATCAACGCATTTTTTTGACTGTTAGTGAGTTGCATAGTATATGGTGTTGTCTCTACTCGAAATAATCACAATTAAATCGCATGCGGTTTTATGCAGGAATGTCAATTTAAATTTTGCTGGAATTTCTTAAAGCAAAATATCAGAAATATTTTAATATACATATGTACATTAGATTCTTTAAACCTTGTCAGATCCTCCCTCGGCACCGGAATACGAAAATAAGGTGTTTTAGAGTAAGTAAACTAAAAGAAAAATTTCACTTTTCCAAAAACTAGATGGAGCAACACCAAAAACCGCGCAAATTCCCAGAATTCCAAGGTATGTTTAGATTTATGTATGAAAAAAGTTGGACTTTTCCACAATAAAAAAAATTGATATGTATCCATACGTAGAATTAACCCCTAATTCGAATGGCGTATTCAGTTTTTTTGTGCACTACCCATGGAAGGTAATATCGCGACCTAAAGTGATCATTTTCTTTTTTTCTCATGAATCTTCAACTTATTGCCCTATAATTCTTCTCTTTTTTCTTGTGCAAACTCCTAACATTTTTCATACATAAATCTAAACATACCTTGGAATTCTGGGAATTTGCGCGGTTTTTGGTGTTGCTCCATCTAGTTTTTGGAAAAGTGAAATTTTTCTTTTAGTTTACTTACTCTAAAACACCTTATTTTCGTATTCCGGTGCCGAGGGAGGATCTGACAAGGTTTAAAGAATCTAATGTACATATGTATATTAAAATATTTCTGATATTTTGCTTTAAGAAATTCCAGCAAAATTTAAATTGACATTCCTGCATAAAACCGCATGCGATTTAATTGTGATTATTTCGAGTAGAGACAACACCATATACTATGCAACTCACTAACAGTCAAAAAAATGCGTTGATAGTGAAAATAGATTGAAATTGTTAATCTATTTTAAAAACTAATTCGAGGATGGTCAGGTAAATTGAATATCGCAGCCACAAAACAAAAAAACCTACCTGGAATGAAGAAGGGAAAAAAAAAATTGCACAAAAATGGTTTTATATGTACTTAAATATGATACAACAAAGTAAGGCATTTTTTCGAGATTACACCGTGGAAAAAAGAAAATAAATAAATTTATTAAAACAAAAATTAGTTACTAATCTATGTCTTGAGCAATTGTTTAATGTTTTATATGTTTACTAGAGCATATCGTCGCTCCGGAAGAAGAAAGACGCATGTCAGTAATTTGTCGACGAAAAAAGGCGCATTAAAAATATGTCGGGGAAGAAAGACGCTTAACAAAACATGTCGACGAAGATAGACGCATTAGCATTAATATTGACAAAGAAAAATAAAAAACCGAATACATCTTTCTTTCCTAAAGAATATTTAAATGCGTCCTTCTTTATAGTAAAAAAAAAATAAAGCGTCTTTCTTCGTTATCAAAAAAAATAAAGAGTCTTTCTTTCGAAAAATATTTTTAATGCCTCTTTCTTTGAAAGAAAAAAAGTTTGTGTCTTTCTTCCTCAACAAAATAGTTTGCGTCTTTTTTCTTCTATAGCGACGATATGTATATGTGCTTAAAAAAAAGTTGAAGACTACACTGAAAACAAATTTGTTAAAATTAAATTACCTAGTTACTGATTTAATTATGAGTTAGGTATGGTCTAATTTTTTTATGGATGTATATGTATTAAGTCGGGGCGATCTGTACGGAGCTAAATTAATCGATATCATGCTATCGAAATTGTGATTACTCTCATTTTCTGTGTAGAAAATTCTTCAACGCCAATTGTCTCAAATTAATTTTGCTATTCCGCAATTTGGTTTTCATGGACAAAGACGGATTTTTAAAAATGGACAAAAAAGACAAAAAAAAAAAATTAACGAGGCCAATGTGCACATCAAATTCAACCAGAATTTTATGCTAAATCCAATCCGAGATATAGCCTGATTTCTGGTCTCGGAGGCTGAATGCCCAAGATCGAATATTTTCGCATTATCTCGTGCTGTGTATTTAAATTTTCTGGTAAATACTTAAATATAAGTAAAGTAAATATAGTTGTAAAAATATTTTAAAATTGTAATTTATCTTACGGTATAGAAGAACCACGGCTGCACATTAACGTTATTTTTTATCAATAACCGAAAAAATATTTTGTTTTCAATTCAACTTTGAAAAATTTTAAGGTTAAGTGCTGAACAAAAAAATATTGTTTTGATAATTATCAAAAAAAATTATGAAAAAAAATTTCGTTTTGTTGATTATCAAAAAACAAATATTGAAAAAATTTTGTTTCGGTAGCCAACAAAAAAAATTATCAAAAAAAATAACGTTAATAAAAATTCAAAGTAAAATGAAGCCGTAAGCCCGAAACAAATTTTTATTATTATTTTGTTTTTGATAACACTACCCGACAAAATTTCAAAAATTTTCATATCCTCGACATTTGATACATGATTCCTATGTAGAATTTTCTGCTGATTCCAAATATGTAATCAGATGGTTCAAAAGTAGAACAGTTTTTGAGATATTTTGAAATTTCAGTTTTTGAGATAAGAAAAAAAAGTAGGATTACTAATTAGTCAATATCTCCGCCATTACCGTCTCGATTTTTACGTTATTTAATTTTGTTTTGAGAGGATGAAATACCCTTTCCAACAAAGCCAAAATAATTAAAATCGACGTTAAATTGACGGAGTTATAGCGATCAAAAAATTTTTTTTAATGAAAATTTTCAGTTTTTTTTTCGATATTCATATACTTTTTTGTAATTTTTTTAAAGAAATATTAAATATCCTCCTGGTTTCACACTTTGAGTCAACAGCCTATTTCTTAGTGAACATTTTGGCACTTTCCGGATTATAATCCGTAGAAAAATTACAATGCTATAAGAGATTTAATGAACAAACCTATGTTTATTTTTTTATCAAAATCTTGTACTTAACCTCCATTTTTTTATTTTTATGTATATTAAAAGTGTTTAAATGTTGATAGTTTTCGCTGTTTTGGTACATTTTGTTCTTCTCGAAGAAGGAACCAGCAAAAATGGCTCATCATTCAATGTCCCTGACATTCCAATGGCTTAGGTATCGCAATCCCATGTTTTTTTTTATTTCTCCGTGAGAACGCTCACCGTTGTAAAAGTCATCACTTATATATGAAGATTATGTTGAGAGGGTTTCGGGACAATTTTATTTTTTTATTTACACCGCGAAATACCGCGGAAAAAATTTTATTTTTTTTGCAACTTTTTTATTTGACACCCGATTTGTAAAATTGATATGTCATTATTTTAGTCTGGTGGAGCTCTATATATCGCTCTAATGTCCTTTTGAGCTATGAAGTTGTTTTCACATAGTTGGGTCACCTAACCAAGTTTTACGTCTATAAAATATCCTGTTCGTTTTACCTGCAAAAATTTGGTAAAAATAAAATACTAATGGGATCTTGGTAACATTACGCTTAAAGTGTTTGCAATTTAATAGGCTATTTTTTAAAAATAAATCTTTTGCTGATTTTCCCAACTTTTTATAAAAAAACTATTTTCAAAATCGAAATTAAAAATTGCAAAAAATCCACAAAACTTTGACCAGCTGTCACTCAGTGAGTTTTTACTCAACCACCACAAGTTGTACGTCACTAAAAGCGTATTTTAATTACCTTTTGAACGAGGTACTGTTAGCTGTTATCGCACATGTAACTTTAGCGAAAAATATTTTTGAATGAAGTGATAACCAAAAAACGCAAAATTACCATTATCTCAAAAACCACACCGTGCAAAAAATAAAAATAAATACTTTTGAGCTCAGGGGGCCCATGCAGATTTTCCCTCATACCCCGATTTCTAGGTATTTTTTGCTGTAAACTAGTGTTATTGTTATAGTGGTTTACATTTGCCAGATTTGAAAGTTCAATGAAAATATAAATATAGGTTTCTTCACTTAATCTCTTATAACTTTGCCATTTTTCCACAGATTATAATCCGGAAGGTGCCAAAATGTTCACTAAGAAATAGGCTGTTGACTCAAAGTGTGAAACCAGGAGGATATTTAATATTTCGTAAAAAGATATTACAAAAAAGAATATGAATTTCGAAAAAAACCTGAAAATGTTCATAAAAAAAAATCTTTTGTTCGCCATAACTCCGTCACTTTAACGGCGTTTTTAATTATTTTTGCTTTGTTGGAAAGGGTATTTCATCCTCTCAAAATGAAATTAAATAACGTAAAAATCGAGACGGTAATGGTGGAGATATTGACAGATGAGTAATCCTACTTTTTTTTCTTATCTCAAAAACTGAAATTTCAAAATATCTCGAAAACTGTTCTACTTTTGAACCATCTGATTACATATTTGGAATCAGCAGAAAATTCTACATAGGAATCATGTATCAAATGTCGAGGATATTTTTTTTGTCGGGTAGTGTAATCAACGAAACAAAATAATTTTGATAATTTTTTTTTTGATAATCAACGAAACGAAATAATTTCAATAATTTTTATTTGATATTCAACAAAACAAAATTTTTTTGTTAATTTTTATTTGATATTCAGCAAAACAAAATATTTTTGTTGATATCGTTGTGCAGCCTTGAGAAGAACTAGAATGCTTTTTTGTTTTCTTTAGCCCAGTATGTCATCAGATATGATGATTTTCGCTAAAACCACTTTGTGTACAATAAATGCTCGATATACACAAAATTTCAGAATTTTAGCTGCAAAACTTGAAGTGTAGTTCCGCAAAACCAAGGCTTATGTTGCTTGAAAATTGTTTACAGTAGTAGGTACCCTATGGCGTATGAGTAACCTTGAGTTTTTTCAGAGTTGAATAAAGTAAAAAACAAATTTGAAAGCCAGACGAAGTTCACCAGGTCGTCTTTAATTAAGTTATTTTTTTTTCTTCACAATTATTCCTATTTTTACCTACCAAAAAAATGCAAGGCGAGAAGCGAAAAATTGCATATTAAAACACCATTTCCATGGAGAAGAGGCGTCCGTTCATGTTCGTCAGCTATAGGGATTTGTAGGCTGACTCGAGATGCGACATATGTAATTTATAGAAAAACAGAAATAATATTAAGAATTCACTTGTTAATACACTTATCTATGATTATGTATATATGCTACTTGGAATAATCTAATAATGTTGGTCATTTCCATGCTACATTTGTTTTTTGTGGCCGAAAGTAATGGTTTAAGTTAAAAAGGAAATGTCCAACAATCTATAACTAAGCAAAACAATTGATTTACTCCAAGTGAAGTTTACTAAAAGTAGAACTACAGTGGCAAAATCAGGTTGTATAAATGAGTGAGAGGGTGAGTTTGGGCAGAGTGGAGATATACAGAGGTTTGAGCAAGTACCCATCATAGAAGAAATTCGCTTACATGTGTTTACAAATATTTGCTGGCAGCTGTAGCTAACTTTGTGTTAGTAAGTTTTCTTTGCCATAGTAAGTCATTTGGCTTTAATGAAATGATGCTGGGCAGTGGGTGGTATGTGGTAAGTTGCAATGGGACGCGCACAAGTCTAGTCAGGATGCAAATAATGGCAACACATTTGTTAGTGTCTGCATTAATTTTGTTTGCTGGAACATTTTTCTCGCTTTTTTCTCTCATACCTAACAAAATAGTCCATTTATGGTGTGGGTATGTTGTATGTATGTATGAACAATTGAAAGACCATACCATTGAAGGCACAGCAAGCTGCGTGCAGGCTGATGATGGAAATCACTATGTTGCGGCATATCAACGCATTCTCTTCATTAAGCAAGTGAAGTCATACACAAAAAAAAAAAAAAAAAACAAAACAAGTAAAAAAATAACAACGGCAAGAAATATATTTTTTTATGCTCGAAAATGTAGCGCGTCCAGCAGCTATGGTCATAAATATTTATAACACACATCATCAGAGCCCAGAGTCAATAAGTCACTCTCCATTTCACGTTACCGCGGTTGGTTGCGGTGGGCTGTTGTGAACAAAAAAGTTACAAATTCTGTAGCTGTATATAAATGTACAAATGCTAGTATGTATGTATGTGTTTTGTGTATTGAACATGCAACGCACATTATCCCAAATGACCGGGGCTTTACTCTATTCATTCCAACTCTCATTTGTCAGCCTCACAAATATGGACAAACGGCGTATGCGTGGCTGCTTCGCTTCAGTTTCAATGTGTAATTTTGTTGTTGTTTTCACCTTAATCCTGCTAGCTGGTTTCATTAAATATCCTTAATCTACTGCCCTGATATCAATTGACTGGCTAGCTGGTGGTGGTAGTAGTGGTAGCACCCTCTTGCTTTACTTTGGCTTTATCATTTCATGCGTTACAAAAGTTTTAGCGCCTGCAATACGTCTCATTATAAGTTTGTTAGGGTTAAGGTAGAATAATTCATGATAGCTGTTCATATAGTATGTATGTGTGTTTGATGGTTAATAACACAGGTCGACAAAATTTCAACAAATTTTTGTTACGGAAATAAAATTCTACTTTTCTAAAGGATTTCGGTGCGCTGAATCCGAATCTGCACTCAGATTTTCGCTAATACGTACAGTTTTTGAGATATTCATGTTTAAAGAGGCCAAAAACGCGATTTTTGGCTATATTCACTCCTCAATATCTTTTAAATTACTTACTTATTTTAAAAATTGATTAAAGCTATTGAAAGCTCGGCCATTCCTTTTGAAGACAACGTTTTAATTTTTCGGATATCTAATTTAGGTATGTAGTAATATATGTTTTTGCACAATAAGGTATTTGTCGTCGAAAACAACGGCAGCATTTGTAGCATCTTATAGGCGCAATCAAATTTTGTAGTTGCTCAGCAGAACAATTTTTTTTACGACTTACATACGTCCATAATATAATAAACTGCCTAAAAACTTGCTTCAAAATTTTTAATTATTTTTGTATGGATAAAATATTGCAAAACTAATGAACCTTAATATGCAATATTGCAAGTTACAAGAAAGATATCTGAAATATTAAAACGGTTTCTCCAAGAGAAATGTCCGCGCTTTCAATAGCTTTAATCAATTTTTAAAATAAGTAAGTAATTTAAAAGATATTGAGGAGTGAATATAGCCAAAAATCGTGTTTTTGGCCTCCTTAAACATGAATATCTCAAAAACTGTACGTATTAGCGAAAATCTGAGTTCAGATTCGGATTCAGCGCACCGAAATCCTTTAGAAAAGTAGAATTTTATTTCTGTAACAAAAACTTGTCGACCAGTGTAATTACACTCAAAATAATATTTCGTAAATATTACGAAACCTTTCGTACATATTACGAAATTCTTTCGTAAAATTGAGCAACGAATGGTTTCGTAGATAGTACGAAAGCTATTTCGTACTATTTGCGAAATATTTTCGTAGTATTTACGAAATACTTTCGTATATTTACGAAGGCTTTCGTACTATTTACGAAATACTTTCGTAGTATTTACGAGAGGTTTCGTACTATTTACGAAATACTTTCGTATATTTACAAAGGCTTTCGTGCTATTTACGAAATACTTTCGTACTTTAGAGCAACGAAAGATTTCGTAAATATTACGAAATCGCTTTCGTACATTTACGAAGGCTGTTAGAGCTGTCAAATTGTTGTACAATTGACCAAATTATTTTTTAGCTTAACGTTAAAAAAACCGTAATTATTACATACATATGTATATATATGTACATTAGAGCGTATCGAGAAAAAAAAAGTTCGCCGTACGCCCCCCCCCCCCATATGATTTCTTTTTCGAAAACATTTCTGGAAAAAATTTTTATTTTTTTTTGGACGCCGCTAGATGTCGCTAAAATTCGTTTTTTTCATATCTTCGGTATTTATGGCCCGATCCCTAAGATTGATACACCAATCTCTTTGGCTTGAGAGGAGTATTTCTAACTCATAATTGTATTAACCCTATGTACGCCATTGGGGTCACTTCCACCCAGTACTTAGTTTATACCACCTTAATGTAACTTTTTTTTGCCGGCATGTTAAACGTCGTCAAAAAATATTAATCTTTTGCAAAAGAAGTATTTCGATCGATTCAGTAGAACGGGAAATAAAACAAATTTAACATACCGAGGAATACAAGTTTTTCGCTTCCTGTGGTCTTTTAGGTTCATTTTACAAAGATTTTTTCTGAAGAGACTCATACTGAAATTTTACGCCGAATAATTTTCTAGAACATTTTAACCATCTTACATCCCTGAAAAAGGCTTATTTTGATCCCTTTTTATACTGTCAGGAAATAGAGTATAGTCAGGAAATAGTATTTTTAAGGTCGCTAGGGGGCTAAAATGTTCTAGAAAATTATTCGCCATAAAATTTCAGTAGGAGTCTCTTCAGAAAAAATCTTTGTAAAATGAACCTAAAAGACCACAGGAAGCGAAAAACTTATACTCCTCGGAATGTTTAATGTGATTTATTTCCGGTTCTACTGAATCGATCGAAATACTTCTTTTGCAAAAGATTAATGGTTTTTAACGACGTTTAACATTCCGGAAAAAAAGTTACATTAAGGTGGTATAAACTAAGTACTGGGTGGAAGTGACCCCAATGGCGCACATAGGGTTAATGCAATTAGAAAGTGGAAACCCTCCTCTCACGCCAAAGAGATTGGTGTATCAAACTTAGGCATCGGACCATAACTACCGAAGATATGAAAAAAAATAATTTTAGCGACATCTAGCGGCGTCCAAAAAAAAAAATTTTTTTTCCAGAAATGTTTTCGAAAGAGAAATCATATGGGGGGCGTACGGTGGACTTTTTTTTTTGGTCCATATAAGGCGAGACGGCCTAATGTACATATGATGTATATTTCAACGAAATTTGACAACTTTTTAGAAATATGTATATCAATAAAATAATGCTAAGAGAAAGATGTTTTATCTATATATATAAAAATGATTTGGTATTTAATTGTAACGATAAAACTTGAAAACTTGGGTTTGTTTGTTGTTACCCCGCGAAGGTTTAGACGAAGAAAAAATAAAAAAATGTTAGGGGGGCGTGGCACCTCCCATACAACCTTAATTTTGAAAGCTGATTATCTCTAAAACAGTTCAAGGTAGGGAGCTGAAAATTGGTATAGAGATAAATGATATCAAAACCATTCCCACGCATATAAGTGGTGGTTATCGGAAAAAGGGGCTTTTCATGCTGAATATCTCTAAAATTGTTTACGCAAGGGACTTGGAAATTGGTGTGGAGATAAACGATAACAATTCCATATTAACGCAAACTAATAGGAGTTATACGAAAAGGGGGCGTGGCTCCTCCCAACAACGCTTAATTTTTTTAACTGAATATCTTTAAAAGGTTTAAGTCAGGGACCTAGAAATTGGTACAGAGCTACATATATGATATCAAAACAATTTTTGCGCATAAAAGTGTAGGTTATCGGGAAAGGGGGCGTGGCACCTCCTATACAAACTTAATTTTTCAAGCTGAATATCTATAAAAGCGTTTAAGGTTGGGACCTGAAAATTGATCAGGAGATTAACGATATCAATAGCATGCTTATGAAAAAAACAGTAGTTTTGGGAAAAGGGGGCGTGGCACCTCCCATGCGTTCTTAATTTTTAAGGCTAAATATCCCTAAAAGCGTTCATGGCATGTACATAGAAATCACTATGCAGATTTACGATGTCAATACACTCTTCGCCCAAAAAAAGAAAAGATTTATCGAAAAATGTGGCATTGCACCTCCCATACGTACTAAACTTTTGAGGCTGAATATATCTAAAAGGGTTGGAGGAAGCGCCTGAAAACCATTATGGAGGTATACTATACGTATCAATAAAAGATAAAGGTAAAGATAAAGATAAAGATAAAGAAGATAAAGGGAAACTACTTAAAACCTTAAAATTCAAGCAGCTACACTCGGAGAAAAAAATAAAAAAAATTTTATTTCTATAATGCATGTATTAAACCAGATCGTTTTTATTTTAAAAATGAAAATTTGTAAATTTAAAATTAAACTTTTGAAATAAAAATGTATTTTGGATTAAATAGCATCATTTTTAAATTAAAAATTAAAATGAAGGGAATAAAAGCGCAAGTTTTAGGTAAAAAATCTCATAGGGCTTGAATTAAAAATAAACATTTTTAATTGAAAGGGTTTTTAGTGCTTAGCACGAAATTTTTATTTTTAATTCAATTTTTAATTGTTGGGGTAAGTGGAAAAAAATTCAACAACTATTTACAGCTATACACTCAACCTTCGCTGTAAATAGTTGTTGAATTTTTTTCCACTTACCCCAACAAACATTTTTAAATTTAAATGTTTTTTCTTAATTTTACAATTTTACAATGAACCTTTTGAAAATAAAAATGGTCGTATCTACATTACTTTTAAATGCCTTTTTTCCCATTTTAAGCACGTTTTCATATGTTTTTAAAACGTTTTTCTCTGAGTGAAGAAATATCTCTTTATATTATTTTATTAAGTATTTAAAAGTAAAGTAAATGCAACTAATGTACTCACCCTTAAGTTAAATCAAGTTGGAAAATATCACAGTTTATTTTATATATCAATATTGTCTTTTTATATACAATGCATTATTCTTTTATACATTATTTCATTACGCACTTACTACTTAAAATAATTTTTCATATTATTGCACCGACTCAACACTTTACAATGAAAGAAGACTTGTACGGTAAAATATTGTTGTACGAAGGTATTTCGTATATATTACGAAAGTATTTCGTAAATCTTTTAATCCTTTGATAATGTTACGAATACTTTCGTACAATATACGAAATTATTCGTAAAGATAATTTTAAGAAAATTTACGAAAGTGTTTCGTAATATTTAGGAAATATTTCGTAATATATACGAAAAAAATATTAGAAAATGGTTTACGAAAGCCCTTTCGTAATATTTACGAAAGATTCGTAAAATTAGATTTTGTTGAGAAAAATGCTTTCGTAATATATACGAAACTTTCGTACATTTTACGAAACTCTAGACTACGAAAGTCTTTCGTAGTTTTTTTACGAAATTTTATTTTTAGTGTACATATAATAGAACTCAGCCTATAAACCTTCAGTTGAAATTTAAGTCATATTCTGTTAATTGAAATGAAATTCCTTAACAGAAACAAAATAAACGGAATATAGCAAATTCGTGCGACTATTTCATGATTTAAAAAAAAGCTTATCTCAATATTATTTTATGCTAGTAAGCTAAAGTCATGTTTATATTCCATTAGTTTTTATATGGATTTCTTAGCCTGCCATGCAATGAGCCTCTAAAACACGTCTCTTATATAATTTTTCCGCAATTTATCACCCAAATGACCACCTTAATATGGCCATCAATAACACTGGATCACAAAATGAAATTTTTTGTCTGTACTTTGGACGTGACTATCCTATCTATATGTAAAATCGGTCGCTGATTCCGAAAATCGGGTTCATTTTTAATTCTATGGGAAGGTTTTTGAGATATCGGAAATTTACCGTTATTTGGCCAATGGGTACACTTAATCCAGTATAACTCTTTAACACAGTGAGTTATATTCCTTAGGGTGACACCAAACGAAAGAAAATTAAATTTCCTTTTCATGGCTCCTATAACATTTTTCTCTAACTCTTATAGTTTCTGAAATATTGACGATTAAATTTTAATTTTTTCGATTTTTTACGATTTTTTGAAGAAAAAATTGACTTTGTCAGACAATATCTTTAAAACCAATGTCTTCACCTTCGGTTTTAATCTTTTACGTGAAGCTCCATTCCATTAGCAAAAAAATAAGCTATCAACGAAGAAAATCCATGGTAAAATGGAAATGTTATAGGCGATCAAGTAAATACAGCCAAGTCGCACAATGCCTCTACACGGGTATATTTTATGCATGTTATACCCGTAAATGGGCTTGTATCTACCGCGCTGCCAATGTGCTGCTACTGCAGATGTGTAGGTATTGGTACAATATGCATAGAATGTACGCGTGCAGAGGCATTGCGCGACCTGGCTGTATTTACTTGATCGCCTATAACTTTTCCATTTTACAATGGATTTTCATCGTTGATAGCTTATTTTTTTGGTAATAGAATAGAGCTTCATGAAAAGGAGTAAGACCGAAGGTAAAAGTATTGGTTTTAAAGATATTGCCTGACAAAGTCAATTTTTTCTTAAAAAAATCGTAAAAAATCGAAAAAATTAAAATTTAATCGTCAATATTTCAGAAACTATAAGAGTTAGAGAAAAATGTTATAGGAGCCGTGAAAAGGAAATTTAATTTTCTTTCGTTTGGTGTCACCCTAAGGAATATAGCTCACTGTGTTAAAGAGATATACAGGATTAAGTGGACACATTGGCCAAATAACCGTAAATTGCCGATATCTCAAAAACCTTTCCATAGAATTAAAAATGAACCCGATTTTCGGAATCAGCGACCGATTTTACATATAGAAAGGATGGTTGCGTTCAGAGTATTTTTTGGCTGTAGAGCAGTGTAAGTGAATGAATGTTTTATTGAAACTAGAGAAAAATTACGATAACGATTTGCCATTAAAATTTGCACAGACATACATTTAGCAATGGTCAAATAGACGCAAAATAACAATTTCCAATTTCCCAAATAGCAAATAGCGCAACCAAACAGAGAAGAGGAGTATACCACAAAAATCCAAAAAAATGTGCCTTAAGTGGGTATGCAAACCCATTAGCTCATCAATATCAATTTCAAGAGGTTCGAAGTAAAAGAAACGAAAAGAACTTAAAAGAAATAGCACATGCAATGAACAGACACAAATCGTCGGATTGCCAAAAATTGCAGATGCTCGTTGAAATCGAGAAGGGCGTCATTAAATAGCAAGTAGAGCTGAGCACAACTCAGCGCAGCAGCAGGAGCAGCTAAAACACCGTTCAATGAAAATACGATCTGATATAAATCTAAACGCAATTACCCAACTCACGTTTATATTTCATTTGCAGATAAACGTAAAGGAAGCACAAATTAAATGAAGAAAACACGTTGAATTGATAATTTCAAGTTTGTAGTGAAATTGTGGTGAGGCGCCTAAAAGTATGCTACAAACTGGAAATGTTGTGCGATGATATTAAGGATAGTTAAACCAGCTTTAAGTATGCTACGAGTACTAAAGTATGTTTTACATACATATAAAGTAAGAAAATTTTGCAAAATCCGGGCTTCTCTTCCAACACGGGACGGCCTCTTTAAGTCTAAAAGCTAATGAAGAGTATGTGCAGATAATACCATGTCTCCACATAACGTGCTTCGCTCTTTTTATCTGCATCCGTTCTCCCAATCTTCATTCGACCTCGAAACCAATGCCGAAACTCGCTAATTTCCATACAAGTTTCTGAGAGCGAATGAAGAATGAAACACTTGATTCGTTTTCAATCCTCTTGCCAACCCCGATAATATCGATGCCTTCTCTAATTTTGTATTCAAAATATATCGAAATCTCACACAGACCAAAACAAAAACACAAAAATAAGCAAACATACAAACATTTAAGAAGAACAAGAAAGAGAAATGTTAAACTGAATAACGATCAGCCACGTGGAGACGGGTTATTTCGCGAGATGTTTCGCTACATGTTTCGTTGGCGAAACAAGTTATGTGGAGACGGGCTTTAAGGAATAAGAGTAAAACTCATAGTTCACAGTCACCTCACGGAAGCAAATTTTACAATGCTTTCTTCTGTCGCACAGTGTAATCGTCCAGTCATTAAACGGTGGATTGATCATAAAATAGTTGAGAAAGATGTGAAAAATTGAAAATGAGTTGATTGCACTGGTGAAACAAAATCGTCAATATATTTTTATTTAGAAGAATTCAGTACCAAGTAATGATGTACAGTAAAGTTTTAAGTATCAGCAATCAAATTACAACCACAGAAAAGTAGTAAAAACTTAAAAAGATTTTTACAAGTCTTTAATCTGCAGTAAAAAACGCATGAAGTAAATTGAGCATGAAATGAAATGGTAAACTAGTAGATAAATAAAGAACTTTTCTTGAAATAGTTTTTTAGTGCTTAGCACGAAATTTATTTTAATTCAATTTTTAATTGTTGGGGTAAGTGGAAAAAAATTCAACAACTATTTACAGCGAAGGTTTAGAGTAGAGCCCTAGATACCCGGGTATCGAACAGTTCGAACTGATCGTTTTTGTTTGAAGCCCGTTTGTTGTTCAAATGCCCGTACAAACATTCGAGCATTCGAGCTTACAAAAAAAAAAAAATGTTTATCGAAAAAACAAAAATAAAAACAACTACATATGAAGAAAAAAAAAATAATAAACAAAAGAAAAAAAACAAACTTCAAAATGCCCGTATAAACATACGGGTAATAAACAAACAAACGAATGTTCGAGCATTTGAACAACATTTGTTCGGGCTACTCGAAAATGTTCAAAAAAAATCTGGAGCTCTAGTTTAGAGTATAGCTATTTCACGAAAAACCATTTTCGATCATCAGCACTCTTTTCGGAAGTGGATGCCACTGGGGATTGAACCCGAGTACATTCAGGGCCGCCGAGAGAAAATCCGGGCCCGGGGTCAAAATAACTAAGGGCCCCCATACTAAATGAACAAATTCTCAAAATCAAAATTCAATGAATATATGTATAGTTACGAACTTTAATTTATCTATACATGGCCGCTGTGGTGCAGTGGGTAGAGTGCTCGCCTGCTATGCCAGGCTATTGTTTTAGCCACTCAAAAAAAAAAAAATGGACGTGTTTTTGTAGCGTCTGGAACGCAGTTTAAGTGGCTAAAACAGAGGCATTAAACTAAATTTCTGTCGCTAACATACTTTAATCATTAGCTGTGGCCTAAATCTTTCCTTTTATCATAAAACGATACAATATTTCGCGATATTTCTGCCTCAAAAGTTCAAAAAATCGTGCGAACATACCGTCCGAAACGCCCAGGATATACCCATATCGCTGTATAAGAATTTGCATCATACCGAATTTTTCTGTTGCAACAGAAAACGAATTCAAATTTATGCTGCAAAGTCGACGCCAAAAACCAACAATTCCTTAAGTGGGGTGCAGACACTTTAAGAGATTTATAAAATTTGTTGAAATTTAAAATGATTGCTATCTACGAAAGGTGATTAAAGGTGTTGTTCGTTTATTTTCTGTAAGCAAAAACTTGGATATCATTTTGAGATTCCCGGGCCCTCTAAAGCCCGGGCCCGGGGCAATTGACCCCCTCAGCCCCCCCCCCCCCCCCCCCCCTCGTCAGGCCTGAGTACATTCCATCTTCAGCCGCAATGACCCAACGCATTTTCACGCTCGACCATTGAGACTCTGTGCAAGCTGTTGTATTTTCACCACTTTTGCCTTTTTCATTTTCAACATTAACGTTTGTAGTCTATGTGAGACCATTATGTGAGGCCATTAATGGCCAGCCAGTTCAAGCTAACCTAGTTTGTTGTGTTTGCGCAATCCTGATTCATTTAATAGCAAATACTTTTACGTTGGGCTATACTAGAGTGCTAGTCTATAACTTATATAAGGTGTTAACAAGATCTACGCTGCAATGACCAGAGTTCGAAAATATCTTTCCTTGGCCCTCTTTCCTGGAATAAGTTTTATTCTATTCTCTCAGAACCGAACCACGGCACTTTTTCCTCCGGGTGCAAATACTATGTGGTAGGGGAGCCAATGGGATTAAAAAGACATTAGACAAGTGATAAACTCGCAGCAGTCTATAATATACGTGTGGGTGGATCTAGTGCTCGCAGAAGTACAGGAGATTGAGTCATTTGAATGAACATCTTGGCTTGTGGTGCTTCGACGCCATTATTTCCGATCATACGCCATTCTACATGTATATTGTACACCATATTACTCTACTGAATTCGGCGGACACTAACTCACCTCATTATCCTTTACTATGTCTTCTTCTTTAAAAAGAAAAAAAAAATTCTTAAATATATGCAAACACCGACCTTTCGTCTACTAAATACATACGTCAAAGTTAACCCACATCAAACAACAATAAATATTTGTAGCTAAAATTAATAAAAAGGCAAAGACAAATAGAAGATTGAAGAAAAAGAAAAAACGGAGAAGCAGAAGAAATGGCAAACAACAACTTTTCACCTTTTGACGCACACGCGTCCATCAACTGACCTTATGAAACAAAAAGTGCTGAAAAGAGGCGAAGTAATCATAAGAATAGGAGAATAGTATGTACATAAGTAATGTATTTTATGCTGTTACAACAATAACCAGAACGAAATATGAAGAAGAGAAGCAAAATGTGAAGCAAATGTGCCGAAAGCGCCACCATTCAAACCAATTACTTTTGGCATGCCATAAAAAGCACCCAGAGCACTCAAGCCCAGGACACGCCGCTTACCATTCGAATAAGTCAGTACTATAAATTTTCAAGTGGGCCTTTTTTGCACACACACAAAACAAAAAAAAAAAACAAAATGGAATGCAGCAGCAATTTTTCGGGAGCCTAACTTTTTGCCATTTGCCGTTTATTTCCCTTGCCGAGTGACAAAATACGGTGCATACAAATCGAAGGAAATATTTCAATAATATTAAACATTTGGTGCGGACCGAAAATATATAAATTGCACCTTTTTTAATCAAAACAAGTAAGGAAGCCTAAGTTCGAGTGGAATCGAACATTAGATACTCAGCTGTATGCGTTCATTGTGTGTTTGCGTTTGATGGAAACACAATGTATTTTATATAAAGCGAGTGCTGTATAAAGTGGGCGTAGCCACGCCCATTTTCAACATTTTTATCAGTAATCCAACCAAGCATATGAATATTATTCTTTGTGCAAAATTTCATTCCTTTTTGATTTCTAGTTACAAAGATGTCACGTTACAAATTCCCAAAGGGTGTTCCAGAAATATCTTTGTTAAAAAGTAGGCGTGGTCACAAACCGATTTCAATAATTTTTTGCGTGTCTATTAACACAAGTTGTAAAAGTGTATGAACCAAGTTTCGTTATAATATCTCAATTATTTGTCGAGTTATGGGCTCCGAAATCTCGTATATTCCTTTGTCTAAAAAGAGGCGGTGCCACGCCCATTTTCCAAAATTTTTATATTTTTTGTTTACGGTCTATTGTAGAACTCATGTCACAAAATTTCAATGAATTATCTTTATATTTCACGGAGATATCGCTTAAAATGTTTTTATTAGGCCACTTTATAGTTCCCATGTATAAAAGTGGGCGTGGTCGTCAACCGATTTCGCTAAAATTTTGAACATGTATTACCACAAGTAATAAAAGTGTACACACCAAGTTTCATGATTATATATAAATTATTTGTCGAGTTATGGGCTCAGAAATCTCGTATATTCCTGTTTCTAAAAAGAGGCGGTGCCACGCCCATTTTCCAAAATTTTTGTGTTTTTCGTTTTATGTTCGCAGTTGGACTCCTGCTATAAAATTTCAATGATATATCTTTATATTTGACAGAGATATCGCTTAAAATGTTTTTATTAGGCCACTTTATAATACACTTATATAAAAGTGGGCGTGGCCGTCAACCGATTTTAACTATTTTCCGTCCAAACGTTTGCCTAAGTAAGCAAATCACGCGCACCAAATTTTATCGATATATCTTCAATGGTTTCTGAGTTATGACATGTAAAACTTTCCATGTTTGACCCTTAATAAGTGGGCGTGGCACCGCCCATTTTCCAAAATTTCATCAAATTTTTTCCTAGGGGCCTGAGCTCAACACGTGGGTAAAATTTCATCGCTCAAGCTATATTAGTGACTGAGATACCAAATTCCCGATTTTTTCTATATAGGAAAAGTGGGCGTGGTCATGGTCCGATTTCTCCCATTTTCAATACCAACCGTCCCAGTCTCGATACCAACTTGCATTTCAAATTTCATCAAAATATCTCAATTTTTGCGCGAGTTAGAGTATTTACAGACGGACAGACGGACAGACGGACGGACAGACGGACAGACGGACGGACAGACGGACGGACGGACATGGCTCAATCGATTTCTCTTTTCACCCT
This sequence comes from Urophora cardui, assembly GCA_960531455.1. NCBI lineage: Eukaryota > Metazoa > Arthropoda > Insecta > Diptera > Tephritidae > Urophora > Urophora cardui. The sequence continues at coordinate 34,686,265 of OY482670.1, read as the reverse complement.
GATCATTTTGATATATATAAGTCTATATCTATCTCGATTATTTCATTCTGTTACAATCCACCGTTATGTGATTAAAACTATAATACTCTGTGTACTAGTACAGCTGAGTATAAAAAGGAGAGGAAAGTACAAAAAAAATAGTAATAGCCACATTGATAATAGCGATAAGAGCTCTAGGCTACTATTTATATATTTATAGCAATCTAGCTATGTATGTACATATGTAGTGAATTTCAGAAAAATATGAAACGGAAAGCAAATATTTTTTCAACGCGCCTACTCCTGCCGCCTTCTGACACATTCTGTGGCCTCGATGAAGTGATATTAAATATTTTAGATGCTATTGAGTTATGAAAAAATAAAAAAGGTCAATGTAAAGAAAAATAACGGTTGAAAATGGTAAAATATTAAGGTACAACGAAAAAGTAAATGTGGTAGTTTTTGAAGAAATGAAATAAAAAGGAAATGGGTAAAGAAATTTGCAGCAGAAAGCATAAATAAAATACCACAAGGGATTGCAGGCAAACACCCAGCAAAAAATCTACGCCTTATTTAAGAATTATAACAGAAGATTTAAAGGCTTCTGAAATAAGGCCTGAAAATTTTAAGGGAAGCTAAGTTGTATGGGCAAAGGCTTAAACAAAGCTGATTTTCCTTCGTTGATGTCATCTGGCCATAAGGAATACTCTCTCTCTGGGAGCACACCTTATTCTTAAGGCTTATCCGTCTGCGATATAAGGCCTTATTATGGCCTGATAATCAGGCCTTATGTGGTGTACTTATACCTTATTGATGCCCTATTAATGTGTTTTTTGCTGCTATACCTGAGTTATCGCGTTCAAACCCCAGTCCGGGCAAACACCAAAATATTTTTCTAATTAATTAAATCCCAATTATTGGGATTTTAGAAATAGCGGTCACCTATCGGCAGTGGGGTCACACCCTCCGAGTGTATTTCTGCCATGAGAAAGCTTCTCACAAAAAATGCATTGCCGTTCGGAGCCGGCATAAAACTGTAGATCCACCCAATTGCTAGGAAAACAAAAGTTAAGGAGCACACCTCGAGTTGGGAGAGAAGCTCGGCCATAAAACTCGTCGGAGTTATAATAGCGCCATTGTATTATATGTACACTCAGGGAAAAACAGCATTTTAAAATCAAAAATAAAATCTTTGTTTTCATAATGCACGTTTTAAACCAAACCATTTTTGTTTACACAATGAAAATTTTTAAATTAAAAATGAAATTTTTGAATTAAGAATGAAATTTTTGAAGTAAAAATGCATTTTGGATTTAAAAACGAACATACTTAAATTAAAAATTAAAATGAATATTGATTCAAAAACTCGCTCTTTGTGCAAATTTTTTTGTTGTTTTTACAATGATTCATATAATTCATGGATACCTTTTTAGGAAAAGGGAAGTATAAATAGGTTATTACAATTCAATATAATGTTTCATGTTCCACTATGTGATGGCGTTGGATTGAATTTCAAGTTGATGTCATGGTTCGAATCCGGAGGAGAATGTAAAATAAAGAAGAAAAAGGAGGATAAGAAATAAAGATAGTAAACAGTTAAGGCGTAGTAGAAAAGAAGAGGAGAACAAGCGGTGGCTTCATTTTTGTAATTGGTACTCGGATTGAGAGAAGATGAAGAGAATGCCGTTGGATACAATTTCGAATCCGGAAGAGAAAATGATATAGAGAACACTGCAGCATTTTTTTCTCATAGTGCTTAAAATAAAAATAAACCAGGTGCAGTTGGGAGTTTTTATCCAGTCCTGAAGATGACTTCAAATTGAAGTTGAATAATCGACCAAATAAGATAAAAAAACACCTCTGTATAAAAATCGAAGTTAATTCGTGTTTTCATTTATATATACTCGGTTGGCCTAGAGCTCGCTTAGAAATAAGAAAATTTTATATTTATAAAAATAAAAATTTTTCAATTTAAAATGTTTTTTCTTGATTTAAAAATTTTACAATGAACATTTTTAAAATACTTTTAAATAAATACGTTTTTGCCCATTTTAAGCACGTTTTCATATGTTTTTATAATTTTTTCCGCTGAGTGTATATGTACATATATGTATATATCGGTGCAGTGAAATAACGCCCTTTTTTGGGAAATAACGCCCGCGGGCGTTTTAACAACTTAGCTTCAGCTTAGGCTTACGAGTCTGCTTGCTGGGCATACTCACATACATATCCATGCACGTACTCTTTAATGGCATGCATGCCTTTCGTAGATGAATTTGTAAAATGCAATAAATTTGAAAAGTGTAGAACGAACTTACGTACGTACTAGATGAGATCAAATATTTCTTGGTAAGAATATCGATGTGCTAGTGCACAAACCGGATAAGTGATATTTTGAAAAATGTTCAGGAGAGCAAATTTTGTGCTTAAATAGCAATAACTTGTTAACTGTCACATTTTTTCAGTTATAACGATTACGAATAGTTAATTGGAGTATGTAGAATCCAAATGTGCTAAAATTATGTTGATGGCTTCAGTACCTATACTATTTTTTCAGTGATTAAAATTTGTTGGGCACTTAGCCGATTTGGCGCTAACTTTTTTTAATTTCAAATATTTTTGTTAGAGCTCTTCTATGAAAAATGTATTCAATTTATTTCTGTTAGTACATATTTTATTGTTCATTTAAAACACTAATATAGTTATTAAATTCAAATAGTACATTTTTATGGGTTATTTACTATGCTAACATAGTTAAACTAAAAAAAAATCAATTTTCATCATTTGAAAAATTATTACTTGTCGGTAAATTGGCGAAAAAGTTTTCATAAATTGCAGGAATTACGCCCTTTGATAGTAAAAACAAGTAAGGAAGCCTAAGTTCGAGTGGAATCGAACATTAGATACTCAGCTGTATTCTTTCATTGTTTGTTTGCGTTTGATGGAAACACGGTGTACTTTATATAAAGCGAGTGCTGCATAAAGTGGGCGTAGTCACGCCCATTTTCTAAATTTTTATCAGTCATCCAACTAAGCATATCAATATTATACTTTGTGCAAAATTTCATTCCTTTATGACTTCCAGTTACAAAGATGTCACGTTACAAATTCCCAAAGGGTGTTCCAGAAATATCTTTCTTAAAAAGTAGGCGTGGTCATAAACCGATTTCAATAAATTTTTGCGTGGCTATTAACACAAGTTATAAAAGTGTATAAACCAAGTTTCGTCATAATATCTCAATTATTTGTCGAGTTACATATAGGCTAAGAAATCTCGTATATCCCTTTGTGTAAAAAGAGGCGGTGCCACGCCCATTTTCCAAAATTTTTCTATTTGTTGTTTCCGGTCTATAGTCATGCCACAAAATTTCAATGAATTATCTTTATATTTGACCAAGATATCGCTTAAAATGTTTTTATTAGGCCCCTTTATAGTTCTCATATATAAAAGTGGGCGTGGTCGTCAACCGATTTCGCTAAAATTTTGATCGTGTATTACCACAAGTAATGAAAGTGTACACACCAAGTTTCGTCATTATATATAAATTATTTGTCGAGTTATGGGCTCAGAAATCTCGTATATTCCTGTTTATAAAAAGAGGCGGTGCCACGCCCATATTCCAAAATTTTTGTGTTTTTCGTTTTATGTCCGCAGTTGGACTCCCGCGACAAAATTTCATTGATAGATCTTTATATTTGACAGAGATATGGCTTAAAATGTTTTTATTAGGTCACTTTGTAATGTACATATATAAAAGTGGGCGTGGCCGTCAACCGATTTTAATTATTTTCCGTCCAAACGTATGCCTAAGTAAGTAAATCACGCATACCAAATTTTGTCGATATATCTTCAATGGTTTCTGAGTTATGACATATAAAACTTTCAAGGTTTGACCCTTAATAAGTGGGCGTGGCACCGCCCATTTTCCAAAATTTCATCAAATTTCTTCCTAGTGGCCTGAGCTCAACACGTGGGTAAAATTTCATCGCTCCAGCTATATTAGTGACTGAGATACCAAATTTCCGATTATTTCTATATAGGAAAAGTGGGCGTGGTCATGGTCCGATTTCGCCCATTTTCAATACCAACCGTCCCAGTGTCGATATCAACTTGCATTTCAAATTTCATCAAAATATCTCAATTTTTGCGCGAGTTAGAGTGTTTACAGACGGACGGACGGACGGACGGACGGACAGACGGACGGACGGACGGACGGACGGACGGACGGACGGACGGACGGACATGGCTAAATCGATTTCTCTTTTCACCCTGATCATTTTGATATATATAAGTCTATATCTTTCTCGATTATTTCACTCTGTTACAATCCACCGTTATGTGATTAAAACTATAATACTCTGTGTACTAGTACAGCTGAGTATAAAAAATCAGGTCTCTCTTTTTTTCACTTGAAATAGGGAGGGGGCTCGAATATTTTGGTTTTAAATTTATTGTGTTCCATTCAAAATGTGGATCTTCATTAAATCCTCTTCTCTTTCTTGTTAGCTGATTTATTTTTATCTCCATGAACCCGTCATCCGATACACCGTATTTATATTTTATTAATAATGGTTCAGATTTTTGAAATCTTAACCATTTAATTTTCAACCATTGGGCTTTTTGTGTATTTAAAGTTGTGTTATGTAATACTTGTTGCTGCAACATACTAAAGTCGTAGAAATCATCAAAATTAAAATAAGTTGTAAAAGTCCGACCCTAAGTTTGAAGCTTATATTGAGAGGATTAAAGACAAAATTTTTATACTCAGCTGTACTAGTACACAGAGTATTATAGTTTTAATCACATAACGGTGGATTGTAACAGAATGAAATAATCGAGATAGATATAGACTTATATATATCAAAATGATCAGGGTGAAAAGAGAAATCGATTGAGCCATGTCCGTCCGTCCGTCTGTCCGTCCGTCTGTCCGTCTGTCCGTCCGTCTGTCCGTCTGTAAATACTCTAACTCGCGCAAAAATTGAGATATTTTGATGAAATTTGAAATGCAAGTTGGTATCGAGACTGGGACGGTTGGTATTGAAAATGGGCGAAATCGGACCATGACCACGCCCACTTTTCCTATATAGAAAAAATCGGGAATTTGGTATCTCAGTCACTAATATAGCTTGAGCGATGAAATTTTACCCACGTGTTGAGCTCAGGCCCCTAGGAAAAAATTTGATGAAATTTTGGAAAATGGGCGGTGCCACGCCCACTTATTAAGGGTCAAACATGGAAAGTTTTACATGTCATAACTCAGAAACCATTGAAGATATATCGATAAAATTTGGTGCGCGTGATTTGCTTACTTAGGCAAACGTTTGGACGGAAAATAGTTAAAATCGGTTGACGGCCACGCCCACTTTTATATAAGTGTATTATAAAGTGGCCTAATAAAAACATTTTAAGCGATATCTCTGTCAAATATAAAGATATATCATTGAAATTTTATAGCAGGAGTCCAACTGCGAACATAAAACGAAAAACACAAAAATTTTGGAAAATGGGCGTGGCACCGCCTCTTTTTAGAAACAGGAATATACGAGATTTCTGAGCCCATAACTCGACAAATAATTTATATATAATCATGAAACTTGGTGTGTACACTTTTATTACTTGTGGTAATACATGTTCAAAATTTTAGCGAAATCGGTTGACGACCACGCCCACTTTTATACATGGGAACTATAAAGTGGCCTAATAAAAACATTTTAAGCGATATCTCCGTGAAATATAAAGATAATTCATTGAAATTTTGTGACATGAGTTCTACAATAGACCGTAAACAAAAAATATAAAAATTTTGGAAAATGGGCGTGGCACCGCCTCTTTTTAGACAAAGGAATATACGAGATTTCGGAGCCCATAACTCGACAAATAATTGAGATATTATAACGAAACTTGGTTCATACACTTTTACAACTTGTGTTAATAGACACGCAAAAAATTATTGAAATCGGTTTATGACCACGCCTACTTTTTAACAAAGATATTTCTGGAACACCCTTTGGGAATTTGTAACGTGACATCTTTGTAACTAGAAATCAAAAAGGAATGAAATTTTGCACAAAGAATAATATTCATATGCTTGGTTGGATTACTGATAAAAATGTTGAAAATGGGCGTGGCTACGCCCACTTTATACAGCACTCGCTTTATATAAAATACATTGTGTTTCCATCAAACGCAAACACACAATGAACGCATACAGCTGAGTATCTAATGTTCGATTCCACTCGAACTTAGGCTTCCTTACTTGTTATTCTTTTTTTTGATCCCGCGAAATACCGCCCAAATATTTTTTTTATTGTAACTTTGTTATTACATATGTATACTGAATTGCTTAAAAAAAATTAGTTAAATAATAGCTACGTTAAATATTCGTCGTGACGTAACTTCTTTGTTTATCAATTTAGTAAAACCGTTTCAAGGTAACATTATCATGAATTTTGAAGCACTTTCATTTGGCAAAACAAAAAGGATAATTCATGGACATACAAATAAGTTAGATGACCCAACTATGTGAAAACGACTTCAGAGCTCAATAGAGCATTAGAAGGAAGTCTAGAGCTTCAAAATACGAAACTAATGACGTATCAATTTTAAAAATGGGAAATGTTAAATAACAAAGTTACAAGAAAAAAACAATTTCGGCGGTATTTCGCGGCATCAAAAAAAAATTTTATTTTTGTGTCCCTTAACCCTCTCAACATAAGCTTCAAATTTAGGGGCGGACTTTTACAACTTATTTTTTCGACCCTGTCTAATATACATACATACATAGGTACATATAAATATATAGATATAGACTAGCCATTAAAACACAACTATTTGTGTAAATATCACTATATCGCACGTTTTATGCAATAGGGATTTAACTCAAAAAAAATTTTTTTTTGGGAAAAATCAAATAAACTTTTATAATTTCAAGTAGTTTCCTTCTACGGCTAACTACAAAATCACTTTTATTTCCGCCATTTTTATCTTTTTGAGTATTTTAGAAGACTAGACTCAAATGTGCGACCCAGTTATTGGAATATATGGCAAAATCCCAGAAATCGAAAATTACGAGTTAAATCCCTATTGCATAAAACGGGCGATATACATAAGTCTATAATAACACTGGTCGACAAGTTTTTGTTACAGAAATAAAATTCTACTTTTCTAAAGGATTTCGGTGCGCTGAATCCGAATCTGAAGTCCGATTTTCTGTAATACGTACAGTTTTTTAGATATTCATGCCCAAAGAGGCGAAAAACACGTTTTTTGGCTATATTCACTCGTCAATATCTTTTAAATTACTTACTTATTTTAAAAATTGATTTAAGCTATTGAAAACGCTGACATTTCTCTTGAAGAACCCCTTTTAATATTTCAAAAAACTGTACACGTATTACAGAAAATCTGACTTCAGATTCGGATTCAGCGCACCGAAATCCTTTAGAAATGTAGAATTTTATTTCTGTAACAAAAATTTGTTGAAATTTTGTCGACCAGTGTAATCTATAGGATACCGAGCATAAATTTTTATTTTGTGGCACTTGGAATTTCTGTGTACAAGAAAAATTATGTTTATAGAAAATTTGAATTTCTAAGCTCGTTTATCCGGTTTGTGCACAACAAATATTTCATTTTCAAAGCACTTAACTGATTATGCCATCGCATATCTCCGCCATTATTGATAATTTGCTTACAAAAATTACACACGAGGTAGGTATAGTGTTGCTGATTCCAAAAATGCAATTAACTCAGTTTCGCCAAAACCTGCACTTATCCGGTTTGTGCACTAGCCCATCGATATTATTTTTTATTATTTTTTCGTCTTCGCTTAACCCTTTTTGAGTGGTTGCCGGTACTGCCCTGCTTTTAACCAACATTTGCCCTCTTACAGTGGCGCACACAGAAAAATATTTTGGGGGGGGTTTTCAATATTTAACGGAAAATTAAAAAAAAAAGCTTAAAACTCATCCAGAAAATTTTTTCTTAAATTTATGTTTGGGGAGTGGACCTAAATATGCACACATTAATCAAAGGCACCTTCGAGTGGAATCCAACATTAGATACTCAGCTGTATGCTTTCATTGTTTGTTTGCGTTGGTTCGATTAGGGTGTATTTTATATAAATCGAGTGCCGCATAAAGTGGGCAGCCACGCCCATTTTCAAATTTTTTATCAATCATCCAACTAAGCATATAAATATTATTATTAGTGCAAATTTGCAACCTTTTATGACTTCTAATTACAAAGATGTCACGTTACAAATTCCCAAAGGGTTTTCCAGAAATATCTTTGTTAAAAAGTGGGCGTAGTCATAAACCGATTTCGCTAAATTTTTGAGCATGTAGTACCACAAGTTATTAAAGTGTACAAACTGATTTTCGTCATAACATCTCAATTATTTGTAAAGTTATGGGTTCCGAAATCTCGTAGATTCCTTTGTCTGAAAAGAGGCGGTGCCACGCCCATTTTCCAACATTTTTCTATTTTTTGTTTTATGTCTATAGTTGGACTCATGACACAAAATTGTAATGACATATCTTTATATTTGACAAATATATCGCTTAAAATGTTTTTATTAGGCCCCTGAATAGTTCCCATATATAAATTTGGGCGTGGTCGTCAACCGATTTTGGCAATTTTTCGTCCAAACATTTTCCTAAGTAAGTAAATTACGCGTACCAAATTTCATCGATATATCTGCTACGGTTTCTGAGTTATGGCTTATAAACCTTTCAATGTTTGCTCCTTAATAAGTGGGCGAGGCACCGCCCATTTCCCAAAATTTCATCAAATTTCTTCATAGGGGCCTGAGCTCAATACGTGGGTAAAATTTTATAACTCCAGCTATATTAGTAGCTGAGATACCAAATTTCCGATTTTTTCTATATAGGAAAAGTGGGCGTGGTCATGGTCCGATTTCGGCCATTTTCAATACCAACCGTCCCAGTGTCGATACCAACTTGCATTCCAAATTTCATCAAAATATCTAAATTTTTGCGCTAGTTAGAATGTTTACAGACGGACGGACGGACATGGCTTAATCGATTTCTCTTTTCACCCTGATCATTTTGATATATATAAGTCTAATCTATTTCGATTATTTCATTCTGTTACAATCCACTGTTATGTGGTTAAAACTATAATACTCTGTGTACTAGTACATCTGAGTATAACAAACCTCAGCTAATATCCACAGCATACTTTTAGGGAAATGTCTCCACACTGCTTGTTTATAAACATAATCAGTAGTTGTTGACAAACATTGGCAATGTACGTCCACGAATATTCATACATTTTACAACATGTATTTACACAAATATTTGTGCATGTACCATCTTTTAAAAAATTATTTTTTTATGGTGTTGTCAAATTTTGGGGGGGTTTTAACCCCAAAACCCCCCTTATGTGCGCCAATGCCCTCTTATGAAATAAATTTCCTTTGGAGTGAATTTCTTATTCGAGTATGCTGAAATTCATATTTATGCTCTTCAATTCATTTACAATCCATAAAATACCTTCAAATTAAATAAAAACGTCTTTTCTGGGCATCAAGTGACCCTTGTCCATTTTAGTTTATATTTTTTTTTACTAATTTTGCAATTTGCTGTTCAACATTCTCCTACATACCTTACGCTTAAATTAGCAAAAGTCAGTCAGAATAGATAGTGTGCTGACACTTGACAAATATTTAAATATCCAGTGGTCACTGGATGATAGAAGCTAGATAATAAAGAAAGAAAAATGTTATGTTATGTTCAGATACAACCTTAATTGAACATTAAGAGCCTTCGTTCAATTTGCAAGCCTAATGATTCTCAATTTACCATACAAAAATTGAATAAGTTAATGCTTCATTAGAAATTAATTAGTTCTTAATGAAGAACAATTCTGCATGCAACCCTGTTAAAAAGCATGTTTCATAAGCAAAATGTCATGATCAGAGAAATGTCATTAACGTCAGGGTCCACTAAACAGGTTGGTTCGTCAGATCAGCTGAATTCTTGTTCTTCTTCATCACCTATAAAATTTTTTTATTTCTGCTTATTCTATACATGCATTCGTGTTTACGATTGGTAAAAGTTGTGAGCTGAATGTCAAATTATTTCGTCCTCCTTGCAGTTTTGACATTTAGGTCACGAGAGTTTGATATTCAGCTCACGGCGTGTACGTGTGTATGTTAAATGGGCCAAGTAAATTAAATATGTCTCAACACCAAATCTAGAGATGTTCAATCAAGCCCAATTGACTTAATTAATTTTTATGTCTGAACATGATATTAAAGTATTGCCAACTGTTTCACAACCTAACGGACTCTTTCAGCTTGGACTACTAAATTGTTGAAATTAAATGTAATTTTTAGGGGAGATTTTTAAATTTCTTATAAGTTTGGAGTTTTATTATTGCTTTTAAAGTCTGCTAAATTCGTTTTTTAAGAACTTTATTACATACAAACAAAACAATTTTCTACAAAAAAAAAAACAAACTTGCATATCAACGTCATACATCAAAGTAGACAAAATGACAGTCACGCAACTTTATTAACTTATGTACACGCACATAGTAAGTTTACTACCTATAACAACAATAACAAACATATTGACTAATAACTTCTTGGGGTATCATATTTATAGTGAAAATTTTTTGCAAGTCTGCATAACTTCCGAGTGTATACTTACATATGTACGTATATGCATGTGTATAAGCAAGAGTAGACAAGCTGAAAATCGAAAGAAGGAAAATAACAGAGGAAAAACACGGTTTGCAAATTGGATGTATGTATGTACATTAGACCGTATCGCAAAAAATAAAGTTCGCCGTACGCCCCCCCATATGATGTCTTTTTGGAAAACATTTCCGGAAAATTTTTTAATTTTTTTTTTGGACGCCGCTAGATGCCGCTAAAATTTATTTTTCTCATATCTTCGGTATTTATAGTCCGATCTCTAAGTTTAATACAGAAATGCCTTTGGCTTGAAAGGGCGGCTTATACTGTAGAATATTATTAACCCTATGTGCGCCATTGGGGTCACTACCACCCAGTACTTAGTTTATACCACCCTAATGTACCTTTTTTACGTCTGCATGTTAAAGGTAGTCAAAAATCATTAATCTTTTGTAAAAGAAGTATTTCGATCGCTTCAGCAGAACCCGAAATAAAACACGTTCAACATCCCGAGGAATATAGGTTTGTCGGTTCCTTTGGTCTTTTAGGTTAATTTTACAGAAAAATTTTCTGAGGAGACCCATAGTAAAATTTTATGCCAAATAATTTTCTAGAACATTTTAACCCTCTAGCGACCTTAAAAATACTATTTTTCCTGATTTTCTAAAAAAAGGGGGTCAAAATAACCCTTTATTGGCGGTGATAGAGGGTTAAAATGTTCTAGAAAATTATTTGGCATAAAATTTGACTATGGGTCTCGTCAGAAAATTTTTCTGTAAAATTAACCTAAAAGACCAAAGGAACCGACAAACCTATATTCCTCGGGATGTTGAACTTTTTTTATTTCGGGTTCTGCTGAAGCGATCGAAATACTTCTTTTGCAAAAGATTAATGATTTTTGACTACGTTTAACATGCAGACGTAAAAAAGGTACATTAGGGTGGTATAAAATAAATACTGGGTGGTAGTGACCCCAATGACGCACATTGGGTTAATAATATTCCATAGTATAAGGCGTCCTTTCAAGGCAAAGACATTGGTGTATTAAACTCTGAGATTGGGCTATAAATACCGAAGATATGAGAAAAATAAATTTTAGCGACATCTAGCGGCGTCCAAAAAAAAAATAAAAAACTTTTCCCGAAATGTTTTCCAAAAAGACATCATATGCGGGGGCGTACGGCGCACTTTATTTTTGCTTCCCTATAACGCGAGACGGCCTAATGTACATATGTATGTATGTACTATAGTAAGAATAAAAAATATAATACGAACAAACAATACAATAACATTTTTATGATGCGAATGTGAAATGTTGCATACGAAATTCATTTGCCATAATAAATGTAAAGCGAATTGGTGAGAAATGTGAAATGTTGCAAGAAGTTTGAGAAGGAGTAGTGGGTGGTAGAGCGAAAAGGAAAAGAGTGAGGATAACGAGTTTGTGCCGCTTACACGAGAGAAAAAAAATATGTGGAGGGGTCAAAGAAATTGTTTACCTATTTTGAACACTACTTTCTTTGTTTTGAGTAAATTTTCCTTAAAACATGTTAAAAGGTTTATAAAATATTGTTGTTACATGCGTTACCATGGTTTCATATACTTGTTTTGAAAAAATTCATACATTAAAATAATGAAAAATTCTTTAAGCGCCATTCCATTCCCAACTTTCCTTCTTTTGAAGACTTGATTTCTTTAATTTTGAGAAATTAAATTCCCATACAAATCCCCATGGCAACGAATTTGTTTGAATGTTTTTTTATGTTTTTTCCACATTTTTGAGAAAATTTACACAAAACAAAGAAAATTTTGTATTGGGACGCGTGTTCAAAATAAGGAAAATTATGTCTTTGATCGAGTGAAATTTTTTTTTGGAGTGTACATCTAAGCTGTTAGGTATGCTTGAATCCGAACTCATTCTTATAGGTTCTTTGATGATGGTTTGGAAAAGATACATAATCACAGTAAAGGTTAAGAGGCGTGCATGCGATATAAATGTTTTAATATCGGGGGCCAAGTAAACCCACCGAATATTTCAAATGCCACCAAGCAAACCAAAAACACAACAACTTTTTTCGCAGAGCTTTTCGGACAATCGTAGAACCGATACTTCTCAAAATGTTCAAAAAAGGTTCAAAAATGTTTAGTAAAAGGCTTACATTTTTCCAACAGGCTCCAAATGTCCACAAGCATTACGCGCTCAAAAGGTAATTCAATATGCATATGCACACCTTTTACTACTGAGACCAAGACGTTGCGTTGTATCGTGTCTGTATGTCTGTGGTAAATATGACTGTCAAGTGCTGGTAAAGGAAAACTTTTCAAATGTCAAAACTGACAGTTTTTATGCAATGCATGTCAGTTATTCATACTGCATTACGCTGAAAACAAAAAGAAAATTACGGAATTTTTATGCAAATGCGTTTGTATGTAGAAATGTGATGTGGCGATGTATGTAAGTTGTGTTGCATAAATGTGAAATGTTGCATGATAAACATATTGCATAATAAACATATTGCACATGGATGAACGAGACAGATGGAGAGAACGAGAAGTAGATAATAAGTAAAGAAAAAGAAAAAAAGTTGTGAAAGGAACTAGTAAAATGGCGCATAAACGGCAGCAGGAACGTAAAAAGGAGAATGAGCTGCATTTTAAATCACATAATGAAGTAATCAAGCGCAGTAATAGTTTTTTTTTTTTCTTTTTTGAAATATAGTGCAAATTTATCAAACAAAAATTAATAATAAGGACTCTTTATTAAGTAGTTATATGTAGATAAATAAAATAGTTTTAAAATTTAATTGAAACCTTCAAGAGTGTGCTGCTTGAGCAATAAATAAATTCGCGAAATAATCACACAACAAAGGATGGACACAAGCACCTAGGAGTATGCTACACATTTTTATCGACTACTGATAAGATTAAAAAAAAATGCACTCCGTGCCAACAATGCCTAGCCTCTTTTGCTTCAAAATCTAATATAGCGGTAAGGCAATCTTAAACGTATACGGAACAAGTGGTGAGGATTGTGCCACTTAAACTGCGCTGACCACTTTTCTAACCAGTTTTGAAATTAGTGTGAGCTGCGCAAACTCCATTTTTTTAGCCGCTTAGGACTCCTATACGCTACCAGCGAAATTGGACAGTTATTCTAGGATTATTTGCACTGACGAAGTATCTTCAAAACATAAAAATTAGTCATCTCTCTCTTAAGTTCGTGAGTTATTTTTTTTTTAGCGCTTCTTCCCACCAATACCTTGTTCACTTGGCCAGCGACAATTGCAATATTCCTTTCACATTGCAACTGCTATTTGTTGCATAAATAAATGTAATGAAATTGTTTTCGGTTTGCAAAGATTTTTAATTGAAAAAGTTTGCTTCGTCACAAAATCTCAACCCTGCATTTTAATTGAATTGTTCGGTTGCAAAACAACAACAACGATAAGTTTGCATTTATTTTTTGGTGGTCGTGTTAAAGCAGAAAAGTTACATGCAAAAATTTCTTTTTATTATTATTATATTATTTTACTATTTTTGCGATTGCTTGTAATATAAAATACAAACATAAATATGTACATATTTTTGCAAATTTTTCGGCATAATTGCAATTATTCATTATTATCGGGGAAAATGAGAAAATAATGAAATTAATTTATTTGTCAACTATTTCTATTTTATTACTTGGCCACTTGCCAGAATTGTGGATATTATTTTTAGTTTTAGAGGAATGTGTTATAACTTTTAAGTAAAAAAATTTTTGGTTATTTTTGTTTTAAAAAATATTAACTAACAAGAAAGAAACTGAAAACTTACGAAAAGTAATAATAGACGTCCGTTGTATTTAAGGAAAGTTTTGTGATGTAAGCTTATTTTTGAGACTATGAAAAACCTTTCCAGATGTTAACAAAAATTTCACAAACATTTTTTTTATATTTAAAACTTTTTTCCGCTTTAATATTCAAACTCTCTAAAAACTCCTAAGTAGTTTTTCAAAAACTCTCCAAATTGTATTTTAACAATTTCCAATTCTTTCAGAAAATTTCCCTGAAAGTATAAAGCTTTATAAGATTTGTATTGTATACAAATCTCTAAAATAGGCATAAACGTATTTTAAGAAAATTCTCCAAAAATGATTTTGAAAATTATTATTATTTCAAAATTATTTTCAAAATTTTCGAACTTTTTCCAATATATCTCTGAAAACATAAAACTGTTCGAGTTTTCCATTATTTTCAGACTCTCCAAAAGCTTTTCAATGTTTCTTAGCAAACTCTCTAATTATTACTCTCCATAAATTATTTTCAAAATTTTCGAACTTTTTCCAATATATCTCTGAAAGCATAAAACTGTTCGAGTTTTGTATTTTTTTTCAGACTCTCCAAAAGCTCTTCAATGTTTCTTAGCAAACTCTCCATAAATTATTTTGAAAATGTACGAGCTTTTTCCTTGAAATCTCTGAAAGCATAAAGCTATTCGAGTTTTGCATTATATTCGAACTCTCCAAAATCTCTGAGATATTTCTTAGCCAACTCTCCAAGAATGTTTTCAAAATTTCCGAATTTTTTCCGAAATATCTCTCAAAGTATAAAGCTTCTTGAAGTTTTTGTTTTATTCAAACTCTCCAAAAACTCTGCAACGTTTTGTAAGCAAACTCTTCGAACATATTTAAAAAATTTACGAATTTAAAAAAAACTTTGACAGCAGAAAAAATCTTCCTTTATGTTTCAGTATTGAAATTCCCCAACAGCTGTGCAAAATTTCAGAAAAATATTCAAAACTCGCCAAATAAAAATGCTAAAATCATTAAAAGTCTACAAAAATATTTTGGTTCTTAAATTCGTATTCCAAGCAAGAACAAAAAAAAAATTCTACTTCTTCACATTTAAAAACAGTCATACAAATTGCCCACTTCATCACATGTAACAAAAATTCGAAATCCTATATATATAATACCTTTACCTTTTTCGGCAATAAATTTTCCACTTAATAGTGAGCACGGTAGGCAGGAAGCGACGATAGGTTGCATGAAAATGTCGAGAAAAAAGGAAAGTGGGGTTGTGTTATGTGATGTTTATAGATGAAACATCCGTTGAAATTAAAATCCGAGCTGCTCCTTTTTCAAGGATATCCACATTTTTTGTTTTTTTTGAAAGGATCAAATATTGAGGAAATCGAAAATTCGCCACCGTCCAAATTTTTCCGATTTCAATACATTATTTGGTCGCTGAGGGATACAAAAAAAGGTATTAAAAAGAAAAAAGGACACCTGTAGTGGAAAAATCCAATGTGAACAGGACCTAAAGGATAACCACTGAAATATAAAATAACACAAAAAGTACCCACTTTAATTTGCGTATAACTCCTAAAATGTTAACTCTACGTGAAAATTCCTTATTTTATGTTTCATTCAGAATAAATAAAGAAATATTTCTTTAATATCCAATTTTGATGTACCTGTAGTGCTTAATGTGCTTTTGTGTATCTAAAGTTAAAATTTCAAAAAAAGTACGTTTTTTTTATGGTGCTATTTTAAGTTCAAATATTTTTCTAGTTTATGTAAATATTTTAATCTAATGATCCAACTCTCATTCCTACATATCTATACGTTAATACTAAAAAAGAGTTAGAGCTGAGATACGCGCGAGCTGTCCACGGTGGGCGGGAAGCAACAATAGGTTGCATGGGAATATCGTAAAAACGATGGCCCAACGAATATGTGCCTAGCTGTGTGCTGGTACTAATTTTCGTTTAAAAAAAACGTTGGAGATTTTATTCACGCTTGCTGTGTGTTTATGAAGTATATTAGAATATCATTTTACGTAAGTTTTTAGCCGGCGATCGTTTTTTCGATATTTTCATGCAACCTATTGTTGCTTACCGCCCACCGTGCACAGCTAGCGCGTATTTCAGCTCTAATTCTCTTTAATATTAACGTATAGATATGTAAGAATGAGAATTGGATCATTAGATTAAAATATTTACATAAACTAGAAAAATATTTGCACTTAAAATAGCACCATAAAAAAAAGTACTTTTTTTTGAAATTTTCACTTCAGATGGACCAAAGTGCATTAACCACTGCAGGTACATCAAAATTGTATATCAAAGAAATATTCCTTTATTTATTCTGAATGAAACATATTATAAGGAATTTTCACGTAGAGTTAACATTTTAGGAGTTATACGCAAATTAAAGTGGGTACTTTTTGTGTTATTTTATATTTCAGTGGTTATCCTTTAGGTCCTGTTCACATTGGATTTTTCCACTACAGGTGTCCTTTTATCTTTCTAATACCTTTTTTTGTATCCCTTAGCGACCAAATAATGTATTGAAATCGGAAAAATTTGGACGGTGGCGAATTTTCGATTTCCTCAATATTTGATCCTTTCAAAAAAGACAAAAAATGTGGATATCCTTGAAAAAGGAGCAGCTCGGATTTTAATTTCAACGGATGTTTCATCTATAAACATCACATAACACAACCCCACTTTCCTTTTTTCTCGACATTTTCATGCAACCTATCGTCGCTTCCTGCCTACCGTGTGAGTAATTGCATTGAAGATTTTCGAAATCGCCAAGTTTAATTGCCTATACGAAATTTCATGAGAGAAAAAAAAACATAACAAAAATATAAATAAACTAAAAAATTTTTTTTGCGGAAAGCTAACCACAAAACATGTATGTTCGGCTTTTGGATTTGGAACTTTGACGTTCCGGCCGCATTCAATGTTCAAGTACGAATGGGAACAGTGCATGAAGAGGACTAAAGGTTGGCATTGAGCGAGGAAAAGCGGAACTCAGAGTGCCATTGCAAAGTGAAATGGTTTGTTTGCTTGCTTTTGTGGCAGTAAAAGTTAACCGTTCGACAAAGTGGCTAGTGGCTGAAAAGGATTAGGATGGCCAACGGACCAATGCATAAATATCTAAATAATACAGTCTTTCGCATACACACATGAAATATCTCCGGGTGTGAGCTTGGCAAATGGAGAGGCTGTGCTTAGTTGTTCATAAGCGAATGATTCATAAATACACATTGACATATAGATTATTATTCTATGCCACAGGGAAGTAAGAGTGGTGTTTGAATTTTATTTTTGGTAAGCTAGATTCCGTTTTCAGTTAGCAGATAAAAAGATAATAAAGTGATGGATAAATAAACATTTGAGTTTACAAAACAAAAAAAAGGACTTGGGCATTGTATAGTGTAAAACATTCAAAATCCATTTGGCTGAAGAAAAGGCGCCGTTTTGATTTAATACTGAAAATAAATATACACACTCGTATTAAAAGTGTTGTTGCGGTTTAGTGTGTTGCTAAAATAATTTGGTTATATCATTTAACTCAATGAGATCGGCTATTTAATAATCTGCTACATAAGACCTTAAGATATTTCAGCTCAAAGCATCCAATGTGAGATAGCACGGGATATTCCCACAGAAGGTGAGTGACTGATTCTTCGCTAGCCGCCTGATTGCAACTTCTGTAGCTGGTGTCGAATGGCATCCTCATTCGTGCAGCTTATTTGTAAAATGGCTAGTGTTCCGTAGTAATTGCAGTGATTTTGAATATTTAATTTCTGGACCTGCTAAGCAGTTCTCTAGTCTAGTATTTTTGTCTGGCCAAGTCTGTTGCGAGACATACATGTTGCAGAAAATTTCTATCGAAGTATGGTCGGTTCCTTGTATTTCTTATGGCAGCCTCATTTTTTGGCTGAGTCGTCAATTAATCTGCCATATCATTACGCTCTATATTTCTTTGCCCTGGAACCCAAATAAGCTAAGTATAATCACGCATGTTTTAAACATATTTGCACTCTCGCACACTCACCTTCTGCTTAAATTTTTTGTTCTCCGCTAATTACGCTAATATTATTGCTAAACTCTTCTTCTTGGTAAGAAGCGCAAACTAAAATTTGATATGAGAAAAAAGTTGAGGCTACCCTCTCCTTAGCAACAACTTTATCGTAACTACTTTTGGTTGTTATCTTTAGTTTCTATAGCTTCTCTTTATGTTTTCTGCTTCCGTCAAACAATTTCCTTAATACATATTTTTCCAAAGCTGAAAGTTTTGCCGCTGATTTGTTTTAGATTATGACACAACTGTTTATGTAAGTATGTATGCATATAGTTCAATTACTTATATCTTTTCATGGCTTTTCATGTAGTTTTCTGCTAACTACATAGTAACGTTGCCCCAGTTGTTTTTTTTCAAAATTCATTCACTAGATTTTTGGCATTTCGTTCCTCGTCCTCTCCCCTTCTTCTTCCTATTCTCCATCGCTTTCAATCAGCTCACTCTACATTGCCCTTACGCTTGTAATAACGCCGGTCATCATTACCAAAAAAAGAAAACTTTTCTTGCCTATTTGGCTATTTTATTTTCTCCTTCATTGCTTGCAGTTTTCTTTAAATAATTTCGCTTTCACTCCAGCTGCTTTCAAAAAGTTTTTGGTTGAGTGTAGCTCGCGTTTTTTTTTTTTATTAAGGGAAAGGTTGTTTGAATGCCTGCGCAGCTATGCCCAAATATTTTAGAATATATATGTAATCGTAGTCGTTTTGTAATAATTCCTGCCTCCTCCTACTTCTTATGGCCTCACTGCTTTTATGGATGCTTGTGTAATATTCTTCTTCATTGCCTTGGTAACTTTTCCCATTATGCGCTGCTGTGTTACTCATACGCCCTGTCAGTCCCATATATATTTTTATTAAAACACATTAATAAAGGCAACTACACACTTGAATGTTTTAGTATCTTCTTCACTTTGCTGTCTCTGTCACTTACTTTTAGCGAATATTTATAATCATAAATATATTCGATTGAAGGGAAGCGCCGCGGAGGAGGAAAATGTAGTAGAGTGGAAGCTCTTTATAGTAAAACTTATCTCTTTATATGGCCAGAAAAAAGTTAAATTTTTCTGCTAAATGCGGTCCTTTTTGCTTAAAATTAAGATCGAATCTCTCCAAAAGCTGTGAGTAATATTCGCCGTTAATCAACAATTATAATTGTTTTACCCTTTTCAAGATAATCGATGTGAATGACGCCTCGTGCATGCCAAAGAACTGTGGTCATAACCTTATTTGACCAATAGACTTACTTTGGTCTTCTATGGAGCACGTACACCCTGAGAAACCCACTGTTTTGATTGTTCTTTGCCTTCTGCTGTGGTGTGATTAATCCAAGTTTCACTTACGGTAACAAAACGGCACAAAAATGCGTTCGTATTGCGGCTGAACATCGTCAAACAGTCCTTTGAAGTTGTTACACGATTAGGTACACGGATAAAAATATTTCATTAATTTTTAATGAACGGCGTTCATAAATTTTCTGTAGTGAGTTTTATGAACAAATTCATTGATTTTAATGAATTTTTTATAAATTTAATCAATAATTTCATAAAATTTAATGAAGGCGTTCATAAAGTTAATGAATGAAAATTCATGAACTTGGTGTAGAACAAAATTCAAAATTTTAATTGTTTTTATGGCTTATGAAAAATAGTTATGAATACTATTCATAGAAATCATTGTTGTTCAATTGGTATGAGAAAGACAAATTCTATGTGTTACCTTCTTTCGTATTGCTGCAATTCTCAGATGATTAATGAAGCACTTGGTATAAAGAGTTTATTGTTTGCATCTTCACTTATATAAAATGAAATATTGCCCTTTGTCTGAATAATATCTAGGGAAGTATTAGTTGAATAATTATGTTTTTCCAATCCCTCCGGCCTTTTTATTTATTTATTTTATTTTTTACATTTTTATAAAAAAAATTAAATTTAATTGTTGAATTATTGTGTAGGTACACAGAAGATTTTTAATTAATTTTATTTGGCGAAAAGCGAACAAGTTCAAAGCTACGTATTACCAGCGATGGTAGAAATGATAGCTATTTCGAAGAAAACCAATTCTTCATCATCAGATTTCTTTTCGGGATCAAGCCGGGAATCGAACTTAGACCCACCGTGAGAAGGTGTAAATGTTAGCGACGCGCTAACCCACTCACCCAAACACGGCCTGGTACGCAGTTGAACTTTTTGTCGCTTTTCTTTTGCCACCTTTGCTCGCTCAACATTGTTATTGTATTTTTATGTAAATGATTTCTACCATCGCTGGTAATACGTAGCTTTGATATTAACGAACAGCTGTGCTTCTGAAAGTGTTTTAGTGTTTTGAGCAATGATAACATTTACTTAATAAAATTCGCTGAAATGCCCACAATAATCTATAAACATACATAAATATTTCTTTACAAGCATTTCGCTACATTGAAATTGCGCAGATAAGCCGCTGAAATTATATCGCCTCCGTGGCGCAATTGGCTAGCGCGTTCGGCTGTTAACCGAAAGGTTGGTGGTTCGAGCCCACCCGGGGGCGGTGAGCATATTTTTATTTTCTTTTTTGTTGTTTGCTTTTCCGACAGGGTAGAATTGCGATGATCAAACTTGACAAGGAATGACGGAAATTCGTTCCACAATACATTGCATATTTTTATTATTTATTACTACTAGTTATTAAGATAAATAATTATTTATCTTAATAACTAAGATTATAATCTTATATTATATATTATATTATAAGATTATAATAATATATAATTATTATATTATATTATAAGATTATAATCTTATATTATAAATGTGAAATGGAAATTGTGTTTAAACTCAATTGGCGAGAAAACCGCTGAACGGATCCTCACGAAACTTTGCACACCTAGGTATTTTCACCCGGTAATTGCTATAGGCATATTTTTAATCTGATTAAAAGTCAGGGATGGGCACCTCCCATACAAAATTTTCCTTTTTTTCGTAATATCTCTTGAAATATTTGTACTAGAATAATGAAAATTTTTGTGAAGGAATAATACATAAATATATCCTCAACGGATAAACAATTTAGGTCTTGGTAAAGCAGGGATGGGCACTCTCCTCCCATATAAACTGAAATTTTCACATCGAATATCTCTGGAAATATTTGTAGTAGGGTACTGAAAACTGGTGTGAGGGCATATGAGATAACTATGTATTAAACGGGAAAAACACTAGGTCTTGGTAAAGCAAGGATGGGCACCTCCCATACAAACTGAAACTTTCACAGCGAATATCTCTGGATATATTTGTAGTAGGGTACTGAAAACTGGCGTGAGGGCATGTGAGATAACTATGTATTAAACGGGTAAAACTGCTAGGTCTTGGTAAAGCAGGGATGGGCACCTCCCATACAAACTGAAACTTTCACGGCGAATATCTCTGGAAATATTTGTAGTATTTGTAGGGTACTGAAAACTGGTGTGAGGGCATGTGAGATAACTATGTATTAAACGGGTAAAACTGCTAGGTCTTGGTAAAGCAGGGATGGGCACCTCCCATACAAACTGAAACTTTCACGGCGAATATCTCTGGAAATATTTGTAGTAGGGTACTGAAAAATGGTGTGAGGGCATGTGAGATAACTATATATTAAACGGGAAAAACACTAGGTCTTGGTAAAGCAGGGATGGGCACCTCGCATACAAACTGAAATTTTCACAGCGAATATCTCTGGAAATGTTTGTAGTAGGGTACTGAAAACTGGTGTGAGGGCATGTGAGATAACTATGTATTAAACGGGTAAAAACGCTAGGTCTTGGTAAAGCAGGGATGGGCACCTCCCATACAGACTGAAATTTTTACAGCGAAAATCTCTTGAAATATTTATAGTAGGGTACTGAAAATTGGTGTTGGGCATATGAGATAATTACGTACTCAACGGACAAAAAAAAAATAAGAAAACTATCTTTGACGTCAAGAATGATATTTTTCTATGTAACTTTTTTGGACTAACTCAATATGCTAATATTTTTAAAAGCACGTGGTGTGAAACCCGCGGGTAACCTCTAGTTTATTATAATACATAAATTAAAAGTTATAAAAGAGAGATAAGAAAATTAAAAGAACTAATCAAAGCTATAGAAATAAGTACTACATGTGCTGCAACACAAAAACTAATTTTCAAGTTAAAATGTAACAAACAGTATTGATCAAAAACGCAATAGTAAAGACACATGTACAACACATGAGTTGATTATGTTTAATAATTACACTCTAGCAATTATTATTAACAACTTTGACCCATTAATGGCATGCAACAAAAACATCACAAATCACAATTCGCAAATCAACAAGAAGACGACTAATGATTTCGAGAAAAGGAACATAAAGGAAATCAGCAAAGTGCCCACATAAATCACTAACTAATAACAAGAAAATGCGAAAAAATATGTGTGTGTATCAAATAAAAACGTACTAATTAGTTAGAAAGTTATGCAACGCATGAACAAATTCTTTGCCGTACAAAAATCAATCAAAAAACAAAAAACTATTAAGTCTTAATTATGGCATAATTAGCGAGAATTAAGTAAAAGTACCAAAAAATAAAAGCTTGTAAAAATGGTTACGGGATTGCATGAGATAGAAGAAGGGGCAGTTAGGCGAGCGAATGCGACTATAAGAACGCCCACCACCTAACCGAAAGTCCGTAAGAAAATTGAGGAGCGAAAGTTTAAAAAAAAAAGAAAATTGAGCAGAAGAAGCTATAAAAAACAACACCGAAAAAAGTTTTGCAGTTATTTTCAGGCAACAAAATAACACAAGAACTTATCCAAACAGCTGTAGTAAGTGAAAGTACCCTCATACTTGTATTAGAGTTTAGTAGCAAGCAAGGCAAAATACTTAGAACAAAGTAGTGGGAAGCAGCAAGCAGTGGATGGCAAAAAATGTATACACTGTACAACAACAGCATTTTTAAGCGCGTGATAATTCCAATGAAAGAGCTAAGCCCATACAAAATACAGAACATAAAAAAAAAATTGATATAAACCTACAAAATTATTCCTTATTAAATTTTACTATATGGATCTTAACAACAATTATTCTCTACGTTTAGTATTTATCCCGGTAGGCATGGGTAACACTGCGCTGCGCCGCGCAATTGCGCTAGCGCCAACCCTGATGTTATTGCGCTAACTCCGATTTGGAATATGCGCCAACTCAATATAGCGCCAACCCCATGTAGCGCCAACTCAATATGGCGCCAACTCAATGTAGCTCCAACTCAATGTTGCGCTATTGCAATATAACACTTACTACGTTTATACTTTGGCAAATTCATGAAATCATTTCATGAATTTTCGCTGCATAAACGAATTTTCATGAATTTAATTGTCCACGAAAATTATTCATGAATTTCGCCATAATTTCATGAAATTATGAAGTACAAGTCCGGCAACGCCAAACCAATAGCTGTTCATTCAGTCAAGGCAGATTTAACAGATAGGCTCGGGGGCGAATTCAGCAATGTCCAATGTATTTTGTTATTGTAATTGGTAGTGTAATGTCAAAATTATATTTCGCCGTGGTTAAATTCTGAATTCGCTTGTGACTCATGCATTCCCATTGGCCATGATGTGAATTCGCTTAGATTTTGACATTACACACTACCTTTGTAAATAAAAAAAAAGTAGTAGCAGAATTCGCCACCGAGTATACCTGGTAAATCTGCCTTGACAGCTGATGTCGTTAGAACGTTGCCACTTTTTAAAAAAGCTGAATTTCATGAGTTCATAAATGCTGCATAAACGAGACCATTTTCGAATTCATGGAATTAAGAGTTCACGTATTCTGCCGTATAAACGTAGTAACAGACTCAATTTCGTGCGCAAAACACCACCACCAATATAGCGCTAGTGTAAAATGGCACCACCACAAAGCCAATAACAGCACAGCGTATATGACACCGTCACAATTATGTATGCTAACGCCAATACCGAACCATCGCTAATACGAAAGGGTATTGATATTTTACTTTCACAAATAAAGAAGACAAAATTGACATTATCTGTGAATAGGAGAGAAAAATATAATACAAAATAAATTAAATAAAATATTTATAGCATATAGTATATTTTTGTTACGCATGGCAAATGGTAAGGGGAAATTTCGATACAATGCGCCCGGACCCGGAATCTTTCTTTTTAATAGGGTGGAGCAGACCCTCGTATTCCATAATGAAGATGCAGCAAAACGAGATGCCAGCATATTTTCACAAATATACGCAAATGATTTTTAAAATTAAATTTAATTGTGGCACAATTATTGTGCCCGCGTGTATGTAAGCAGAATTGCGCCAAAAGAAATTAAACGGGGATAGTAGATAGTGAGAAGCGAACAAGTGTTATTTATCGATTATTCCATGGCAATTGCGCGAAAGGTGTTATTGCGCCAGAACCGTGCGCTGGCGCCACGGTTGGCGCTGGTGTTATTGTATCAGCGCCAAAAAAAATTGCGCTATTACCCATAGCTATATCCCGGTTCTACTATATGAGTCTTGGTTTTTCCTTCATTTCTCCCGACAAAATAGCCCTACAATTACACTGTGTGACAGTGAAAATGTACTTTTTGCGAGACGTACCTCAAGCTGTATGTTTAGTCAAGTATACAAAACTGCATACTTATAATTTGCAATACACCCTCAAAATCTGGAGTTAGGGGTAAAAAACACCCCTTCTCCCGAAATAACAGGAGATTGTTTCGAAATAATTCGTTATTAAAGCAAGGCTGCACAACGATATAAAAAAAAGAAATTGTTTTGTTGAGTATGAAATAAAAATTATCAAAATTATTTTGTTACGTTGATTATCAAAAAAAAAAAATTAACAAAATTACGTATTTAGTCTCGTTGATTACACAGTGCTACAAAATCAGAAAAAAAAATATGCAGGGGCTCCCACATGGTTCTTTGGTTTCGTCATGGCCCATAAAACACTACCTCATTTGCGGTTTTTCCCCATCACTTCGTTTTTAAATTTTTTGAGTACAAATATAATACAACTCTGAAATTATTGAAATTACAACTTCGAGATGCTATAACTTTCTTGTTTCTTGATCGAATTCAATTTTTTTTTCTTTTATTTGAAAGATGCTACTTTTACCTTTCAAACAAGCAAAATAGTTTGCAAATCGACCTAAAAATGACCAAGTTTTGGTCCTTTATTTCAAAAAAAAATTAAATTTTTCTAAAAATATTGGTTTTCGGCACGTTTTTATTGGATTTTGAAGTTACAAACAATGGGTTTTAAACCTTTATAACAAAATACATAAAATCAGCTTTCCAAAAAGCAAAAGTAAATTAAAATTGATTCAAAATTACGGTAGTAGTGTTTCATAAAGTGAGTAAGCCTTTGTTTTTGTGTTTTAAAAATGTTTTTTTTTTTTTTTTTATAGATTAATATTTGCATACAAAGTAGGTATGAACTTCACAAAACTGAGTATAGAGCGATCTGAGTGTGCTCTTTGTTACTTGTGAGAATTGGTCAGTTTACCTACTTTAAATTTTTTCCCAAGAGATTGGCGTCTATTCATCGACGGTTCAACAAAAAGTACACTTGAAATGTTTATTATCTAATTGCATATTCTAGTAGTTTCATTTAATTTTTAAGGTTTGAAGGCTGTGCTTTTATGCAACACTGGCATATATCCATCAGTCCTACTGGCCTACGCTACCGATATTAAAGAATCATATGACAGTATGCCTAATTGTAGCTGACTTCAAGGTACTCAATATTTTAAATGGTATTCAGGGTGGAAATACGAAGTATCCATGCTATTTCTGCGAATGGGACAGCCGATCAATTAGCCTACACTACAAACAAAAGGATTGGGCTCCACGTCCATCGTTTGTAGTTGATGAAAAAAATACTATAAATATTCCCTTAGTTAATCCAAACTAGTAAAAGCGCGGCTGCCTTCGGCCGTACCGAAGACTTCATACCTTTCATGAGTGGGGAAATGAAAAGTTACCTATGCATGTATGTACATTAAGCCGTATCACGAAAATAAAGTTTGCGTGTGTCAGTTTTATTTGAACACTTATGTCGAAAAAATATTTTTGGTGTAAAAAAATTTTTTTTAGGCCCGCGTTAAAAACAGCTAAATCGCGTTTTTTGTAATAACTTCCTTATTTGATGTCGGATCTCTATCATCTTAATGTCGCTGAAAAGGTCTCACCCAGCACTATATTTGGCCCATATGAAGTTTCGACCTCAAAGGTTGTTCTGATTTTTACCTTTAAAAATTTTGAAGTTACTATCCCTAGATTTTTTTATTTTTATCACTAATACAAAGCTCTCAAAAAACCTTGAGGATACCGCTAAAAAAGTTGTAGCCTTTATTCACAAACAAAAAAGTTATACCGTTTTAAAATCAGGGAACCTGTGTTTTTTGAAAAATTATCCCAAGTTCTTATTTATATGAGGCAGTAACGCCATATAGTATGAGTTTTTGATTAAAAAGCATTCTAAGTCCCCGATGTAACAGCGATGGAACAGATACCAATACTTAACACATAATATGCAATAAATTATTGATGATTGGACTATTCGTGCTGATCAACGTTATTTATATTGAATGATAATGGCTGTAGTGAAGATTTGGCAAGTATTCAAGGGACCTCTAAGCACGGCGCGCTGGCTTATAACGGCTTCACGATTTCTGCATCCGTGCATATCGTAAAATCATCCAAGTTATTTAGAAAACTTCTAGAGTTCGTTGTAAAATTATACGCGCCTAAAGAGACAACGGAAGTCTAAATGTATTATCAATACTTGCGCTGGATGCGTCGTGTGCCCCTAGAAATGCAGTTAATTATTCAGCCTACAATTGAAAACAACGCATTTTACTTAAATCCCGAAAACATCTTCTTGCCTATGATAACCGAGACCGAAAATGGCGATAAATGGGAGCTAATACGGATTTTCTAAAAACGCGATCGTAATCTGGAGCCAAAAATTAAGCTGACGTGTTTCGCCGTTTCTCTGTGGTATTTTTGCCTCCCTACTGTGTAATTTTTTATAAAAAAACAAGTGTTTCATTTTACAATGTTATAACTTTTTTGTTTGTTAATAAAGGCTACAACTTTTTTAGCGGTATCCTCATGGTTTTTTGAGAGTTTTGTATTAGTGATAAAAATAAAAAAATCTAGGGATAGTAACTTCAAAATTTTTAAAGGTAAAAATCAGAACAACCTTTGAGGTCGAAACTTCATATGGGCCAAATATAGTGCTGGGCGAGACCTTTTCAGCGACATTAAGATGATAGAGATCCGACATCAAATAAGGAAGTTATTACAAAAAACGCGATTTAGCTGTTTTTAACGCGGGCCTAAAAAAAATTTTTTTACACCAAAAATATTTTTTCGACATAAGTGTTCAAATAAAACTGACACACACTAAACTTTTTTTTGTCCATATAACGTGATACGGCTTAATGTACATAGCCTGATTTAGTACGTATAATTTATAATTTCAATTGTGTGGGTTATTTATGGAAGGATTTATTAGAAACAAGTAAGGAAGCCTAAGTTCGAGTGGAATCGAACATTAGATACTCAGCTGTATGTTTTCATTGTTTGTTTGCGTTTGATGGATTTTATATAAAGCGAGTGCTGCATAAAGTGGGCGTAGCCACGCCCATTTTCAAAATTTTTATCAGTCATCCAACTAAGCATATGAATATTATTCTTTGTGCAAAATTTTATTCCTTTATGACTTCCAGTTACAAAGATGTCACGTTACAAATTTCCAAAGCGTGTTCCAGAAATATCTTTGCTAAAAAGTAGACGTGGTCATAAACCGATTTCAATAAATTTTTGCGTGTCTATTAGTACAAGTTATAAAAGTGTACAAACCAAGTTTCATCATAATATCTGAAATATTTGTCGAGTTATGGGCTCCGAAATCTCGTAGATTCCTTTATCTAAAAGGAGGCGGTGCCACGCCCATTTTCCAAAATTTTTATATTTTTTGTTTCCGGTCTATTGTAGAAATCATACCACAAAATTTCAATGAATTATCTTTACGTTTGACAAAGATATCGCTTAAAATGTTTTCATTAAGTCACTTTATAGTTCCCATATATAAAAGTGGGCGTGACCGTCAACCGGTTTCTCTAAAATTTTGAACATGTATTACCACAAGTAATAAAAGTGTACACACCAAGTTTCGTCATTATATATAAATTATTTGTCGAGTTATGGGCTAAGAAATCTCGTATATTCCTGTTTCTAAAAAGAGGCGGTGCCACGCCCATTTTCCAAAATTTTTGTGTTTTTTGTTTTATGTCCATAGTTGGACTCCTGCCATAAAATTTCAATGATATATCTTTATATTTGACAGAGATATGGCTTAAAATGTTTTTATTAGGCCACTTTATAATACCCATATATAAAAGTGGGCGTGGTCGTCAACCGATTTTGGCAATTTTTCGTCCAAACATTTGTCTAAGTAATTATATCACGCCTACCAAATTTCATCGATATACCTTCAACGGTTTCTGAGTTATGACTCATAAAACTTTCAATGTTTGCCCCTTAATAAGTGGGCGTGGCACCGCCCATTTTCCAAAATTTCACCACATTTCTTCATAAGGGCCTGAGGTCAATACGTGGGTGAAATTTTATCACTCCAGCTCTATTAGTTACTGAGATACAAAATTTCCGATTTTTACTATATAGGGGAGGTGGGCGTGGTCATGGTCCGATTTCGCCCATTTTCAATACCGTCCGTTCCTGTCTTGATACCAACTTGCATTCCAAATTTCATCAAAATATCTCAATTTTTGCGCGAGTTATCGTGCGTACAGACGGACAGACGGACAGACGGACGGACGGACGGACGGACGGACATGGCTCAATCGATTTCTCTTTTCACCCTGATCATTTTGATATATATAAGTCTATATCTATCTCGATTATTTCATTCTGTTACAATCCACCGTTAGGAAATCAAAACTATAATACTCTGTGTACTAGTACAGCTGAGTATAAAAATGGTGTCTGAGCTATTTAAATAGAGGGGTTATACGACAAAATGTGTACATCTGAACAATCGGTTGTATGGGAGCTATATGTTACAATGGTCCGATCTTGACAATTTTCGGTAACTCTATTTGGGCCGATATCGGTAAAAATACTTCAAAGTTTCATGTCATTATCTGTTAAAATTGAGAAGTTATACCCCAAAATGTCCATATCTGAACAATCGGTTTTAGGGGAACTATATGTTATAGTGGTCCGATCTTTACAATTTTCGGTAACCTTGTTTAGGCCAATATGGGTACAAATACTTCAAAGTTTCACGCCGTTAGCTGTTTAAATGGGGAAGCTATGCAGAAATTACACCCCAAAATTTTAATATATGTATATCTGAATAATCGGTTGTTTTCTATATGTTATAGTGGTCCGATTCGGCAGATTCCGACAAATGATCAGCTGCATATAACAACCTACCTGTATTCCAAATTTCATTCAGATATCTCAAAAACTGAGGGACTAGTTTGCGCTCACACAGACGGACGGACGGACAGACGGACATGGTTTAATCGACTCAGCTCGTGATTCTAATCATATCGGTATATATTTTGGCGGGTCCCCCACGCTTCCTTCTGGTACTTTCGACAAAAATTTTTTGGCACAAAGTTATAATACCATTTCATTCTCATGAAAGGTATAAAAACAAAAAAAAAAACACACAAGGCCTACTCACTTTATGAAACACTACTACCATAATTTTGAATCAATTTTAATTTACTTTTGCTTTTTGGAAAGCTGATTTTATGTATTTTGTTATAAAGGTTTAAAACCCATTGTTTGTAACTTCAAAATCCAATAAAAACCTGCCGAAAACCAATATTTTTAGAAAAATTTTATTTTTTTTGGAATAAAGGACCAAAACTTGGTCATTTTTAGGTCGATTTGCAAACTATTTTGCTTGTTTGAAAGGTAAAGGTAGCATCTTTAAAATAAAAAAAATTGAATTCGATCAAGAAACAAGAAAGTTGTAGCATCTCGAAGTTGTAATTTCAATAATTTCAGAGTTGTATTATATTTGTACTCAAAAAATTTAAAAACGAAGTGATGGGGAAAAACCGCAAATGAGGTAGTGTTTTATGGGCCATGATGAAACCAAAAAACCATGTGAGAGCCCCTGCATTTTTTTGGTGTAGCACAGTGTTATCAAAAAAAAAAATATCAAAATTATTTCGTTTCGCCGATCATCAAAAATGATTATAAACGAAACGAAATTCTTTTTGATATTTGTGTTTGATAACACTGGATCACGAAATGAACGTCTGTACTTTGGACGTGACTATCTTATCTATATGTAAAATCGGTCACTGATTCCGAAAGTCGGGTTCATTTTTAATTCTATTGGAATGTTTTTGAGATATCGGTAATTTACCGTTATTTGGCAAATGGCTCCACTTAATCCTGTAGCTCCATTCCATTAGCAAAAAAATGAGCTATCAACGAAGAAAATCTATGGTAAAATGGAAAAGTTATAGGCGATTAAGTGAATACAGTCAAGTCGCGCAATGCATCTGCACGGGTATATTTTATGCATGTCATTATGTATTTGTTATGTATTTTTTGGCTGTAGAGCAGTGTTCGCCTCGAAAAAAGTACTTTACATTTTTTTTACTTCGTAACGCAGTGTTATTGCACAGCTTTTCTTGCCCTGTAGGGAAAATCTCTAGTTCCGAACTAGGTCGCTTCTAGTGCATTTTTCGACACTACTAGTGTGAGCTAAATCTCTTTTGCATGTTATCAACTGGCGAATTTAACACGGCGATGTCCTAGGCGGTGTCAATTGTCCCTCTCTGCACTACATTTTCGATAGTTCCGAACTAGTACTAAATTCTACAGTTTACACTAGTTCGTTTATTGACACAATTTCGATAGTTCTGAACTAGCTACAAGTACCTAAAAATACTACAGTTTTACATCTGCAGCTTAAGTGCAACATTTTATACACTTCATGCAAGTGTCGCGATGGCCGATTGGCTAACGCATGTGCCTTTCAATCTGAGGGGCGCGGGTTCGAATCCTGTCGGTGTCAAGGTGGATGATAATTTTTATACTCAGCTGTACTAGTACACAGAGTATTATAGTTTTAATCACATAACGGTGGATTGTAACAGAATGAAATAATCGAGATAGATATAGACTTATATATATCAAAATGATCAGGGTGAAAAGAGAAATCGATTGAGCCATGTCCGTCCGTCCGTCCGTCCGTCCGTCCGTCTGTCCGTCCGTCCGTCCGTCTGTAAACACTCTAACTCGCGCAAAAATTGAGATATTTTGATGAAATTTGAAATGCAAGTTGGTATCGAGACTGGGACGGTTGGTATTGAAAATAGGCGAAATCGGACCATGACCACGCCCACTTTTCCTATATAGAAAAAATCGGAAATTTGGTATATCTGTCACTAATATAGCTACAGCGATGAAATTTCACCCACGTATTGAGCTCAGGCCCTTATGAAGAAGTTTGATGAGATTTTGGAAAATGGGCGGTGCCACGCCCACTTATTAAGGGTTAAACATTGAAAGTTTTATATGTCGTAACTCAGATACCGTTGAAGATATATCGATGAAATTTGGTACACGCGATATACTTACTTAGGCAAATGTTTGGACTAAAAATTGCCAAAATCGGTTGACGACCACGCCCACTTTTATATATGGGTATTATAAAGTGGCCCAATAAAAAAATTTTAAGCTATATCTCTGCCAAATATAAAGATACATCATTGAAATTTTATGGCAGGAGTGCAACTATGGACATAAAACGAAAAACACAAAAATTTTGGAAAATGGGCGTGGCACCGCCTCTTTTTAGAAGCAGGAATATACGAGATTTCTTAGCCTATAACTCGACAAATAATTTATATATAATGACTAAACTTGGTGTGTGACCGCTGTGGTGCAGTGGGTAGAGTTCTCGCCTGCTATGCCAGAGGTCTCGGGTTCAAACCACGGTCCGAGCAAAACACCAAAAACAATTTTTCTAATTAGTAAAAATCCAATTATTGGGTTTTTTAAGAGCAGCGGTCACCTCTCGGCAGTGGGCGGCATACCCTCCGAGTGTATTTCTGCCATGAAAAAGCTTCTCACAAAAAATGCATTCGCCGTTCGGAGCCGGCATAAAACTGTAGGTCCACCCAATTAGTAGGAAAAACAAAAAGGAGCACACCTCGAATTGGGAGAGAAGCTCGGCAATAAAACTCGTCAGAGTTATAATAGCGCCATTGTATTATTATTAAACTGGGTGTGTACACTTTTATTACTTGTGGTAATACATGTTGAAAATTTTAGCGAAATCGGTTGACGACCACGCCCACTTTTATATATGGGTGTTATAAAGTGACCTAATAAAAACATTTTAAGCGATATCTTTGTCAAATGTAAAGATAATTCATTGAAATTTTGTGGTATGATTTCTACAATAGACCGGAAACAACAAATAGAAAAATTTTGGAAAATGGGCGCGGCACCGCCTCTTTTTACATAAAGGGATATACGAGATTTCTTAGCCTATAACTCGACAAATAATTGAGATATTATGACGAAAC
Source organism: Urophora cardui (assembly GCA_960531455.1). Taxonomy (NCBI): domain Eukaryota; kingdom Metazoa; phylum Arthropoda; class Insecta; order Diptera; family Tephritidae; genus Urophora; species Urophora cardui. Next base: position 34,653,168 of record OY482670.1, on the reverse strand, counting down.
TTGGTTTATACACTTTTATAACTTGTGTTAATAGACATGCAAAAATTTATTCAAATCGGTTTATGACCACGCCTACTTTTTAACAAAGATATTTCTAGAATACCCTTTGGGAATTTGTAACGTGACATCTTTGTAACTAGAAGTCATAAAGGAATGAAATTTTGAGCAAAGAATAATATTCATATGCTTAGTTGGATGACTGATAAAAATGCTGAAAATAGGCGTGGTCACGCCAACTTTATACAGCACTCGCTTTATATAAAATACACCGTGATTCTATCAAACGCAAACAAACAATGAAAGCATACAGCTGAGTATCTAATGTTCGATTCCACTCGAACTTAGGCTTCCTTACTTGTTTTTTATTTTTGTTTTTTAACTAATATTTTTTTATTTTTTTATTTAATAAAAATTTACAATAATATTTAAAAAGTAATAAAATAAAAAAAATAAAAAAAAAGCCTGAGGGATCGGAAAAGCGTAATTAGGGGAACATTTCATTTCATACAAGATGCAAATAGAAAACTCTTTATATATAATGCTTCACTAAACATCTGAGAATTGCAGAAATATACAAAGCCGACGGCAATTGAACGAACGAAAAACTTTCATAGAATTTTTGTCACTTCGAAATTGCATACAAATCAAAGTGTGTCTTATAATGGTCACTCAATTCAATCCTTCTGGACTGGTGAGGATCTAACTACAATTGATCTAGTTCCCCTTTGACACCTTTTCGCTAGTTCGGAACTAGAAATTTTGCTCACTAGTTATTGAGTTCCCTGCAGGGTATATACACAAATTAGCAACAAAATTATTTTTGTCAGATAAGCAATAATGAGTGTCGTTCGTTTTGTTCGACGTCACCGGCTGTTGAAAAATTTGTCCGTATATTAAAAAGTGTGCGCAAAACTTCAGTAAAAAGTGGTAAGAGAACAAAGAGGGCAAAAAGTTTAGTTTTAAAGTATGTAGTTTGAGAGAGAAAATTGCTCGACATTTTGGCAAATGTTGCCTTTTCTTAAGCTATCCTTTTGAGAATGAAATGTTAACGTTGATGGGGTGGAGGCAGAAATGTTTTGCTTTTCTTTAATTAATATCGCCGCGATTTCTAACCTAATTTTAATTTATTTCACACAGAACATGAGAATTCTACATTGGGCATTATTCCTCAAACTGAAACTCATAAGAAATTGTATACGTGATGATTTCACAAATGTTTATTAATAAATTCATCTCAATAACTTATGATTACATATTTGCATACATACATACATAACATAAATAAATACAAACTTCGTTGTTTATCAAATAAGCAATGAGTATCGACATTTTTTTCGACATTTTCAAAAATTTGAAAATTTCTACATTGTTTTTTTCGACATTTCGAGGGTATTCCATTTACATACATACATAACATAAATAAAAAAAGACCGAAAAAAAAATGTCGAATCATAAAATGTCGAAGCAAAAAATACCGAATTTTAATCATGTAAAAATTTGGAAAAATTTCTAATATAGTATTAAAAAATAGCCCAACTTATGGAAGCTCGAATTTTACACATCAATAATAAAAAATAAAAAAAATAACCCTCAGCCGGCAGAATTCTCTTTCCTGAGTAATATCTATGGCCCGGTCCACAGTGCTTTTGCGCAGAACACTTTTCTGCGTTGGCGGCCTTCGGCCGCGCTTATAAAAAATAACCCTGGGCTACGCCATCCGTCCGGCTACCGCCACGGTGATGTCTTCTGCGTAGTAGGTACACCCTTCAGCGGCGGCGATAAAAATGTAAGTATACAAATTTCGGCCTTTTTCGGTAATTTTCCTCATTTCGACATTTTTTAATTCGGTCAAAAATGTATTCGGTATAATAAGTACTCGGTTGGTCCATAGCGAGCACTCCATGGATTAGCGAATGGAGTACTCCGAATTTTTGCAGGGATATATATGTATTTTATATGTATGTATACATATATGTTATTACGTATCAGAGCTCAGATAAGACTCGGCATGTGGTTTTTTAAATATGATCTTCAACGTTGTTTATTTAGTAATCTTTTGGGGATTTTGTGACGCTATCCCCGAAAAATGTGGGGATTTCGTGTTTGGGGATTTTTATTTTAAGGATTTTGATTTTGGGGATTTTTTTTTTTGGGGATTTTGTGCGTTGGGGATTTTGTTTTTTGGGGATTATGTGGCACTCCCTGAAAGTAGAGGCTAAATTAGAAGACCCGTATCGCGGCGTTTTCTTAGTTTAATTCGAATTTGTTTTTAACCCTTTTGAACTTTACAGGCAAATACCGATTTTCAGCATATTGTTTGTATGGTTTTTTGGCTATAACTCGTAGACTAATTGAGAGTTTTTTGTTGGAGTGACATGGGTTCTATAACATTTTTCTCTACCTCTTATAGTTTCTGAAATATTGATGACTCAATTTGAATTTTTTCGATTTTTTAAAGAAAAAATTGACTGTCAGGCAATATTTTCGGGTTTACTCCTTTACGTGAAGCTACATTCTATTAGCAAAAAAATTAGCTATCAACGAAGAAAATCCATGGTAAAATGGAAAAGTTATAGGTCAAGTAAATACAGCCAAGTCGCGCAATGCTACTACATGGACATATTTTATGCATGTTATACCCGTAAATGGGCTCGTATCTACTGCGCTGCCAATACGCTGCTACTGCAAATGTTGAAAAAAATTTTTTTTTCATGCTTTCTGAATATATTTTCCACAAAACTAAGTCTTTTTTCTTTCTGTTTGAAAAAAATATAATTTTGAAATGTTGAAATGTCATCAGATTCAGTTGGCAACTGTTGAGCGAGTTGATCAAGATGCTGATACAAGAGATGAATTTTGTACGACATATTAACCCCAATTTCATCGAAAGCTGCCAACATGTTTGCAACAGATTCCCTGTAGTTGTGTTTGCGTTCTTTACCCAAAAGTCCTTTAATGACTGCTTTAGGTTACTACCGATAACTGGCAGTGATAATGTGTAAAGATATTTATAAGGCTTAACACATATAATATATGTATATATTTTAATTTTTACATGATATGCATGAAAAGCATGTAATAAAATATAGTGGTTTTAATCATAGAGGCAATTCAGTTATGTTAGTAAATATTCAAATTGCATAAAAAGAGAGGAAGAGGGAGAGAGATAATTTGCGCTTTAACCAGATAACCGGCCAGAGTAGGTTTCGGAATAAAATCATAGAGATAGTTCCCCATCATTTATATCGAGGAGCGTTGTTTTAAAGGTTTTAAGATGCCAGACTTCTCTCAAATTTGGCATTCGATCACAGGGGATTTCGATCTCTATAGCGTTCTCTCATTTCCATATGAGACTGCTTGTTTAAAGGTTCCATGTAATAATAGAGGGAATTAGTGGTATTTTTGGATTCATTTAACATTTCTCTAAGACCCTCTCACTTGTCTGTAGGATGATATTAAGTTATTTTAGTATCCTCAAATGAGAATTGATGCGCCATTTACTGTAGATTTTCCAAAATCTTAAAATTTTAGAGATATTTGTTCTTTTTATGTGTGGAAATTAGGGTGGTCCTCAAATGTATGGAGAAAAGTTCTATACCTTATTTCTTCAACCTCAAGGTCGACCTTAGGTCGATGCTAATATAGTCGAAGATACAACATATAAATGTTTATCCGGACCGGAGGCGGTTAAGGGGTGTTGCACAAGAATCAAAATTCTGAAAACTTTATTGAGACTGAAAAAATTGAATTAAATTTTTTGTACAGATAATACCCAAAATCGTTAGGCCTGTACTTAAGCATACCCAGAGCTGTAAAAAGCTGCAATCATTCTTCCCAGCAATCATTGATTGTTCTACCAGTTTTATTGCAATGAAAATTTATTGCAGTTTTTTGATTGTAAAAATTGCAATTTGAAATAATTTGTGTTCCATAGATTGCAATAAACATTTATAAAAAAATTTTTGATTGTAAAAAAACAACAATCAGCAATAATTTACCTTCCATTTATTGCAATAAACGTTTATTGAAATTTTTGGGGATCAAGTTCATTGCAATAAAATTTATTGAAATTTTTTGATTGTACAAATTTTCAATACAATAATTTACAAAAATTTCATTGCAATAAACATTTCTCATAAATAACTTTCATTGTAAAAATTACAATAGCAATAATTGTATTGGAATAAATTTTCATCGTAAATCAAATTGATTGAAAAATTTTTGATTGCAAGGCTTGCAATAGCAATAATTTTCCTCATAACTTTATATGTATGTACGCATGTATTGGGACTGATGAAAGGCAAGCGCCTGGGTAATTCTAGTAATACCCGGCATTTATATAACACGGTTATCCGCGTAATACACCATTTCCCGGGTACATATTTATGTATGTACATTAGGGTGTCCTTAAAATCAAATTAGCGATTTTGTTCGATCTCGCTCCCTACATCGTTAACAGCATGATCAAAGATACCATAAATAAATTTTGGTCCCGATCGGAGACGGTTAAGGGGTGTCGCAAAGGGCTCAAAGTTTAGATAACCATATGGGACTCCTGGCGACACCCCTTAACCGTCTCCGATCAGGACCATAATTTATACTTGGTATCCTTGAGTACAAGACTATCGACTTTCGTCATTAGATAAAAGAAATTAATTAAATTTTTTGGTCTTTTATGGTAGTCCGAACTTTTACCCCTCTGTGACAACCCTGAACCGCCTCTGATCGAGACAAAAATTTGCATTTAGTATTTTTTTTGAGTACAGGACAATCGATTTGTGCATTAAATATGGGCGATTCCAGAATGCCGAACGTGACGTTCGTACGCTTTTAAAGCTAAATAAAGTATGCATAGCGTTCAATATTTTTCTTCTGATTTTCACTTTTAGAAAGCACTTCAGCAGCACTATAATCGGTGACAATAAGAAGTAGTATCGATTTCAACCTTCTGAGATATTAGCATTTAAAGGGTGATGGCGAACATGTCAAAATGAAGATCAAATTTTTAGGTGCTAATAGAAAAGTGCAAAATTCTGCGAATTTTGTTCCAACATTTAAAAAGTCATGATTAGAGATCAAAGTAGAATAATGTGGCTCTCCATTGATGGTTTTACTGTGAAAATATATGCACTAGTTTCATTTTTATAAGCTTAAGAAAAAATTTATAACGTGACATGGCGGACGCGACAAAATTTCCCAACCGGGGTCATAACGATTAGTTCATCATCTTTCTCATCATCTTATCATCCAGACTTTATACAGATTGACCAGTACCGTGTGCCCTACACCATCCAATATGTACATACATACATACATATGTACCGTGAAATGTGTGTGTGATATAAATGCCGGGTATTACTCGAATTACCCAGGCGCTTGCCTTTCGTCAGTCCCAATGCATGCGTACATATAAAGTTATGAGGAAAATGGTTGCTATTGCAATCCTTGCAATCAAACATTTTTCAATCAATTTGATTTACGATGAAAATTTATTACAATACAATTATTGCTATTGTAATTTTTACAATGAACATGATTTACGTGGGAAGTTTATTGCAATGAAAAATTTTGTAAATTATTGTAATGAAATGATTTACTAGAAAAGTGTATTGCAATGAAATTTTTTTAAATTATTGTAATTGTAATTTTTACAATTAAAATGATTTACGGTGAAAGTTGATTGCAATGAAACTTTTGTAAATTATTGCAATTCCAATTTCTGAAATCAAAATGATTCATGGTGAAGGTCGATTGCAATAACATATTTCTAAATCTTTGAAATTTTTATTTTTACAATCAAATTTACTAGCAATATGATTTACAATCAAAGCTGTTTACAATAAAATACACTTTTTATGATTGCAATACAATCTGATTGCAGCTTTTTACAGCTCTGAGCATACCAAATATAAATTTTGGTCCCTATAGGAGACGGCTAAGAGGTGTTGCATAGAAGTCAAAGTTAATATTGCCATATGGAACCCCCGTGGCGACACATATTAAATTGGGTTCAAAAGTTCGTTTCTATTGGATTTTAATATTTTAAACTCATTTTTTTTTTTGAATAAAACTCATAGTTGTTGCGGTCCCATTTGGAATGAACTGCTATTAATAGTAAGTACATAAAGTAACCTTCAACTTCTCAAAACAGAATCAAATCAAACAAATCAAGGAAGAGTTAAAAATCATTTAGTTCATCCACCTTGCATATGTGTGTGTGTGCGTGTGTGTTGGTATAACAAAATCTAATTTAATTTAAAACTTTCTCCGTTTCTTGTGAAAATCCCAAGATATGTTTGCATGCTAAATGACATGGCAGAATGAGAAAAGGAGAAGCCTTAGATTACAGATGGTGTACTTATTTACATACATATGTATATATGTATGTATGTATGTATGTACGTTCGTAAGTAAAACATATTCAATTGCGTATAATTTAACAAATTTTCCAAAGCTAAAAAGTCGAAGGCCATCGACAGACCGACCAAACGTCTTAGCGACATTATGCGGTTTGTTCGATTATGAAAAGCTTGCCTACAAGGATTCGGTCAAACCTTTTGTTAAACGGTTTTATTTAGCTCAACCCGTTTGTTAAACGGTTTTATTTAGCTCAACCCGTTTGTTTTATTTATTATTATTTATTCTTGGGTCAAATTTAGTAATTCAAATTTCACCCTCTTCCTGTCAACCGATTAATCTGAAATTTTGCACGCATGTATAACCCAGATGACAATGCAATATTATGAAAAAAAAATTCCGATAGGTGGCGCGTGGGTCGCTATATTTACAAAAATCGCATTTATGGTCCTATTTGGCTGAAATTCGGAACATGTATTACTACCTTGAAAAGAAATATTTTCTTAAAAAAAAAATTCCGCTAGGTGGCGCGTGGGTCGCTATATTTACAAAAATCGCATTTATGGTCCGATTTGGCTGAAATTCGGAACATGTATTACTACCTTGAAAAGAAATATTTTCTTAAAAAAAAAATTCCGCTAGGTGGCGCGTGGGTCGCTATATTTACAAAAATCGCATTTATGGTCCGATTTGGCTGAAATTCGGAACATGTATTACTACCTTGAAAGGAAATATTTTCCTAAAAAAAACTTCCGATAGGTGGCGCGTGGGTCGCTATAGAGGCGTTGGACTGCAATAAACTAACGGGCAAGAAACCTTGCAATAATGAAGCACTAAATGAATTAAACAGAATGCGAAATAAAAACTAAAAACTAGAAAATAAAAATAGGTAAAAAAACTTTTTAAGTTAAACGGTTTTATGTTATACATACATTGCAATGTTTAAGATAAATGTACTAAAAACCAAAAAATAATAAAATAGATACAGTCGTGGGAATTATAAACATTTGCATAGACTAGACTAAAATAAAACCGGGGGGCACGTCAATTGTCTACAAATTATCGACTTAATGTGCGATAGAAGAATCGTTTAATTCGTCGTTAGGCAGTTGGCCCGCAGACGGTGAGGAAAATACTTACTATTTTCTTGCTCATGGAAATTCCAATAGTTATACACTCCATGTTAATAAAAGAGATGTTTCAACTAGTTTATCGTTGGACATTCACACGAGGAATCGTTTCACTGCTCGTAGTTTGTCTTTAATCGACAAAACATATGATAAAAGTACTACTCGCTCACCACTATGAAACCCTAAAACTCGCTTATAATCGAGCTTGCTAGCTTTTTTCCACATTCTAGCCCTACTTATCACACGTCCATCGTTGTCGGTTGAACAACTGCCTAATTATAGTGTAACATTACAAAACAAACATTTTAATCAACGATTGTAGACAATTGACGTGCCCCACGGTTTTATTTTAGTCTAGTCTATGCAAATGTTTATAATTCCCACGACTGTATCTATTTTATTATTTTTTGGTTTTTAGTACATTTATCTTAAACATTGCAATGTATGTATAACATAAAACCGTTTAACTTAAAAAGTTTTTTTACCTATTTTTATTATTCTGGTTGTTGCTGTTGTTGTTGCATAGCAGTTTTGCTATCAGCAGGGATGCCTTACAATGACAAATGATGAATTGTATAGCAAAAGCAGGAAGAAAGCGAAATAATATCTACACGTGTCTATCTATGATTTTCATGTTGTTCTCCATTTTTTCTTGTGCTCTGCAGCCACAACAACAACTTTCACAAACAAGCAACAACTTGAACATGTCCCACTCACCGTCGAGCTCAAGTTCACGACGACAACATTGTTATGCCTAAAAGATTTTCCCAAACATGCATAATTTATTTATGGAGTTAAGAAATTTTAAATGTAAATACTAAATAACAAAATGTGCAGGTTGGGTCTAGGGAAGTTATATCAATTTGCTGTATCTGTGTATGTATGTGGGTCTTCTTCATCACTCTGCAAAAGTTTATCATTTCGTAAGGTAAGTTGCTTGAGTTGAAGAAATTTTTGAATTGATTTAAACAACACTGACAACAGCACAAAAATTACATTATGCTGTTTATAAATGTTTGGTAAGACTTATCATCATCTACTTAGCAATCGTTTAGGTACATCTGCATGCCTATACATATTAGGTATGTATGTATGTTCTTTTCGCCACTCCTCCCAAAAATCTGTCAAATTAGCATTTGGAATGTACCGAGTAGAATTTTTCTTTTAAAATACTTTAAAAAACATTAGTTCGATCCGACCGCGCTTATTCTATGAGAAACCAAACTCGCTACTATAAAACAGCACATCTTGGCAGCCACGTCATTGTTGACAGCTACAAATTCGAAACCGTTAAGGACTTCGTTTATTTGGAAAGCAGTTTTAACACCCAATATAATGTCAGCACGGAAATCCAACTCTTGCCAGCAAGTGCTACTTTGGACGCTCATCGTTCCAGTACTCGTATATGGGGCAGAGGTATGGACTATATCAAAATAAGAGTTGGCGCTTAAAGTATTCCAGAGAAAAGTTCTTAGGAACATTTATGGAACTTTGCGCGTTAGCGAGGTCGAATGTTGACGGAGATTTAATGATGTGCTGTACGAGATTGACGCAGACATTAACATTTTTCAGCGAAAAACGATCCAGCGGCTGCGTTGGGCAGGTCATGTTGTGAGAATGGATGAAGTTGCTCCGGCCCAGAAAGTATTTCTATCGAGACCGGCTAAAGGCAAAAGAAAAGGGAGATCTACACTGCGTTGGTAAGATCAGTTGAAGACTGACACGCCCTCCTCGGGTATTTCCAATTGTCGCTAGGTAGCACGAAACAGACACGACTGGCGCGCTTTATTGAACTCGGCAGAAATCGTCTAGATCCTGAAGCAGATAATCTTATAAGAACACCATTGGGAACGTATTTTTTTGAAAAAGCAACTTGTTGAATTCCACTAAAATTGGTTGGAAAGTATATATGTATGTACGTCCACAGTTAGCTAAATTTGGTAAAAGGCTCTTAATCTGTACTTTTAACTCTTCATTTTTATACACTTTGAAAAGTATATCGCTTAGTGATGGGCGAGTCCGAGATGTTTAGACAATCGAGAGAATCGCCATCGTTGCAAAATCACAATCGAGTCAAAAGTTGACTCGCTCCTCGACTACACAATCGAGATGTTTTTGCGATTGTTCCGAGTCAGCGAGTCGGAGGTTGTTTCGATGACATCTCGACTACACAACCGAGATGTTTTTGCGATTGTTCCGAGTCGGCGAGTCGAAGGTTGTTTCGATGACATCTCGACTACACACGCGAGATGTTTTTGCGACTGTTCCGAGTCGGCGGGCCGGATGTTGTTTTGATGATTTGTTTTAGTTGATAAAATAAACTGAATGAGTGTTGCTGATGAAGAAAGTAGGATTGTTAATGGAAGTGAGGCAAATACATATGTAAATAAATGAACCAAATTGAAAAATATGCTATATATAGACGCTGCATTTTTGCAATCACAATTAAAGAGTGTCGTGCTTAATAAATACAATTAATTACACTGTGCTACACCAAAAAAATGCAGGGGCTCTCACATGGTTTTTTGGTTTCATCATGGCCCATAAAACACTACCTCATTTGCGATTTTCCCCATCACTTCGTTTTTAAATTTTTTGAGTACAAATATAATACAACTCTGAAATTATTGAAATTACAACTTCGAGATGCTATAACTTTCTTGTTTCTTGATCGAATTAAATTTTTTTTCTTTTATTTGAAAGATGCTACTTTTACCTTTCAAACAAGCAAAATAGTTTGCAAATCGACTTAAAAATGACCAATTTTTGGTCTTTTATTCCAAAAAAAAAATAAAATTTTTCTAAAAATATTGGTTTTCGGCACGTTTTTAGTGGATTTTGAAGTTACAAACAATGGGTTTTAAACCTTTATAACAAAATACACAAAATCAGCTTTCCAAAAAGCAAAAGTAAATTAAAATTGATTGAAAATTACGGTAGTAGTGTTTCATAAAGTGAGTAAGCCTTTGTTTTTGTGTTTTAAAAATGTTTTTTTTTTTTTTATAGATTAATATTTGCATACAAAGTAGGTATGAACTTTCACAAAACTCAGTATAGAGCGATCTGAGTGTGCTCTTTGTTACTTGTCAGAATTGGTCAGTTTACCTATTTTAGATTTTTTCCCCAAGAGATTGGCGTCTATTCATCGACGGTTCAACAAAAAGTACATTTATGGAAGGATTTATTAGAAAAAATGGTGTCTGAGCTATTTAAATAGAGGAGTTATACGACAAAATGTGTACATCTGAACAATCGGTTGTATGGGAGCTATATGTTACAATGGTCCGATCTTGACAATTTTCGGTAACTCTATTTGGGCCGATATAAAAATACTTCAAAGTTTCATGTCATTATCTGTTAAAATTGAGAAGTTATACCACAAAATGCCCATATTTGAACAATCGGTTGTAGGGGAACTATATGTTATAGTGGTCCGATCTTTACAATTTTCGGTAACCTTGTTTAGGCCAATGTGGGTACAAATACTTCAAAGTTTCACGCCGTTAGCTGTTAAAATGGAGGAGTTATACACCAAAATGTGTATATCTGAACAATCGGTTGTAGGGGAACTATATGTTATAGTGGTCCGATCTTGACAATTTTCGGTAACCTTGTTTAGGCCAATATGGGTACAAATACTTCAAAGTTTCATGTCCGTAGCTGTTTAAATGGGGAGGCTATGCAGAAATTACACCCCAAAATTTTCATATATGTATATCTGAATAATCGGTTGTTTTCTATATGTTATAGTGGTCCGATTCGGCCGATTCCGACAAATGATCAGCTGCATATAACAACCTACCTGTATTCCAAATTTCATTCAGATATCTCAAAAACTGAGGGACTAGTTTGCGTTCACACAGACGGACGGACGGACAGACGGACATGGCTTAATCGACTCAGCTCGTGATTCTGATCATATCGGTATATATTTTGGGGTCCCCCACGCTTCCTTCTGGTACTTTCGACAAAAAATTTTTGGCACAAAGTTATAATACCATTTCATTCTCATGAAAGGTATAAAAACAAAAAAAAAAAAACAAGGCCTACTCACTTTATGAAGCACTACTACCGTAATTTTGAATCAATTTTAATTTACTTTTGCTTTTTGAAAAGCTGATTTTATGTATTTTGTTATAAAGGTTTAAAACCCATTGTTTGTAACTTCAAAATCCAATAAAAACGTGCCAAAAACCAATATTTTTAGAAAATTTTTATTTTTTTTTTGGAATAAAAGACCGAAAATTGGTCATTTTTAGGTCGATTTGCAAACTATTTTGCTTGTTTGGAAGGTAAAAGTAGCATTTTTCAAATAAAAGAAAAAAAATTGAATTCGATCAAGAAACAAGAAAGTTATAGCATCTCGAAGTTGTAATTTCAATAATTTCAGAGTTGTATTATATTTGTACTCAAAAAATTTAAAAACGAAGTGATGGGGAAAACCCGCAAATGAGGTAGTGTTTTATGGGCCATGACGAAACCAAAGAACCATGTGAGAGCCCCTGCATATTTTTTTTTCTGATTTTGTAGCACTGTGTTATTTAAACATTAATACATTAATAAATTTTCTGAAGTGAGACGCTTACGAAACGAATTAATTTTACGAGCAGTAACAACGGCAATAGATTTGTACACTCAGAGAAAAAGCAAGCTAAATTTAAGTATAGCAGGCTTGAATCGAGCCGAAAACGTTATGAAAGTCTGTTAAGCTTGAAAATCCTAAAATCAAGAATATATTATTATTTTTAGTACGGAATTTTTGAGAAGAAAGAGCTTATATTAAGAACTTGTCGGTTTGAAAAAAGCTTGAATAAATTTCTTTTAAGCTCAACTCGTGATTGATTTAGGAATGTACAATCTTATTTTAAGAATGTTCAACTTTGCTTTAGGAACAATTATTCTTGATTTTCCACTTTTTCGAAATTCAAAATTCGAAATCATTTAACCCACCTAACAAAAATAAAAAATAAATTTATTTTATTTCTTTGTAATTATTTTTTTTTTATTTTACCAAAAAAAAAAAAAAAAAATATATATACATTTATATGGAGATGCAATTCTTATTATCACTATATATAATTCAGTCTTTAAATACATATTTATAAATAAGAAAGATCTACATATACATACATATCATATACCGAACTTATTTTAGAAAATGGTATACATTTTTCCGTAATCTTTTTAACGGTTAAAAACTCACTCAATACTTCCACTACCAACACAAGTTTTCACTACACATACCCAACGATTTTGAACCGTTTCTTACCAACGCCGGTGGTCTGGAATCCAACAATTTTGGCCACGATCTATAAAAGTCAATAGCTTCCAAATTATTAAAGTCTTGCTGTCGTAGTTCATATGTACATGCCCATTTTATTCGTTTGACCACTCCACCACATTTGATGTAATTCTTCATCTATGCCAAACTATTAAAAGCCATATTAAAACATAAGCTAAATTCTCATCAACGCGATAACTCTTACCTGTTCCTTTTTCCAAGCAAACAATTTCACGAGAAGCTCCATTCACAATCCCAGCGTGGGAATAGCTAATTGTTTTTTGGTTTTATTAATACTTTGCACACAAAAATCAACAACTATTGAAAATTATTTATTTTCTGGTAAACATTTGGCTCTGGTGGTCTTAAATTAGGAATCTCATTCTTAAACCAAGATTTTTTCGCTAGCTTAGAGTGCAAACTGTGTAAGTCCATTTTTATGAAAAAGTGTATTTTTATGTAGAACGCTAGAAAAATCAAATATGCACCGCGCTAAACAAGTCTGTGACTTGTCATATTTCTACTCGTTGTTATTCAGTTATACGCAAATTGTTAAGTCCAAAAAGCGAAGAAAATTGTTTAAGTCCAAAATATTTACATGAACAGAACATTTTTTTTCATTTCGAAATTTTTTTTTGTTTTTATCTCTCCTACAAAGCTTGAAAAAAAGGACTTATAGGGGCGTCAGAATGAATACTTTTCCGTCAATCCAGCAATCCGTTTAACTGACAGCAGAGTGGAATTACATGTATTTGAATGACGATCGACACATTCAGTACTTCAACTTTGCCGTAACAAATATATGAAATTGAAGTATGTGTCAGTTAAACGGAGCTGGATTGCCGGAAAAGTATTCATTCTGACGGGCCCATTACACAATTTGCACTCTAAGCTAGCGATACGAGTATGTAACCTATGCAAACAAAACACATACCTATCTACTCTCTGCGTAAAACAGCATCACTTTCATCTTCCTGATAGCCATGTAAAAGTTTATATTTGTTTATATTGTTGTTGGACTCTTGTTTTTCTTACTTTAACATTTCTTCTTCTATTAGTTTTGCATTTATAACTTTTCACTCATTTGCTGATGTCCGGTTACGGTCGGTAAGTTGGCCGGGTCGGCTTTCTTTATTTGTTTATGTTTATTATAAATATTTCTCATGTAACTTTTTCATTTTAATCAAATTTGTTCATACAGACATTCCAGTGTGTCTTATGCTCGGTTAGTTTTTATTGTTTTGCTATTTTTTGTTTTAGCCCTTTTTATACTCAGCTGTACTAGTACACAGAGTATTATAGTTTTAATCACATAACGGTGGATTGTAACAGAGTGAAATAATCGAGAAAGATATAGACTTATATATATCAAAATGATCAGGGTGAAAAGAGAAATCGATTTAGCCATGTCCGTCCGTCCGTCCGTCCGTCCGTCCGTCCGTCCGTCCGTCCGTCTGTCCGTCCGTCCGTCCGTCCGTCCGTCTGTAAACACTCTAACTCGCGCAAAAATTGAGATATTTTGATGAAATTTGAAATGCAAGTTGATATCGACACTGGGACGGTTGGTATTGAAAATGGGCGAAATCGGACCATGACCACGCCCACTTTTCCTATATAGAAATAATCGGAAATTTGGTATCTCAGTCACTAATATAGCTGGAGCGATGAAATTTTACCCACGTGTTGAGCTCAGGCCACTAGGAAGAAATTTGATGAAATTTTGGAAAATGGGCGGTGCCACGCCCACTTATTAAGGGTCAAACCTTGAAAGTTTTATATGTCATAACTCAGAAACCATTGAAGATATATCGACAAAATTTGGTATGCGTGATTTACTTACTTAGGCATACGTTTGGACGGAAAATAATTAAAATCGGTTGACGGCCACGCCCACTTTTATATATGTACATTACAAAGTGACCTAATAAAAACATTTTAAGCCATATCTCTGTCAAATATAAAGATCTATCAATGAAATTTTGTCGCGGGAGTCCAACTGCGGACATAAAACGAAAAACACAAAAATTTTGGAATATGGGCGTGGCACCGCCTCTTTTTATAAACAGGAATATACGAGATTTCTGAGCCCATAACTCGACAAATAATTTATATATAATGACGAAACTTGGTGTGTACACTTTCATTACTTGTGGTAATACACGATCAAAATTTTAGCGAAATCGGTTGACGACCACGCCCACTTTTATATATGAGAACTATAAAGGGGCCTAATAAAAACATTTTAAGCGATATCTTGGTCAAATATAAAGATAATTCATTGAAATTTTGTGGCATGACTATAGACCGGAAACAACAAATAGAAAAATTTTGGAAAATGGGCGTGGCACCGCCTCTTTTTACACAAAGGGATATACGAGATTTCTTAGCCTATATGTAACTCGACAAATAATTGAGATATTATGACGAAACTTGGTTTATACACTTTTATAACTTGTGTTAATAGCCACGCAAAAATTTATTGAAATCGGTTTATGACCACGCCTACTTTTTAAGAAAGATATTTCTGGAACACCCTTTGGGAATTTGTAACGTGACATCTTTGTAACTGGAAGTCATAAAGGAATGAAATTTTGCACAAAGTATAATATTGATATGCTTAGTTGGATGACTGATAAAAATTTAGAAAATGGGCGTGACTACGCCCACTTTATGCAGCACTCGCTTTATATAAAGTACACCGTGTTTCCATCAAACGCAAACAAACAATGAAAGAATACAGCTGAGTATCTAATGTTCGATTCCACTCGAACTTAGGCTTCCTTACTTGTTGGGTTTCGGTTTCTTTTTCTTATTGCGTATTTCTGTTCTTCTCCCCATACAGCTTTTGACTATCTTTTACGTAAATTATGCGAATTGTTATTGTTGTTGTTTTAACTTATTTTTATAGCTTTAACAAATATTCCGTTGTTATTGCTGTCCTTTTGCCCCTTTTCAGCTCCCCCTATCCTACGCTTACCCACCACAAATGGGAACGGCCATTCGCTCACACGTTTTACTTTCTTTTGGCTTGTCATGTCACAACACAATGATCCCTCATCATTTGGCGATTAAGCCTTAACAAAGCAGCAGCACGTGCAAATATGCAAATCCTCTTGTCTCATTGTCAGTTGTTTGTTTTGCATAAAAGTCTTAAAATGTCCAAAAAGTCTTAAGACAATCAATGCAATGCATTCATTTAGGAATTTTGTGTAATTTAGAAACCCATATCAATGTTAATTAGTGAGATCAAAATAAAGTAAAGTAAAGCGCATGGCTGGTTAGACCCTAATGAAATGTATATACTAGTAAAAGAAATGAGTAACATTTTTTTCTTTATTCTGAGAAAAAATGGGCAGAAAAAGAGATGTTTTTTCATAGAAAAGAGATTTTATATGTTGGCCTCACGATATTATTAACGATTGCTTTTAACGAAATTCTTGTCCGCATAGCAAAACTTTTTATTGATTTTTTGATAAATAAAAAAATAAATAAATAAATAATGTGTACATTGTTATCTTTTTATTATGTATAGTTTTAAGAAAATAATGTTACATTTTATTTCCGCCTGTGATGTAGTATTAAAGACTCAATGTCTTATATGCAGAGCTGGGCGATAAGGATTACGATTACAAGATGATTACGATTACAGTAATCGTAATCTTAGAAATTTTGAAATTACGATAACTGTAATCGTAATCGTCGTTACAAAAATTACGATTACTGTAATCGTAATCGTCGTTACAAAAATTACGATTACTGTAATCGTAATCGTAAGAAACTTGAAATTACGATTACTGTAATCGTAATCGTAAGAAACTTGAAATTACGATTACTGTTCTCGTTTTCTGGGATTACAATGTGTAAAAAACAGTGATATACTTACCCAACATCATTTTCCAAGAAATAATAATAATTTTTACATACATGCATACATATGTGTTTATTTCTCACACATTAAGTGAACAATTAAAACTGGGATGTGTATTAAGAAGAGAGAAAATTAGCGGAAATAATAAAGATACAAAATTAAGACTGCTGTTTGGATAATTTACATTCAATAATATTCAATATTAGCCTTAAGCAGAACTAATTTTTCAAAAGAAACATCGGAAAGTGTATGGCGTCGAGGACTGTTTATAATGCCCGCCAACGAAAGTAGCCTTTCCACAGGTGCTGACGATGTAAGCGGGGTGCTGAATCTTAAAGATGCTTTCTTTATCAGAGGATATCTTTTAAAACAGCCATGGCTACTATCAGCATCGTTCAAATACTTAAAAAATTCTTCTCCTATAATGTTTGAGCCACTACCAGGAAGCACTTCAGGTAAATCAGTGTTTTCTAAAGGTATATTGAGTTTTAAATAAAATATATATTAATCTGTTATATAGATATGTAGTTAGGTATTTACCGAAGTCAAAAAAATCTTCATCTAATATTGGCTTTTCATAGTTATGGTCATTTACATCTTCAAAAGTTGCAGTGGAGTCTTATTACTTTTTAATTTTGTTATGAGATAAACCTAAGTAATTTGTTTAGTAAAATCTAGCAATTGTAATACATATTTTTTATACATGCAAAATCCACATTTTACGAAGAAAATTAGTGTGAGCTACAGCTCGATTTTTATGCATGAGGCCATTGTCTCCAGCCCAGTAAAAGCTGCTATCTCAACCGCAAATATTTCAAAATGTATATAATATGTGTGAAATTGCAAGCTTTACATAATTATTTGTAGTTTTTAGCACTTCTTTCAGAGCCAAGCACATTTTCCTCCCTACACCTTTTAGTATCAAAAAGCAATTTTAATAATTTTTTACATGTAATTCTTAAATTTTGTAATTTAAGATTACAGAAAATAAGGATTACTGTAATCGTAATCGTAAAAAACTTGAAATTACGATTAATGTAATCGTAATCCTATGTGTAATCGATTGCACATGTAATCCTTATCGCCCAGCTCTGCTTATATGTACAAAAAATTCTTTGAATAAATTGAAATTGAAATACGCTGAGTTTACAAATTTGTTTCAAGTTATGTTCAGTTCAAGATCCTGCCTCCGACACTGGAATATGGTGTTGTGGAGTAAGTAAATTTTGCCGGGATGTGAAGTAAACTGAAAAAAGTCACTACTGCAAAATGTGGATGGGGCTACTCCAGAAACAGCGTCATTTTCAAGAATTTCAAGGTAACTTTTAATGAAAGGAGTTATGATTTTACACAAGACAAAAAAATTGATATATATCCACCTGTAGGTACGTGGAATAAACGGCTAAAGTAAATGGTGTATGCAGTTTTTTAGATACATTCCTCAGGGAAGGTAATATAATATCGTGGGCTAAATCGAACGTTTTGGTTTTTTTTCTCACGAATCTTCAACTTCATGCCCTGGATTTTTACTGATAGCGGACACTTTTGAATGAGCTCACCAAGTTTAAGTGAAGTTAAAGGTGTGTATAATAGGGCTGATAAAGAAATTTTTTTTAGAAATTTTAATAATTTTGCTCTTCAAGGCGGGTTTTTGTATTATAAAATATAGTACTAGTTTTATGGGGTTGGATAACTCCACAAATGTAAAAAAAGCCGGATACCTGAATATCATACAAAAATGTGGACCCGGATGGCCCTACAACATTTTTGGGCAATATCGGTATCAAATTAAAGGTTGTACCTAGCACTTCTATGGGAAGCCATTCCATTTTACTATGTCAAGCGTTTCACCATATACATAAAAGTAACAAAATAGACTCAAATGTCGCCGCTATTCTATAAAATATTCTATAGTCATCCTGGACCACTTACTGGCCAGTAGGTATATCGCAAATTGGGAAATAATTTGCGGGCACCTGGGTCCATATTTTTCCGCTATCCACGGTCCCGAATTTTCTAAATTTTTGTCTACATTTATTGAGTTATCCGATCTCAGAAAACTATAACTAAGATCCAAAAAGGCGCTTTCAATAGCAAAATTATTAATTTTTTTTTTTATAAATTTTAAGGCCCGGTTTCACCATGCAACTGAGCTAAGTCACAACTTAGTCAGCTTTTGTCTTGACTAAAAATAAACTAAGAATTTGAGTCGCTTTAGCAAATTCAACAACCAAAAGAGCGAATATGACAAAACAAGTAAGGAAACCTAAGTTCGAGTGGAATCGAACATTAGATACTCAGCTGTATGCTTTCATTGTTTGTTTGCGTTTGATGAAAACACGGTGCATTTTATATAAAATGAGTCGTGCATAAAGTGGGCGTAGCCACGCCCATTTTCAACATTTTTATCAGTCATCCAACTAAGCATATGAATATTATTCTTTGTGCAAAATTTCATTCATTTATGACTTCTAATTACAAAGATGTCACGTTACAAATTCCCAAAGGGTGTTCCAGTAATATCTTTGTTAAAAAGTAGGCGTGGTCATAAACCGATTTGAATTAATTTTTGCTGTCTATTAGCACAAGTTATAAAAGTGTATAAACCAAGTTTCGTCTTAATGTTTCAATTATTTGTCGAGTTATGGGCTCCGAAATTTCGTATATTCCTTTGTCTAAAAAGGGGCGGTGCCACGCCCATTTTCCAAATTTTTCTATTTTTTGTTTCCGGTCTATTGTGGAACTCATGTCACAAAATTTGAATGAATTATCTTTATATTTGACAAAGATATCGCTTAAAATATTTTTATTAGGCCCCTTTATAGTTCCCATATATAAAAGTGGGCGTGGTCGCCAACCGATTTCGCTAAAATTTTGAACATGTATTACCACAACTAATAAAAGTGTACACACCAAGTTTCGTCATTATATTTAAATTATTTGCCGAGTTATGGGCTCAGAAATCTCGTATATTCCTGCTTCTAAAAAGAGGCGGTGCCACGTCCATTTTATAAAATTTTTGTGCTTTTCGTTTTATATCCGCAGTTGGACTCCTGCCATAAAATTTCAATGATATACCTTTATATTTGACAGAGATATCGCTTAAAATGTTTTTATTAGGCCACTTTATAATACCCATATATAAAAGTGGGCGTGGTCGTTAACCGATTTTGGCAATTTTTCGTCTAAACATTTGCCTAAGTAAGTATATCACGCCTACCAAATTTCATCGATATATCTTCAACGGTTTCTGAGTTATGACATATAAAACTTTCAATGTTTGGCCCTTAATAAGTGGGCGTGGCACCGCCCATTTTTCAAAATCTCACCAAATTTCTTCATAAGGGCCTGAGCTCCACAAGTGGGTGAAATTTTATCACTCTAGCTCTATTAGTGACTGAGATACAAAATTTCCGATTTTTACTATATAGGGGAAGTGGGCGTGGTCATGGTCCGATTTCGCCTATTTTCAATACCGTCCGTTCCAGTCTTGATACCAACTTGCATTCCAAATTTCATCAAAATATTTCAATTTTTGCGCGAGTTATCGTGCGTACAGACAGACAGACGGACAGACGGACGGACAGACGGACAGACGGACGGACATGGCTCAATCGATTTCTTTTTTCACCCTGATCAATTTGATATATATAAGTCAATATCTATCTCGATTATTTTATGGTGTTACAATCCACCGTTATGTGATTAAAACTATAATACTCTGTGTACTTGTACAGCTGAGTATAAAAATGAGCCAATAGAGAAACCAAAACAACCAGTAAAACCAGTACTTGCCATAAAAGCTGCAGGGTTGCTGGTTGTAAAACTATTTTCTTAGTTGGTGAAACCCAAAAGTAAGTTAGCTCCAAATCTGGGCTAACTTAAGCCAAAACTTTGTTTTAGCTTCAGTCACGTTGGTGAAACCGGGCCTAAGAGTTGTCAGCTCTATTATACCCTACTTTAATTCGCTTAAACTGTTAAACTGCACCTATTTACATTTACGTGCCACAAGCACCTGCAGGAGCCTTATAGGTATATACTTGTTCTATTAGGAATATACATTGATACTATTTTTCGGCTATACCTTCATATGTGCATAATACATATATACACATATGTACATATACCCTGTTGGGAAAATCTCTAGTTCCGAACTAGGTCGCTTCTAGTGCATTTTTCGACACTACTAGTGCGAGATAAATCTCTTTTGCATGTTATCAACTGGCGAATTTAACACGGCGATGTCCTAGGCGGTGTCAATTGTCACTCTCTGCACTACATTATCGATAGTTCCGAACTAGTACTAAATTCTACAGTTTACACTAGTTCGTTTATTGTACCTACAAATTCTACAATTTTGCATCTGTCGCTTAAGTGGAGCCTTTGACACACTTCATGCAAGAGGCGCGATGGCCGACTGGCTGACGCATGTACCTTTCAATCTGAGGGGCGCGGGTTCGAATCTTGTCGGTGCCAAGGTGGATGATAATTTTTTTTTTTTTAATTTTTTTTAATTAATATTTTTTTATTTATTTATTTAATAAAAATTTACAATAATATTTAAAAAGTAATAAAAAAAAAAAAATTTAAATCAAGCCTGAGGGATCGGAAAAGCATAATTAGGGGAACATTTCATTTCATACAAGATGCAAATAGAAAACTCTTTATATGAAATGCTTCACTAAACATCTGAGAATTGCAGAAATATACAAGCCGACGGCAATTGTACGAACGAAAAATTTTCATAGTATTATTGTCACTTCGAAATTGCATACAAATCAAAGTGTGTCTTATAATGGTCACTCAATTCACTCCTTCCGAACTGGTGAGGGTCTAAATACAATTGATCTAGTTCCCTTTTGACACCTTTTCGCTAGTTCGGAACTAGAAATTTTGCTCACTAGTTATTGAGTTCCCTGCAGGGTACATATATGTATGTATGTAGTTAAAGCCTTCTTCGAGTTGCCACGTTGACTCGACAACTGCCATTATTTTGTATATCTATTACTATTACACCTTCATCTCTCTGCCGCCTTCCTTCTCCTGTCAAATATCTATTGTCTTGCAATAGTTTTTGCTGCCTTTAACATTGCTTCAGCCTTGGCTTGCCTGCTTTTAGGCGCCTACGTGTTTGTGAATTTGTGCATTTATACGCGCTGTTGTTGTTGTTATTATTTTATTTGGCTGCCGTTTCTTTTTTTCTTGTGCTTTGTCTATGACTTGACTACCAGCGCCTGTTGGCTGTTGTCTGTTTGGCTGCTCGTTTGCCAAACGCAATTGACTGCGTGCAGCAGCGGCTTCAGCGCCTGCACGTATGCAATGTATTTCATGTAATGCATATTTACGTGTGTTGTTGGGAAGTTGCAACTGACTGCGCGCTAAATTTATTATCAACGCCACGCCTATTGCCTTATTCACATATCTACCTACATTTATACTCATATTCTTTCTTGGTTTATACTTCACTTATTCACTTATGGTTGGTTAAGCAGCGGTGAGTGCCACAAATTTTTAAGAAACATTCAGCACATTCTGCCTTCTGTTAGCTGTTCGCTATTTATGTTATTCAAGCACGCATCGCATCGAAACGTTTGTGCCGTATATTGTTTTGGCTTCGGAGGCTGTGCTGACTTGTCTTTGTGCCTCCGCCTCTGTTATTTTGGCATTGCTCGTGCACTTGGTAATATCTTACTTATGAATGCGCCTTTTATATCTCTCCCCTGCAATTTGGCGTAAAGAAAGAAGACTCTTTATTTATTTCAGGATGCTTGAAGTGCAACTTATGTATTTGGGGGCGCTCGTTTGGGGGGTAATTCCAATGTAAGTGAATTTGTTAATGCTTCAACGCACACACTATTTCAGATACCATTATGTTATTCTGTATGAAAATTATTACTAAATGTGCTAAAATAATGAGACATTTTTAGTTAATATGCAGATTGGAATTCAGGTCAAATGAAACTTTTTTCAAGTCAAGTGAAACTTTTTTCAACTCAAGTGAAACTCTTTTCAAGTAATGTGAAACCATTTTCAATTAAAATTAAATCGTTTTCAATTGAAATTAAACCTTTTTAAATGGAAATGAAATTGAAAAAAGTTTAATTTCAACTGAAAAAGGTTTCAATTCAATTGGAAAGGGTTTCACTTGACTTGAAAAAAGTTTCACTTGAATTGAAAAAGGTTTCATTTGACCTGAAAATCCTATATACTCTTTACACTCTCTCTTGGACCGGTTTTTGATACCATGCGCGAGTAGTTTCAACACAAGTTTTAGACTAGCTAGAGACCAATTTAGTCTTGGCACTATTCCAGCGTCAATCTGGGATTAATGATCGATATCGCTCAAAATCATTTGTATAAAGAAGTACTTCTTATTGCACTTTCAAGAATATTCAACATAGAACGCACTTTCCTTCGTAAGAAATAGCACAGCAATGTTTTCACTTCAGTTGCGCGAGGAATTCACACAAAGTGCAAAATTTTTTTTTATTTTGCCTAATTTTTTTCTACGCCTCTTACGTTGATAGAATTTAATTTTATGATTCTTGAGTATACTTTATCTTATTTTACGTTGAGCTCAAATTACGAGTCAAGTCGGCTAGAGAGGCGATTTTTTACTGCGTTTGCCAGCAAACGCCCCCGCCCGGAACATCGCTGCGCAATCCTTTCCTCTTGCTGCAACCAAATCATTTCTCCTCTCTCTCTCCCTCTCTCCTTCAACGTTGCACATTTATTTTAGCGCTGTTGCTGCACTTGTGCCTTTATGGCTTTGCGATTTTTATGGTTCTGCGAATATTTGAGATTTTTTTCGAGAAATTATTGCCGTGCACTGTTTTAGGTTCTGTGTGATGTACCGAGCAAGAGCAAGAGTAGCGGAAAGCAACGGCAATTTGCTCTTGAAGAAACCACCAATGCAAAATAAAGACAAACGAAAAGGTCGAATTGCGTTGCTGACTCTTTGAAAATATTTTTACAAATTGTGAGGCTTTTTAATGTGGCATTTTTCAAATTCAATTACCGTAAACAAATAAATTAATTCGAGCGAAAAGTAAATAACGCTGATAGGAACACTTTAGCTACTCTCGAAAAGAAATCAAAATAAATTAGGGAGTGGAATGAATGTTTTCCTCAATGCCATTTTAATTTAATACAAACCACAAGTATTAGAGAAAACTAATTAAATTTAAACTATGGATATTTTTTTAATTTCTATGTGGCATCCAAAAAATCGGCGAAAGAATTATATGTATGTTTAGATAAATATAGAAGGACAGGAGGAAAATAATGAGAGAGAGACTTTTATGAAGGGATCACAAGAAGCAGGTACTGAGATATGGATTCAGGGAAACGAAATGGCTGATGAACTTGCCAGACAAGGCTTGGCCCTTGATATCGCAGAGGCGGAGGAGGTTCTTGCGCCGCTGGGTTTCATCAAGTGTCGAATCGCTCGGCACTGATTCGAGGAGGGTAAAACCAGATGGAAACGGTTGCAGACCTGCAGAGTCTGCAGAAGTCTGTGGCCTTCATACAATGCGATATATGCATGCGATCCTCAGCCATTCTAAACATGGGCAGCAGGGATATTTCCCGCTTAAATGCGGTATTCACAGGAAATTTGGCTGTTGGTACTCATGCGGCCCGATTGGTGTTGGATCATAGCAATCCGTGTCGCAGCTGTAATTTTCCTGGAGCGTGGGAGGAGATGCTGGAGCACCTGCTAACCGAGTATTCTTCGCACTGCTAAGGCAGAATGAAATTCCTTGGTAAACATTTAGTCGAAAACTTCTCGGAAATCAAGGACGTCTGGCCTGAGGGCTTCATAGGTACCTAAACTCAACAGAATGGTTATAGGGCGTAGGACTTTCTCTGGTTTCCGAATTGCTATTCTCCTTCTACTCTATTCTTCTGGTTATTTCGTCACGAGTTGTGTTATCAAAACGGCACTTTGGCGCTAATTTGAGTCAGAGAGACTCACAACTCTAAACAACCAACCAACCATGGATTGATATTGAACTAGATGCCTCAGCCATTCAATTACGTTTGTTCTTCGATAGAGAGTGATAGAAAGAAAATTGGAAGTTCAAGTGTTGGTGATCTTTCATGTATGTACATTGGTAGGCATTGCGCCTACTCGTCGAAGTTGGGCTCCATCACACTTATTTGTCCAAAGACACCTCTTCCGCGTGGACCATTTATTGTGGCTGTATAATGGAAAATGCTGTTTAAATCATTAAGAGTCGTATTCTTTCCGGCATTGCAAACAGCTAACTGAGGAATTTAATCTTGTTTCCTAACATCAAATTGCTTTTCAGAAGAACTTCATGTGTATGTAGGCATGTTCGTTTATTCTTTTATAAGAATCTAATATTGCTTGGAATATTAGTAAACTTGTGTAATAATAAACGAGCTCACAAAAGTTAAACTTGTTACTAATACAACTTTTCATCGACGCGTCGGCTGTCATTGGCAACGCTGACAAGCCAACAAAAGAGACTTCAGCTAGTAAAATGTGAAAAAAGGCAACTACTCAGAATTGCATTGGTTTGTTATACGTAAATGTAGCCCTTCAGTACGTTTACAATTTAATTTTTTAAGCTCGCATAGAACACAATTTATAGTATGTATATATGTATAGTATGTACTAAACGTTGGCTTGACAACTGCTCATAAGCACAAAAGCCGTCGCTTAAGTTTCTACGAAATGTTGTGAGGCATTAAACGTGACAAAGACAACTCTGAAAAAAAAAACGTTGTAAATACAAAGACTTTTGCAGTTAAATTAACAACTTTCCGCAGTTAAAATGTGCCCAACAACGCTCCGTTGTTGTTTCAAAGATGCGAGCGTTTTTGATTTAAATACTTTTCGTATTTAAGCTAACAATTTTTGCTTTTGAACTAACAGCAAAAGTTTTTGGTCCAAAAACGGGCACCATTGAAGCAAATACTTACGCTTTTAAGTTAACATCAAAAAAATTGTAAACAATAGTAATTTTTTTTTAATATAATAGATATTATTTTATTTTATTTAATTTTTTTTTTATATTATATATATGTTTACATAGTAATATTAATACTAAGGCCCGGTTTCACCAAACAAACTTTTTCCATTCAGTGATGGTCATTTGATACATCATTTGAACAACGCGATTGATGAAAAGGGACACGGACACAAAGGTTTTCATCACATTTTTCACACCGTCCATATAAAAATATGGAAACTTGTAGGCAGTGTGTGACAGAATTATCCATCAATCGTGCGCCTCAAATGATATATCAAATGACTATCACTGTCTGCAGGGCTTTTTACACAAACACAAACACATAAACCCAACTTATTTTTTTTTTATTATTTCATAACACATTCTTTATTGTTTTCGCCACATTTGTAGGTTTGCGGAATTTTATCCTGTCGGCGATGAGTTCTTTTTTATTTAATATTTCGTCGATGTCGTGGGAGTGCATCATTGCAAGCAGTTCAATATTTTTGATACCGCATTCATTGAACTGCATCAATGCACCTGTACATAACTCCCACGACAACCCTCCCACGAATAACTTGATTATTTTCTCATCGCCGACAAGTTTTACCAAATTTGGCTCGTTCGATTGATCGCTATCGGAAAAACGGGATAATCAAACATATTTAACCTGAAAATACAAAATAAAATTTTCAACGTATATATGTATGTACATATAATTTTAATATATTATAATAATATATAAATATTATCATTATTGTGACTTACCTTTATTTGCAATTATATATTGCATATATGTATGTACATATATATATTTTTCCCGAAAATTTAAATTAATTGAACGAGTTTGAAAAAAACAATTTTCTATTTTTTATTTACTTCAAAATTTTTCAACAGCAAGGGAGTTCTTGAATCAAAAACGCCCGTCTTTGAATTAACTATGGAAAGTTGTTGAATCAAAAACTTTGCCGTTAAAACAAATACTTTTGCTGCTGAATCAAAGACGGAGATCCAACAACGGAAAGTTGTTGAGTTAACTACGGGTATTTTTTTCAGAGAACGAAAATGAAAACTTTTATTAAATCATATGGTGTTGGTATGTAGATATGCACTGATTGGCAGCGGCAATTTGGTTGGCATGTTTGTTCCATGGCCACCAGGCTTTCATTGCTTGTCTCCCGAAACCTCTTCATTTATAACTTTCCACGTGTTTTACTTTTTGCACTAAAAAAAATCTTTAACTCCTCTTCTGCAACTTTTTATGATTTAATCGTTTTCAAATTCTCCACTTGCAATTCTCTCACTTTTCCAGCCATCCTTTATTACAGCAAGCACTCGCAGAAAAAAAAAACGAATTTAACAATTCATTAGTATCAAATATTCGTAGTTGGTGGATTTTAATTTA
Organism: Urophora cardui; assembly: GCA_960531455.1. NCBI lineage: Eukaryota > Metazoa > Arthropoda > Insecta > Diptera > Tephritidae > Urophora > Urophora cardui. The sequence continues at coordinate 34,626,149 of OY482670.1, read as the reverse complement.
CTTATACATACATAAATAAACAAATATGCTCACATTTTCGATTCCTTTCTGTTTTAAGTAAATCTCTGCACATAAAAAATTCAGCGCAAACGTGAAACAACTTTAACCCATTATTACCATTAGCCATTGGCTGCACTAGGTTACAGTAAGCTTTTGTAGCCCTCTCTAAGCTTTAATAGCACGCCATATATTAAGCTTTGTGCCAGCAGCAAGTGCCTGCAATTCTGCTTCTTTGCTTTTCAAATAAAGTTTTACAGCTTCTTTTACGCCTCCTTGCAATTTAATTTCAATTTGCTTGTATTGCTAAGCCTTCACTTACCTCCCTCACTACTCTTTCTCTGTTTCTCTTTCACTTAATTGCCTTTTAATCATTAGATTTGTACACATAACTAGTTGTAAAATCATTTTTATCGTTTTTTAGTAAAAAATTTTTACAATAAATTGCTTCGGAACAATTAAACTTTTCCACAACACCCCAACCTTCGTGCAGTGAAACATTTCTTTGCCTGGTCACCCAAAGTTTGCGTAATATTGTGCCATAATTCTTTTAACTGTCAAAGCAAAGTGTTGGTAAATAATATGTAAAGTTTTCAATATGGTCAGTATAAAAATTTTGTTTGTTCGCCTCTAAATATGCTACATTAATTGTGCAATAAAACAAAACGCTTCTGAAACGAAACCATAACCAAGGCCTTTCTACTTCCTCTTTTTTTGCACGCGTTATATTAGAAAAAAAATTCCCGTTTTTATTCGTAACTAGCAGATACCCGTCCCGCTTCGCAGCGACGAAAAAATTTGTATGTTATAATGAGGGTTTCCCTCTACATTTCCCTTTCTCTTTCTTTTTCATTTAGTTTTACCTTTACCTTTCTCTTTCACTTTCCTTTAATTTTACCTTTACCTTTACCTTTAACTTTACCTTTACCTTTACCTTTACCTTTACCTTTACCTTTACCTTTACCTTTACCTTTACCTTTACCTTTACCTTTACCTTTACCTTTACCTTTACCTTTACCTTTACCTTTACCTTTACCTTTACCTTTACCTTTACCTTTACCTTTACCTTTACCTTTACCTTTACCTTTACCTTTACCTTTACCTTTACCTTTACCTTTACCTTTACCTTTACCTTTACCATTACCTTTACCTTTACCTTTACCTTTACCTTTACCTTTACCTTTACCTTTACCTTTACCTTTACCTTTACCTTTACCTTTACCTTTACCTTTACCTTTACCTTTACCTTTACCTTTACCTTTACCTTTACCTTTACCTTTACCTTTACCTTTACCTTTACCTTTACCTTTACCTTTACCTTTACCTTTACCTTTACCTTTACCTTTACCTTTACCTTTACCTTTACCTTTACCTTTACCTTTACCTTTACCTTTACCTTTACCTTTACCTTTACCTTTACCTTTACCTTTAGCTTTACCTTTAGCTTTACCTTTACTTTTACCTTTACCTTTACCATTACCTTTACCTTTGCCTTTACCTTTACCTTTATCTTTACATTACCGAGACCATCCATCACCATCTGGGCCCACTATTTGAGCCATTTCTGGGAAAGCTGTAGGTTGAAGCCCTGCTCAACGCCTTTCATTTGCTACCAATATCGCTCGGGAGCATTCAGGGGTCATTTCGGTTCATGCTTTGACCCATATCTTGGAGAGCAGCCTAGGTGTAACTATTTAAAGAGCTTTTTGTTGAAGTCCTCCTCAACAGCTTTCCTTTGCTACCAATATCGCTCGGAAATATTCAGGGGTCATCCGGGTCCACGTTTTGACCCATATCTCGGGACCCGGCCTAGGCATCGCAATGAAAACAACTCTATGTTGAAGGCCTGCTCAGCACCTTTCATTTGATACCAATATTGCTCAAAGACTTGCTGGGTCACTATGGGTCCACATTTGGGCCCATATTCCGGGAAGTTCCCACTTTTCCGAAAGTCTGTATACCCTATCACCAGCGCATATACCATATGAATCTACTGTGAAAATTTCATAAAGATCGGTTGATTACTTTGGGAGTCCATAAATAACACACACACACACACACACACACACACACACACACATTCATTTTTATATAATAGATTTCAACAAAAGGTGTCGAATAAAAAATAATCATAAAATTCTGACCCTAAATTAAGCGCTCCGCTGACTTTGACCTTTCATTTGATTTGTTTAACCAAATTTTTTCTCAATTCAACCCATACTACTAAACAATTTACGATTCATTGGCTTTCAGGCCGACTTTCTGTCAGTCTTCTATTGTTTTCTTCCCCGTGTATTGTTTGCCAATCTATTTGGAAGTGTTTGGCTCAAACTTTTTTGTTGCATATTTTTAGCTGCGTTGCCCGCTTTTACTAGCATATAAAATACGGTAATAATTTCAATGGAAATAATTAAATAAGTTAATTATAATGTTAAACTAGGTTATGTTATTTTTTTCTTGCCTTTGCACTTGTGGTATATGAAGTGCAAAGGTTTAAGCACAAACATATGAACTTATGTATGTTTGCGTGTGAGTCGGAGTAGCTGTGACAGCTGTCACGTTTTAATAAATATGTCCATAATTATAATTATTGCTTTGTTTAATTGGGTTTAGCAAGAAATGCATGAAAATTATCTTGAAAAGGTAAGGGAAGGGAAGAAAAACAGCAAAAAATAGAGTGTATTAAATGGCTTTGCCAGAAGGCCCATGCTGTTTTATATTATTCTTGACTTGTATGAGAAATAAATAAAATAATTTGACGAACAATTTTTGCAGCTCGCGACATTGTAATATTTAAAATCGGATTGAAATATGTACTTTCGATTAAGGCATACATTTTATTAGCTAATTAAATTGAGGAGGTCTAAGGGAAAAGGCAGTACTTTTCTTCAAACGATTTTTGCCATCAGTCCATAATAAAAGATAATCCAATCGAGTTATATGGTCAAAGACACGAGAACGAAGCACTTAATTTCTGGCCCCTAACATTTGATCAGTAAGTAAAGAGGAAGATCCTTGGTTCACAATAAGAGTGTGGTTATGCTAGGTGTACATAAGAAGGATTTTCAGCATGTGACAGATTGTCACGTTACGACAGTTTTTCACAATGTGAAAGATTTGTCACGCTTTGTTGATTTAGATTAAACAAAAAAGGTCGACTTATATGAATAATATAAAAAATAATATCCTTTCATTGGTAAAAATTTCTTAGGAAGAGATTTTCATTATGTGACAAATTGTCACGATTGGCGTTTTACTCAGAAAGAAAAGAAAAGAGAAGAATACCCTTCCACTGCTGAATATTTCTTATGTTGATCCATCGTAATGTAAAAATAACTCGCCAACAAATTCCGTCCGATAGATATTTGATGATGTGTTCTCCAAATAAAAAGGGTGTATCCTACTTTAAATTAAACATGACCTCAAAATAAGGTTATAGAAAACTTATTGTTAAAGTCTTAGAAGCGAATTTTATTTTGTTAGTCTTCATAAGCTTTTAATATAAACTGAAACTTTAAAGATCTTTCACTTTAATCCTTTATATAGCTATAGTTAATAAGGCGTTAAACCTAAGAGATACTCATTTCTTATAAAATTTCACTGTTAACTAATATTTTGAAGAGCTTTCGCCTCAAACTTCTATATAAAGCTTTAATTTTAAGGCTTGATAAAAATCCGCTGACTTTTTAATTTATTAATTTTAAATACTCAGTCCTTATAACCGTACACTATACATTTAAATTTTTAATGAGCTTTCGCGTTACACTAATGTTTAGAGCTTTCACGTAAAATATTTTTTATAGCACTTTTTTAAACGATTTTAATTTGAGGTATTTCTTGTGACTTATTAAGCGTGGTAACTAAAACAGAAATTAAGTTTTTTCCCCTTCAACACTAAGGAAGATTTCTTCAAATCACATTTAATTTCCACTATTTTTAAATTACACCAAAAAGCACTCAAAAGTAACGTTGGAAGTTCAAAAATTACTAAATTGTAATTGCCATTGCCACTTAAGTCATAGAAGAATTTGGTTAAATGCGCTTTGAGGTATTTTTTTTTTTTCATTTGCCACATCTTGCTGTGAAAGCTTTCTCAACACACGTTTTCACGTTGGCTTTCGATGTTAACGACGCTAGTGCGAATGCTAACTTTGCACTGATAAGGTACAAATTAAATTAATTGCACAATTTTTGTGGGATGGACAATGATAAAGCGCGGTGTAGAAATAAAATGATAGCAACGGAGTCAACTAGTGCAATGGATGGTTCAAAAACAGAAAAAACACGAGCTTGTGGAGAGCACAATTTAAAATATCAAAGAAGAAGTGAATTTGTGAAAAGAAAGGAAAAGATAGAGAGGAGTAGTTGAAATATTTCATTGTATGTGTGCGCTGATGAGCTTTGGAGCAAACGTGCGTTTAAATTTAATTATTTTAATTATACCATTGAGCTGCATAAAAACCACAAAAAAGACTACGCCACGAGTAGAAGAAATATCTGAAAATAAAAAAGAAATAGCGAAAAGCGGCAAACTTTTTTTTTTTTAATTTAATACAAGATTAAATTTCTTAAACTCTGAAAAAATATAAAAAAAAATATTATTTAATCAAAAATTAAACTGGCGTCTATTATCTGCAAAGAGCGAAAAATTTGTATTTTTAATTTGCCGCGTCACTTGCGCCGCAAAATGTGTTTAAGCGCTGTAAAGTTAAACCACCAAAAACAAAAAAATATATATAACTTTAGCTTTTGCTGCCACACATTAATTACATAAGTGGAATGCATTGGACATTTGGGAAAAATGAGATACATACCAGAGGTTGGCTGGAATTGCACATCGTATGTAATGCGCGAAATTGTTACAACCGCCACATTGCACAAGCGAGCGACCACAGGAGCAACGGTGTAACAGCGCTTAAAAGTATGCATTTAAGCGCATTCAAGCGCAAAAAGCCAAGCCAGCAGAAATTAATTGTGAAAAGAGGAAGCTTTTGAAATATCAAATGCAAAAGAAAATGATGCGATTTAAAGCTGTGAAATGTAAAACATTTCAAAAAGTAGAGGATATTGGAAAAAAGTGTATGAATAAACACTACCTGCAAAATCTCAAAATCTTTGACACAAAAGCAATTAAGAGAGCTTTTGCAAAATATCAGTGGGAGCTTTAAGAATGAAGACAGCTTTCAAAAGAGATTGGTAAAAACTTTGCTAATAAAGAGTTGTATAAAATTCATAAACTAAAAAGATTTTTGGAAAACGATGCAGATTTGGAATTTCAGATAACAAGTGAGAGTTGATGAAGCTCTTGTATAAGTTTTGAAGAAAATGAGCTTTTTGGAAAATTCTAAGAGCTTTCACAAATAAAAGTTTCTGATAAAAGTAGTAAATACAGATTCAAAATACAACTCTAAAAAAAATCCCAGAGCTTCCTCACGAAACCAAAAAAAAAAAACCGTTTGAAAAAAAAAAATTAAATTTCGGGATGTGGAGTTGCATAAAGCTTATAAACAAATTAAATTTTAAGAAGGAGTTTCGATGTTCGAATTACAAGTTGAAAGAGTTGAATATGCTGGTATACAAAGCTTATTACATAGAGCTTTCACTAAGAGGAAGATACGATAAAAGCTGTGAAATATAAAACGGCGAAGCCGTAAAGGAGAAGACGCTGCATACATAAATACAAATATAAAGCTTATATTTATTAAAAATTCCGAAAGTCTCACAAAATAAGATATACATTTCGAGAGCTTTCGGAAAGTGATAAAGTTGGAAGTTGGGGAATAATTAAAAAAAAAAAAACAAAAAAATTTTAAATAAAATTAATTCAAATTAATGTTAACCCTTACCTATTTTTTTATCCTTTTTATCCAGCAAGATGTTGCAATTACTACAGCATTTAATTTAATTTACCCATTTGTACTGACAATATGAGCTTTTTGTTATGCAAAAAAATTGTAATCACACAAAAAAGTTGTAAAAACATTGAAAAATTATTTCGCTTCAGCGCAAAAGCGCAATTTGAAACGGAAATCAATTTCAATTTTATTTTTTTGCAGGCGCGCAAGGTTTCAACAGCTGCGAGTAATTTGAGACGCTTGAGTGGTTGCTTGCCCCAACTGCGCTGCTCTACGCATTCATATATGAGGTTATGAGGCAAGAGAGGGACGAAAAATGAAGATGCAAAGCGGGAAACAGTGATAAAAACGCACAAGAAAAAAACGGGCGAAATTGAAACATTAAACTTAACGCACGTACGCATAAAAAAATGCACTCGACCGTGTCAAATTAAGAAAGCGGAAAAAAGTTAAAATGCAAAATTGTAGGATGCAACAAAAAAATAAAAAGTTAAAAAAATTGCTATGAAACAAATGGCACAGAAGTTAGCAGAAAAAATTTTACTTTTAGTAAAGGCGTAGAAAATAGAAGGCAAAGCTGGTCAAATACTTATTATAATCACAGCATACTTTTAGGCATTATTTCTGCCTTTTTTTTCTCGAAAATTCATTGTTCCGTGCTTGCGTACGTAAGTTCAGGCAGCTTAATGAATGTCACTTGCAGAAATGCCACTCTTTTAATAGCAACAGCCGTTACACATTAAAGTTAATGAAGCCAAAAATGGTATCCTACTTAGGCTAAGGGAGAAGAAAGGGCGAAAGGAATCCTACGATATTTGAAATTGTTATGCATGTGACTTAAAGTGCTTTGATTGTTTACTGTCTATGAGACAGATTTTTCGAATCGCCAAAGCGTAGTTATTGTAAAGCTAGCCGCTACTATGTGCTGGGAGGAAAGGCCAAGTTGAGGGGCCTGCTCGTTACCCTGTACACACATATGCCTTTTCACTCAGGCTAAAAATTTAGAGATTCAAGTTGCTAGTTTATTCCATCTACCGACACTTTTCAGCACTATTAAGGACTTCATTTCGAACGCGAATATTGCCTTAAAAGCCGTCTGACTATCACTTTATATGAGTTTATTCGAGTAACCTCGTTATAATCTTATATTCACACTGCCCTAAGGCGTATACCTAAAAGGTTTTTTTCCTCTGCGGCCAGAGACTCCAAATCTTTCACACAAAAGCAACTAAAACTTTCGAGAGCTTCAGGAAAACATTTATGGGAACTTTAAAAAGAAAGACAGCTTTCACAAAAACTAATAAACATTTTCGAGGGCATTCGAAAAATATCGGTAGAAGCTTTTGAAGTAAACAAAAATTTAAGAGCTTAAAAAAAATTAAAATTTTGGAATGGATAGTTGCATAAGAAGCTTTGGAAATAAACAAAAATTTAAGAGCTTTAAAAAAATTAAAATTTTGGAATGGATAGTTGCATAAGAAAGAGATGCGACAAAAACTTTTTAATTACAAGCATCAATTAGTTGATAAAGTTTTTTAAAAATAGTTTTCACGAAAAGGTAGATAAGATAAAAGCTGTAAAATATGTATACATGTACATAAGGAAGAAAACTTTACATATAAAGTTAAAATCTATTAAAAATAAACCAATAAATGTTTTTGAGAGCTTTCGAAAAACATCGGTAGAAGCTTTGGAAAGAAAAGATGTATAAAACTTATAAACAAATAAGCTTTTAAGAAAACGATGCGTGATTTCAATTGATAGTTTAGGGAGCTCTCTAATATAAATCTTTGGAGCAAAGGAGCTTTTGGCAAAACTTTAGGAGCTTTCACAAAGAAAATAATTCAATAGAAACTGTGAAATATATAACATAGAATCGGGAAAGTTTGAAAGATAAACTCTTTTAAAATTTCAAAAGCTTTCAAACAAACAAAAAAAACAAAGCTGACGGCGGTGGTAGCTCAATGGGATTGTCATTGGATTACCAATCGAAAAGACTTAAGTTCGATCCTCGGTTGAGGCCGCCTGAAGAAGTCTGATGAGGGGATGTGGTCGTCTCCGAAATGGATCCAATGGATTCTACCAAAAAATTTTTTTTTTCAATTTTCCTTAATTAAAAACTGGCCAATAGTTCATATAAAATTCACAAAAAAAAACATATTGACAGCTTTCATAACAAAAAAACAGTAAACATTTCAAATGGAAAGTTTTATAAAGCTTATAAAGAAGGGAGATACTAAATAGGAGCTGAACGAGCTTATTAAAAAAGAGCTTGTACGAAGAGAAAGATGCGATAAAAGCTGTGAATTATTTAATATACTATGTATAAATTACTACGCTTCGGCTTTGCCTTTATAAGAAGTTGACTCTAGCGCTGTGATGTCCGACAAAGCTGTGTTCACCCACAAGACGTGCTGGTGTGTCACCTTCGTTGCTGTGATGGAAAAGGAGTTTGATTGTAACTCCTTCGTGGTTCTGATATCAAAATCGGAAGCAAAAATAGAAGCATGGCAATGTGATCATTTTCTTTTATATCCTAACCCAAATGCCTATATGACACTACGTTTTTTCTCTGGTATTTTTGGTTTGGAAAACCCACCGAAAGTCAAAATACAAAAACAATTCTTCTGTAGGTTGAAAAGAGACAAATACTTCCTCAAAAACAATTTGATTGACATTAAACTTCAAACTAAATGAAAATAATATTTATTTCAGAAATTAATATTTTTGGAAATTTGAATTTAAATTACTGAAATAAAAAAGTTATGAAACTCAAAGGCCAGGATAGCTGTGTATTCCATGTTATAAAGGGAAGCCAGTGCGCAATATAATTTTTCTTGCGGACTTCTTCTTTACCCTTACGACCAAAGCAGAATCTTACAAGAGGCAAATTTAAAATTTGTATTTCCATATATTTTTTATTTTAAACATAATTTATTTTCTAGTTGTCAAATTGAAACAATTGTCAGAAAAAATGACCGAATGCCAAAAAACCTACCGAAATACAAGCTGGCTGGTGGCTTTTTAACCGCCTAGATGGTATTTTGTTTGGTTTGTTTTCAATATAGCTTGCTCGCTTGCACCAACGCAAAACTGTATTTGACCATCTCCTTCACATAAAAAACCTGGTAGAATACCAGAAAAAAAACGTAGTGTCATATGGGCTAAAGGACAGTCTATTGCACATACTGGAGGTAAATTTCTGTGTAGCTTTCGGAATTTCGGCTATGACAGGTATTAGACCAGACGAAAGTGAAAAAGGGTTACATGAACGCAAGTCACAACAGGAGTTCGCAAGTATCTTAAAGAAACACACTACCTATTTTACAGCAAAAGATGATATTTACTAACCCAGCACTGCGTCGGACGCACGGTTTTTCATATAACTTACTTACATACATAAAAAACTTTCGCAAATTCATGAAGCTTTTGAAGTTCTCTGCCTCAACTGCCGCTCACGATATAGCACGTGCTCTTCATTTTCGACTATTTTACATATGTATGTATGTATTTTAATGAAGCGCCACATCGAAATTCACAATCAATTGTCATACAATAAAATCATTCGCAGTCAGAAAGTCCACAAACTCCTTGATATGTACAAGCGGCTCAAGCCGCTGTGGTCAAACAATAAAAGCCACAAAACATTCAAAACAACCAAATCAAAGCAACTCTGGGCACTGGCACGTACACACACAACAATGAAAACTGCATGCCGCCCACTGGAATACGCCAACGAAAAGCTCACACGCCCACACGTTTTGCGATTACATCAAAAAATACTTAGAGGTTGGCCAGCAGCAAAGGGCGGCGTACACGGTGCGGCGTTGCCAAGCTATAAAAATCTCGAGGCTGGAGAAGTGATGGAGTGTGGGTAAAAATCAAATATATAAAGTGAAATAATTAAAAATCCCTGTTGGCAAATTAAAGCCGCTTAAGTTGTGTTGTCAGTAAGCAAAGGCAGACAATGTGCAGGATGAAAAAAAAAGGACAAGCACATGGCAACCAAAGCTAAGAAGTACGAGTAGATATAGACATGGACTGAAAATTTGAAGGGAACACGGTGGGGCAGGGGTGCACTAAGCGCAGACAAACAACAGTCGAAATGAAGGAAACCCGCAAAAAGCTAATAAAATTGCAACGTGAGCGCATGCCATACAAATCTAACTATCGCATACTAAAGAGGAGGAAGTGAGGTAGCGAGACAATGATGGGATTTAAGTATGTACTTTTTGTTTTACGCGAAGAAGTTAGGGGGTGAGCAGAGTATTTGGCTGTGCGGCTTTGGGATTGCGCAATTTATTTAACAGAAAAAAAAGAAATGGGCCCGTCAGAATGAATACTTTTCCGGCAATCCAGCAGCGTTTAACTGACACATACTTCAATTTCATATATTTGTTACGGCAAAGTTGAAGTACTGATTGTGTCGATCTTCATTCAAATACATGTAATTCCACTCTGCTGTCAGTTAAACGGATTGCTGGATTGACGGAAAAGTATTCATTCTGACGCCCCTAAAAGATATAAAAAAAAACAAATACTAAATACCTTTACTGTCACTTTTTTCTTCTTTATCCGCTGCAGCCAAAGATTATTTGTTTTATTTCATGCGAATTATTCTCTTTCCCTCACATTCACATTTTGCACTAAGACTACGGCTTCGTTTTAATTTCGCCTTTGTGACGAATAAAATCCACAAGGATAATTATAAAATAGAAGAAATAAATCCTTAGTGTTGAGATTAAATGAATGGCGACAATAAAATATAATTGTATGTATCTATGGCTTTATATTGTAAAGAGTAAAAATGTATCTGCATAAATATCTGAAAATTAAGTAAGAAATATCTAGTAGTAGCAGTACTTACGAAAAGTTGTAGCTTAAGCCTGCTAGACACTATAAATAAATTTTGAGAATTGTTTCCAACTTGTTTGCAAACTTTTTCCTTTGAGAGTTTCCTATATTATTTTCAGTTATGAGTCTAATAGTTCATTGAAGATCATTCCACCAATTCAAAGCCCTGATTGAGCTCTATTAACCATAATCAATTTATTAATAATTCATTAAAAATAAATTGACCGCAAATTATGTACCTAATAGTCGTATACTCAATGCAACGCTGATGATGTAGTGTGTTAAGAAGAAGAGGAAATGTGATGAGCATGAAATGTTAGATAAAAGAAAAGTCAGTAAAACATATATTAAGTACACCCCAACCAACCAGATAAGTCCGCCAGAATGCTTCGTGGGGACTTCCCGTGCGTAGTGCTCAACTTTCTCCGAAAAACGCTCGGAAAAGACTCCCGAAGAAACTCCATCCAGCTAAGCATATTCGTCGAAGAAAACTGCATTTTAAAATATACCAAAAAGAATGCTTCCTTTTGACTATTTAAGGGATTAATTTAGATTTTCCGAAACATTCCAGCCAATCAAATGGGTCCGTGAGCGGGGCGTTCAATTTTCTCCAAGAAAGGCTCAGGAAAGACTCCTGAAGAAGCGTATCGGACTTAAAAATTTATTTACCTTTTAAAATTTACGAAATATTTTTCTTTAGGAATGTCTAATAGCTCTAGAGAGAGACAGATTCATATTCCCTAAAAACTTCTTCAAATAAATATTATCGTTTTGCATATTTTTAGTCTCTAAAATATTTACCCAATATTACCCCTATTAAAATATTTAATCACATGGATTTTCAGACTGACTAACTACACGAACTTTTCTTTCTCAAACACCTCTCCACAGAGCGACTGCTTTTTCTCTCCATGTTGAGCGCGCTGCTTCGGATAACGATTTCGGAATTCCTTCTTCGCTGCTAAGTCGTTCGTTGAGTTATAATGACAACGAGCCACCAATAAATTAAACTAAGTGTGACAAAATTACATTAAACATGTTCGTAAATAAGTTTACAGTGTATGAACAGGCTTAAGAATCTTAAGCGACAGCAACAGCAGCAGCAGCAGCAGCCGCAACAAAGAACAATGAAATAGTGCAAATGGCTAAGACAGCAAATAAAATAAAAAGTGAAAGAAACAAAAATCTTAAATAAAGTAGTTAGTAGCAAGCTGGGCAGAGAGAACATTAATCTACAGCGCTCAGCTAAGTAAAATATAGTGCGCAATAATAGCGTATGTATGTATGTATTTTCGGTAGTAAATGTTGCTAAATTAGTAGTAAAAGTGGGTAATCACTAGGGCAACAGAAGATATGCAAATGCATATTTTTCTGTTCCAGTCCTATTTACATATGATAAATATATATCGGCGTTTTAGCTCAAGACGAAGAGAATAAGCCTAACTTGTTAGGGCATATTTTCGCATATTTAGGTCAAAAGGCTTATTTTTGCATATCTTGACTTATTTGCATATTTTGATATTTGATATTTATTTATTGAAAGAGCATTAGTGCAATAAGATCTAAGATCTTTTATAGCACAACAACAAAGAACATAATAACAATAATAATGATACAAAGATGTTAAAAACTATATAAAATCTGTAATGACAAAATTTAAATTTAAATTTAAAACTAGCCTATGGACTAAATAACTAACTAATTTAATTTCAATGGTCAGTCTATATATTTTCAGAAAAATAGTTGTATATAATATTTCTCTAGTTGCTCTTGTTCATACTGTTTCTTATGGTGCTGGGTACCGAATTCCATACACGAATAGTGTTCACAAAGAATAGTCTGGTAGATGGGAGAGAGTTGAAGGTAGGAACACTTAGATCACTTAGGCGAGCAGATTTTGGAAAAGTAAGCTTGTTGAAGAGATAAGATGGTGTTTTAAAAAGCATGAGCTGAAAGAGGAAAATACAACTTCTGGCTTTAATGTAGTCCACGATATTGCATCCAAGAAGACTACACCTCCAGCGAGATATGTGATCAAATTGGCGAATGCCATACACATATCTAGTGATGTGATTAAACGCAACATCAATCTTGTGAGCAGAAAGCGAATCAAGTTTATTATAAATGAGCTCCGAATATGTTATATACGGCAGAACCAGCTGAATGGCAAGCTTTCGACGTATATTTACAGGGGTAAACATTGCAGACATTCGCAGATTACGTAGCGCCCCATACACCCTACCAACGGCCATGTTAATGTGATCAACACAAGTTAAGCTAGAGTTTATAATAAACCCAAGGTTAGATATTTTACTCACCACCGCAATTTTCGTAGTACCTATATAAAGAGGAGGAGTAAAGCCGTTATCTAACTTTTTCCTGTAAATTGGCAGAACATTTGTTTTTTTCGGGTTAAGACAAAGCCCATTTTTAGTTGCCCAATGCGCAATTGATGAGATGTCAGCATTAATCTTTGCATACAGGTTGTCAACTACCTCAAAACGGCTGGACATATAAAGCTGAATGTCATCAGCGTAGGCATGTATGCTGACAAATTTGGGAACTGCGAATATATCATTAATAAATGGGCTAAATAAAAGCGGGTCAAGAATTGAACCCTGCGGCACACCAGATGTGACTTTACCAAGGCCAGAATTGCGAGATCCGGTTATAACTCGCTGGTAGCGGTTGGTTAAATAACTGTTCATAATAGATATGGCATTTTTTGGCATATTTTGCTATAAATTCATATTTTAGCATAGTATTTCGTCGTATTTTTCCATCTCGCTTGTAAAATTGTTTATATTTAAATTTTATACTCTGGCAACTTTGTTTTGTATATGCGCATACTATTTGCCATTCCTCTTTGTCTGACAAGTTCAAGGCGAATTTAATAATTTTCGCAATGCTTCATTCAAATGTGCTACACGAATCAGCTGTGTATCTACATACATAGGCATACGTCAGACGGTCAATATATCGTCGGTCTTCTGCCAGAAACACGAATGTGAAATTTTTTCTAAGTACGATGTCTGCTCTTTTTCGGGTATATATTGATGTAATAACAATTAATATTGGTATAAATTCTTGTGTAAACATATGTACATACATAATATATATGTACTTGTATGTACATAAGCATATATACAAATATTAATTGTTATTATATATCAATATATACCCCATAAAGAGCAGACATCGCACTTAGAAAAAATTGCACATTCGTGTTTCTGGCAGGCGACCGACGATATGTTGATGAAATCCGTGGATCGCGATTCATATTGATAGTGTAGCGTCGAGTATTGATGGCTCGCGATTCTGGATCGCAAAATGTTTAAAAATTTTGAAATACGCGATCCGGATCGCAATATTGACAATACGGATTGACTATGTAGCGTGAAAATTTTGCAATCCATCAAAATGCGTGTATATTTAGAAACTTTGAAATCCGCGATCCGGATCGCAATATTGGCAATAAACGAATTGAAAGTGAAAGTGCGAAAAGGACGGAAGTAAAATATCTTGAACCTCAGAGCGAGAAAAATATCGCAATATTCATATTGAACGTGTAGCACTACACGCTACACAGTGACTGAAATTCTTGCTTTTAAATACGCCCCGATACCTTCAGTTGACGTGGAAAGATCTTTTTCTACGTTTAAAAACTTACCGCGACAATCGACATAGTTTTCTATTTGAAAATTTCTCGCAAAATTTTGTAGTTTACAGCAATAGCAATTTGAATAAATAAGTATGCAATTTGATTATTTTTTACGGAAATACATTAATTTTCCAAACCCCTTCTTTAGAATTTCCCCCAATTATTTTATGTTACAACAGGTATATCTTCAAAGTTTGAAATAGCTAAGTGAAACGCCGAAACATGTAAACTTAATTTTTGCCTGTAGAATACAATGACGTATTCAGAATATACGTAATAAATTTTGATTTCGAGATATTTAGAAAATAAGTTTAAGATCTCTGATAGTGAATTCTTCGTCGTTTGTAAACTTTACCCAAATTGATTAAGTTTTGTGATAATGTGTCGGCCGACGGATGGGTTCAACTCAAATAAATCTCCAAATTTAATTTGAGGATCTTCAACTAATTTTTTTTAACAAATGTAAAAAAAAAAATTTAGGGATGACTATCTAAAATCAAAATTGCGGAGGGTCAAACTTCATTTTATAACTAGGCTCCTTTGGACTTTTTTGTTCAGAATTGACCAGAGAATGCAGCTGTGGCCGAAACAAAGTAGGTTTTTTCCCGTCGGTACAAATTGACCCGCCTTAATATATATGTATACATTTTCGTATGTAAAAATACTTGTTTTCTTTTGGTAACGAAGATGTGTTTCGGAAATGTGAATTTTTTTATTTCGTCTTTTGTACCTATAAAATGTAGCTTTAATAAAAATAATTTTTTGTTACAAAAAGTATTATAATTTAATAAAATGAGAATTTTTTATTTCGCTTTTGTACCTATAAAAACAAATATGTACCTTTAATAAAAATATTTTTTATTACAAAAAGTGTTCTAATTTTATTTAAAACTAATTTTTGATATTTGCCCGGGCCAGGGTTTGAATCCGGAACCTCTTGCATGAAAGGGGAGACACAACCTACCATGCAGTATATCTTTTTATTAAGTACATATATAAAAAAAAATTTTAAGGGCATATTTTCAGTGCTTAAACCAAGTTTTAAGAGCATATTTTTAGCGCTTAAACTATATTTTTAAGGACATATTTTTAGCGCTAAAAACGAATTTTTTAGGGCATATTTTCTGTAGCCCTAGTATTCACAATGGTTTTAGGTAGTTAATTGCAGTCAAGGTAAGCAAAAAAAAAAAACAAAAACAAAGAAAAAAGAGAAAAGCGTAAAAATAAAGAGAGGGAAATACATGCAGCAGAAGAATAATCTAACTACGGTATGGTACGGTACGGTGAATTCATTTTTTTGGGGAGTAATGCTCAAGATAAGGAAATTGCATTTGCTTAAATTTGCTTAGCTGTCTTAGTTTCTAATTAATAACTTACTGAGGAAAAAAAACAAAATAAAATTTACAAGATTTGGCAATAAAAATAAACATTCCATGTTGCATACAGAGAAGTTAAAAATAAAAATATTTAATGAAAATAAAACAAATCAAAATCGCCATTTCTTCTACTTCTTTGCTCTTTTTATGCACTACATAGCTTAGTAAATGTTTTCAGCACGACAAACACAGAAGATTAAATTTTCTTTTCACTTAAGTAGCTAACCGTGTTATACATGAATAAATTACAAATAACAACTTCAACTTAGATAGTTTTTAAGTAGGATTAAGAAACAAAAAATATAACCAACGAACACTAAAAACTAAATTTGTCAAGACGACAGTGTCAAAATATTCCGTGCGAATAAACACCAAAATACTTTTGTGATACTACTTTGCTACTGAATTTAAAATGCTAATATATTTGAGATAATATTTGTTGCGAATACGGGGGTGTTACAAAGGACGGAGCAAGAAACTGCAGCACAAGTATTTTTCCGTTTTCTTTTGTACAATAAATTGTTGCCTACACGCTGCTGCAAGAAAAAGCAATGTACATATGTATGTTCTATTGTTAAATGAATGTAAGATCACCATTTCTCAAATGAGAAAAGGCAACATTGCCTTAACTGCCCTCTCAATGAGCTGATGAATGACATTCGCAAATACAAATCATATTATGTATTTTCTTTCTTTTTTGTTGTTTGCTTTTCCGACAGCGTAGGATTCCGAAGTATTGTGGAACGAAATTCCGTCATCCCTTGTTAAGTTTGATATGGTTATAAACCGGTTTCGGCCGGTTTCGGCTATGTGCCATCTTCAGTATCTTGTTTCGTGTATTAAGTCTGTCTCTTTCTAGTTAGCACACGAAAAATCGGCAACGTTTAAGCGGCACCGGCACAGGGCCGTAGCTAGACTTAAATTTAAGGTAGGGCAGCGTTGGTTTAAGGTAGGGCGGAAGTAAATAATGTATCACAATTAGTCTTACATCGCACATAGGTAGATTTTCAACTTTTATGCGGCCAAAATTGAATTTTGTAAAGTTGTTACAATTGCAGAAAAAAACATACCCATATATTGGAAATAGACTGGGGAACAATAATTCATCGCTTCTTTCCCGACCCCATACTCTGCACTTGCTTCCAGATGGTCGAAACTTAGCATATCTAAAGTAAATTTTTTAGTTTTTTTACATAATTTTAAGTGCTAGTTTCAACGTGAATATTTATTATTTAAAGCATTTCATTTAAGTAATCGTGATGGATCCTAAAGCTTCAGGTAATTATTAACACTTTTCAATAATATCCTCGATTTCCAATAATTCTAAGTTTATAGTTTTAAGCTTTTAAAGTTGGGATATTTAAAAAAATTATCACTCTTTTTCGTGTTCAAAATTGATTTTGTTATGTTGCTCTGTCAGACTCAGTCAAATTAACCCTCGGACATGATATCTAGTACAATTAGTAGTTTGCCGACAAAAAATTACGTCGCACAAACCCGCACTTCACTACTAGATACAGGGTTTTTCATATGTATGTACCTACAATAAAATTCTTTTTTGTGTTTTATATTTGATTTTAATGTTTATATTTCTAACGCATATCTTGGTTAATATAGGTGATGCTCGAAAGTAACCGAGATATTTATCAGCGATTATTGTTAACTTCTTAGGCAGTATTTTTAGTATTTCCAATTTTTCAAAGTCAAGGAAATACTTATCATATAAAGGAGCTAAGAATTCTGAAGCTACATTTTTTTTAGAAGATTTTTGAGTATGCAGTTTTGCAGCTCATTCAATTTTAATATCATAATATGCAACATTCAACTTTTTAAAAATTTTCATTGGCCTTTCGCAATTTTAATTGGAACTGTCTCACATACATATATGGCAAGCACCCTACAGAAAAAAATTTCTAAAATCGACGGAATTTTCACAGCATTGGGAATTGCACATTTTACACTAAAGTTGGTTGGCTACATAACAGCACACTTAAAAATCTCCTCAAAGTCTTCTATAAATTCTGGCCTCGCTTTGAAATTTTTAATCCACTTTTAGAAATTTCAACGATTTTTCGAATTTTTTCCATAAGCTTACAAATCCTGCTTAAAACGATTTTTATTTCAAAATTGTCTACATTTTTAAACGAAATAAGAAAGTAAAATTTTCGACAGAAATCTTTGAAATAAATTTAAAAACTATGTTGTATGATTTTTTTTTGAGTCACTGTATATATTTTTCAATAAAATCGACTTTTAACAATTATTAAAACTTTACATTAAACAAGCAATTTTGAATAGATGTAGACAATAAAATATTTATTTTATTTATATTTTAAAACTTGAAAATCTACCTATGTGCATCGAGGCATGGCTTCCAAAATCAGTCAGCATAAATATCACTTCTCTAGGTCAGTGACGTACATTGGCTCAGATTTCCATCTGTCTACCGAAAGGGACGGCTTTACATTAAAGAACCACGGTGCGAGAAAAATGACTTTCGAAGAAAAAAGATGTTCTACACGCATATATACATATGTGCATGTTTTTATAAGTGCCGTTCCTCGGTAATCGTACGCAGTTTTGGGGGTTTGTTTGGTAAATTTTACAACTTACCAACATCTCCGGTCGACGGGACTTTTGGATTTAGAATCAGGAGGACCTCCTCTACAACCCCCAATGACTTTTTCAACGCATGGTAGACTGTTGGAAAATTTTCCCCGTACTTTTAATACCTATTTGTTGACACATAATTATTGTGACAGTACATAAGCAATACTCATTGAGAATAAGCCAACAAGATGGTACAGCTTCCAATTTAGATGTGGAGATGTGGAGATCTTTAAATTTGGTATGTGGGTCGCCTATAGGTATGCACGCAAGTCAAGGTGAAAAGAAAACTCTCGAAAATGATTAAACGATAACCATAGAAAATTTAGACACCTGATTTTACCATCGAGTAAAATGTTTTAGATTAGCACAAAGCTTTATAAATCGATTCCGCGCTTTTGGTGTTGTTCGCTCACAGTGAGATTAGTTTTTGTCAGAAAAGTGCCGGAATGAACCATTCCTTTAACCAAACTACAAAAATTCGATGGTCTTATTTAATTATATGTGTGATGCAGGGTGGATTCTCCATATCATACATTGAAACCGCAATAATTTTTTATCTCAAACTATGACAAAAAATTTAATTATAATAATTCATCTCACTTGTTGGCCTTTTTAAGGTAGGGCATTCTAATTTTAAGGTAGGGCATTGCCCCACAATGCCCCCCCCCCCCCTAGCTACGGGCCTGCACCGGCAAAGCGCTACAATGTTTGTTCTTTTCAAGGCAAGCACAGGGTGACATTGAAGCTTATAATTATGCAGCAATTTCACAGGGTGCAGTGCAACTTTTAAAAACTTTTACATCTCTAAATGGCAACATACTTAATACATATTTAGGTGATTCACAAAGTGTCATAAAGTCATATGTCATATTAAAATATTTTACGGAAATAGTTATAAAAAACTTTTCCGAAGCCCTGTGAAGAAGTAAACAAAAACAGCTGATCAAATACCACAACCCAAAAATATATCGTGCAGAGTTGTATTTATTTAGTACACATACAGCCTAGAATGAAACAACAAAATATTATGACTTATGACGATATGACGCAATATGACAGGTTGTGAATCCCCTAATTATGTGTACGTTCTGTGTTGAAAAGAGAACGCTATAAGTCTTCAGTACATTTAATAAAAAGGCTAAACTAGAATGGAATGGAGTTGTGGTAGGCCGAGAAACTATGTCTTTCCCAAACATTCAGGCATATTTTAACATTGAATTTATGGCCTTTATAAAGTACCAGAATGTAGGAAAAAGGTGGGGAAGTAGAATCAGAGTTCATCTGCAAACTTCCTAGATTCCTTTATAAATCTGAGAAGTTTTGTCGAGTGATAGAGAATGTATATCCGCCTTTTTCAGTACATCAGTCCTGAGAATGCGAAATCATTGTCTAGCGAAGGAAGGACAGGTGCAGAGTAAATGATCTGTATCATCGTCGTACTGCCGCAGAGAAGATAGACTAAATGAGCTCTCTATGCTGGCTCTGCCCCCATAAATTGTGTCCTGTAATCAATCCCACAAGGACCCGAAGCTCGCTCCTTCTCTGCTTGAGGAAGAAGTATGCCGCCTCTCTGTTAAGGTTTTTCAGAAAACATTGCAATTTTATAGGAATATGTAGAGTTGCATCTTCTCGCACGGTTTCCGCTATACTTGGTCCTATGATTGGCTGCGGTCGAGTTCGTTGTTCCGCTGATCCGCAATTTGCCAATTCATCGACCAGTTCGTTACATTGACCGCCTCAGTGTCCGAACTACCCACATAAGTTCAAGTTTATCCCATTTTGCTACGATGCTAAGCTTTAACTTACATTCGTGAATAATTTTTGAAGAGGCTCGCGCGGGTTCCAGTGGATTCACTGCAGCCTGGCTATCACTGCAGATACAAATTTGGTATACACGCCAACTTTGACCAATTACCCATTCTGCTCCTTCTTGCTATTGCACATTGAAGTCCTGCCTTCCGAATTGGAGTCATTTAGTCTTCATAATTAGCATTGTTGCTCCTCATTTCGTAGCAGTTATTCCCTAAATAGAAGGAAAAAAAAGAAAATCCGACTGAAAAGATACACATATGAATATAATAATAAGTATCATCCAAACAGCGGCAAAATATTCCGCCAACAAGAAAGTGGTGGCGAACCCCTGCATATGCAGTTGTATAATACAACTCTTAGATCAAGCAAACTGCGCATAAAACTTACTACTGCATACAAATGTAGTTATTACTCGTATCTACCCAAAATAATGTTGCTTCAGCTGCACTTATGGGGCTATAAGAGGCTAAAGATAAGTAGAATTATGAGTAGGTAACCCCACGAAATAAGCGCCAGCACATTTACCAAGTTGGGGTTGGTACTCGTACGTACACATGTACATATGTATGAGTGCTTAGCAAAATTGCCACCACCGCCGCCGGTGCCGCTTCATTTCATTTGTCATAATTATTTTCCATTAGCTTTCGTTAATATCAAAAGTCGACAGTAGCACATTAGTCCGCATGATTATTACATATTATTGTGCTGCATTAGGTCGCAACTGTTGGTGTTGGTGTTGTTGTTGTTAATGTTGTTTGTTATTTCTTGTTTGTTGCTAATGCTGCAGTTATTATTATTTTTATGCAACATTAACTGTAGTAAGCCGTTGCATATTATTTGCGTTCGTGAAGTGGCACTCTTAGCCGAAACTCCAAAATGTTGCAAACACATGCACATACTCGCTTATTTTTATGTAGCACAAGTCCAATGAGTATGTGTGTATGTTTTCGCTGTCAGCCACCCCAACAAAGTTTGCAGCAACAATACATAAACATAACAAACAACTTTCCATGCAAGCACGGGTACTTGGTGTAGCATATCTTTAGGCGCATGACCAACATGCGCTCGCTTGTTAGTTACGAGGCATTTCTACTAGAGCTTACCTTACATTCCGCATATATTCTCATATGATCTTTTAATGAGTATTTATGAGTTGTGCAGTTGCACAATTAATCTCGGATTTTATGGTGTTATGATTTGCTAACCATGTACATATGTTTGCTTGTATGTATACGTTTATGTAATGCAGGGAAAGCGTATTTATCAAAACGCGTTATTTCCCGGGAGATTTTTGGAGTGGCGTTTGCTGGCTAAAGTTTCATTTTTTTTCTACTCTATCATTCTACGATATCAATTTCGATGGCTTGGGAGATTTTTTGCTCTATTTATGTAGGTAAGTAATTCATTATTGAGGCTCAGTACTTGCCAGCAAGTCTTAATTTATGAACTGAAGGAGTTACGGGGAAAAAATAAACTTTTGCTTTTATTAAAAATGGCTGATGGTTAATTATTTATATCAAAGTTAATGGTGTTGGTGATTTTGTTTCTACAAAAAAGTGTGTTGCTCTTATCTATTATATAACAAGTAAGGAAGCCTAAGTTCGAGTGGAATCGAACATTAGATACTCAGCTGTATGCTTTCATTGTTTGTTTGCGTTTGATGGAAACACGGTGTATTTTATATAAAGCGAGTGCTGCATAAAGTGGGCGTAGCCACGCCCATTTTCAACATTTTTATCAGTCGATCAACTAAGCATATGAATATTATTCTTTGTGCAAAATTTCATTCCTTTTTGACTTCTAGTTACAAAGACTTCACGTTACAAATTCCCAAAGGGTGTTCCAGAAATATCTTTGTTAAAAAGTAGGCGTGGTCATAAACCGATTTCAATAAATTTTTGCGTGTATATTACCACAAGTTATAAAACGTATAAACAAAGTTTCGTCATAATATCTCAATTATTTTTGGAGTTATAGGCTAAGAAATCTCGTATATTCCTGCTTCTAAAAGAAGGCGGTGCCACGCCCATTTTCCAAAATTTTTACGGTTTTTGTCTTATGTTCATAGTTAGACTCCTGCCATAAAAGTTTAATGATATATCTTTATATTTGACAGAGATATCGGTTAAAATGTTTTTATTAGGTCACTTTATAAGACCCATA